>OZ004581.1:7502062-8702062 GCA_963924555.1 Crambe crambe
ACTTCTCATGATGAAGCTAAGTGCGTACAATTCAAGATATCTTGAATTAGCAATTAATCCAGGTACGTACCCCTCTTTCTCAAATGCAGCATTCTCAGCACCAAAGATCTCTGCAAGGAACTGGAATCTAGTGACTTTCTGAAGGTTTTCCTTACGTATTTATAGCTAGCTAGCACATAATCTGCTGGTCTTAGAAATTCAACTGAGATTATAAGAAGTACCAATTAAGTTAGTGTTGTATGTCTCAGTACCCATACTATGACTCAAATTTTTCTCCAAGTGTTTCCACCATGGAGCTTTACCTTATTCATGAGAATAATGCCATAGACCCAGTCCACTTCCTTTGAAGTTGCTTTATCCAAACAGGGTGGCCTACCCTACTGCCACTATGCACATTTACTATGATATACAGGGTGAACTCTCCTTGGAACAATGTAAAAAATTGGAATTCCATTTTCATTCCAAAGACTATGAAGAACTCTATGGAATACTTGCTGGTCTGAGAACCATTGCTAATCATGTTAAAAAGGTATGATTCCATGGCATTGCAAACTAGCTGTTATCTGTATGCTTATACGTAATATGAACAGGAACTCCAAAAGACTCAGTTAGGAAATCCCAGCAATACCACTTTGCCACAGTTTCTGCATTCTGTTGTTAGGGTGAGCAGTGATGGCAAAGTTTATGATGCTATTGGACTGAGCAGGTAATAAGAGAGCCTGTGCTAAACAGTTACCTTCTCATGGTGCCCACATGGAGGGCACTAAATAAGCTTAGTAGCCCTTTTATCTCAGGGCATAGGGCCACTATTAGTATTAAAGCTTAGTACCCTCATTCTCCAGGATCTTGTCGGTGACTAACTATTTAGTTACTCTGTGTAGTGATATTAATTAGTTTGGTCTATTATGATTACAGCTTATCTCCAATTGAACGACAATGTTTTGACTCCATTGTAATCGCTCAGCTCTGCAGTACAATTCGTCACTTTATTGAAAGAATAGAGGATGGATATTATGAATATTGTAGCTTACCCTTTGGCCTGAAGAAACCTTTAACAGAAGAAGATTGCAGAACAATTCATGAAACCTTTCAAGGTATAGCTATAGAGTTTCGTCACCATTTCTAGCTACCTATAGCTTTTATACACATAATAATGTTTAATTGAACATGACTTCAATCCTGTAGATCAAATGTTCAGATATGCACAAGAGTATCAACGAAATCTAATTGAATTAAAAGAAACTTTGATACACTCCGAGGATCATATCAGGGATACTTTATCAGATTGCAGTCAGGTAAGATTATTTGTAAAAATTAGGAAATTTTTCTTAATTAAAATTTCACAGTTACCTTTATACAACTTATGTATTTTGGTTTCCATAATTATGATCAATTCTCATCCTTGGAAATTATTGATTTCAATATTGTTATTGCTATAGGAATCAATTGTTAAGTACTTTATTGAGGAACTGGAGATATTGAATGAGAATGAACTTTTCAAAGCTATTCCCTCAAGTGTAAAAATTGAGAATTATGTTCACTTACAAATTTTACTAAGACGGTAAGCAGAGTAGCTAGAAGAATAACATTCTTACAGGCAACCCCTAAGTGTGTTACATATAATTATAGACTGACACATTCAGTGATAAGTCAAATACTCTTGAATATTAATAATTAAGGCCATACTGGAGCTAGCAGTTTATTATTTGGAAGGCAGAGTAATTTAATTTTAGCTTGTTTGCTCAAGAACAATAATTCTTCACCAGGAAGCTTACCGTTTCAGAAATACGGCAAGCAGGTAAATCGCTGGATTCTTCACCGTATCTCTCGAACCACTCAAGCTACAGCTATGATTTCTGGATAAATCCACTCCAAATTCTACCAACTACAATCTTTTCTACTCGTTGATCCTCGAAAGAGTCGATGAAAAAGGAGACACCACGGAGCACAGCACTCGACTAATTCAATTAGTGGAAGCCATCTTTTCCATAATACGTATCCGCATGTATTTGATATCCAATTATTCGAAATTATAATATTACTCAGCTATCTCTAGTTAGCTAGATAATGATCATAGACTACTGTATCAACTCGGGGATTTTAGATTCACCAATCCAGACTCTATTTCAGCATCTTCAACCTCCAAGTATAGCTCAACAATAATACAACACCTCGACTCGTTGCTAAGAACTATTCTTTCATCTGTCCCCTGCATAAAAATGAACTCTATACATAGCTAAAACCATAAAAGACCAGGAACAAGTATATAAGGGAAAAAGCATTTTGTGAAATGAAAAAAGATGTAGGGATGACCACTGCTCGAAAAAGTAAGGAAAAAAGAAGGACGGAATCTTTGTTATGTATATCCAGCCAACAATCCCTACATATACGTACATTACTACACTATATGATCTGAAGCTACCCGACGTATATATATGTAGGGATTGTTGGCTGGATATACAGAACGAAGATTGATCCCATTTCCATCCTTCTTGTTTCCTTACTTTTTTGAGCAGTGGTCATCCTTACATCTTTTTTCATTTCACAAAATGCTTTTTCCCTTATGGTATATGTGACAGTCAAGGGTAGAAATCAACACTTTCTACTTTTGTTATTGTAAAGCATCAGTCATGATAAAAGTAAACTTTGCGGATGACATTTCTACCCTTGACTGTCACATTTGTTTTATTGCCATTAGACTCCATTGATCAAAATTAATGATTTCATTATTACTACTTTATTGCTACGTATTAGACTCCATTATATTGCTATGTTACTTATTGTAGGCCTGTTAACAACAAGTTCAAAAAGAGTGAATGCGACTGTAAAGTTTGGAAAGTGATGTCCATCAAGGATCTGTGGGAAGATTACCTTCAAAGTGTCAAAGTAGACCAGCAGTTTCAAGATAGCAGGAGTGAAGATGCTGGGCATGCTGATGAAGATAAAGGTCATGAAGGTCAGACATAACAGGCACACTTGGGACCTAGTCTTTCATCCTTTGTAGAGAGGTTGTCCTGTTATAGAGTGCAGAATTATACAAGTACTTTTAGATTGACCTTTGTTAAGAGGTTTGTCCTCTTTTGAAAGTAATGTGCAACCATAATAATTGCGAAGGGTATAGGTTAAGATCAAACCATTCGTACAAAATCAAATTTTGCAAAATACGCGTTTAAAGTTCATGCAATTAAATCACATGCATGTCAAGTAACTAAGGTTTGCAGCTGGCTATTTCTGAAAAAAATGCAAGGTCAGATTCAGTTGTTCTACCGATTGTAGTGTGCAAACTTTATTGTGCAAACATTTTGATTTTAACTTGTACCCTTCACAATTATAACTCTTGAAGAATAAATAGTCTAAGAACTTGTATGACTTAATGTTTCTTACTGTAATCAGCTTTATTATTAATATGGTATAAAAAAATTCTATTCCAGCTACTGATGCTTGGAAAGAGTATGCAAGGAAGATGACCCCTGAAGATGTTGGGGACTATTTGAGGAGCATTAAGTTGGATCGATATGTAGAAGCATTTGCCGGTGAAGATGTGGATGGTGAAATGTTGTTAGGTGTAGTGGACGAAAAAGACAAAGTGTTTCTGGACTCTCTTGGAGTAAAAAGTACAATACACATACGAAAGATCTTAACCAAATTTAGTACCTATTGCAGTGATAATTAGCTAGCTATTTCATTTATATGTAGTAAAAGAGTTATGTAGTTATTGTTTTGAGTTTACCTTTTCACATGGCAAGTTATAATGCTGTAATAATTATTGGGAGCATAGTCAGAGTGGTATAATTATAATGACTGTCAAAAACTACACAATAACAGACCAATTAATTCATAATATAATGGGGGAAAATATTAATTTTGAGATTAAATTTTGACTTCTGAGGGTCTTTGTATTGAAAATGTTTATAAATAAGTATATACAATCATAATAGATAATATTATGACATGATGTATAATGCATACAACAATCAAAACGTAAATAAATCAAGCATTGTCTGAAACCACTTATATGTACTAACTATGAAGAATTAAGATTGGCAACATGCATCATGGTGAGTTAATAATCATTATTGTCATGCTGTTCATCAAAAGATTATAACTTTAGAGCTTGAAAGACCAGATTCAGTGTAATCGAGTTCTAAGAACTTCTGCTATAGCATCGTGTATAAACACGTACTGTTCCTGTGGATGGAGAGTTATATAGTTACATTTGAAGCTTAGTAAATGTGACAGTCTCAAGTAGAAATGAAAATAAATATCAGTTTTGGCCACCTTTAAAACTTTAATTGGCCCATGACTACTAGAGATCATTGCAGAAGATAATTTTTATCAAAGCATCTTAAGTACAGGGTTCTCCCCATAGGGTGCATCTGATGGGGCCCATTTTCCTTTCATGTGGTTAAAATAATGTATTTTAATATAATAGCCACAAGAATATCAAAATCCTTTAATGTGGTATTCAAGCACCGGTCTGATCAGTTTCACTGGGAGAACCCTGGAATAGCTAATTCAATTAAGCTATACGATTACTACATGGGACTGTCACATGATAGCTCATCATTATACAAGAAAGCATTGTTCCCTAACAGAGCTGCCTAAACTGTTTAAGTGTTTTATCAAAGCATATACTTACTGGAGTTTCTACCGTGCGTTCTCTCCGGTATCTTAACTGACGGACGAGGTTGAAGATATCCACTGTACCACCATCTGCTTCCATCCTCTTCAAAATCATGTCAATGCACAAGAAAGTGCCAGTTCGTCCAACTCCTGCACTGAATATGCATACATGGGGGACAAGTATACAGAGCTAAAGAGCTAAAAATACCAGTATACCACAGCTAGATATACTAGTAAGGGTTTATCTTGGGGGGGGGGGGGGGGGGGGGGTGTTTTCCTCCCAAAAGAATAGATATATAGGTATAGGTAAGCGTTATTCAATAATAATAATTATTATATTGTCTAAGTCTTCATCTTCGATTGCTATTCTAAAGGGGTGTCACACTCACTACACCTAAATATTCACCACCCTAAACAAACAAAATCTCCAGATGAAACCCTGCTAGTATACAAAGCCAGTATACTAGTACACAGAGTTATACAGAGCTAGAAACAAATACAGAGCTAGTAATAGTACCAGAATACAGAGCCAGAAATACCAGTATACAGAGCTAGTATACAGAGCTAGAATTACATACCAGTATACAGAGCTAGGAATAAATACAGAGCTAGTAATAGTACCAGAAATACAGAGCCAGGAATAACAGTATACAGAGCCAGCAATACATACCAGTATACAGAGCTGCATACAGAGCTAGAAATATATTATACCAGTATACAGAGCCAGAAATACCAGTATACAGAGCTAGTATACAGAGCTGGAATAAATACAGAGCTAGTAATAGAGAGCAAGAAATACCAGTATACAGACCCAGAAGTATATACCAGTATACAGAGCTAGAAATACCAGTATACAGAGCCAGTAATACCAGTATACAAAGCTAGTATACAGAGCTAGAATTACATACCAGTATGCAGAGCTAGGAATAAATAATGATCACTGGTCATCTCATTGGTGAACAATCAAAGTGGATCTTTTATATGTAAGAATATAAGGCTTTGATGCAGTGTAAATTCCAGCCAATTCTATGATTGTAGTATTATGTAGCAACCTGCAATGGACTAGGAGAGGTCCAGTGACTGTAGCATGATAGTCGATCGCTCTCTTTCTGAACTCAAGGAGGTGGGCGGGATTATCAGGAACTCCATACTCAGGCCAACCCAGAAACTGAAAGTGACACACTTTGCGAGACTGTACAGCACCTGCAGGTTCAGCTGATCCATCCTGAGGGAGAGAGAGAGAGAGAGAGAGAGAGATCAATCACCTCAGGCTGAGGGTATAATGTACGATGAAGCAGACAATTAGGGACAAAGTAGCACACCATACTGATAATTGGCTCTCTCACTTGCTATGTATTAGCCATAGAGGTGATGTACACACCCTTATCTCATTCCATCAGGAGATGTGTGCATTAATATATAACTAGGTGGGGTCAAACCCCACCCGCCATTTATCCTTGTGCTGGTTTTGAGCAAAAGACAAGGTACAGTAGCTGAAACAGATGAAGAAAAAGATAAGTGAGTTTGCATTACATATATGTACATGGTTTGTGCTTGTGTGACCATCTCATGCATGATTGGAACATAACAACAGACTCACAGGTGTGATGGTGAAGGTGGTGGTAGTGAAAAATGGGGACTTTTCTGTTCCATTAAACTCTACGACATAATTTCCATATTTTGTGGCTCCTTGAGTGGGCCAGTACTGATGACACTTGACCTACAACCTATCAACCATTGACAATCATAATACCATATACTGCGAAATTTTATTGGGAAAAAATTGAAGTGTGAAGCGTAAGATATCCTCATACGTACTTTTGTATCATTAACTTTCTAAATCCATAGAGATTTCACCCCATGAAAAATTTCCCACTGATCAGTACGTTATTAGTGCTAGAAATAAGTGCTGGTCACTACGGCCAACCATAATCAGTCATTTGATGGTTAAACCAAATCATAATCGACCCTTTACCATATTTACTATATGGTAAAGGGTCGATTATGACATACATTATAATAGTCCCTCATCTTAATTATGGATCTAATCATAGGAGCCAGCCAGAATGGATTAAATTAACTATTACTCACTGAATTCTTCTCCTTCACTTTTGTAACCATGGCGATGACATGAATGTTACACTCCCACACCATTCTCCAGAAGTCGTTGAAAGTGTTGGGAATTGGTCCCTGGCTCGCTATGTAAGTACTCCCCTCCTAATTAGTAAAAATTAATTACAAGGATAGTGTATAATGTTACCACAATCACGAACATAGCAAACTGGTAAAAAGCTTCATATCTAATCTATCAACAGATAAACTGCCAGTATTACCCTTACTACTTATAACTAGTACATGCTGGTAAGAGTGGTAATGCTAGCTGGTAAGGATGGTAAGGCAGTTAGCTAATGCTAGCTGGTAAGGATGATAATTATGATGATGTAGTAATGCTGGTAAGTATTGTATGTAATAACCCAAAGTTTATGTTAAAAGAATCAACTTCCAACTGGTAGGGTCTTCCGAATTATGCTCATTTTTTTCTTATTATGCTATTCCAGCAATGCTATTTTTTCTTTTATTATACCACTGTAATGTAAGTATTATGCTCAAAATTATGCTCGTTTCCATAGAAACGACCATAAACCCACAACACAAATCAAGGCACAGTCGTGTCGCATGAGTGACATGTCACCACATGCTTTTAAGAAAAATTGCCAAGCTGGGCAGCAACATACAAGAAGGTAATTCTTTGTCAGCCTTCTTCAGCTGCAGTAGAGAGAGTTTTTAGTATTCTTAAAAGCTCATTTGATACTGATCAAAATCAAGCATTGGAAGACTATATAGAACTATCTTTAATGTCACAATGTAACAATACAGACTAGTTTTTTTGAGTCATCAATTTTTTCTTATTATGCTAACCCCAAATGTCTTATTATGCCAGCATTATGCTCGTATGCTTTTAGCACCTATTATGCTCAAAATTATGCCAGCATAATTTGGAAGACCCTACCAACTGGTATAGCTAGGGTTTCATGATTATTATGGGTAAAGGGTCTCAGGGTATTCTGACATGACTCGACATGAACTGCCAACTTGACATTTCTAATCATTAACAGTGTTGAATGACTTACATCCATATATGAAGCATTGACATAGTCGGAACCAGGAACACCAGCTTGCAGTGAAAGAACAACCCTTGTATGATCATCTATGCATATTTAAATAAATAAACAAAAAAGCATTGTCAGGACTATCTGACTTTATTAGTAAATCATAGAGTAGACCCTCACTAATCCAAGTCCTTTTGAAAATCCGAATAGCCATTTTAATGATATTCATGGCTATTTTGAGGTGCATTAAATGGAAACAAGAAAGTGCTTATAATGCATTCACTAATCCAAATCTTTCACTGATCTAAATGGGCAGGATTACTTAGTGAGGGTCCACTATAGTGGGAAATAGCACATGATCGTTCTTTATGACTCATGATTACCACTAGCATTGGGGCTCGAAATTAGAGGTGGTTCGAGAACATGTGACAAAAGATTTGGGACAATTTCCATCAAAATAATTAATAATTACAGTAGAACCTCCAAATAAGGACACAATTGGGGGACCTTTTGTCCTTTGTATACAAAATAACTTCTTTTGTTTAGATAGTAGATTGTTTACCTATACTGTTTACAGAGAACATTCCTTTGGTAGCTATAAAGTACACACTCTTGTTGTCCACTTTTGGAGTGTCATTTATGTATGGGTGGGTCCAGTGTAAACAGTTGGGGCCTCCAACTGTACAAAGTCATCAGTATTTGACCAAAAATACTGAAGAATTGTAAAAAATATAATACTCACTTCTATACACATTACTTATAATGGTTGAAATTCATGTGAAAATGGGACAAAATCAAAATTCACAGGTTGGAGGGACTGGACTATCATAGGTTGGAGGCACTGGACTATCATAGGTTGGAGGCACTGGACTATCACGGGTTGGAGGCACTGGACTATCACAGGTTGGAGGCACTGGACTATCACAGGTTGGAGGGACTGGACTATCACAGGTTGGAGGGACAGGTTGGAGGGACTGGACTATCTACCTGAGCTAGGAGAGGGGGTGGATGCACCAACTTACATGGAAAGACATTGCAGTAGCGATTCTTGTACTCGTTGCAGGGCAAAGTGGCAGCATACTGAGAGAAATCCCACGGCTTCTCAACGTCCTTGCAGCAAAGTATTAATATGATTATGATGATAATAAATCAATACAGGCCAGTAGGATCTCCTACTAATAGTGCTGCATGCTTTTAACATCCTTGCAGCAATGGATTAGTATGCTATAACAGTTATAGATCAATACAGGCCAGACATCAGGTCAGCTGAAGATCCAACTTTCAGGATCTCCTACTAATACTGATGCATGGGCAGAATAACACAACTGCATGATCAGCTGTCACTCATGAAAGGTCCTCATTCCTCTATTCTCATTACCTGATCTTGAGAATGATTTTCATCAGGCACTCTGTGTTTGTAGTACTATTTTTAGATGATGTCTCTAAGGCAAATAGTTAGTTTTCCATAGCAACCATGCATGTGTGGACAGCACCCTTAAGGACAACCATTCTGAAATCTGCAGTACAGCTAAGGTCTAATAGATAATCCACTTACAAAGAATTCCATCATCATGGCACGGGTGCCTCGGATACCAGAAAGAAATGCTGGAAATTCCTTTAGAGGAACTGCCTTGTGGTTTTCATCTCCTGATGAACAAAGTAAAAAATAAAAAAACAACAACTTAAAAAACAATTGCAAAGGAGCAAGTAGACGGATAAACTTTTAAAATCATGATCAAGCATTCAAAATGGTGTTATACAGTGTTATAGTGGTTCTATGACTTGCAGAATACATACATAGATTGAACAAAAGAATTTTATCACATGCATAAGTGTAGGAAGCGGGGGTGGGCCAGGCAGGGACAGCTATGGCTGGCCCACTTTTTTCACCTGAGATTTCTGATTTAATGTACAATATTTGGTAGTGGTTGTCACCACAATAAACTTGCATTGCTATTCATACCTGCTGAAGAGATAAGTGTTCCCCTCTCCATGCAATGGCTGCCCCACCTCAAAAAAGCTATTTATGCCATGCCATTCTAATGCTTACTGTTAGGGGGGAGTGGCATCATCACAGACATTCGGATAGTTGTCTGCGTGCTCCCTTGCTCGTTACTAACCACAACTTTATACTCTCCCTCATCAGATGAACATGTGCCATCAATGTATAAATAATAAAAGTCTGACTCCTTCATCGCACAAAACCTTGAATCATTGCAGAGTTCTTGACCTTTGTGAAACCATTTCACATCAACCGCAGACTCACTAGTGACTTTACACACTAGAGTGGTTGGCTGTCCAGGAGAGGTAACGAAATGCTTACTAGCAATTCCTATAACTGGGGGTGAAGACTGGTGCCCCATCGCGGATTGAGGGTTCGATGAAGACGAGCCTCTAGTTCTGTCAGTATCAAGATTAAAGAGGTTACTTGTTTCTTCATTACTTTGCTTTGTATCGCCGGGCACTGAGGGATGGTACTCCGGTTTATACAAAGTGCTTTCGTCTTGTTCTTGTCGAGCCATAGCGGTCCCCTTTCACCTTTGACCCCTTTCCCAGAGAAAGGGGCAGGGCTAGCTTCGGCCGGCCGGGGGCGTGCCTTTTGGAGCATGCGCATGTGCAGTGGATTTACGCTCCGTTCGAATACACACTGTATTCGGCATGCCGTACATAGGAAGCGTATGCTTTGTGCGTGCATACATTTAAATAGAAAAACAAAGCATAAGCTTCCCATGTACGGCATACGGAATATTCGAACGGAACGTGAATCCACTGTACATGTGCGTACTTCTTTCCGGCCTGCGCATAAGTTTTTAAGTCCAACTTACAGCAAAACAATCACAGTTGAGAAAAAAATGAAATTTTTGTCACAATTAGCTATTCTCAATTTCTTGATCGCAGCCTTCATTGGAGTGGCGAGTTGTCAGGAGTATTGCTCTTTCACGATAACCATTAACCGCAGTGATGATACTTGCAGTCTTGATTACTATTCGCGGATCACAAGTTGTGCTACTTTAATGAAAGCATTGCAGTTATGGCCTGTAACTACAACACAGCAATGTTCAAGCACACACATGACGTATCAAATCCCTCCTGGTGATCATGAAATCAATGGAAGCTTCATTCAATTTAAGTTACCTATAAATTCGGTGTTTCTATCAGGTAATGACTCGAGCATTAAGTGTACTGAAAGTGACACAGGGTTTTTCTTTGAAGGTGTGAGTGTAGAACTGATTGATATCACTTTTTCTAACTGCTCATCTTTACTAAGACCGTTATCTACGCTGAGACAAGTGTCACCAAATACGAACCTCCACAGCTCTCTATATCCTCCCTTGTATGTCGCTCTGTATGTCAATGCTCCTGGTTATGACATTACAATGAATAATGTGTCTGTTCATAGCAGAGCTGGTGTTGCAAGTGTTGTTATCTACAATACTGACACAGTTAATATAAAGGATTGTCTTTTCATCACTCATGAGTCTTATGCTAATGACACAACTACCATTGAAGGCTATGGGGGATTAATCATCGAGTTAGACAGTTTTTCCCATGAAAGCACAGCACCTCAGCCACACTATGAAATCACAAGAAGTACATTCATTAACAATACAGCCATTACTTACTCTTCTAAATCAATAGCTCACACTAATGATGGCATCATACCATCAGGTGCCAACTACACCTCATTCGGGAAAGGAGGTGGACTCACTATTCTACTGAAAGGGAGTTCCAATTTGAACAATATTGAAATCAGCGACTGTGAATTTTCAAATAATGAAGCAGTGACTGGAGGCGGTTTATTCGTGAGTTTTCTTGATAACTCCTATCAAAACACAATAACGGTTCGTAATTCTAAATTCTCAGAAAATAAATGTCCGTTGGAATGGGAGAAAAGTTCAGGTGGTGGAGGAATAAGTATCGAACACTTCAGCAAAAGCAGTTCAATACCAGGTAATACAGTTAATCTCCTTCAGACATCTCTTATTGAGAACTCTGCCCATCTTGGTGGGGGAGTGGCTATCACATTGCTGGATTCTCAAGTGCAAGTCAGCAACACATTAGTCAGTTTATCAGGCACCACTTTTCTCAAGAATTCAGCTGTCTTCGGATCAGCACTCCACACTCATCAACTGGTGAGCTCACAGACTTCCTCTGAGCCTTCCATAAGAATAACTAATAATTGTGTTTTCGATAGCAATTCTATTGAGTACAGAACTGAGTGTAGTCACACTGGCATTGGGGCACTCCATAGTAAACTAAACAGTATACTTTTTGATGGAACGATTATGTTTTGCAATAATAAAGGCTCGGCCCTAACTATGATAGCAGCATATGCGAATTTCACATCTACCTGCTCTGCTTCATTCGTGAATAACACTGGCACAAGAGGAGGGGCTATTGCACTGCTTGGTGCTGCATTCATTCAAATCAGCAAAGGTACTGAGATGACATTTGAAAATAATGCAGCATTGTACAAAGGGGGTGCAATATTCAATCAATACACAGACAATGACGGTTCAATGAGACATGCCAATTGTTTCATCAAGCACACAGACTCTTCTCTGAATGCTATGGACTGGGGTGTTACCTTCACCTTTCGTGGAAATAAAGTTCTGAATGGAAATTGTAACAATGCTATTCATTCCACTTCTATTTTACCATGTGAGAGTGAGACTAACATGGAAAGAGCATTTTGTTGGAAAGGGTGGATTTACGATGACGAACAAGAAGGTACATGTTTAGATCATATCACTACAGACTTCAAAGCAGTGCAATGTTCAAATTCACTTACAGCTATTCCCGGTTTGCCTTTTAACATTCCACTTTCTTTGAAAGATGAGTTGAACAATAGCATCTCAGAAGAAGGTATTCAAAGCTACGTTGTTATGGCAGAAAACACACCTACAGATCATGTGACTATTTCACCCAATAAACACATATTAATTACTGGAAATATTGATGAGAATATCAATGTAAGTTTTGAGAGTTTAGGAGATCAATCTTTGCATATCAAGATGAAAGTGGGACTAAAAACCTGTCCACCTGGATTTATTTTCAATGCCAATCAAACTTGTACTTGCCCTGAAAATGATGATCATTATGAAGGGTACATCAAGTGTGATTCAAATGTGGCCTCGATCATTGGGAGTACATGGATCGGACAGATCGAGAACGACACAGAAGACTGTCTAGAAACATCTTGCTACTTTATTGGAACGTGTCCCATGCATTACTGCAATCCCTTGACTCACGAGTTTCAGATGCTTCCAAAAACCTCATCCCTCAATGACGTAATTTGTAAAAAATATCGACAAGGTGTTTTATGTGGTGAATGTATCAAAGGTTATGGGACAGCTCTTAATACTTGGACATATGAATGTGTTGAATGTAATGAGACATATTTGGGCTTGAACGTCATGAGGTATTTAGCTTCAGTTTATATTCCATGTGCAGCTCTGTTACTATTCGTCCTGATCTTCAACATCAAACTCACTCTAGGTTCGATGAATGCTTTCATACTCTTCTCTCAAATGATTGTGACTAATTTCGACCTGACTTCACATGGCAGTATACCACTGGCTGAACCGGCAGAAACTGTTGCTAATGCCTACAGATTCATTTATGCTATCTTCAATTTCGATTTCATTGAGAAACTTTCGAGTCCCATTTGCCTTTCTCAAAAGCTCAACATGCTATCAGTGTTGCTATTCAATTATCTCTTGGTTTCAGTGTGTATTATATTTGTTATCATAACAGTTCTATGCAACGAGCTTTCTAAAAAATGTCTATCAAAACATGAACGAGATCGGAGGCTAATTGGACCACTCAACCAATGCAGCATCTTCAAAAGATTCCCTAAGTCCACTGCAGAAACATTCATTTTGCTATTATCAACAATTATTCTGCTTTCATATTCAAAGCTGGGCATTACTTCATCTCAAATACTGAGCATTGACCATCTGATTAGCAGTACAGGTAACGAAACCGTTTCTGCTAGAGTCCACTTTGCAGGTCAACTGACCAGTACATCTGCTGAGTTCATTCGCTATGCAGCAGTTGCAATCATAGGAGAGGTCTTCATCGTTTTTTTCATGCTTGTCATGTTCGATTACCCCTTACGTTTCGTTGAATACTTGATCCATAAGGTGAAAGTCCTAAGCAAGATCTATCCAGAAAAAAACATCCATGCTTTCACAGATACCTTCCAAAATTGCTTCAAAGAATCATTTCGCTGGTTTTCAGGACTCTATTTCCTTTTCCGATACAGTATTGGAAAACTATTTGTCTCAAATAATACTGCCCTGACAAAATATGTGGGTCAAGAACTGGCTTGTATTTTCATGATCATCTTGTTAGTGCTCTTTTGGCCATATAAGCAGAAGATACTCAACTATGTGGATATGATGATTTTTTCAAACCTTGCTATCATTAATGCTCTGAACTTTTACCAGTACACTATCGTGCGGTTGATTCCATTGAAATATGCTTTTCCTTCAGTTTTCGGTATTCAATTTTGTCTGGTGATTGTACCAGTGATATGCTTACTCTTGTATTTGATATTCTGGTCTACTAAAAAACACCATACTGCTATAAAGAAGCACTGTCACCAAACGATTGCGGGTCTGCTCGGCAAATGGAGTCCACAGTTATGTGAGCGGTACACATCTGCCATAACGAGTGTTTCTGGAGATAAAGAAGACTCATTTTCTGAAGTGAGAACTACTAAACAGAGCACAAAGCGAATGCATGCCTACCACCACAGGGATGCTGCATCGGAACGAGCCTCATTGCTTCAAAAACGAGCTTCACTGTATCAAGATGATGGACGAATGGTGAGGAGTGAAAGGGGTTCTGATGTTCCTGTGACAGTTGTAAATGTGTTAGATAAAGACATGGGAGAGGCATCCACCTACCAGACCAGTGGCCATTTTCTACGTACAGAGTGGAATGCAGGCGCGGCTTCTTATGGAAGTGTGGACTACAATGTAGACAGCTAGATAGATTGTTGCTATTGTTTGTTATTGTTGTTGTCATAAAATTGCTAGGAATTATTGTGCTGTTGTTAATTTTGTGTGTGAAAAAAAACTGTTTCATTATCAACCGTTTTGATGAATTGAGCATGCTCAGTCTGCGAAGTAGGCTTTAATTAGAATTGTGTAGCTGACACAATGTGGCTATGACTCTTGCCTCTTCTAGCTAGGGGGGGTAGTCTGGCGGCGCAGCCCCGAGCGCTTCGCGCGAGGGTCTGGTATCACATAATACTTCGAGTCGTTCCCTACGCGCACGCGTCAAAAGTTAATTGAATACGTTGCATGCATGACGGTTAATGATACATTGAAATTTATATATATGTCACGTGGTCAATGTGATAGTCGGTTGTGGTGTGAGTTATGAGTCAGTTTGACCGTTGCTGTGGTTGTGGCAATGATGTCACAGATAAGACAAAAAGGAGACTGCTACATTCTTCCAAATCACAACATGTCTTTTCTCTCTGGAAGGCCATTTAAGGCATTGAGTACATGTGTAGATCTTGCTTCTCAACATTCGAGCGATATGCAGGCCTACAGAAAAAAAATTCAAAATAATTTAGTTAAATATTAATTTTTGATGAACAAAGCACTACACCCAAGCGAATCAAACTTGACCCCAGTGTTATGTTGTCAACTGATTCCTCTGCAAGCTCTTCTCCAGATGTTGGGGTATGAACCTTGCAATGAAAGAAAGGCATAATTAGCTATAGCTAACATTATATTTTATGTAGGTACATGTGGCATACAAGAAGCCTAAATTATATATGTTGACTCCAACTAGGAAAAAGATTGGTAAAGCTGTTGCCAGGGGGAGCAAATATGCCATAGTTAGAGAGTGCTTTACTGATCCCAAAACCAGGCAGTTTGTTCTTAATTATCTTGGTAAAATCATATGCAAAGAAATAAAAATAATGGTCTCACTGGAATCAAACTCAATTCTTCAGAGTTCTAAATTGGAAGATTTTAAATGGGATATGCTTCTGAATGAATTAAACAAATAATTATGCTCCTACCTTTATTAATTTACTTCAATGCCTCACCAAAACAAAAACCAGACGCTCTAATGAAAAAGCTGTCATTGGCATGTGTGCCTCTATTCTCCTCAAGCATCGCTACTCCAGAATGAGCCTTATTCAAAAAATAATATCTATTATTCTTTATGCTGGGCATACTTCAAAACAGGTGTGTACCTTACATTTATTAAGATATGATACTCTATGTAATATTACTCTGAAAGGTGTATACAAGGCTTCAAAGACTGAATATCACTCAACAGTAATTCGTACTTTAAGTCAGCTGGGCTCCAACCATGACATCAAGGTAAAAAAATGGAAGGCAAATCTACAAAAAGAATTGACTGAGGTAATCAAACCTGTCTGACCATTCTATTATGGCACATGTATTTACACCACTCCAGAACAGAACTCATTCAATGGATGTGTCCCTAATAGGACTCGAAGAGGGAGACACTTCAGATAGCAGTGATTCATCTGATTCTGATATAGACAGTGAGCCTGAAGCCCCTCCCTACTCACCTCTCCCATCTGATTTTGATTACACATCAAGCACTGACGAAGAGGTAGAAATGGAAGAGACTGACAAGGATGCTGAGGTAACAATTGCTGAGAAAACAGTTGTTGTTGTGGAATCAAATCAACAAGCCAATTTTGAATACATTGAAGATAAGGGTGAGATAGTGACATACACAATGGTTGGAGACAACCTTGACAGTACGATCAAACGAAGATACATGAGAGTAGGCCAAGGCAATCTATCACTACACTACTTTCACTTCTTTGCTGCCTTAGATAGACTAAATCTAAGCAAGCTCTCATTTTCGGCACCACCAAAACCTACAAAAACAGCAAAAGAATGTGCATTATCTCTCCTACCATCAATTGCAACGATCATGCACTCAGAAGTAATTTCATCACCTTGGTTTCACGTGTTGTAGCTACCCATTTAGAAAGCATTGGATTTGATTGCTGTAAGCTAATGAATTGGCACATCACTCATGATTACCAAAAAGAGATGTCAATGAAATCAGAGTCAATTAAGAAAGTGTTTTTATTAAGAGATAAAATAGATTCCTCTAGGTATCATTCTGGAGAATGAAAATAAGATGGAAGGGATGATTGAAATTATGAGAATATTGCATGGTTATGTTCCAACCAAAAGATGTGATCGTACATACGTCTATGAGGGCAGAGAGATCACTATACCTGAAGCAATGGTGCATGCAATTCTATTGGGAGGTGATCAGCTGACAGCAGCTCGTGCCAGGGGAGCCAAAAAGGCAAAAGTTAACTCTGTTGATCCAGAACTTCGTTTAGAGGGATTAATTCCTGTGGCAGAGGATTGGCACACAAGACTCAATTTATTATGTGTAAGAGCATAAGCTACCATATTTAATAGCATTATTATTATGTGTATGTAGGTTATATGGAGGTACTATATGTCATTTGGATCATCTTCTGATCATGACACTCTTTTTCAGCTAAGAAACCTAATCAACCGTACCAATGTCGTCAAAGATCCCACTTCAAACTTTAATGCTTGTGATGATTACTTTGATACAGTTGTTTCGGCTCATATAATTGCAGCATTAAATGAATTGGATGCTACAGATTTCAATCCTTCAGAGGACTGGATGAAGTCTGATGAAGACAGGAAGAATATAACAGCAGAGTTCTGCCCACACTGGTCGACAGTGGCCATTTTGGCCACCACTTAGGCTTATACTACATATCAGTGATGGTTTTGATCATTCAAAGGGACACCCCATAGTCTTATAAAGCGGGCATGGTAAAATAAATTTCGGCCACCACTCAAAGAATCCTGGGCAGAGCCCTGATAACATAACGTACCACTTGGCAATACAGTGCGCTTCATCAACCACAAAGCCTCTGAGCCTGTTTGAATAAGTATCACCAGTGAGCATACTTCTCCATCGCTTGCTATCTAGCAATAACTCTGGAGTGATGAATACCAACTGATACTCTCCAGCATGCACCCCTTTCATCATTGAAGTATCCTCACCACCTCCAGTAACACAAGCAACAGAAAGCCCTCTTTTGCTGAAGCTATCCACCTGCAGTGCCATGAGAGACAAACACATCTTTAGTATGGATATTAATATAACCGGCTGCACTAAGCTCTTTACAGCTAGTATTCACCTGATCTTTCATGATAACAATTAATGGGCTCACAACAATCACTATAGGTTTCTGATCAGCTGGTGAAGAGTCTATCTCTTCAAAAGCAAGAGGAAGACATGCATAGCACAAGCTTTTCCCGAATCCTGTGGGAAGGACGGCAAAAACAACTCTCCCAGACAGGAATGCTATCAGAACCTCTAGTTGCTCTTCCTTCAACCCTCGATATCCCAGCTTCGCTGCAGCACGGATAGCTGCTTCTTTCAGGTTAGTTGCCATACCATTCAGGAAGGTCAATAGGTCATTCTATGTCGTGACTCATTATGACTCATAATACGTATATTAATGATATTCATTCATTTACCAGATTTTCTGGTAATGGAACAACTCATGTGATTCCAGACCCTCACTACACCAAAGAGTTCTAGTCTCGCGGGCCCGACCCTTTACCAACCGCGAGGGAAGGAAAGAGTCTGGTCAAATCCAATACATGATCTTGTTTCAATTGCCCAAGGATTTGGTGGCGGGCATGCGCAAAACGTCACGATACGTCACGGCTCTCAAACAGATTTTTTCGCGCGTGCACTTACAGAGTAGTCCTAGAGTTTAGTCATGTCTATAGTCATGTTAATGAGCTGCTTGCTTGTATGCAGAGATCTCATTGGTGATCATAGGAAAAAGAAAAGGCTGCATGGTCCAGGGTGTGCATCAGCCAAAGAACTGCTCCAGGTACTTGCAGGAGTTGCACTGGAAAAATTTCCGACACTTTCTGACCAGAAAGCTGTTTCCAAGTCTCCTCCCACTCTCTTGAATAGCCGCCTCCAGTCTGTAATCATATTCCTGCTCAGCCATGTAGCGCTAAGAAATCCAGAGCGCAGATTTTTCCTAAATTCGTGATGTATAATAACGTCATAGTCGCGCCCCTCCTTCCGAAGATTGCTGACTGTGCACAACAAGATCGTGTATTGGATTTGACCAGACTCTTTCCTTCCCTCGCGGTTGGTAAAGGGTCTGGCTCGCGAGACTAAAAGAGTTCTGCCTCGTATATTGTTCTTAGCATTGCGCGCGCTACACAAATTACCACGCGGAAGAGACACGCCCCATCCTCGTGATTGTCAGCTCTTTTATCACATGCGCATATGCATCTCTGACCGCTAACATTCCAGGGTCCAGAAAACCTGTCCATTTACACCAGACTCCTTTTCCCGGCTTCTTTCTTTCTTCTGCGCGCGCGTGCAAGTGCAAAGATAGTGAGGTCACGTCAGTAGATATACTAGACTACGTACACAGGATTGGAAACAGGGCATGCGCGCGTAGAATTTATAGACCATCCGTGTAGGTACCTGGCGAACAGAGAAATCTTACACAAAATAAGAAAGAGGGTGAAAGGCAAGGTATTTAGCGCAGCAATAATTATGATTATAAGTGAAAAGGCTCAATGACCTATAGCTGTAGTAGTTTATCATGTCAGTTTAGTCTATTTACTGTTGCTATGGAAGAAAAACGTGAAAACAGGTAACTGAAAATTTTTGTGGCACTCCTACTACTAAAATAGAAGTCTAGCTGCCTTACATTTGGTATAAAATGAAAGATACTAGTTGACCATATGTACTCAAGTAGTTTTAATTTTGTGCAGGGCTGGAGATGGCATGCCATTTGCCATTGATGGCTTAAGAAGCCATTTCATTACTCTTCATCTTGATCCCTCAAAACAAGTATATCACAATAAATCTCTTGATAATTGGATGTTCAGCAGTGCACTATCAGTACTTGTTATTATCATTTTTTAATTATAATATGAAAGGAAATATGTGTAAAGTGACAGTATTAGTTGTTACATTATAGTATCCTTCTTTACTATAGCTTTTCTTGACAGCCAGCCATGGGTAATCTGAAGAAACAGTAACATCGACATGATTTTTTTACAGGCACCTTTAAAAAGTACATATGTACATATAAATGATCACTACCTAACAGATTAGTGGGGGGAAAGAGACTATACTTTTAATATCCAAGCTCCAGAGGTCCACAAAGTCGAACTACCATTGTTACTCGCAATTATACCCTCTAACACTTGAGAAACCAGCCTTTTAAGAACTATACTAGCCCACTCTTTGCATTCTTTGAACTTACCAATTGGCTATAGTTTAGCAGAAATTTGGCACACTACTTCTCCTCCCCTGTTTGTTTGGGGCAATTTAACACGAACAGCTGCCTACACGGATTGTCAGTATTGTCGTTATGGCGCACGTGACCTGTTTCCAATCCTGTGTACGTAGTCTAGTCTAGTATATCTATGGTGAGGTCTAGCTAGCTAGCTAGCGAGCTTGCAGGTATGGGGGCGGGGCTTGGCATTGCAGTGCACGTAGCTTTCCGGGTGGGGCTGAGCCGAGACTAGCTAGTATAGGGGGTAGTCTGGCGTAGCCACACCCCCGAGCTCTGCTCCCAACTGGATTTGGGAAGAGATTGTGTTTTGCTGTCCTCCCTTTAGCTTTTGATAAACTTAGTTAGACTTCTTTTCTATTATCTGAGCCAACCGTCAGATATACATCATGGGCGTAGCCAGGGGTGGTTCGGGTGGTTCGGTCGAACCACCTTTTCAAAATGAATAAAAAATGTTTTAAGCGCGATCGCGCGCTATGCGCGTACGCGCGTTCGTGAGTGATCGATCGATCGTGAGCTCGAAGCGAGCAGAGAGAAACGAGTGAGGCAAAGCCTCTTATTATTTTTGTCCAGAAAAGGTCAGTTTTACGTATAACTCAGCCCTACTGAGCAGTTAGTGGCTTAGTGCCTGAGACTATGAATAAATCTTGCTGTAAAAACTGTACAAAAAACTGTACAGGTAGCTAGCAGATCGTGTACCATCTTCATCATTTACTCATCTTCATACTTTCCCTGCCTTCATATGCTGCATTGCAGCTGCTAAGTCATTGTTTTTTTATAAATCGGTTATAAAAAAGGGTGTGGTTATAGGAAAGTGGGCGTGGTCATGCCAAAAAATTTGCTAAGCGGCTCGATACGCCCTTAGGGTGTGGCTGGCCACGCCAGGGGGTAAATCATGAAGACTTGTCTGTATCTGCAAGTATTATTTGGATAAAATTTAGGCTAGGACCCATTTCTAAGGACCTAAATGACGTCATCTTTAATGGATTTAACCCCATACATTCGGATTAAACGAGCTACTTGCAGTGCTACTTGCAGCTACTCAATAAGCTACTGGATGAAAATCTAGCTAAGTGGCATGGATCCAGGCAAGTGTAATATATCTAATACATTGAGGAAGGAGTATGAAGTAGCCTCAGAGCATTTCACTTACTTCCATCAATGTAAAAGAGTAATATAATATTCAAGAAGAGGAATGGTCAAAAAAAATTAAGGATCCATGGCCATTACTGTCCTAAACGATAAGGTGCATTCTGTTCCAATGGTCACCAGTATCCTCTATGCTAGTACAAACTATATATAATTTATATCACTATTCCTAGTTGAGGAACATTGTTTTCTAGAAGAGGAGTTGATTAAGGACCCATAGCCGTTACTCTCCAAAAAGATAAGGTGCGTTCTATTCAAAGTGTCACCAGTATCCTCTATGCTAGTACAAACTATATCTGCACTTGATGATCTATATCTCTATTCCTAGTTGAGGAACATTGTTTTCTAGAAGAGGAGTTGATTAAGGACCCATGGCCGTTACTCTCCAAAACGATAAGGTGTGTTCTATTCAAACTGTCACCAGTACCCTCCATGCTAGTACAAACTATATCTGCACTTGATGATCTATATCTCTATTCCTAGTTGAGGAACATTGTTTTCTAGAAGAGGAGTTGATTAAGGACCCATGGCCGTTACTCTCCAAAAAGATAAGGTGCGTTCTGTTCAAATGGGCACCAGTATCCTCTATGCTAGTACAAACTATATCTGCACTTGATGATCTATATCTCTATTCCTAGTTGAGGAACATCATTTCTAGGAGAGGAACCCATGGCCGTTACTCTCCAAAAGATAAGGTGCATTCTGTTCCAATGATCACCATTATCCTCTAAGCTAGTACAAACTATATGAACATTGTTTTCTAGAAGAGGAGTTGATTAAGGACCCATGGCCGTTACTTTCCAAAAAGATAAGGTGCGATGGTCACCAGTACCCTCTATGCTAGTATGAACTATATCTGCACTTGATGATCTATATCTCTATTCCTAGTTGAGGAACATTGTTTTCCAGAAGAGGAGTTGATTAAGGACCCATGGCTGTTACTCTCCAAAAAGATAAGGTGTGTTCTGTTCAAATGGTCACCAGTATCCTCCATACCATATCTGCACTTGATGATCTATATCTCTATTCCTAGTTGAGGAACATTATTTTCTAGAAGGAGTTGATTAAGGACCCATGGCCGTTACTCTCCAAAAAGATAAGGTGTGTTTTGTTCAAATGGTCACCAGTACCCTCTTTGCTAGTACAAACTATATCTGCACTTGATGATCTATATCTCTATTCCTAGTTGAGGAACATTGTTTTCTAGAAGAGGAGTTGATTAAGGACCCATGGCCATTACTATCCAAAAAGATAAGGTGCGTTCTGTTCCAATGGTCACCAAGTATTCTCTATGCTAGTACAAACTATATCTGCACTTGACGATTTATATTTCTATTCCTAGTTGAGGAACATTGTTTTCTAGAAGAGGAGTTGATTAAGGACCCATGGCCGTTACTCTCCGAAAAGATAAGGTGCGTTCTGTTCAAATGGGCACCAGTACCCTCCATGCTAGTACAAATTATATCTGCACTTGATGATCTATATCTCTATTCCTAGTTGAGGAACATTGTTTTCTAGAAGAGGAGTTGATTAAGGACCCATGGCCGTTACTCTCCAAAAAGATAAGGTATGTTCTGTTCAAATGGTCACCAGTATCCTCTATGCTACATCTGCACTTGATGATCTATATTTCTATTCCTAGTTGAGGAACATTGTTTTCTGGAAGAGGAGTTGATTAAGGACCCATAGCCATTACTCTCCAAAAAAATAAGGTGTGTTCTGTTCCAATGGTCACCAGTACCCTCTTTGCTAGTACAAACTATATCTGCACTTGACAATTTATATCTCTATTCCTAGTTGAGGAACATTGTTTTCTATAAGAGGGGTTGATTAAGGACCCATGGCCGTTACTCTCCAAAAAGATAAGGTGTGTTTTGTTCAAATGGTCACCAGTATCCTCTATGCTAGTACAAACCATATCTGCACTTGATGATCTATATCTCTATTCCTAGTTGAGGAACATTGTTTTCTAGAAGAGGGGTTGATTAAGGACCCATGACCGTTATGTTCAGGTATGCTTGGTCACCAGTATCCTCTATGTTAGTACAAATCATCTGCACTTCATGATCTATCTTTCTATATATCTAACTCATGGCTGTTTTTACAGCTGAGCAGTGAGATGAGTGAATTCTTTGCCGCCTGATTGAAGAACTTCTGCCACTTCTGTGAAACTGGATGCTGTTCATTTTTTTCTATGATTACTTGCTAGCAAGCAAATTCTATATCATGACTTCTTATTAATTCATCATGAAATTTAAGGAGTGATGTACATCAAGTAATTGGGTGGAAACATGTATGGTATTCTGGTGCCCTGAACTCTGGTTGGTAGCATCCAACGTCCCTGAACTCTGGTTGGTAGCATCCAACGTTCAGCATGAAATGTGCAAGTAATGGGGTGGAAACGTGTATGGTAGCCTGGTGCCCTGAACTCTGGTTGGTAGCATCCAACGTTCAGCATGAAATGTAGCATTCAGCAGGTGATGGGGTGGAAACGTGTATGGTAGTCTGGTGCCCTGAACTCTGGTTGTAGCATCATGAAATGTAGCATTCAGCAGGTAATGGGGTGGAAACGTGTGGTGCCCTGAACTCTGGTTGGTAGCATCCAACGTTCAGCATGAAATGTAGCATTCAGCAGGTAATGGGGTGGAAACGTGTATGGTAGTCTGGTGCCCTGAACTCTGGTTGGTAGCATCCAACGTAGTCAGCATTCAAGTGCATGGGTACACCATGTATTCATCAAAGGTATGTAATTAAGAGTGCATTTCTGCTGTTAATTAACATAATCATTTTGTGTGTGTGTGTGTGTGTGTGTGTGTGTGTGTGTGTTTTGGAGTCAGATTTCTCAGTAGCTGGTGGTAGAGATGTTCTCTTCAGGGAGAATTTCTGAATCACCAAGTCTTGATCATTGTAGCATTTTATATGATTGTACCTCCTCCTATTATTGTACATACAGGGAAGCTCAACTCCATCTGAGTGTCCTGGGCATGAGAAAGAGATATAGATCATCAAGTGCAGATATGGTTTGTACTAGCATAGAGGATACTGGTGACCATTGGAACAGAACACACCTTATCTTTTTGGAGAGTAATGGCCATGGGTCCTTAATCAACTCCTTTTCTAGAAAACAATGTTCCCCAACTAGGAATAGAAAAATAGATCATCAAGTGCAGATATAGTTCGTATATGCATAGAGGGTACTGGTGATCATTTGAACAGAACGCACCTTATTTTTTTGGAGAGTAACGGCCATGGGTCCTTGATCAACTCCTTCTAGAAAACAATGTTCCTCAACTAGGGATAGAGATATAGATCATCAAGTGCAGATATGGTTTGTACTAGCATAGGGGATACTGGTGACCATTGGAACAGAACACACCTTATCTTTTTGGAGAGTAACGGCCATGGGTCCTTAATCTTTTAGAAAATAATGTTCCTCAACTAGAAATAGAGATATAGATCATCAAGTGCAGATATAGTTTGTACTAGCGTAGAGGATACTGGTGACCATTTGAACAGAACACACCTTATCTTTTGGAGAGTAACAGCCATGGGTCCTTAATCAACCCATCTTCTAGAAAACAATGTTCCTCAACTAGGAATAGAGATATAGATCATCAAGTGCAGATATGGTTTTAACTAGCATAGAAAACACTGGTGACAATTGGAACATAACACACCTTATCTTTTTGGAGAGTAACGGCCATGGGTCCTTAATCAACCCCTCTTCTAGAAAATAATGTTCCTCAACTAGGAATAGAGATATAGATCATCAAGTGTAGATATAGTTTGTACTAGCATAGAGGATACTGGTGACCATTGGAACAGAACACACCTTATCTTTTTGGAGAGTAACAACCATGGGTCCTTAATCAACCCTTCTTCTAGAAAACAATGTTCCTCAACTAGGAATAGAGATATAGATCATCAAGTGCAGATATACTTCGTACTAGCATAGAGGATAATGGTGACCATTGGAACAGAACGCACCTTATCTTTTTGGAGAGTAACGGCCATGGGTCCTTAATCAACTCCTCTTGTAGAAAACAATGTTCATATAGTTTGTACTAGCATAGAGGATAATGGTGACCATTGGAACAGAATGCACCTTATCTTTTGGAGAGTAATGGCCATGGGTCTTTAATCAACTCCTCTTCTAGAAAACAATGTTCCTTAACTAGAAATAGAGATATAGATCATCAAGTGCAGATATAGTTTGTACTAGCATAGAGGATACTGGTGACCATTGGAACAGAATACACCTTATCTTTTTGGAGAGTAACGGCCATGGATGCTTATCTTCTAGAAAACAATGTTCCTCAACTAGGAATAGAGATATAGATCATCAAGTGAAGATATAGTTCATACTAGCATAGAGGATACTGGTGACAATTGGAACATAACGCACCTTATCTTTTTGGATAGTAATGGCCATGGGTCCTTAATCAACCCCTCTTCTAGAAAACAATGTTCCTCATAGAGATATAGATTATCAAGTGCAGATATAGCTTATACTAGCATAGAGGATACTGGTGACCATTTGAACAGAACACACCTTATCTATTTGGAGGGTAACGGCTATGGGTCCTTAATCAACTCCTCTTCTAGAAAACAATGTTCCTCAACTAGAAATAGAGATATAAATTGTCAAGTGCAGATATAGTTTGTACTAGCATAGAGGATACTGGTGACCATTGGAACAGAATGCACCTTATCGTTTAGGACAGTAATGGTCATGGGTCCTTAATATTTTTTGACCATTCCTCTTCTTGAATATTATATTACTCTTTTACATTGATGGAAGTAAGTGAGATCCTCTGAGGTTACTTCATACTCCTTCCTCAATGTATTAGATATATTACACTTGCCTGGATCCATGCCACTTAGCTAGATTTTCATCCAGTAGCTTATTGAGTAGCTGTAAGTAGCATGCACTGAGTAGCTCGTTTAATCCGAATGTATGGGGTTAAATCAATTAAAGATGACGTCATTTAGGTCCTTAGAAATGAGTCCTAGCCTAAAATTCTTGTTGTTTATTTCTGCTTTAAGTACTACTCTCATTTTATTCAAATTGAGTCAGGATGAAAAATGGGTCTTCTCCAAGAAATATTCGTCACAAATTCATAGAGGCAACCTTTTCAGAGAGAGTATCACTGATACAATGTTAGTAGAAGATCCTAGCAAAAGGGAACACGTGAATGAATCAATAATTTCTCATGGCAGATTGAGAAGTCACACATCTCAAATAGTAAGCCTTCCATCTGAACTTAGACCCGTCAAGCTATAGGCAAAATATAGGGAAACAAAGTGTAAATTATTTTTGTATATTCCTTGCTAGTTTAATTTAGACATCTGATTTGTTGGTTATGCAGATTGATGATGAATATACAATCATGCTTATGGTTATGCATGGTTATGGCTATTGTGAGGGGAATCTTCCCAGTTCAATGAAGTAGGTTAGCACTTTTAATCGAAAAGGTTTTTCTATCCAGCTGGGAGGCCTCCGGTTTTTATACCTGCCTCACAAAAATGGCAAAATCAAAAATGTGTTGAATCTTGCCTATGGAACTTTCTAGTAAAGGTCAATTATAGTGTATGGTAAGGTATGGTAAGGTACGGTTATCAGAGAGTGCGGTAGCACTCTCTATGTAGGCTTGACACGCAAAACGCCCACGCTCATTAGGGCATAATAATAATAAGATAATAATCTTCTTCTTGACAGCCATAACTCCCGACTGCTTCATCCTATATCTACGATCTTGGTACCATATTGAAGCTCTACACCTGATCTAAGGAATGGTCTTGTTCAAATTGATGTAAAGCTCAAGTCCTAACTGTCAATTGCCGTTCGCATGCCTTCGTGGACGCTTGACAGCCATAACTCCCGACTGCTTCATCCTATATCTACGATCTTGGTACCATCTTGAAGCTCTACACCTGATCTAAGGAATGGTATCGTTCAAATTGAAGTAAAGCTCAAGTCCTAACTGTCAATTGCCGTTTGAGTGCCTTCGTGGACGACTCAAATTCTCGAATGCTTCGTAGACAGCAAAGTTAGTTTATACACTTCATAGACGCTACGTAGACGTTTCGTAGACAACATTTAGAACGCTAGAACACTTCGTAGATACTGTTGAGAAAAAAAACTGTCTTGCTGAGTTGCGGTGGGCGTGGTAAGATTATTTGGTAAAGGGTCGTTCTTGGCATCTTTAGCCACGCCCCTTGAAAAAAGTGTGCAAACGAGTGAGAGTAAAAACATTTCTTCTAAATGAAAGAGTGATGTAGGCTTGAGTACATGACTATAAAAAGTACGGAAACAAGGTGCTGGCTATGTACTGACCCTACATCGCTGCATGGACTGCTCTGCTAACTGTCATAAAATTGACATAAACCCTACATTGCTGCAAGGTGTAGCCAAAAAGGATAGTATGGCAGCAACAATGTAGGGTTTATGTCAATTTTATGACAGTTAGCAGAGCAGTCCATGCAGCGATGTAGGGTCAGTACATAGCCAGCACCTTGTTTCCGTACTTTTTATAGTCATGTACTCAAGCCTACATCACTCTTTCATTTAGAAGAAATGTTTTTACTCTCATATAATATGGTAAAGTATGGTTGTTCAGGTTTTGAGCCTGACAGCTATTCATGGCTATGCATAGTTATTGCTGGTTATTCATGGTTAATTCATGGTTATTCATGGTTATTCATGGTTATTCATAGTTATTGCTGGTTATCCATTTCATGGTTATTCATGGTTAATTCATGGTTATTGCTGGTTATCCATGGTTAATTCATTGTTATTCATGGTTGGTTATTCATGGTAATTGCATGGTTAATTCATGGTAATTCATGGTTATTTCATGGTTATCCATGGTTATTCATGGTTATTCATGGTTATTCATGGTTATATATAAAAATTAGACAACGAGACCAAGGGATATAAGTAATTTAGACACCCGAAGGCCCGAGGCTGTAGCATCTAGCATCCCGAGCATAGCGAGGGTGCTACTAAGGGCCTGAGGGTGTCTAAATAACTTATATCCCATTGGTCGAGTTGTCTAACTTATTTAGATCATGCATAGCAACCCTGTGCAGCAACTTACTGAGTTTGACAAACACTAATGGAAAGTAGCCAACCCTGGCGCCTCTATTCATAACCACTACATGTTATCTAGGCACTATACGTACATGCTATCTAAGTGACCTTTATACAAGGAACTAACCACTTCTTGTTCGCTAGCTGTTCAGCATGGTGCTTTCCCCCCTAAGCTATGATCTAATCATGGTTATTCATGGTTATTCATGGTTATCCATGGTTATTCATGGTTATCCATGGTTATTCATGGTTATTGCATGGTTATTCATGGTTATCCATGGTTATCCATGGTTATTCATGGTTATGCATGGTTATTCATGGTTATTGCATGGTTATTCATGGTTATCCATGGCTATTCATTGTTAATTGTTAATTTATGGCTATTCTTGCATGGTTATGCACAGTTATTCATGGTTATTGCTGGTTACAATGGTTATTCATTGTTATGCATGGTTATTCATGATTATTCATGGTTATGCATGGTTATGCATGGTTATTCATGATTATTCATGGTTATGCATGGTTATGCATGGTTATACATGATTGTTGATCGTTATATATCCATACATACTGTACCACAAAGGCATATAGTAACTGCATCGGCAGGTCAGAGGATATAAACAAGTTGAAGGTATAGAGTCTATAATATAGACCATGAACACATAACTGATTAAAAGTATATCATGCACTCATTACAAGGAGTATTACTGTATTATGATTAAAATTAAGTATGAAAAATTGTTGATCATTTATTTTCCCGTTTCATCCTGCATACATCCTGTGGACATATTTCCTTTTGCATTTCTATCACTTTTCTATAGATAGTAACAATTTCAATCTCCTTCATATCATTTGACTGTTCTCTTACCTGAACTACAGGACATATGTGATGACTTAACAGTTACATAATGAATGATAATTGATTGTTTTTGTAATTAGATACTTGTGGTCTAACTAGATCATATAAAAGTGTAAGCTAGGGGTCTCCCTAATGTTCAATGAAAAGTTAACTCGCTATTTTGCCTGCGTGGACTCGCTCATTCACTACATTTGGAGGCCAGTCCGGGAGACTCAACTGAATTCTAGCTATGGATGACCAAGAAGCACTGCTGCAGAAGGTACAGAGGCTCGAAGCGGAGAACAAGACGCTGAGGTCACAGCATCCGAAACTCAGCAAGCGAGTGGACCTGGATGCAGAGCTGGAGCGAGTAAAACGAGACGTGGAAGGGCTAACCGAATAGCTAAAAATCAGTGAACAGTGATCTCGGAGCCGAGTCTGAGCAGAGGAAGCAGGACTTGGAGGGTCTAACTGAGAGGCTAAGGATCAACGAGCTGAGGAGGGCCGATCTCAAGAGAGCTGTGGTGGAAGCCGAGCGTCAAGCGACAGAAGCTCAGGAGCTAGCCAAGGACCTTGAGCAGAAATTGCGACACCTGGAGGAGTCTCAATTGGAGATAAGTAAAATGTAATACTGATTGTTTTGATTGCGTGTGTGGTAGTATTATCATCCTGTGGTTTGTTTCATATCCTGTTTTGTGCTATGTAGTTGTGAGTTTTAGTAATGATAATTAGTCTATGCAGACTCAACGTTTGACGAGGCAGCCAGCCTCGTTACATTTGGAGGTCCTGCCGAGACCGAGACGAGATGAATCGGTCGGATATGATGTTGGTGAAAATAGCAGACCTGGAGGCTGAATTGCAAGCGGTGCAGAAGGCCAAGGTCGAAGCAGAGGAGCAGCTCACGGAAGTGGAGCTGGAAGTAGCAGGGCTGAGGATCCGGGTACACGACCTGACTCAGAAAGTGGAAGAGGCTGCGAAGGAACGAGAGCAGCGTGAGAGAGAGGTGGAGCTGAGGTTGAGTGAGGATCGGGAAGCCTTAAAGGGTAGGTTGAATGAAAAAAAAATAATTTTTTTTAATATCACCAAAACCCTTTCAAGGTAGTCTATAAACTAAATATATTATAATTTTAATTCACACTATAGCATAACACCCACAAAAAATCATTCTTTTCAGCTAGAAATCGACATTGACATTTACTTCCTGTTGTGGGCGGGGCTTAACGATGACGCAGATATAGGGATTCATTATGGCCATATGCTATAAATTATGGCAACAGATGGTAGTCTAGGTGACCATAGTTCTGGAGAAAGCACTTTAGACTCAAGCTCTTCACTAGGAAGTAGTTCAGGTGACAGCTCCCTAGCACTTTTATATGCATCTTCTGAGTTTGAAGGTGCTGATGAGCCAGAAGGAGTGCATCCATTTCTCTATGAGCCTGTTACCAGTAGTGATGATGATGAAGGGAGTGATTCAAGTGATGGTGACTCACCTAGACTTCTCAATACAGATTGGTAAGTAAACAACAGTTCAAGTGTATTGAATAGTTAGATTTTTTTTTTGTTTCTCAATGTTGAAGGTGCACTTGTGGTCACTGTATGATAATACCTACAGCTATAGAATGTCTCTGCTGTAGTGAAATTACAGAAATGATGAATAAAAGATCAACAGAAGAAGTAGGGTGTATTACTCTTCACCCGGGGTTTCAAAGTGTTTGCTAGAATAGCTTCTTCAATAGCATTTTCACCATACTGCTGTCTATAGCTATAATATGCGGTTTGGAGAACCCATGTATTCAAGCAAACACTTTGAAACCCCGGGTGAAGAGTAATACACCCTACTTCTTCTGTTGATCTTTTCATCATTTCTGTAATTTCACTACAGCAGAGACATTCTATAGCTGTAGGCATTATCAAGTGCACCTTCAACATCGAGAAACAAAAAAAAAAATCAATACACTTGAACTGTTGTTTACTTACCAATCTGTATTGAGAAGTCTAGGTGAATCACCATCACTTGAATCACTCCCTTCATCATCATCACTACTGGTAACAGGCTCATAGAGAAATGGATGCATTCCTTCTGGCTCATCAGCACCTTCAAACTCAGAAGATGCATATGAAAGTACTAGAGAGCTGTCACCTGAACTACTAACTATAGTGAAGAGCTTGAGTCTAAAGTGCTTTCTCCAGAACTATGGTCACCTAGACTACCATCTGTTGCCATAATTTATAGCATGTGGCCAAATGAATCCCTACGTCTGCATCATCGTTAAGCCCCGCCCACAACAGGAAGTAATGTCTAATGTCGATTTCTAGCTGAAAAGAATGATTTTTTGTGGGTGTTATGCTGTAGTGTGAATTAAAATTGTAATATATTTAGTTTATAAACTACCTTGAAAGGGTTTTGGTGATATTTAAAACAAATTTTTTTTCATTCAACCTACCCTTTAACGAAGGAGCTTGTTGGAGCCCATGAACGGGAAGTGAGGACCCATGAGGAGCTACGATGAGCGTTAACAGAGAGACTGGCCGACAAGGATAGACAGATCGGCGAGATGCAGGCCAGGCTCGGTGGAGAACACGGTGGAAGAGAAGGTGGTGGTGATGCAGGTGCTCGGGGCAGATTGCTGAAGGTACCATCGCTTCCAGTGTTTGATGGTGGAGAGAAGGCGGATGATGGGGTGTACAAGCGTTGGTTGGCAAAGCTGGGGAAGCATGCTGAGTTGCTAGGATGGATAGGGAGAAGTTACTGCAATTTGAGCTACACCTGGGGGGAAAGGCTGAAGGGATCTACGATGTCTTGCCGGCGGATGAGAAAACGACCTTTGACTTGGCTACCAAGGCTCTTGGGAAGAGAGTTCAACCAGCCAAGAGGGAGGCTCTTTCGTCTGCTCAGCTGTTGAGGAGGAGGCAGAAGTCTGGGGAGAGTGTGGATGACTTTGTGAGGGAGTTTGAGAGGTTGTTTGAGGAGAGTTATGGACACAGGACAGATGTGGAGGTGGCTTTCAAGGGAGAGTTGAAACGAGACCTCTTCGTGCAAGGACTCTTGTTGAAGTGGCAAGAAAAGGTACTACCATCAGCGGTGACATTTGCAGATCCCCTACACCAGGCTTGGACAGCAGAGGAACAAGAGAAGCAGCTGGGAGAGATGCACCCTCGAATCAGGAATCGCAGGGAGGGGACTGCGAAAGACTCTCCAGCTAAATCTGCCAGAGTGGAGAACAAGCCGCAGCCAACAGTGCAGACAAGTGCAGTCAATACTCATGACGTGGTGAGGTCGTGGAGCAAATTCTACTGGCAGCAGTTCTGCAGTGACAGTAGAGGAGTCAGAGGAGCTGGGTGAGCACTGCCTGAGACTACAGCAGGAGTGGGTGGATGCCGAATTCAGCAGATTGTCTAAAGTATACTCTCCTAGGGCGACCGTTGATGCTGTGAAGGGTGCTCTAGGGCCGTTGTTCTATGCTACTGTCGAGGTTGCTGGAGTGCCGGTGAATGCTCTGGTTGACCCAGGATCATCAGCGACTATCATGTCATTTGAACTGTTCAAGACAATCAGAGAGCGTGCAGCTATTCCACGGGAGGCATTGCAGAAACCTGATGTCACCCTGAGGGATCACAGCAGAAGGCCAATTCCCATCTTCGCTCAAGTGGCTTTGGAGTTCCACCTGGAAGGTCGAAGGGTCAGTGTACCAGTCTACCTGAGGTCGGATCAAGGACCTGCGGCTGGTGAGTCGTGCCTACTTGGTACAAATGTAACTAGGACTGATGCTACCAGGGCCAGGGGTGGAGACTCGGGAAGCTGGAAAGGGAGGGGTTAGGCTGGTTAAGGCTGAGAGGGTCCCTAGTCGGTGTGGGGTTGTGGTAGATGCTATGGTGTAAGGGAACTGTTCTAGTTGAACCATCCAGGTTTCTAACAGAAGGGTATGGGATAGACATTGAACCAATGGTAGTGGAAGGGGGAGTCTGGGAAAGTTTCCATTGTGGTTTGTAACCCTTCTTTGATCTGGATACAGGGGAGTGTCTTGGGTCTGTACAGATGTGTAAGGAGTGGTGTAGTGGTGTGGATAATGGTTGATGATGTGTGAGGAGTGGTGTAGTGGTGTGGATAATGACAAATGTGTGGTTGATGATGTGACAGAAGTGTGTAGTGGTGTGTATCCTGTTGATGCTAATTTATTTGAGAGGAAGAAGAAATTGAGTGAAATGTTAGAGTTGAGGAGTGAGCGTGCAGCAGTGAGGGAATTAGTGTTGGAGAGTCATGATGTATTTGCAATTGAAGAGGGAGAACGTGGTTTGGTGAAGGATGTGAAGCATGAGGTTGACACTGGGGATAGCCCCCCTATTAGGCAGCCGGCCCGCAGAATCCCCTTTGCTTTGAGAGGGAAGGTAGCTGGGTTGGTGGAAGAGATGCTGAGCGGAGGGGTTGTGAGAGAATCAGCTAGTCCCTGGGCCAGCCCTGTAGTCTTGGTGAGGAAGAAGAGTGGGGATATTAGATTTTGTGTGGACTATAGGCGGCTGAATGCTGTTACTCGGAAGGATGTGTTCCCCATGCCCCGTATCGATGATCTCTTAGATCAGCTCAATGGGAAGAGGGTGTTCTCCACATTAGATGCAAAGAGTGGATACTGGCAAATTCCAATGGACCCCAAGTCTATAGAAAAGACTGCATTTGCCACCCACCAGGGACTATTTGAGTTCACAGTCATGCCCTTTGGTCTATGCAATGCCCTTGCCACGTTTCAGAGGCTAGTTCAGAGGGTATTGGTGGGACTTGAGACCTTTTGCAGTGTGTACATTGATGACATCATTGTGTTCTCAGAGAGTGAGGGAGGGCATGTTGATCACCTGTGGTAAATTTTCCAAAGGCTCCGTAGATATTGCCTTAAACTTCCCAGATGGATGTTGGACCTTTAGCATGGATTTCATGGGGGAGTGGTCGGCATACACCACACACTTGTGTCCATACAAGTACGTCCTAAAATGTTTGGCTCCCCAAACCACACCCAACGCTTGGTGATCCCGTAATTTTTCTCTGCCTTACTTAAGGACCGGCTAGTATAGGCCACAGGATGTAACTTCCCATCCTCCTGTTCCTGTTCAAGAACAGCTCCTAGGCCTTCAATGCTTGCATCCATATGCATGACAAAACTCTTGTCAAAATTTGGATAAACCAATACTGGTGGGGAGACTAACAAGTCCTTCAACTTCTGGAATGCACCTTGACATGCCAGTGACCAAAAGAAAGGTACCGTTTGCCTGGTCAAAGCATGCAAGAGGGAAGCGATCTTTGCAAACTCAGGTATAAACCTTCGGTAATAGCTGGCCACCCCCAGAAATTGTCTAACTCCTTTCACTGAGGTGGGGACGGGAAAATCATAAACAGCTCTAACTCTCCCAGGGTTAGGCATGATTCCCCTCTCAGAGATGATCTGCCCTAGGTATTCCACTGATCCCTGTGCGAACTTGCACTTCTTTGGCAAGGTGGAGCCAAACCCTGTCTGAATTTGAATTGCCCAATGTATCCTGGAGAGCGAAAGAAACAAACCCGGAGGTGTGGCCAAAGATCCAAGTATTCACTGCATAACATTTGAGATATTCACACTGGATCACATTTATTATGTTGTTCCCGAGGCCGTGAACGTGCTTAAGGGCGGGGTGATGTAATACTGATTGCGTGAGTGGTAATATTGTCATCCTGTGGTTTGTTTCATATCCTGTTTTGTGCTATGTAGTTGTGAGTTTTTGTAATGATAATTAGTCTATGCCAAAATCTAAGACTCAACATTTGACGAGGCAGCCAGCCTCGTTACAAAACTAATAAAGTATTAGTAGAAAGCAAGGCGCAGGCCGATGAGAAGCAATTTTAGCTAGTCGTAAGCTAGAAGAGCTTCAAGTCAAGCTTGCTGAAGAGAAAGAAGCTTGGGAGAAGACAGCTCTGATAGAGCGCTATAGACCCATAGAGGCTGAACAGGCTAAGTGGGAAGTTAGAGAACTTAGACTTGCAGGCTAGCTGGATGATGCCAGACAGGCATTGAATGAAGCTTGGCGGGACCACGGTTACTACTGCGGTTTTGAGGGTAGCACAGCTTCTGCTGAGCTAGAAACCACACTGTCTAAGCAGCTAGCTGAGAAAGATGTTTTAATTACTGAGCTAGAAAAGGAGAAAGAAAGTCAACACCTGCAACTGGAGGAGCTGATGGCTGAGGTAACATTACTAAGGGCTAAGCTCAAACGAGCAGATGTATGTGGTGAAAGAGGGGCTACTCAGACCTTGGTTAGTTCGGAGGCTCCTCTATCACCATTGAGTACTACTATATCATCAGCACTGCCTGTGCCGACCACCATTGCGCCACCAACTGTGACGAGCGCATTGACGACCACCACGCCGCCCACTGGGTGGAGTGCATTGACCACAGGTCTCACATTTTCTAGCACATCAACATCAACGGTTCTAGCACCTATGCTGAGCGACCTGATGACAACCACACCTCGGAGTTCTATGGGAGGTGGGATCTCTACGTATTCACCACCAACAGTGACACCTTTGTCCACCGGAGTGCCCTCTACTACAGTGCCAGCAGTACCATTGTCTGCTCATGCACCTGCATTTGATCCAAAGACAACCACATCCTCACTGATGACGACACCTACCATGCCTACCATACGTCCACCAGTGGTTGCTTTTAGTCCATCGACATCCCTACTTGGACAGCTGCCACCAATCCAACGATTCACTGGTGAAGACGCAGGGGATGGAGAGACGTTTCAAGAATGGCACGAGCAGTTTGAGTCTGTAGCACAGCTAGTTGGGTGGACAGATCAGGGTAAATTGGTCAATCTCACTACCAGATTGAAGGGTACTGCATACTCCTTCTATCGATCATGCTCCCCTGAACAGAGGAATAGCTATCCTTTACTGGTAGTCGAACTCAAAAGGAGATTTACACCTGTCTGGTTGACGGCGATTCAGACACAACTCTTCCATGACCGTCAACAAGGAGCAAAGGAGACAGTAGATGACTACGCACAGGCTTTGCAAAAGCTCTACAAGAATGCCTATTCTGGAGTTCTCCGTGGTGGGACAGAAGCTGAGGAGATGGGCCAGACTGTGTTGGCTAACCAGTTTGTGGCTAGATTACGCCCAGATCTGAAGACGAGGGTGGTAGGAACTGAAGGGAAGTTGGAGCAGCTTCTCTTAAAAGCCCGATTTGAAGAAGCCAAGCAAAGATTCAGTCACAGCTTGGTTTTGTGCTATTGATGAAGGAGTCGGATTGGCATGCTGTGGAGGTAGGCAGTGGGAAGAAGGTGAAGCTGACGAGTGATGTCTCTGAGGAGCAGGCTGTGATGGAAGTGTGCGATGGTGACAAGGAGAGTGTGGATGAGGAGTCGGAGAAAGAAGAGGAGCCCCTGTTGGTTGAAGAGCTGGTGGCGAGACAAGAGGTTGTGAAGTTGTGGGAGGATACTGAGGAAGAGAAGCTTGGTCCGACGGGATTAGTACGACTGTTAAGTGCTACCAAGATCCCCTCTGGATTCAAGAAGATGATCAGAGCTAAGATTGAAGGAGATGTGTGGGAAGATTTATCCCTGTTCACTCCCTGTTCCCTGGAGAGTGATCTTGCTATGCCAGATAGTGTCTTTGAGAGAAAGGATGGACCGTGTGTGGTATTGATTGTGGAGAATCACTCTACCAAAGCAGTTAGGCTGGAGAAAGGACAGCTACTTGGAGGTGTTGTTCCTGTTGCTGAGGTGTCGGTTGAGGAGGCAGTAGATGAGGAGTCTGGCTGCGAGGAATTGGGTGGAGTAACTGAAGAGTCTGTTTGTGCATTAGCAGGCGAGAGAGAAGCTGGCCGTACTGTACGACTACTGGACCAACTCGATCTACACGGGGATCACCTGACCTCAGAACAGCGACACGAGTTGGTAGATTTGGTGGCCTCCTATGCAGATGTTTTTGCACTGGAGCCTGGTGAGTAGGGAACCACTAATGTAGTTACCCACACTATTGATACTGACCGATTCGTCAGCCAGTGAGAAGAACCCCTTTTGCTTTGAGGACAAAGGTGGACGAAATGGTCAAAGAAATCACCGAAGGTAGCACGATCTGAAACTGTGGTTCCTCTTGGTTCTTCATTTTTGACTCTCGAAAGAGTAAACCATTTTGCCAGTGATAAGGCTTCTCTCCAATGTCAGCTTTACGTCTAGCTTTAGCCAGTGTTGGGTCAGACTTTTGAGCTTTCTCAACTTGCTCTTGAGACATCCTCTCAGGAAGATTTGCTTCTTTCTCCTTCACAAACTCCAGTGACTGCTTCCTCTTCTCACTTTTAGTCGATCGATTCCTTTCTTGGACCTCCAAAAATAGTGAGGGGTCCAAATTGTACAGATCACCCAGGTTACTATTAGGTTCTTCAGTTACTTCTGAACCTTTTTCATCTTCTGAATCAGATTGCTCTCCTGATGAACATCCATCTTCACCACAGATGTACGGCTGATCTTCATCAAGATCTACACCGTCATCCTCAACCTCCTCAAGGGTGTGAGGTTGTACTCCAGACTCCAACTGCTTTCGCTGCAGTTCCTCACTTTCCCTGGCCTCTCTTTGGGCCCGAGCTCTTGTGGTTACTGCTAAGGCTTCCTGAGCTCTTTCTCTGTCGAATCTCTCAGATAATTCATTCAACTCTGGTATATCTCTGCCCAGTAGAGCATCATATGCTAGGCCTTCTGTCACGGCCACATCGAGTGAGTACTTCTTCCCACCCACTGCTAGCTGCACTCCAGCTAAGGGCAAACTCCGAATGTCACCCCATGCATTGCGAAAACGTTGAGACTTCCCTAAATAAGCTCCTTCTGGTATCTACTTTGGATGAACCAGGGTCCTGTCGGCTCCACTGTCGACACGAAGTTAATGCTACAGCAAGGAGTGGTGGAACCGTCCAAAAGCCCTTGGGCAAGTCCTGTTGTCCTTGTACGCAAAAGGGTGCGGTTTTGTATAGACTACTGCCGATTGAACGGAGTGACGAAACTGGATGAGCTCCCCTTGCCCAGGATAGATGACACCCTGGATCAGCTAGCTGGGGCGAAGTACTTTTCAACCCTCGATCTTGCCTCTGGTTTTTGGCAAGTTAAAATGGATGAGTCCTCTAAAGAAAAGACAGCTTTTATCACATATGCAGGGCTGTATGAGTTCCAGAAGATGCCTTTTGGTTTGGTAAATGCTCCTGCCACTTTCCAGCGATTAATGGAAAATAGTTTTGTCTGGTTTGGCAAGAGATGGCTGCCTTGTGTACATGGATGATGTACTGGTGATAGGCAAGACTTGGAGCGAGCATCTTGATAACCTAAAGAAGGTACTGGATTGCTTCCGTACTGCTGGGCTACGTCTGAAGCCTAAGAAGTGCAAGTTTACACTTCCCAAAGTTGAATATCTGGGACATGTAGTGTCTGCAGCTGGTGTGCAAACTGATCCTGAGAAGCTGAAAGCAGTCCGTGACTTTCTCATACCAAATTTTGCAAGAGTAGCCAACCCTTTGCACGCTTTGACTAAGAAGGATATGGCTTACATCTGGATGCCTCAATGTCAACAAGCATTTGAGGAGATGAAGAAGTTGCTGACGACATCACCTCTCTTAGTTTTTCCAGATTTCACCAAGCCTTTCTTACTAGAGACAGATGCCTCTATAACTGGTTTAGGAGCAGTGCTTGCCCAACGTCAAGAAGATGGTACCACACGTCCCATTGCCTACACAAGTCGTAGTCTCCAACCCCATGAAAAGAATTATGGGATAACTCAACTGGAAGGATTAGGGGTGGTGTGGGCCATCAAACATTTTTGGCCCTATCTGTATGGTCATCACTGCACCGTGTATACGGACCATGAGGCTCTCAAATCACTTCTGAATACTCCGCATCCTTCAGGAAAACTTGCGAGGTGGGGAATGGCTATCCATATTGAGATTCTACACCGCCGGTCTGGTAAGCATAATGCAAATGCTGACGCATTGTCCAGGTCCCCTCTTGGTGATTCAGATTGTGAACAGACTCCTTATGGAATTATTTCAACCTTGGAAGGAGAAGACCTAGAGATGGATTTAGCTGCTCTCCAGAGAGGAGATTCAGAACTAGCTGCCATTGTTACCTACTTGGAGACCGGAGTACTACCTGCTGAGGAGAAGTTTGCGAAACGACTTGCACTTACTCAGTCCCAGTACGTGATAGAAGATGGGATCTTATATCATGTCGAGGCAGACAGCACTATTCCCCCCTTGAATTCCCGAGAGAAGCTATTCCAACAAGTCCATGGAGGTGTTTTTGGTGCACACCTAGAAGATGCAAAGGTCCATAGTGAACTACGACGACATTATTGGTGGCCTGGAATGAGGGCAGACATTACCTGGTGGACTCGTGGTTGTCTTGTTTGTGCCTCCTACAGCACTGGTCAGGCTGTCCATGCACCACTGACTCCCATTCTAGTATCTGGTCCGTTCGACCGTGTGGGAGTAGCAATTTCCTCTCCCTCATGATGGGAACCGATATGCAGTTGTGTTCATGGACTATTTAACCGAGTGGCCTGAGGTGTTTGCCACATCCGACCAGTCTGCCACCACCATTGCTAAGCTCCTGATTGAACAGATTGTTAGCAGACATGGAGTACCTTCTGAAATTCTCTCAGATCGAGGTCGAGCATTTTTATCAGGTCTCATGAAGGAGGTCGAACAGTTGCTGGGTTTCCACAAGGCTAACACATCAGCCTATCACCCACAAACAGATGGGCTAGTAGAGCGGTTCAACCGCACACTTACTACCATGCTTGCCAAAACTGTAGAGAAGGGTGGTAAGGATTGGGATCAGCACCTGCCATTTGTGCTGTTCGCTTATCGAGCCAGCCAGCAACAGTCCACACAGGAATCCCCCTTTTCCTCCTTTACGGGAGAGACCCCAGACTGCCAAATGAAGATATTCTGAGCCCTTCAAAGATCAAGTCTATAGTCAACGTACCTCAAACACTATGGATCTGATCTGGCAGTGAAGATGTCCCAGGCTTGGGATTTGGCTAGAAGTTTCATTGGCAAGGCTCAAAAGAGACAAAAGTCCTATTACGATCGGGATAAGAAGCTACCTAACTTTGTCGAAGGTGATCGGGTGTTCCTCTTTAAACCAGCCGAGAAGCCTGGAGAGGGTAGAAAGCTTGCCAGGGGCTATCATGGACCATATAGGATAGTAGAATTGGCTGCTCAGATTCGCCGAATAGACAAACCAAATGAAGACCCCATGTTGGTCGCTCTTGATCGTCTCCGCAGATGTCCAAAGGAGATAACAGAGGAATTTTGGCCACCCGACAAGCCTAAAGCTCGAAATTCAAGGAAGAAGAAATCCGATAAGCACCTCACAACCCCCTCTCAAGATTTGCAGTCTGGCTCCGATTGAACCAAGGTGACTTCTGGATCCAATCCTGTCAAGCCGAGTCAGAGACCAGCAAACCAGTGGGCTGGACAGTTACGTCATCCGAGGACGGCTGATGCTGAGGCGGGGGATGTGTGATAATTGATTGTTTTGTAATTAGATACTTGTGGTTCATATAAAAGTGTAAGCTAGGGCAGCATAATTATGCCAGTCTCCCTAATGTTCAATGAAAAGTTAACTTGCTATTTTGCCTGCGTGGACTCGCTCATTCGCTACACATATTAAAGCATCATCCTCCATATTAATTTTGTATAAACAAGAGGTCTAGGTCTACTGCTATTCAAACATTATTATAGCATTATACCATCATTACCATTGTTAACATACGCACTTCCTTTTGTGGGCTATCTTCTGCAGAATAATAGTACATGCAAAGTAATACCATTGTATTTATGTATATGTAGTACAGTAGTACCAAGCTCAGATGAAGTTTCTTTATAATTAGCTAGTTCCAATAAGTTTAAGAGCGGTAACAGTACTGGTACGACAATATGTGCCACCTCAACAATCTCAAAGTAGCTAAAGAAGCACTGCCTTTGCCCGGAGATTTGAAATATATATGGTCATTGCATTTAAGGAACCATAAGGACAACCGATGCAAGTCAGAGTATGATCCAGCAAATATTCTAAATGAGGGTAAGAATACAATGTCGTATGAACAAACCTTTGCTTGGTTTTCCAGGTATGTTGTCAATTTTCTACTATTGCCATCTACTCCTGTTACTCTCCATGTATAAGCAACTAATTACCATCAATAATCATATGCACGACATTGTATAAATCCTCAACCATATATAAACCATCAATAACCATTGATAACCATAATAACCATGTACGTATAAACCGTCAATAATAAGCTACTAATGTACTATCAATATCCTTAACCTGAATATGTCATCAATAGCCAATTATAACCATGATGTTTTTTTTTTTCTTCATAACCATCACCACAGTGTACAATTATATAACCGTATGAAAATAGTTTTCTTAAATGAAATTATTCATCCTTGTGTAGCTAACACAGTGTATAATTCTCCATTTTCTTAGATGAAATTATTCATTATAACCATCATAACATGGTTATGGGAAATTTAATTCAATACACTGTTCCCTATACCATGCCCTAGGTGTCTGAACTAATCCAACCTCTTGATGGATCGAGAAGTCCCCCATCCGAACCAATGGCTCTCAGCCTGCACATTTGGGAGCAAACAGCAAATGCTCTCAACAACCTGTGTGATCTGCAATGTTGGGCCCAGTCTGTGAACATTTCCAAAGTAGTGGAGCCGTCAGTGAAAGAAGAAGGAGCTAATATTTTTCACTTTGAAACGAGTGAAGAAAACCACCTAACATTTAGCGACTTATTTGATATTCGTCATTGGAATCACATGAGTTCAAAGTACAAATCCTCCAAGTTAGTGACGAAGGAGTTTTTCTTAGAACATGCAACTAAAGATATTGTTTATGTGCAAATCATGTATGCCTCATCCCATTACAAGTGTGTACGATCTGAAACTCTTAAAAGCAGAAAGTGGTATGTTTATCTCAAAGCAAAAGGATTTCATATCATTAAAACAGTTTGCATCGATTTCAACAAAGTTCAATGGAATGAAGAAACTTTCAAAAAGACAATTTTTAGAGGAGTCAAACATAAAGTATCCATTTTATTTGATTACTGGTATGGAATTCGTAATGGCAGAGGGCGCATAAACCTTAAGGGGTCTCAATACCATGCCTCTTTTGCCAGACTTGTCTTCCATCTTGATATTGTCCCAACTCCTCCATTAAAAATAATCTATTCTCCCCCCTCCAGCACATCCTTCATTGTCCCAAGCAACCGTATCTCTAACTACTTTAAAGAATTCCTCTCCAAGTTCCACCTCTCTAAAGGAAACTATATAGCAGTGATGGTAAGAACTGAGAAATTAAGCCCAGCAAAACTGGATAAGAGTGTTTGTGCACAGGATATTCTACAAGATCACAGAAATATGCTTGCACGTTGGAATTTAGCTCAAACACTTTATTTTTCTGATATTGGAGATCACGGTAGCTCACATTGGAGTAATGATAGGGCTAGAGGTTTCTCTCAATATCTTCATGATGCATTCAAACCTGAAATCACTCTCAGTCAAGTTAACTTTGCTCTTGAGAAGATAATGGATTCATACAACTCAGTACAGATCGCATTTCTTCAAAGTCTGATAATAGCTCATGCTAGATGTGTACTCATGGTTGGTGGTGGTTCATTTCAAGTACTCACACTCAATAATTATGCCTTCCATCACAGAGAGCAAGAGTGTTACGTCTTTAGAAACGGAAACTGTAGATTTAATTATATTAGCAAAGTATATGGTGAGAAGAATATATAACTGACAGTATTAAATTCAAATCTGGTAAAGGTCAACCTGTCACAAACTTGCGCGCGCTAAGAAAAATTAAAAATATATTGGAATGCTATTACGCATGCTCAAAGAGATTCTCCTCTGAACCTTGCTTGACAATTATTAGAGTTCAGTGGCTCCACTTTAAAACAAACTCAGACAGTGAATTGCTCGTTGTATGCGTTGCTGTTCTAATAGCATCACATCTTCGATTGCAACTCTACTGAGCACTGATAACCTTTCATTTCACCGCAAGAGATATCCCAGACTCTGTACAAGGTAGCTGAGCACCCCACTAGACTAGCTAATATCTAGCTATTCCAAAACTAGTTAGAGTAGCATCAAATGCTGGTGTTTATCCTGTTAGCAATATAGCTACTTAATTTTATACAGCATACGAAGAATTACACTTTTAAACTTAATTTTAGTTCAAGTGTTTTAGCTAATTCTATTATCTGGGCAAATTTGCATGATTTCCAGCAGTAATAATGTTTTGGAATGGCAATAGTTTGTAGTAAGCAGTTTATGTTGCCAGGCTAGGCTGTAAGATTGTGCAACCCATTTAAACATGTTGCCAACCATCAACCCTTAAATGTTGCCCAACATTGCATGTGTGAATAATTATCTTTTTCTTATAATAATAATACTTCTATGAATGCTACTGGTGTTGATCAGTCTGGCGATGCTATTACTATACCTTGTTACTATAATAATTATTATGAGCGTGTTGAGCCTGCCCCACAACATCCTTGCTTTTTATGTTCAATATACGTATAATCATGTATAAGATAGAGTAGGTAGGCTGTTAGAAAGATATATTATATTTAGCTGTGGAGTAGTCATTGCAGATAGTATAACATCCAGTGTAGCTATACAGTATAGAAACCCTATAGAGTTGAGGAAATTCCTTTTTTGATAATCATGAGTCTAGCTACCATGGCTATTAAAGCCATTGCAGTCAGGTCAGAGGTCAAAATAAATGCTTGAAGGGAACCATATAGGTGTCTGTCAAGGCAGCTAAAGCCATTGCATCATACTAAAAAGTCCCACCACATGTTCAAGACTTATGTAGCTACTACACAAATGTGGCTGTGTTCTGTGCAGGTGGTCAGTCACTGAATGACTGCATGCAGACATACACTTATAGGTCTCATGAATGAGCTAGTATGAGCATTGTATATAATTATATCTACCCAAACTCTTATTGGCTATCCAGTGTATGACATCACACTACGTATGTAGCTAGTTCATTCTGAGGTTAGTATACATTATAGTCAATCTGCTCAAGTGGAATCTCTTTGACAGGACTACTTCCTCAATAGCTGGTGGTATGTCATTGACCCCTGACCTGACCTACATAATAATTATGTATGATGAAATTTTTTTTATTTGCGGTAGCTAGCTATCATTCAAAATTACCTGCTGACCTAGGGTTGTTCTTTATCCATGACTCAATGAATCACCCTGCCCAGGCACTACTTAGCTAATGTTATAATGGGTATCATTTTAAAGCTCTTAATCTAGAGGTTTATTATGGTATTAATTATTTTGTTCCTGAATTTTACATCTCATAATAATAATAAAGTTCTACCTGGCCCCAATAGAACTCCAATATTGATAGATCAATAAAATTATAACCGATTGTGTGTATGTATAACCTTCTTCAAATAAGCCTCTTTCAATTTTTATGGCAACCTTTTAAAAAAAGATGACCACACTAAGGTACTGTAGTATCTTAAACACAACGTTTCACCTAGCAACTAAACAAATACTAGAGTGATCATGTCAACCAGTCATATCAGTGTTACCCTCCTGCATGGGCACCACGTAGAAGTATGACTCACACCAATGGTATCATGACCTATGCACCCTGTGTTCATATTATTAGAAGGACTATAATATATATATATACTCATCTGCAGTATTAATGGTAGCTATTAGCAGATTATGGCGATGACTGGGTGTGCTTGCCAGATAGTGCTACATTATCATTATTAAAGGCCACTTTGTCTTGTAGACATCACAACATGCATAGTTACTACATGATTCTTGAATAATTCCCAGATGCAGGATTTAAGGGTTGAAGGGCAAGGGCACACAATAATAATGGGGAAGAGTGAGGACATGGTGGCATGAGAATTTTTTTCGGAAGACCCATGTTTCAATAAGCCTGTAGTAAGAGTGTTTCAATGAATTTACTAACTTAGGCCTAGCTAATGGCCTAACGCCTACAATCCACCTTGACAAAAAAAAATGTTGTTAGCTACTATAGGCTAGTGTTGAATTATTCAATGGCAACTGACCAATAGTATTACAGGAATCCATGATGTATAATACGTATACTGTAATAATATATATTAAAAATTTTCACTGTGATTCTCTTGCCTCATAAGTTACTACTCTAGACAGCTGGGGGGAACCAATAACTCTTAAAATGTTAATAAACATCAAGGAAGCCCACATTTCTCTAAAGCATGGTGATAAATGCTTTATGTAGTAATTCTGTTGCAATACAAGTACACGAGTCATTTTTGCTGTCCTGGGTATTCTTCTTACATTATTGAGGTTGTATTAGTAGTAACTAGATGGTGTATAATGGTGTATTAGCTAGAATAATCCTGTCATAGAATCAGTTACTTGTTTTCTGATAACAATAATATAAATTGGGAAATTTTCATCCGTACTGTAATAAAATATTTGTGTTTATAATTAAGTTGTTAAGAATTAGTGTGTATGTTAAGTTTCATGACTGCAAATTAGTCTTCATTGTTGAATATTTATGACCACAATGATATTAGCTATTTTCTAACAATTAATTTTATGGTATTGACATCTTAAGTTATGATTACGATCAACTTAACTTCCACCTCTTTACTTCCACCATTTCTGCTTGCACTATTATAATATACTCATTGACAGTTAAGATTTTGTGTTTATTCAAAGTACATATTACCTGCAGTTGCTTCCAAAAAGAAAAGCCTTCCTCAATCAAATTACTTAGGTTAGTGAACCTTGAACTTTACACTCAAACCCCAGACTTCCTGGACACACCCTTATCTATTCTCATGTGGTTTGTTCTATGGTGAATTACAAGTTGGTTGTCCAAAGTATGTAAACTTGAGGCCATTCACTGTAGACTACCAGGACAATTATGCTATCCATTGCAGGTTGGTTGTCAGGAAGGTTTGGGGAATATAATTTTATCACATGACTGCAAGGGACATAAAAGGATCAGTCCTTGTAAACCACTGCTATTTCTCATTCCATATCAATAACTAGGGAAATGCAAAGGATTGTGGGGCGAGCTCGTATGCTCAGTTTACCCAAGATCATCATGGGTTAGGACGTACAAGAGATACATATTTATACGTGAGGGTGAAAGGTCATCATCACTTGGTTATCCAGGGAGTGAGAAAGTTAATTTAAGTAATGGTTGATCCAGATAATATATGTTATACAAATGAAAGTTATGCAGGGATGACTGGTCAAGCATCAAAAGGTTTACAAACAAGAAAGGATGGGCTTTACAGCTGACCCAATGATGACATAAAATATACCGAAGCATCGGTATCTTATGAAGGGAAGACAACAGTCTCATATAGTAATCACATAATTTGACTTGAACTTGAATGTAATTATTTCCTAAACCTTCTGACCTGAAGGGTGTATGCAAGGTCACCCTCCCTTCTCCCTTTAAAAACCTATTGGGGTGCTGTCCACCCTACGGAAAGGCAGGGGTTTGATCTTTCTCAGTTGTCACTTGTGTAGCTAAAAGTAATATAATAATTATGGATGACACTGTTATGAGTTCAATCAAATTAAATCATGCAAAATCACATTCAAAAGAACTGTGATTGTTAAGGAGACCACAGAGGTCACATTCAAAAGGAGGTTGAAACCACCTCCTGGATCCATCCCTGAGCAACCAACCATGGTAACCTCGTTAGCAGGAGGGAACCAAGTTTATTAAAAATAGTAGCTACATGTATGTTTGTGATCGAAGCATTGAACTTTAAGTTCACCAATGAATTGCAATATATAACTTGGAACAGCAATTGGAACAATACAATCATTAATTTTAGGTATTGACCTGACAGGAAGTAATAATTAATAGTAATGAAATATGAGATATGTATGATTAAGAGTCAGTTTACCACAAAATGACAATCATACGGTTGGTTGTCCAATATGTAAGATGCATTGTGTAAACTTGAGGCTGTTCTTGAATAGATGTGTGGTTTTTCCTCAATAGCTAGATGCAGTCAATTACATTTGGACAACCAACTTCCGATTCACTGTATGTAATTAGCTATGTCATGTCTGTTTGATGTCACAAACCACTAAGCAAGGAATGAGTATATACAATTGAAGCCTTCTTACTGCCAGTGTGTCTACCTACACATAATTATGTATAGGCCAGCAATATAATACTTTTTTATAGAGAGGTATGTGGTCTCTTTGAATTTGTAGCCTTCATGGTAGAAAGGTTTCATAGCATGCAATTATATATAGTGTCCAAAGTTATAGCTATATAGGGTACATGGATATAGACATGATATGAATGGGCAACTGCTATGTATAACAGTTGACAGTAGTGGATTATAATTATGGAGACATTGCTACTTTTCTTGCAATGATGTCAGCTATGCTCTGAATTTCAGCACTTACAATAATGATAGCACACTCCAGAAAATAAGTGAATAAGTGAGTGATGAAAATCTTGAAGATATAGCTAATAATTATTATGATAACCAGATGAATCTCTCTTGTTTTTATTTACGTAATTTTGGTTAACACAATTAACTGCAGGGAGCAAATAATTATGTAAACCATTTCTTTTCTATGGTTCTTTTATAAGCACACTTGTCGTACATGGACAACCACCCAGCACTGTAATGTATTTGCTTGGGGTGTGGAGCATGCAAGTTAGATATAGGGGTCCGGAAGGAGAATAAAGGGGAGCAAGGGGAAGTACGTAGCTGGAGACATTTCAGTAGAGCTCTTTAATCAAGCGTTTGTATAATGGAGTGATAACCTCGGACTCTTTCATCTTGTCTAGCTCTATATAGCTCTCTCCAAACCATCATTATACTACAGTATATGATTATATTATGGGTAACTTCCTCTTTATGAAAGTTGCAGCTGAGGCCACAAACTACTGCCAATAATAGTTGTAGGATCACTTCCACCACCATACTACAAGCTTACATAGAGCCTCACCCAACATACAGGGTTAACTATAGAAGAAGCCTGTTAAGCAGCTCAGAGCTGGGTATGTTGAGAGCAGTCCAGTTTTGGCTAATAAGCACGTGCATTACTGTAAATTGCATGGCTAGATCCAGGCCTGTCAGGTTTTAAAAAAGGGATGGTGTTACTCAGCTAAGATATTTTCAATGTGTATGGTTATCAATTCAGGAAATTAATGCAAGTGATAAATTCTGACTAAGTAACTTAGTCAGAATTTATCACTTCCATTAATTTCCTGAATTGATAACCATTTTATTAATTATACATTTGGGGGGGGGGGGGGGGGGTGTGCGTTGAGCCGCCTGCTGGCTACAGGGTTTGTTGTTGTTGTGAGAGTTGTCCTCTTTTGAAGTGGCTTTGATTGGAGGTTCACTATATTATTACCTATGTATAAAATTCAGCTATGCTGCATGCAGATCAATAGAAACCCTACAAATCATACCCTCAGGTCTTTGGTGGTATCCTATATGTACCTCATTAAGATTGAAACTTATTGGAATCTTGTTGAAGGAAAACTAAGCCATACTGAACAGGCTGTTCCAGGAACTCTCAACAATTAAGATGCTTGGAATAGGCTGGCTGCAACCACGTTGTTTGATGATTGTATAATAATGCATCAGTTGTTAGTAGATGTGTTTATTGTTGTTTAATAATAGTGATCCTCTGACCCAACTTACCACAACTTACCGCATCCAGCACAACTGTGTAACTAAGTCCACAGCAATTAGCTGTGTAGTATGGCAGAGGTGTGGACTGGAAGCTCCACCCCTATAGCCTAAGTGCTAATTAGTGCTTTATTATATAGGGGGAATAGGAGCTTAGGGTGGTATTTCATGCATCAACTCTAGGAATTTGCAAGATTGTGTAACTTGATATTCTTTACATTATGTGCAATAAACATAGACCCGTCAAGATATAGGGAAAACAAAGTGTGAATTATTTTAGTAATAACCAGTTTTTTGGTTATTGTACATTCCTTGCAAGTTAATTTAGACATCCTATTTGTTGGTTATGCAGATTGATGGTTATTGATGATCATACAATCATGGTTATGGTTGTGCATGACTATTATGCATAGTTATTGCTGGTTATTCATGGTTATTGCTGGTTATGCATGGTTATCCATGGTTATTCACGGTTATTGCTGGTTATGCATGGTTATTCATGGTTATGCATGGTTTTTGCTGGTTATGCACTGGTTATGCATGGTCATACATGGTTATAGCTAATTATATCCATACATACTATAGGTGATTAAAACCACAAAGGTAAAGTAACTGCATTGGTAGGTTAGAGGATATAAATAAGTTGAAGGTAGGGTGTATAATATAGACCACGAGCACATAACTGATTAAAAGTATTTCATGCACTCATTACAACCATTGACACCAGTGTTTTAAAACACCAGAACCCAGTGCCCATGCATGGCACACACCAATTATTATTGTATTATGATTAAATGATGAACATAAAAATGGTTGTGAAAGTGTAGAGAATTAAACTTCAGTACAGTTAAGGCATGTTCCTGAGCCTCCTTTTTAGTAATCTTCACATGCATATCTTGTTCACATTCAATGCACTGCACCCACCATGATCGTTTATTTTCCCGTTTCATCCTGCATACATCCTGTGGACATATTTCTTTTGCATTTCTATCACTCTTCTATAGATAGTAACAATTTCAATCTCCTTCACATCATTTGACTGTTCTCTTACCTGAACTACAGGACATATTAAAGCATCATCCTCCATATTTGTAGAAACAAGAGGTCTAGGTCTACCTGCTATTCAAACATTATTATAGCATTATACGTACCATCATTACCATTGTTAACATACACAATATGTCTTCCTTTGGCGGGCTATCTTCTACAGAATAATAGTACATACAAAGTAATACCATTGTATTTATGTATTATGTAGTACAGTAGTACCAAGCTCAAATGAAGTTTCTTCATAATCAATTCCAATGAGTTTAAGAGTGGTAACAGTACTGGTAACTGAGTTGTTGGCTGCTGATTATCAGTAGCTAATTAGTATGAAAATAACTTATCATTGTGGTTCAGATCTTCAGTCACATTCTGCTCATCAGACTCGAAATTATCCCTATCCCTATCCTTATTATTTGTACATGCAGTACAGTGGCATGTCATGACTGCATTGTATAAATCCTTAGCCATGTATAAACCATCAATAACCATATATAACCATAATAACCGTCAATAATAGGCTACTAATGTACTGTCAATAACTATGCATGAAACTGAATATGTCACCAATAACCATGTCACCAATAACCATGTATAACCAATTATAACCACCATAACCATGATGTACGATTTCTTTCTTCAATGAAATTATTCATCTGAAATTATTCATCCTTGTGTAAGATATGTAATAGCTAACACAGTGTATAATTCTCCATTTTTTAGATGAAATCATAACCATCATAACCATCATAACATGGTTATGGGAAATTTAATTCAACACACTGTTCCCTATACCATGCCCTAGATGAATAAACAATGCTACTATTAAACTTTACGGACATGGTGCACATGGAATAACTTGTACTTTGAATACCCTTTTCAAATTAATACATTGTATTTTGGCAACCCTTTACCATAGGAAAAATTATTCCTATAGTTTGTGTTGGGTTTCAGGTATTTATCATTTATAATGATTTCAATAATACACATAATGCTGTAGCTAAGCAGACTTTATTAAATTTAATTTTCAACTTGTCACTTCCCCCCCCCCCCCCCCCCCCCCCCCCCCCCCCAGATTTCTTGAACAAACGAGAATGGGCAGTTTGGCAGGTCATGTTATTCCAGGTGTATTCTTCCTCATATATGGACTGTCTTGGTGCTGCAACTCCATTTGGCTGCATCTAACATCGAAGAGGAGCAAGGAAAGTACCCCTACATGCCCAAGGAGCAACCACTCAAAAGTGAATGAGAACATGTTAAGCCAGCGCTCATGGCTTCCTCTTACGTGCTGTCCGAACTTTCCCATCGAACCGATTTTGAAAATAGTCTTCCCAACCATAGGGATTCTGATTGAGATGTTCCTAGACTATAATGATGGAGGGCATGGAAATCAGATCATTGGAATCGTGTACCACGTGTATGATTCCAATGGTAAGATACGAGAACAGGAAAAACTTCAGCACATCACTATGCACGCTGGTTTCTTACTCTCAGGAATAATCGATATCGTTACGCTCTTTGTAATATTTCCACGTCAAACAAGTTCAATCTTCCTGTCATTGGCTTTAGCAATTGAATGCATTCTGTTCTACCTCCACACTGTAGGAAGAGACGTTTTCAACATTCATATCCACATGGTTCTGGTATTCATAGTCCTCATATGCTTCTTATTCTCTCTCCTGAGACTGAAGCTTGCATCCAATGTGATAGTCAATGTAGGCTTCAGTAGCTGCTTACTGCTACAAGGAACATGGCTAATTCAAGCTGGATACTTCTTATTCTCCAGCTTTTTACCACACCAGCTCAAAAATGTCCGACATCAACATCAACACCACATCAGCAATAGCAACCACCCTTCAAGTAGCACTACTGAACATCACGCCCACAGCCACGATCATCATTCTGTTTTTATGTTCATTTCAGAAACATTTGCTTGGCATGTATTCCTCATTGCTATAGGCAATGTTCTATTGTGGGTCTTGCTGTCTTTCATTGCCAATAAAACTCTGCTTCATAAAAATGCTTCAGGTTATCGGTACGACATCTCCAACCATGTGGAGGAATGCAGCAACCTCATTGAAGGCACGTGTGGGCAAACTGAAGATGAGAAAATATCCATGACTGATGTTAAAACGGAACTCTGAATCTCTCACTCCCAAGCTACTTATAGCTATAACAAAGTCAGACAATCAGTGCAGTAGTTAATGTTTTTTTAAAACTCTCTCTTCCTCCCCCTTTCGTCCTTTCTTCCTTTCTTCCTTTTTCCCTTCTTCCTTCCTCCCTCCTTCTTCCCTTCTCTTCCTTCCTCCTTCCTCCCTCCTCTTCCTTCCTCCCTCCTCTTCCTTCCTCCTCCCTCCCTCCCGTCTCCCTCTTCCTTCCTTCCTTCCTTCCTCATCTCATTATGAGATTGCTACATGTATGCTGATTAAAGTGGGGCCTGGATACAAGGCTGTACATGGCTGATTTGTGTATAAAATGAATTTTATACTGTACTGTAATAAAATAATCACAGTGCAAAAGATTATTAATGTTCACGGGGTAAACAAAAATTTTTCATGGGGTAATTTTTTTTTGCAGGGTGTTACAGTGAAACCTGTGTTAGGGACCACTGATTTATATCTCTGTATAATGCGACCACAAGAGACCACTTTGTGGTATGATGGCCCAGAGGTGGTCGCTATAATAGGAATTAAAGGGTAACTGACATGAAAAAATTATTTCTCAGTTTATTACATTTTTGGGTTGTTTTGTATGCCTACATTACTGGGAAGAAATATGACAAGCATTGGTTGAAGTTTCACTGAGAAAATAGCAGTAAAAGTTGGCCATTTCATTTACATCCTGTTTGGGGCGGGGCTTACTTGTGATGTCATAGAGGGAACTCATTGTACAATCTCTATTGAAAATAATACAAATGCTGGAGTCTGTATTTCACACGTGGTTCAGTGTATTCCCTCCAAACTTTGCACAAGTTAATCTTAGAGTATGCTAAAAGTTATACCAAAATTTAAAGGTGAGATATCCAAAGAATCACTTCAAAATGTAGAAACAAGCTCTCAGAGCTGATGACCAGCTTATCATGCTGTAGGTAGGGGGCTAGAATTCTCAGATAGACTTACTGGAGCATGTGTGAGCTATACAGCACAAGGCATCATACCTACTGGTTGTCAAACTAAGCATACAAGCTGACTAGCCAGCTAGCCTAGCCATTAGGCATCATCTTTGTGCTGTATAGCTCACACATATCTAAGACAGCTCACACATACTCCAGTAAGTCTATCTAAGACTTTTAGGCCCCTACCTACAGCATACTTAGATTGGCCTCAGCTCAGAAAGCCTGTTTTTACATCTTGTATGTAGTGAAGGATAGCTCACCTTTGATCAGAGGCATGGACTTTAAATTTTGTTACAGCCTTTAACATACCCTAGCATTTGTTAGCGCAAACTTTGGAATGGAAGTATCAAACCTTATGTGAAACACAGACTCCAACATTTGTATTATTTTCAATAGAGATTGTACAATGAGTTCCCTCTATGACATCACAAGTAAGCCCCGCCCCAAACAGGATATAAATGAAATGGCCAACTTCTACTGCTATTTTCTCAGTGAGACTTCCACCAATGCTTCTCATATTTCTTCCCAGTAATGTAGGCATACAAAACAACCCAAAAATGTAATAAATATAATTTTTTCATGTCAGTTACCCTTTAAGGTTTTCACTATACAATGTAGTAATGAATGACCAATGTTGCACTACATGTATGTCACTCCTAACTGCATGATTACTACACTAAGGTACATATAGTTAGTTCTGGATGCTGAACTATACTAGTGCTCCTCTGTGATGTGTGTCCTGGAAAGAAGCGTCATCTCTCCAGAAATTCAAACTGGTCATCGACAGTATGAGCTGAATTATGAAGAGAAAACCTCTGATGTATGCAATTGACAGGACATGGAAAAGGGTCATTTCATGTTATTGCTACAACATGCAGTACAGAATGAAAATATTTAAATGACTGACCAATTTTGTAGTTTCGTTTCTAACTGTTTTATATTATATAGTGATAGCTATCTTGATTGATACCAGCCCACCTCTATATTCCCTATAGACTAATTGTCAGCCTTTTTTGTTTTGACATTCACTATCCTGTTGGATGCTCCAACTTTTATACATTCAATATTTTACATGCATTTAATGCAAAAACCTCTCTAATCAGGATACTTTTTCTTGTCCCAACACAATATAAATGTGTATAATTTAACCCCTGAAATAGGGACACCTCTCTAATCAGGACACTTTTTCTTGTCCCAACACAATATAAATGTGTATAATTTAACCCCTGAAATAGGGACACCTCTCTAATCAGGACACTTTTTCTTGTCCCAACACAATATAAATGTGTATAATTTAACCCCTGAAATAGGGACACCTCTCTAATCAGGACACTTTTCACTGGTCCCAAAGGTGTCCACATTTAGAGGTTCCACTGTGTAGCACACCATGGACGACACGCCATAAGTATGTAATTATTGGTGTAAGCATTGCGACATTATGATCACACCTTACCTAAATTTGGTGTGGGGCAGGAACCACTTCCCATTTCCAGGAGAGGGGAGAGGGTAGCTACGTATCTCCCTGAAATACTCTGGGAAAGGTTAATTACACATAGCAACAGTATACAGAGTGAAAAAATTAATATACCTTTATTAATTTTCAGTTTCACTTCTAATCATAATCTAAATTAGCTATTTATATAATAATTAAAAAATCTGATAATACTGAGAGAATGATACTATAGACTAAGAGCTATAGTGTACATAGGTTAGCTACTTTGTTGATGGAAAATTAGGTATAATTATAGACTCTGCGTGTAACATGGAGATGCTAATGTCAGGATTTTAAGAAATAAAGCATTTTGTTGATGTTATTTTCAGATGTTGGATTGCTAACTAACTAGCTACTGTTGTTATCCAAAGTCATCACATCTGAAACAGTCGTAGATCGTAGATGTGGTATTTGGGAAAGTTTATCACTCGAGGTCATTTGATAAGAGTCATCATTACGCTTGTTGATACAACATGCACATCTAGAGTTCCCCATTCCATTTTGTTCTGATCTTGATATGCACTCCTTCAGACAGCAGCAGCCTAGTATCATTTTCTTTAGTGGTTTTCTGACACTGCTAATGAACTTGGATTCAAGGATGGGATGGATTGTAATTTGTGAGTTGAATAAGAGAAAGCTAGTCACCACAATGAATGTAGGGATTTTTTCAAACGGAGTGAATAGTGAGATGAAAGCTATAATGACTATTGGTAACCAGGACAGAATATTAGATAAGAGGAGTGCACCAAAGACTCGTACAAGGTGAAATTGTTTTTTTAGCCGTTTCCTTTTGATTTTTTTATTGAATTTTTTGTCTTCACCGTTCATGTCTTTCATTGTTTTATTCGTGGCATATACCTCACGAATGTTCTTCTGCACAATATATATTACACCGATATTGCATAAGATTGACAAAATCACAGGTGGACAAGACAACACTATCACCATACGAAAATAAAATTTCTTTCTTTCAGCAAAACGTACGATGCAGCTAGAAACTTGACGAATGAATACTATGTCTCCAAAGTCAACCATTAATGGTAAGGCTGCTATTATGGTGATAACCACCCAGGTCACCAGAAGAACAATCAGTATTCTGGGGATTGTGATCCATTTCTCGTACCGAAGTGGTTTGTAGAGGTAGATGAATCGATCCAGTGCCATCATTGCAACTGTATAGACGGACATTACTGGGAAGAAAGTGTTGAGGAAACCAATTCGGCATGATCCACACCTCGCAGCATCACTGTCTCCTAAAATGTATTCCCCTGCTGCTCCTATGACGATGTTCAAAGGAATGATCACCACCAACATCAGAAGGTCAATGATGACTAGATTCAGGAGGAGTACAATGGTGGGTTCCTTGTAGAGCTTCTCTTTGATTATGGTCACAATCACCATCAAGTTCCATGGCAGACCTATCAGGAGAAAGATGGTCTGGAACACTGCCAGCACAATCCCATTTGTTCTGTACTCTCCAAGCTCCCACACTTTATCAGTGGTGCCATTCCCACTCATACCATTATCTGTGGCATCTTTACAAAAGTCTATGAAAGAGAAATTCATGTTAGCTAGGCTATTCTATACTTGAGTAGTAATTAGCTATTAATTAGCTCCGATACTGAACGCGTACTTAGCTAGGCCTAGAGATGACAGTACGCAATATTAAATTAAATTATTGTTTACATAATGGTACGTGGTTTGTTTAAACTGTTATTATTTTGACATGGGATTTAGCTATACAAACCAACCCAGCCGTAAACAGAACTCTGCATCTGAGCTGAGCATGCTGTACCTGTCCCGCCCATTTCCGTGTCTCCAATGTTACGTAACTCCGTTTAGTTCGAATTAAAATTTAATATTAATTGTCCCAATACTAATCACTGTAAATAGTCCATGCATGATCTCACCTACACATGATAATGTATATCTACACTGCAAAAATGCCATAGACTGATGCATACACAGATGGCTTACCACTATGGCGTAACGGTATCATAGATATTGAGTTTATGGGTTAAAAGCTTAAGATTATATGGGCATTCTGCAAGGGGATATCAGTATCAGTTATATAATTTTGACTTGCCTGCTTGCTCATTTCCAGGCATGCATAGCATGCTGAGACAGGTTCAGTTGCTGCATTATAATATGCTTGATCGTGTTATAGCTATAATATTATATGTACTTATCATTGCAAAGGAGACATTTGAAGAATGCCTTTGGCCATGCTTTATAGCTACATTAATTGAAGCTAAAGCTACCCTCTGAGTTCACAACCTATTTGTCCCTTTAAGGCTTATACTGCCCATGTCTCTACTCGAGATTGGATGACACAATCCTCAGAATCTCTGTCAACATCAGGGGAGTATTTCAGGGAGATACCCTCTCCCCTCCCCTGTTTCTGATCGAATCATCTACAGTCGGATGAAGCACACCCAAGAAAAGGCTTTGCCTTTAGGCAGGCTTCCAAACAAGATGGAAAAAATTGATCTGCCCTAACAGCTATGTTTATGTTCTATGGGAGGAAGAAGGCTCTGAGGAGGCACCTGGCTGGTACGTAACATGCTGACATTTTGTCTGTGAATAAACCTGGGGACACTAGCTAGACACTGAAGTTCAGAAAGGGAGACTCATTGTAGAAGTTAAACTTTAATTGGGGGATATGTTGGGGACCCACAAAAGGAAATGGGAAGTGGTTCCTGATTCTCCCACCCCCACCCAATGATATTAAGGGGCATGCTGACAACCATCATCAGGAGATTATCATTCTGGATGAAAGATACGAAGATATCTGTCTCTGGATGTACGTACGTATGATCATGCTATTCATTGCTCTACATAGTTGTCAACTGTCCCTATTTTAGAGGGATAGTCCCTCTTTTGTAGAGCCTGTCCCTCCGAAAATGTCAGCATTTCTATTGTTGTCCCTCTAATAAAAAGCCTACTGCATTTCCTGGCTCTTTTGTCCCTGCTAACCAGACAGAAAGCCAAAGCTTGCAACAAGTATATTTAGCTAGCTATATACTCATATTTTTAAAGCTTGAAGACATTAATCCTGTCATCTCTAACCAGCAATGGGTTGTATAAGTGAAACAATCATGTCAAAATAATTTCTACATATGTACAACTCGTCTTCCACTGCTAGATGATGCTCCAGTGAGAGGGGGAATATAAATATATAATATAGGTAATATTAATTATAGTGTGGATGTACAAAAGATCCATCCCTGCATTATCAGAATGTTATAATCACAAAGAAGCTAAACTCGCTTGCCACTATGGAGGTAGCTAGCTAGCTATGTGAAGAAATGGTTAGGCCTATAACTCGTTCCCCCAATAATATCTAATACAGTTACATAGGTAGCTACCTATTCAGACAGTTGAAGCACACTGCTCCATACGTACAGTGAAAGATAGGACCAGTAACATGAGATGGGAAATAATATGTGATCAGAGCATAAAATTATTTCAAGTTGCACCATGGCATGACTTCCATGCAGAGACTCAGAATGTGGGGTCTTGTTCTCTAATTATTCCTCCAACTCAGATGACCTAGCTATAGCTATATGCAATCATGATTGCTTTAGAGAGACTCTGAGGCTATGGCATGGTTTTGTAATAGCAAGCCTAATGATTGCCTAGTGTTATAATTTTATTACCTGTTTTAGTACCACCTGAAAAAAAACAATACAGGTATAGCTATAGCGTTCCAAATAAATCACTTGTTTAACGGATTTTTTCTCCTTTCTTAGCTATAGGCAGGCAGGACGAAATAAACATAAACTACCTCAATATTACTAGGTATGCACCATGTTTATATAGTCATGTGTTCTAGTATACAGAGAAACTGGAGTATACTGGGATTTAGTATACAAAGATAAGCAGGAGTATATTGAGGATATAGCTACACATTTAAATTCTGTCAAAATAGGGCAGGGAAATCCGTTAAACTGCCTAATGATTTACAGTAGCTCTGTGTATTTGAGAAGTGAACACGGAGTTGACCTTCCAGGATAGCTTCTTCTGTAAATCCTGCTATTAAACAATAGTAGAATAACTTATACTTTGAATACCCTTTACCAAAAATGCATTATATTTTGGCAACCCTTTACCATGGATATAGGGTTCAGCTGCAATGCGCGCGATGAATTTTTCGTGGAGTAAAATTTTCATGGGTAATTTTTGAGGGATGTTTACAGTATTTCACTATGTCCCAGTCATTGATTTTGATCTCATGTACAGTATAGTATAAATGACCATTGCCATACCAGCTGTATAATTAACAAGACCTGAAGGTTCATTCAACTGTCTGTGCCTCCAACCTGTGAATCATTTTCAGTAGCAGTCTACGCTAAGACCACATGCACACGGTATCGGGCTGACCACTTCCGGTCGATTTGCAGCGGCTTCAAGGCGGGAAAATGGAGGCAAAACTGAGACTCTTTTTTTCCCTTTGTATTATGACAGTTATAGTTTGTAAGAGTTTAAATCATTTAACATCCATAGAAAATAATAAACACAGTTTCCTTTACTAGTCTAGTGCCAACTGGGGGGCTAGGAGAGGTCTCATAATAACAGGTCACAATTCCAGTACTCGGCGACTTCAGTCGACTGCACAGCCAGGAGCCAACTATAGCCAGGACTCCATCTCTTGACAGGTGATAGTAGGAAGGTTCTTGAACACAATATCAGATACTCAAACCACTGGCTTCTCGAGAGTCCAGGATAAATGGTGTCAAAAAATGGCTAAATCGGTCGCCTTTTAACTGGATACCGTAGACCACACAGACTACTGTACCTAACTAGGACTTGTCTATAGTGACTTCCACATTAACTCTACTGAGAACAGTTTTCACCTTTACAAATCAAACGCTAGGTAAAATATAGCCTGTTCTATCAGAGAGACTCCATCGACCACCTCGACTTCAGTAGACTGCACAAGTAGGAGCCAAAGGTCGTTGCTCGAAGAAACTGGCTCCACAGGACAATTCGAGGCCTGATCTAAGAGAGCTTTTTAAACCAGTAAACCATTACCCGATGAAAATATAGACACATTTTTTGCAAGACTGATCGCCAAGCCTTCAGAAGTGTTTGCATCAGGCAGGTAAAATAAAAAAAACAACAAAAAATAATTGATAGCAGTGGTATTAGATCTTTTCACACTGCTTCTAAAACTCTTGAGTCTTCTACTGTCAGCCCCTTGAATCTACAACTTCTTAGTTCTGTGGAGAATTTTTGATGGTGAGAACTTCAGAAGAGATAATAACTATAACAATAAAATAAAAATTAATAAAGATTTGGCTATGTTTGGGGCAAAAAAGAACAATTCTGTCGAATGTTGTAGCTACTTTGAAGGTAACAAAAATCATATTCTCAATGTCTTAGATATCATGGCCACTCAATAACATGCAGCTCATCACCAACTTTATGAATCGCCATTGTGCTTCTTACAAGAGCTCATCTTTAGCAGTGGTATGCTAATTAATGTTATAATTAGTTAGGCCTTGATCTCATTATCTACACAGACACCAACACTGTGCTCTGCTCATTGCTAGTGCTGCTCCTGCTGATTGTGACACAACATCTAAGGACCCTACATACCTGGCTGTCTGCGTTCTCTAATGCCCTGTCTGAGTTCCCTAATGCCACAACACTACCAATAGAGACGAGACCAACGACTCTCACCACAATGACTGCTGTGTCATCTTCTACCCCGATATCTTCTGGTCAACAGAAAAGGCGTCGGTCTGTAAGTGATAAGAATGGTGAAGATTCTAATGGTAATGGTGGTGGTTCGAAGAGAAGGAAAACCCTTACATACCATCCTAATAGGGTACAATGCTTGCCATGTGTACTCTGGCAGCAATCTGGAAGTGATCTAAATTTGCAGCACTTACATCCACTTAAAGACTCCAGGCATGTTGGCTCAGATGAAGTTCCCTTGTCCCAGTACGCATCTTATGATGACATATGTAGTCTTTGACCTGACTAGAGATGATTGCATCTGTAAGCCTTGCTACATAGACTTCAAAAGGAAGTACAGAGAGAACCAGTGTATTCCTAGGTGGGCAAGAGTTTAAAAAGGAATATTATAGCACTAGACCCAATAGACACTGTATTTATTGTTGTGATGAGGAGTGTTCATGTGAGAGCATACACTTGTGGGGCCCTGATCAATGGCATGGAGACAACACATCCATTGGAACTTGGAAAAAATTTCTCACTCTTACCAGTAAAGTTGATCACGTGATCCCATTAATCACATATGTAAAGTGCATTACAGAAGTGTCCTGAAACTTAAAGAAACCCAGTCCTGCTCCATGTAAAGTGCATTACAGAAGTGTCCTGAAACTTATAGAAATCCAGTCCTGCTCCATATGTAATTCAAGTGACTCTACCTCTTGGAGCTTGGCTTGCGACGTGACCCCAACTCCACAAGACGTTGATAGGATGTTTCATTTAGAGCTCGGGTCAGTCCAGTTCTTCTCCTGGATGTGTGGACAGTGTACATTATGTTTCAGAAATGATGTACGTATGATTACAAAACCAGCTAGCAAATGATGAAAGATCTTTGGATCCAATGACATCACATAAATCACAACTGCTATTGAATACATTAGATTGCCTTCGAAGGGATGGGGTGATATTCACAAAAGATGTGATGGCACAGTACAAATTAGTTTTAACCAACCTCAATGTACCCCAAGCACAGCACTCTCGGCTATGTAATGCTTTTGGCAAGTATTTATCGCAATTAACTAGACTCTATAAAACATTTTCCCCCACAAGCACGTCACATCATGGAAGAGCAATTTATGATAAAAAAAATTTAATGATTACTCACTATGTTACATATTCAATATGAGAAGAAATCCATTAGTATCGAACATTTACAAGACTTAATTAGGAATCAAATATCCATTTTCCCTTCAAGCAAACAATTTAACTATACAGACCTTATATCAAGAGAGAGTACTTCAATGGAAATTGATGGGTATTTTGACCAGGAATTGTTCAATCTTATTGACTTGGCAACACAGTCTAAAACTTCCACCAAACATGGCAGTTCACCTGCGAAAAACACGGATACAAATGATAATTGGGGTATTGTGCTTAACCATGAATCCCTCATGCTGCTTCCTTCAAACATTAAATGGCCTTCTTTGCTATGCGTATGGGCTTAGGGATAAGGGGTTCAAAGCACTAAATACCCTAGGATGTTGTTGCAGCATTGATCACATCAGCTCCCATGGAGCTTTCTGGGCGAACAAAAGGAAAGCAGTGGATCAATTAGACAGGAATCAGTCGTGGCGGTTAACCATTGATTATCTGAACTTTTATATGAAGTATGCAAAAAACTTGCCGGAGTCAGCAGATGGTTCAAACAAAATGTTAAATCTACTGACCGCACAAGTTAGCCACTCAACTTCTGATGATATGGCTGGTAGTAATAAACTCACAATGAAAAATCTTGTATTTAAGTTCATGATCACCAGTGTCCATCAGCACATCTCACCACGTCTTCAGAGCTCTATTGAAAAAAAAAGACTTTTCCATCCAAAATAACACCAACGAGAGCTACTTTTATCAGCATTTTTTGGCAGTTTGCCATACATGCACAGTGAAGGGGCTATCCTTAAAACCCACAGAGCACACCTCATCTTTTCTGGAAGCTGTTCAGAGCCTCATGCCACATTGGACTCCTAATAATAAAGATAATGTTGTGTATGGAACCATTGAGGAGGCATCATCCAGCAGCCTGACTGATATAGAGTCATACTTAGCCAAGGTAAAGCAAGACCTCAAAATAGGCGCAACAGGAGCTACAGTCAAAGTGCCAATAGCTGGTGACCAGCAAACATATGCTCTCATGAAAAAGCTTCAGAAAAAGAACCCAGATCACTATTCCTGGATGGTAATCCTACATGGAGATTGGCATATGCTCCAACTTTTGGCTGAATTAATACGAGACATTCTGTGGGATGGGGGGTTCAAACAGATGTGCTCACAGTGCGGGTACAAAAAAATGCCAACCCAGTGGCAAGAAATTCACCTCTTGCTACTGGCATTGTATCAGGCACTACTGCACAAGGCAGTGGTAGTGTATCAACAATATGAGCCTAACGGTGACTGCCGAAAGTTTTGGTCATGGCTATCCGATGTGGCTTCAGACTCAAACAAAGATGAGGTCTCAAAATTTTGGGCACCGGTTCCTTCCATTTCTTAGTGGTTACATGGGATACTTTGTTGCTGTTCGGTCAGGAAATTGGGTGCTTAGGAACTCAGCAATTAAAATGTTAACTCCCCTGCTTTTTTCATTTAACCGCTACAAATATGAAGAGCTAGCTACTACAGCCGTCATCGATTCACTTACCATTCCTGATGACATGCTCTCCCTTTTCTTGAAAGGTGGTTGGACAGTCAGTGCCAAAGGAAAACCTCACCACAACCTTGCACTGGATGAGGCCCATGAGAGCATCATCAATCTGCAGTTAAAAACAATTACATCAAAAAGGCCATCTCACTTCAGGACAGTAGAATTAGCTAATTTCATGTCTTACTTGGATACAGTTGTGAGGGGGGTTGAAGGACAGATGTATGCATATAGACAGCAAGAACCAGTTCAATACAGGAAGCGATATGTCTGCCAGCGGGCCACTAAAATTCAAGAGCAGCTCCAAGATATCACCCTCTATGCAAAACAGTCCGAGGATAAAAGGCCTTTAAGAAACTTGTTTGTGGATGACAGTACTCTCGACTCAAAGTCAATCGATGATTTATTGACCAGTGAAGTTCAAGGTATACAGAGGATGAATGGGTATATAGAAAATACTTTCCTAGTACCAACTACAGAAAAAACACCCAAGAAAATTAGCTACATTCACCAGCAGACCTTCCTCTACTCGTGAAGGGAAAAAAAGGGAGAACGAACTTACCACCATTGCCACGAATGCCATGGAATTGCTTCAAAAGAATGGCATCACTGCACAGACTTCACCATACCCTCTTGCAATCTCACACCTCGATGGGAACATACACTCCAGTGGAAAGAGCAAGTTCTTGAACACTCTAATCAAGTCCTTGGATTTTCAGAGCGCCATATCAAGCACCTTCCCATCACACCTATGCACAGTCATAGACATGCTGTACTTCATTCATATGCCCCCACCACTCTCAGTCAACACATTCAGGGACTACTTTGAACATCTTTGGGGTCTTACAGTGGGGAAATATGCCAAACTATTTGCCCCCACCCAGATCAATTGTGCACACATCAAGAGGCAAGAGAAATCAACATGATTTCCTTGATCCAGTGATAAGGGATGATGCTACCATCCCACACAGTAATTCCTATTCTGCTCTCTTGGCAAACTCAACCTCATTCCGGAGATGCCTGCTACAGTACCTGACAGAGAATTTCGGGGATAAATCAAAAACCGTCACCAGAAACTACAACTTTTCGGTGACTATTGATTCTCCATTACTACCCTTCCTAGTCACCATCCATAGAGGCCAGAGTGAGAATAAACCCCCCAACCAGCATGGCGAGGCTGATTATGCCATATGGCATCACTGCATATGTGAAATATCCACTACCATCCTAGTCGTGTCCAGTGACACAGATACATGGGTATATGGATTGGGTTTATGTCAGCTGGGATATTTACGGGGCAAAACCATTGTGGTACAAAGAGGTAATGTGGACTCCTATATTAACATCACTAGGGCCACATCACTTCTGTCACAGCATCCAAAGCTGCAGCATTTGAATTTCCCAGTTTTGACATTGGTTGCCCTTTACATATTGACAGGGTGTGACTATGTCAGCGCCTTTTACAGGTACACCAAGTCTAATTTCCTTGAAACTCTGCTCAGATGCAAGTCATTTATCTGTTCAGATGGGCATCTATTTAGGATGATAAATGGAGAATTTCAATATATTAAAGAGTCTGCTTGGCTAAAACTTGTTACAGCTGTTTACTACGACAAGTTTAAGAAATTTTTTAGATCAAAAGATGTTGAACATACATACCAACTCATCACAAAACATCAGGATTCACCAGAAGCAAAGAGAATGCTATCTTCACTTCATTTCACTACCCCAACTACAGCAAATTCTGACCTTGCCTTATGGGATGATTTTATCAGGAGAGTAACTTATCATGTTCCCACAGTATCCAAATATCATGAGCACAAGTTACTGCCATCATACCAGGCCCTTGTACTCCATGCTCAAAGAGCAAACTATGTACTGAAACTTGCCTTGAGTACTCCCTGGACCATGTCTCCATTTCTCCCCTGCTTCCTCCAGTTTGGCTGGCATGTGGACAATGACATTGTCCTAATCAAGTGGGATGACTCCACAGAAGTTCAGGAGCAGGATTCAGAATGTGAAGATGATTCAGAACCCTCAAATGCTTCAGATATCTCTGATTTTTAGTCATTCCATTTACTGTTGTTCTTCTGCGTACTTTGTAATTTTTGCTTGTTCCCACACGTGATACAATAATCTAACGCGCGCGCGAATACTAGTAATGATATTCATGCTTGTTAGATTGCTTTTTTAGTACATTCCACAATCACTACAATACCGTGGTATTTTTACTACGAATTTCAGCCATTTTTAAAGTAATACCAATATAAAATGTGTATAGTGAATTTGCCAAAATTCTTCAGTATTTTTGGTCAGATTTCAGTAAAAATACTAGAGGCTCTGCAATGTTTACCAGTATAGTTACAACATAGAGTACAGAATGAAAATAAACTGCAATAGTATTTTAAATTATTTTAAATTTTCGTTCCAATTAGTTTCAATATGATTTTAAAACGATAGCTAGCTTGATTGATACTATAGGATTACTTTACTGATAGAAAATTGGAAGAAACAGTAAATTTGAGGATTTAAGTAAATCTCTTAATTATCAATACAGCAAATTGATACAAGTAATAATGACTGCACAAAAGACAGGAAGTGATGCTGCATGAATCACAGGAAGTGAATGTGTACTATTATAATAACAGTGCCATGTCAGAATGAAAGAATTATGCTGGTGTTATTTTCTGATGTCGGAAACTATCGCAGCATGTGGCATTCGGAAAAGTGAGCTTACAATGTATCACTCGAGGTCTTTTGACAAGAGTCATCATTACGCTTGTTGATACAACATGCACACCTAGAGTTCCGTTCTGATACAGACTCGTTTATCTTCTTCAGACAGCAGCCTAGTATCATTTTCTTTAGTGGTTTTCTAACGCTGCTAATGAACCTGGATTCAAGGATGGGATGGATTGTAATTTGTGAGTTGAATAAGAGAAAGCTAGCCACCACGATGAATGTAGGGAGATTTTCCAATGGAGTGAATAGTGAGATGAAAGTTATGATGATTATTGGTAACCAGGACAGAATATTAGATAAGAGGAGTGCACCAAAGACTCGTACAAGGTGTAAATTTTTTTTTAGCCGTTTCTTTTTGTTTTTTTCATTGAATTCCTTGTCTTCACTATTCATAGTTTTATTCGTGGCATATACCTCACGAATGTTCTTCTGCACAATATATATTACACCGATATTGCATAAAATCAACAAAACCAGAGGTGGACAAAACAACATTATCACCATACGAAAATAAAATCTTTCTTCAGCAAAACGTACGATGCAGCTAGAGACTTGACGAATGAATACTATGTCTCCAAAGTCAACCATTAATGGCAAGGCTGCTATTATGATGATGACTACCCAGGTCACCAGAAGAACAATAAGTATTCTGGGGATTGTGATCCATTTCTCGTATCGAAGTGGTTTGTAGAGGTAGATGAATCGATCCAGTGCCATCATTGCAACTGTATAGATGGACATTAAGGGGAAGAAAGTAGTAAGGAATCCATATTGGCATGATCCACACCTCGCAGCATCACTGTCTCCTAAAATGTATTCCCCTGCTGCTCCTATGACGATGTTCAAGGGAATGACCACCACCAACATCAGAATGTCAAGTATGACTAGATTCAGGAGGAGTACAATGGTGGGTTCCTTGTAAAGCTTCTCTTTGATTATGGTCACAATCACCATCAAGTTCCATGGCAGACCTATCAGGAGAAAGATGGTCTGGAACACTGCCAGCACAATCCCATTTGTTCTGTACTCTCCAAGCTCCCACACTTCATCAGTGGTGCCATTCCCACTCATACCATTCTCTGTGGAATTTTTACAGAAGGCTATGAAAGAATCAGCAGCATTGAGATTCATGTGTTCTTAGGCTATTCTTCTTGAGTAATCAGCTACGTAGGCCTAGCTAGAGTACACATAGGAACGACAGTACGTACAAGCTTACGTAAGTGGTTTGTTTGTATAGCTATAGCTAAACGTATGTTTGGCTACACAGTGTAGCCATTATGGCTACGGATAATTAATTTTAGTGTGCATTTTTACACTCACTAAACATCACTGTAAAATTCTTAGAAGCCATCCATGCATGCACACCTAAATACACAAACTGTTGCATACACGGATGGCTTACCACTACGGCGTATAGGCTAGTATGGCAATCCGTTCAAGACAATATTATTATCAAAGAAATATATGGGCATATGATCCTATATTTGTGTGCATGTAACTACATTTTATATATGCTCAAAATTTCAACATATATATGTTCCTCAAAAGACAAGAAATATATATGGGCAAAATTTCAACATATTAATAATATTACTCAAATTGTGGCAAAATTTCAACATAGCACTCAAAAGACAAAAATCCATGGGCATATGATCCTATATTTGTGTGCATGTAACTTCATGATTATATATGATCAAAAGTTCAATTTGCATTCGACATTGCATGATCTAATTCAACATAATATATATTTTTCAAGTGAGGTCAAAGTTTAATCAGGTTAAAGGTTACCTTCCCCGGCCCGGCGGCGCCGGCCCCCTGTGCTGCGTCGACCTTTTACCTTTCTTCAGACATTGCAATGGATCCAGAGTTAAGCCAGTGTTTAGCCTCAGTGCCAGCCTGTGTACGTCAGCTTGAAAGCAGTACCGATACTACCGATATCAATTTGGCTGAGTCATTGACTCGCAGGGCCGAAGAGTTTGTAGAACTGCTTCGTGTTCTTTCAGGTGAGGCACTCATAAAGCTAGCTCAATATATGTAATTGATTACATTGCAGGTCGTTTAGAGGAGTTACACAGTTCTTCCCAGTAGGCTGCAAGAAACCTGCAGGATTATATTGCCCTCTCTTCAATACTGCAACATTTTGCAACTGTTTTCTGATCGAACAATGGAATTGGAGGATTTGTATTGTAATCCACGGATGTCATTGACTATTGCCTGCCCAGTAGTAGGAGATGGTAGACCTGGAAGGCCCTCAGTAGTGATATCTGAACAGCAGATCACAACACTACTAGACTTGGGTTTCAACTATACTTCTATGGCTGCAATGTTTGGAGTATCAGAGAGAACTTTATTCTGAAGGAGGACTGAGTTAGGACTTCAGACTGGGCATCGCTATAGCGACATATCTGACGATGACCTAGACACTGTTGTACGCTCACTAGTACAGGTAAGATTCTATGAAACCAAGGGGAATATTTTTAATGCATTTTTTCTGTCACAGGAGTCCGTGAATTCAGGGTTGTCTATGATCCGAGGTGGACTTCAAGCGAGGGGAATTATTGTCCAGCGTAGAAGGGTAGCAGATTCTCTACACAGAGTCGATCCTTTAAGCCAAATAATCCGACGCAGAATAACTACATACCGGAGACGATATTCTGTTCCTACGCCCAACAGTTTATGGTATGCAAATCTAATTAATAGGTATTATGAATAATTGGTCGATATTTAATGAAGGCATATGATGGGCTGCACAAACTGATTAGGTGGAAATTGGTCATACATGGAGGTATATAATGTAATATAGAACAGTGGGAGTAGTGGGTAGTGAGACGGCAGGTTATGGAGATTTGGATTGTAGAATTACCTTAAGGTGACTTTATTAGAGGGTACTTATTTTTAGTTAGTTCAAAGTGATATAAGAATGTGATTACAGCTCAAGAATAGCTATATACTTGAGTGGAGAGGACTGAGCCTAGAGATATGAAAATTTTCACTGCTAAGGTTGCTAAAAAATCCAAAAGTATAATATATATTATAGTAAACTTGTACCTGTCAATAAACATTACCTTTAAGTTAGTAATAGGGATTGGTGTACAACTTAGTACACTCTTACAGTGCCTGTTGTTAGTTTATAGTGGTCAATAATCTTTGTCTGTTGTGTTGTTAGGAATTGATGGCTACTCACGGCTCATTACCTACATTAACTGCTCAGATAACAATTCAGCTGAAACAGTGCTAGAGTGTTTTCTTTGTGGTGGACATCAGTATGGGTTCCCTTCTCGAGTGCGGAGTGATTATGGATTAGAGAACTTGCATGTGGCTTACTGGATGATCACTGAATAAATCGAGGTAGTCATATTACCGGAAGCTCTGTGCACAACCAGAGAATCGAGCGGCTGTGGAGGGAGGTGAATAGAATTGTGACTAGACCCTACAAGAATATTTTTTACTACTTAGAGAATGAGCAGCTTCTTGATCCCCTCAGTGATATTGATATCTTTTGCCTTCACAAAGTCTATATAATGAGAATTAATCACTCGCTTGAAGAGTTTAAAAGGCAGTTTAATCATCACCCTGTTCGTACAGAGCACAACCTTTCTCCCCATCAACTTTTTGTGAGTGGCTTACTAGCTAATAGGGATAGCACTGGTATGAGAAATTTATTTCAAGATTTTATTGATCCATCAACGTATGGAATTGAAGAAGAGGGTCCTGTTCCAAACCAAGATGATCCAGAGATCGTTGTTGTGCCACCTGTCACACTACAAGTGCCACTGTCATTGTCTCAAGAGCAAGATTTGGATAGAGATATTCGTCTAGTTAGTGATGACGATTTTGGGATTTCACAGTATTTGAGAGCACGCCAAACAATGCATCAATTGTTTAACAATTAATAATGGATGTATCCACTTCATTGTCAATGAATTCACCAGAAAATTTAATGATATATTGGGTCAAATTAGGGACAGTTAGTTAAAAAAAACAACAACATCAGTTAAAGGGTGACTACACCAAACCAAAATGTCCCAGACTTTCAAGGACACCTCTGTCCATATATCTGTTGAAAGATTGTTGTGTATCATGCACCACTGGCAACTTGATGGTCTCAAAACACGCATGAGATCTGGGCAACTCAAATTTCTTTGAGTAGGGTAGATACTTCACCACCAATCCAGAATGAAAGCCCATTGGTGGCACCTCCCTTAACCCTGTCCAAAACGACAGGATGTCGTTCAGACTGGGTTGCGAAGCATCAGCAGGACCTACCATGGGGAGCAAGATAACACTACTAGAAGAATGCAAGCATTGTGGGAGTCTTCTTCAATTTCAGTTAAAACTGTGGGGACTCCTGGCTTAGCCCCATGTCTAACCCTTCCACTGACCCTGTCTTCAAGAGTCTTGCGGGGTACACTGAATTCTATAGCAGCTCCTCTCACAGAATTGCCATTCCTTACACTTTCCATAGCCTTCACCATGTCCTCATCTTACCACAATCGACGACGCTTTTTTGGAGACCTTCTGTGCTTTTTTGGAGGCATTCTGTGGGGACAAAAAAGTAGCTAACAAGCTTATTTTTTTCTATCAACAATCCAATGACACATTTATGCCCTTAATAAAATGTTAGTTTTACTTCTTACCTTCTTTCACTAGCCTTCCTTACAAAGTAAGTACCATCGCCTGATCAAGAAAGAAGCTAAAAAAGAGATAGGTGTGTATAAATGCTAGTAACTCCCGCCTTGTAGCAGCTACAGAGATCAAACAAAGACCAAAAAGAAGCATGTGCTTTTTACTATCAGCTGGGCATGCGCAATTTAGGTGTAGGCAAACCCCTTACCGAATAACGGCGCGGTGGCGATAATAGGGAAAACTTCCGGGGTGGCGATAATAGGTGGGCCTACGCTAGTTGACTACTGCTCAAACTAATTGCTAGTCTCATCAAGAAGTTTATTTCTTGATAATGGGTTGTGGTGGATCACTGCATAACATGGTAGTGGTCTTACTGACAGCATTGCTGATAGCAAGTGGTGAACAAAAGGAGGTGGTCAGCATCAGCAGAATTCGAAGTGGAGAAGGAGACATTGCTAAAATCAGTTCCTCTGACGGCTCTTGTCATAATGAGAGTTGTGATCGAAACTTCACCACTTACTTAGTGGAGGAGAGAGAGTGTGAAAATGATACCACACTCCAGAGAAGTGAGTAGCTAGATGATTTATTTCTCTACACATTGCTATCATTGACTTATAGATTGTTCAGTTCAACTGGTCCCCATGATTCCCTACACATTTACTACTAGTAGCATCTCTTCCTTCATTGCTGGTAATGGGACTCTGATGGTGCTTGACTCTGTCACTAATGAATATAATGTGGGCAGAGTGCACAGTAATGGAGGACACAGACAGAGTTCTAGTGGAGAGGAGTGTAGAGTAGAAAGTCTTGAAGTGATTAGAGGAATGATGCAAGTTACTCAAATAGATCACAGTGGATTCTCCATTATAAATAGTTCTATGGGAATCACCATCATGGTGAGTACTAGTTAATGTAACTGCATGCTACAAGATTCTTACCCACAGGTGGTCACTGCTAACCTTGCATACAATCGGACGGATTATGATGGAGAAGTGTTCCGTATGAATACAGTGTGTGATGCCAATCATTTGGTGGACTGTGTCTTCTTTAAGTTGAATGGAACCACTGATCTCAGGGAAGGTACCTAGCTATATACATGAGAAACTGCATGTTACTAACTATAGCTACATTTTTTATAGAGAAATTTGGTGGGCTGGTGTCTCCCCTCGATTCCTCTTCTACAACAGAGCCATCAAGCACAACAATGGCCTCTATCTCCATGGGAACAGTCTCTTCCTTCACAGTCACAGCAACCACAACAGGTGGTGGTGGTGGGCCTCTTGGTGGTGATCAGATCCTTGAGTACATCTTGATAGGGGCTGGGTGTGGGATAGGACTGCTCCTCTGTCTCATCTCAACCCTGTGCATCGGATTAATTTGTTATAAATGCTCCGTGAAGACCAGTGAGTCAAGTTTGCCAACTATAAAAATGAAGTAAGATCTTTGCATGCTTGCATTACTCCATACATACAGATAAAGAAGACGACATTGCTACAGTATACTATGAAAACATTAATAATCTTCCGAATTCAGAGTCTGAAAATATCATAGTGAATAGGAGTTGGAGAGAAGGTAAAGCTAGCTAGTTCCACAACTCTATGGAAAAATAAAAAATGCAGCTTATGCAATTCTCTCATCGTCTCTATGGTGTGAAAAATACATCCCAGGCTGCTAAATTTTGTACATGAATCATTAGTTAGTTAAAGCCAATGGAATGAGATAGCTAACTTCTGTAAGAATGACATTGAGAGGATTAGGTGGTGATTTTTTCCCTCTCTGATTTGTGCCATTCCAGAACAACACTGCAGGACTGAGGTGAACCCAGCATACGTGAGTCATACACTGAAGGCAACAGAAAAAGAGACTAATTAACACACTATACAATCAATAATCAGGAAGAGTTAGATTCATGGATCTGAAAACTTTGAGTATAGATATAATTATAAGTGTATCTTGACTACAGGAGTTCTCAGCCAGAATCCAGTTATTCATAAACTTGTCAATGATCCAGCTAGCTAGCTAGCTATCATCCAGATAAAGGTCTCTCTCTCTCTATATATAATGATGCATGACCCATCAGACTCAATTAGCTAGTACAATACGTTTCTCTGTGACAGAGTTAGCTATTGTAGCTTTACTGTGAACAAGAAACAGACACACATTAGCTACAACAGAGAATCCACTGTAATCTATCTGAGTCTTCTTCTGATCCCCTCAAGACGTCCTACTCTACACACTAGCAATGAAGGAAGAGATGCTACATACTAGTAGTAAATGTGTTGGCAAGTCAAGGAACCAACTGAATTGGACAATCTGAAGAAAGAGACTTAGCTATCTGGTTGAATTGATTACTCACGGCGGCTAATAATGAGCTAACTAAGTGCTGGAGTTCAGAGCACAACTGGTACGTATCATTGCGAGAATCTCCAGAGAAAATAACTCTAATAATGTCTCCATATCCACTTCTGGTAACTGTCACAGCTAGCAGTCCTCTCCTCCTGAGCCAATAGCTCAGCAAACTTCTGCTCCTTAGTGTGGGGCTCCGCCCCCAATAATATAGCTGCACTAGCTATTGTATTCATTTACATGTACAATAATTGAAGCACTTCACAAACTGAAACACTACATTAGACTTGTAATAGGCATTCTATTAGCTATGGTTTTAGTCTTTTCTTATATAATGACCTTTGGCACTAGGGAGGGATCAAGCCCAGAGGAGGTCGGACACAGTTGACCTTTGAGTGACCTTTAGCAATAATGAGCTTGAAGATTAGCATTCCTCAGCAGTCACGTGACTACACTAGTGGTAGCCTCTAGCTCTAATCGCTATTTCTGGCCCTTACTAGAATTACCACTTGATCAGCTGGTTAGCGCTGTTTGATAGTCCTTCTAGCAACGCCTCTAGGCCTCAGAGTTTCTTGTTCAATATTTCCAGCTACGGTGCACGTGATCAACATGGAATGCAATTATTGCTAAAGTTCACTCAAAGGTCAACTGTGTCCGACCTCCTCTGATGGAGTAGCTACCAGTGAGACTTACTCAGCTCCCTAGCTTTCAGATACTCCATAAAAAACTCATGAGACTTGAAATTGAGAGGTCCTGCTTCCTTATCATCAGTCTGGATTAGAGCAGAGAGCTCTGTGGCAGAGAGCAGGTTCTCATTGTATGTTAATACACTAAGAAAAAACTTGAAATGTTCTTTGAAAAGTGGCAAAAGTCCGAAGTAGTTCAGACCCTTACTGATATGTGTCATTGCCCCCCTTCTCTTCTCGCAAACTTTGTGAAGTATGAGGTGTTGGAGCAGTTGGTGCCTTGTAGCAACGTTAATGGGAGTGGTTGGGGGCCAGTTTGTTCCATTAATGATACTCATATTCATAGGTACATCCACTAACTCGTCTAGTTGGTCCGCTTCATTTGCCTTGTTAAGCTATATATGTATAAGAGAAAAGAAACATTATTACAGTGGACACTCTCCTCTCATATCTAGCTAAACCTCATTTCTCTGATTCACCCTTCATGTATGTATGTACAATTTTAAGTATTTTCTATAGGCTCTCTTCATGGTCCCATGACGTTTTAGGGTCTATAGTGATAAGCACAATCTACGTATCATGCATTCGTAAGATAATCAATAACCTCATCAATAAGAAGAAGAAGGTCCTCTGTCTGGGCATTTTTCGGTATATCCTTGATGCTTGGTAGTTCGAAATGGGACCCTGGTTCCTCAGCAAGTAAAAATCTTACAATGGCTGGGTGAATACACTGAAAACCTGGTCCTCCTGAGATTAATGAGTGGCCAATAGCTAGCCCAATCATCTCGAACTCTACTTCCACACCCAAGTGACATTTTGGAAGTCGTTTGGTTTGTCTCCCCTCAAAATAGTTATCATTGATGACCTGTAAAACCTTTTCAAAAAATTCATTCCTTAAAGCTCCAGCATCTACTCCTTCCTCACCAGAAAAGCGAATTATCAAATTCTTTGAAAGGAGCTGGTTGTCTCTAAGAGCTTTCTTGTAAAAAGTTTGAGCACTGTTCCACACACAGCTTCTGCTTGTATTTATGACATAATCATCAAAAAAATCGATATATTTGGTAGCATGCTCCTTGAGTATGTTTGCAAATCCTTCAGAAGCTGTTATTGCCACATCATCACATTCATCATTGTCTGCCAACCAGTTAACAATCTCATGGGCATTCAGACCCGACTGAATGTATCCACAAATTCTATCTGCCTTTCCAGGAAACATTTCCAGCAACATATTTTCCTCCCTTTTGGTAACCTAAGCAATTTTGAATAATGCATAGTTTACTCCATGCTATTTTGCTATCAACATTCTTTTTTCGTTGACTCTATGGATATAGCTAATGAAAACCCAAATTGCAGGAAATGGCAATAATAATTGGGGGGTGGAGCCCCACACTAGGGAGTCTGATGGCAGAATGTCTAGGTCTGTACATTTATTTATATCCATCGTCCGTCCTCAAGGCTCCGCCCCCACGATGCTTGCATTCTTCTAGTTATTAACAGCACTAGCCCTAATATACCACTTGTTTAAGGTGAAATTACCTTTGTAACACAACTTGAAGCCTCTGGTAGCTGCTGGGCCTCAGTTGAGCAGCCAGGCAGCCCAGGCCGCCTGGACAGACTTGGAGACGCTGGTGGTAGATGGCACATGGGGAGTGGTTCTTGCTGGGCCAATGCTGGTGGTGGTGAAGGAGGAGCAGGTAAAGGAGGAGGTGGTACATGCTTCAGTTGCTGTGCTGAACACTGTGGTATTATGAAAGGTAACATGATACTGTAGCAGTAGTAACACCTCGTTAACACTCACTAGGGGGTAGAGAGATCTCACATATAAGGCACCTTGTCCACAAAGCAATTTCACCCTTTCTCCTTTGTACTTAAAATCTTCACCAACGTTGGGTAATTTTAAACTGCTTCCACATGCCTTAAGGAATTCAAATCTGTAAAAGAAAAAGATTGAAATTAACTCATAATGGTTAAGGCCACATCCTTTATTATTATGATTACATTGTCATTGCCAACTGAAATGAAAGTTGAGAAAGTAGAGACATGCAGTGGTGAAGTTCAATTGGGACAGCAAAGTGTGCATGTGCTACTACCATTAATTGTAGAGCAGAACTAATTACATCCCTATTCCATAAAAATCTGATGCATTGGAAAGGGACTCTGCCCCAACCACGGCAAAACTAGCCATATTAATGAACTAGGGTTTAAATTTTTGTTTTAAGTATCAAAATGAGTAGTATAAAGTATTAGATAAATTATTTTCTTACTGGCTCGCTCTATTCATCCGCTTCAGAGTGCTGTCTTTATTCTCCTTTTATGTGCAGTCAACAAAAATTACAACGCGGAGTGCACGCAAGCAATTCGATGGTTGTCATAGGCGCACGTGAGCCCGTTTCCAATCCCGTGTCCGGAGGTTGGTCAATTCCTTGAGAAGAAAACTGTGTGAAAGGTTTTCTGTGTTGAATTAAACTATTTTGCATTAATTTTTCCACCAAATGGTATACATAGAGATAAAGTTTGTTATAGAATGCTTTTTTCCCCTAAGACTTGAATATTACTGGGAAAAAATCTGGGTTTTGTAAGTTCAGGAGGCCATTAATGTTTGTAATTGTGTGCTCAATTTACCAGTCTGGGAGAAGTTTACTATGAAAAATAACTAGTTGATGTTGTAGCAAAATAAAAGTAGTTTTGCATGTGCATAGTTAGAGGAGTTGACTTTTAGTGTAAGCCTTAAGTTACACATCATAAATATGCTATAACCATAAACTTTAAAAACCCAATTGGGTCAACTCTGAACTAAATGCATGGTTATACTCCTACCTGTGATGATTTTTATTATTACATTTTATTTTATATATAGTGGCTAAAGGAAGAGTTTCTTGTCTATTTGGATGGAGTATAAAAGCAATGAAAGGGTTTTCCAAAGTTGAGAAAAAGAAAATGCTCCTTAGCCCTGAGACCTTGCTGGGTTTGAAAATGACAGGTAGCTAGCTAGCTAGAGCTTCTTGTTAGCTTGCTAATATTCTATTATCATTAATGGAATATTCTGTTTTCCATTGATGGAGTGAAAAAATTTTTTTTGAGTGAGCACCTTTGCCAGGATCCACTGAAAAGTTTTGTGGGTGCCAGCGACAAAGAGGTGGAACTCATGATAATCCTAGTGTCAAGGAATTTATCAACAACACTCAAGCACTATGGGTGATTAATACATTTTGCAGAGGTCCAGTTAGAGGCAATTGCAGGGCTCACAGTTCCAAGCCTGATTTAGAAAAAGAAAATGCAAAGTGGAGAATGATTTCCAAACATGAATGAATCATACTCTGCTTATTATTCTCAGCTAACATGATAAAAATTCAATAGAATTAGTTCTCATAAAATTAGCTTATGAAAGCTAGAATAGGCTAGAGTATTCTGGTCGAAACGTTGGTGGTTTATTTCATAAGCTAATTTTATGAGAACTAATTCTATTGAATGAATGAATCATTATAATATATTCAGAAAAAATATGCATGCTGCATGAATTCTTGATTTATTGGTGATGAGGACCTTTAGAATGTTGGAGGGACTTCTGCTTAAAGTTTCAACCACGCATCACCAAATGAGAACTCCCTCATCTTGATCCACCCTTCAATGATCATTTTCAGCAACTCCTTCCCAATTTCGACATTCATCCTAATATATAGACCAATTCATTACTTCTCCCATGATTTCATCTTTTTTCTACATGACATTTCTTAATTGCTCCTACAATAGTATACCATGGACTCTGTCCTTCACAGTTCTATATATGTATCCAGCAGCATACCTCAAAGTGGCTCTTGATAAGAGAAAGGACATGCTGCTGTAACAGTATAGATCCCCCATTATATGTTCACCTAAAAAAAAAAAATCAGATGATATTCTGGAAGATGGGAAATTCATCATATTTTCTTCCACATCAAGATGAATTCATCCGATGAACAAATGCTATAATTATAAACTCCCACCTTTGTTTACAGCTGACTTTAAATAGTCAGAGCTGTTTCAAGTTTGCTAGCTGCAAGAGAGTTATATGCATGGTGCCTGGACTGCAGGAATGAATGTCAGCTTTCAAGTTTTGCTTTAATCCATAGCAGAGATGCAGAAGCATCTGATGAAGGAATTTTAAACCCATTAGCCACCTTCTTTTACTGCCTGAATTAATATCTCAGACTCACTGAGAGGGGCCTAAAAAGTGAATTACATAGCTGGATTTAAGGTTACAATCTTTAATTTACTATGCTTACTTGTAGTTGAAGACGTTTCTCCTATAGCTTCAGCCATTATTTGCGAAATACTTGCCTTCACTACTGTTTGGCAACGTCTTTGCTGACTCAGCAAACAACGCGGATTGTATTCTAAAATCTCGCGCGAACCACCCGTTTCCAATCCCGTGTCCGGAGGTTATAGTATCTATGATGGAACCCACAAAGCATAAACTTCCCGTGAGATTTTGGAAGGTTATGCTTTGTACGTGTCGTTTAATATTATTGAAACTGCCCGAAAAAACAAACCATACGCTTCTCGGGGCATGTTTAAAGTGAAGTGAAAATCGGTGTATGCAGCTGCCCGCATTGCGGATCTAATCGCGCGCATGCTCACACTCCCTTTGATCTCGTATATCTGCCGTCATAATGACAAGTTTGAACTTTGACCTCCCTGGTTGACAAAATAATTATCATACATATAATTATATATTTTTGTCTTTTGAGTAATTGAAATTTGCCCATAATATTGAGTAATAATATCCCATTATATTTCTTGTCTGTTGAGTATGTTGAAATTTTGCCCATATATATTTCTTGTCAATAATATTATTATATACGTTGAAATTTTGCCCATATATATTTCTTGTCTTTTGAGGAACATATATATGTTGAAATTTTGAGCATATGCCTCCCTCCATAATAGCTATCGGCCCCAGGGGTGTATCCACCACTCTGGTTGGTCCGGTTTTCACTGGACCACTTTTATACGAAACACCACACACTAAATTTTTTCAAAATTCAACTTTACTGATCAAAAAAGTGGGCATGGCCAACCGAAAATTTCCACACACAAGTACACCAGACCACTTGAAATTCTGTGGATACACCCCTGTATCATTTCCAGGCATACATCTTCACAGTGATATTATTTGGTGACAGACCACTAGGAATAATGAAGGTTATCAGTAGATATCTTTGGGCACCCATGACAATAGTTTGCAATGCACAATTAGATTTGCTTCCAGAGTTGATGGATTATTCTTCAGACAGCACCATAAAAATTTAATGATCTTCTTCATTGGTTTACTGATATCACCAATGGAAACCATGGGGTGTATGGATTGTGACATGTGAGTTGAAGAACTAAAATGTACTTGTAACCAAAGCAGCAGTGGGGAGAGAATTCAATCTATTCTCTGCAGCAATAAGAGCTACAACTATAATGGGTAGCCACGATCATGAGGTTGAAAAAGAGCTAGCTATTGCTCCAACAGGTGAAATTTTGGGTTTCTTATTCATGAGTTTTCGATCATGTTTTTTAGTGTTTTATTTGTGGCATACATGCATGGCACAAATATTCTTCTGTATGATAGCACTGGCATTGCACAGTGTAGTAATTATTTCCTGTTGTGGTTAAATCATTACTGGTGTAAAACTGACAATTGTCTTATACGTCATCATTTTTATATTAGAGTGTAGAGTAAGAGAAGTAGTCGTTGTGTTCAGTGTATATTGTAAAACTTGAGATAGAAGACCCAAGTTATGATACACAGGATCAACAAAACTAACCAGGTTTTAATAATTTTAGTGAATTTTGTGGTTTTGAAAATAGTTCACATTTTGCAAAAATTTTCACCCCATGGCATTACATATTATTATTATGACTGTTATTGCTATGAAATTATTATCATGACTATTTAGGCCACTATTAATAGAATGATTGTTTCCTGTCCACTGCCCGCGTATTGAAAATGTCACTGCATCAAAAACTGCCATTGCTCATGCGCGCAGTAGAGCGTGCACATTTGGCTTCACATACAGCTCTTTTTGGGAAAGCCTGTGGTGAATACGAAGCAATAATATAATAACCTCCCTCCCGCAGCATGGCCTTATTATCATGACTGTTATTATATTATTATCATGACTGTTATTATTATTATTATCATGACTGTTATAGCTATTATTATCATGACTGTTATTATAATATCATGACTGTTATTATATTATTATCATGACTGTTATTATGTGACTGTTATATATCATGACTGTTATTACTGTTGGTTGATTATGATCAGCTTCCTTGTATTGTTTTTTGCTTGACTGTTGTTTTGAACAATTGAGACTAGCTATAATAGCTACAAATAATTTACAGTACCAAAATGCTTCCTTCCAGAACTCAACACATTTTTGCTGTGCATGTAGCTATGTATGTATGTGCATGCAGGTCAGCAATAATATGCTACACTTTTGATTCCATTTTTGATTCCATTTTCGATTTGAAGGACATGATCAATGTGTCATGTGTTTAGGCCTTAACATACTAATTATAATGTCAGGATTTCAGAGAAATAGCTACACTGTAAAAATAAAAGTGTGTACTGCACACTAAATTGTCCCAATACACACACCAAAAACAAAAACAGTGTGTGTATTGGGACAAAGTGGTGTGCAGTAAACACTTTTGTTTTTACAGTGTATAATTGTTATTACAGATTATACTCTATCATTTTGATTCCTTTTTTACCCACAATAGCGGTGTATTCTATTATTACACTTTAAACTTAACACACTAGCTAGCGCTTGCCTTGATGACTTTTGATGTGATACTAGAGGGGGAAGGAAGCTACAAGCAAGCTAGGGGGAAGGAAACTACCCTTATAATTACAGAGCAACTTCTGTCATGGACACACTTAATTGGGACCAAGCTTTTTGTCTTTTTCAGAGAAGTTAACCATTGTCCTCTTTTTGAAGGTAATTTATACGTAATAGCTAGTACAAGGTGTCCTTCGTTGAGAGGTTCTTCAGAACATCCTTTAACCGAGGTTCCACATAGCTACACAGCTAGTTATAGCTTCCACATGGCACTCTGTTTCAAATTTCTCTAATTCCAAAACATCCAGAGAGCTACGTACGTAAGTCCATCCATTCACGTGTATTACAACTGAAACTTCTGAGTTCTGAGCTCTAACTTGTAGCTACCTAGCGATAGTTATAGCAAGGGGGAGGGAGGAAGGGAGGATTGCAACTGCAACTGCCCCCTGAAATTTGATACAGTACTATAATTTGTTGCCCCCCCTCCCTCCCCTCCCAAACCAATATTGCTGTGCTAGGTATAGCTTTCTACTAGCTAGTATGCATATTGCTATTAGTTACTAGCTAAGTAGCTAGCTACGTACGTAAGAGCCCAAAGAGTCTCAGTTGTATAACGTATTTTGAGTTTACTCTGCACATTATGAACTTTATTATTAATTATAAAGAGGGTCATGATGAATGGTAGATGTCCCATGATAAAAATCTTTACATACACAGTAATATGAGTGGATTCATGAAGCACTATTTGACCAATCACATCATGTCAACCATGAATGGCTCAGACTTCCAGTATGACAATGCAAGGGAAGTCTTTAAGGATTTTCAGAAATTTTTCTCTTCAGGCAACAATAACATATCATATTCTTTAGTGGTTTTCTGACATCGCTAATAAAGGTTGACTCAAGGATAGGGTGGATGGCATTTTGTGAGTTAAAACCAAGACCACTCATAATAAGAATGACAGTAGGAATGGTTTCCAATCCTGTGAATGACGAGACAAAAGATACGATCATGATGGGTAGCCATGACACTATATTGAAACAGATAAGTGCTGCAAAGACTCCTATCAGATGAAATTGTTTCTCCTGTCGTTTCTTTTTCATTTCTTCACTGAGTTCTTTATCAAAACCTTTCAATGTTTTATTTATAGTGTAAACAGCACGAATGCTCTTCTGCACAATATAAACCACACCTATATTGCATAATATAAGCACAACTAGAGGAGGACAAGCTAGAATAAGTACCATGTGAAAGTAGAAGTCTCGAGAGCTGAAATGAACGACACAAGTTGCTAATTGAGGAGTGAATATTATTTCTCCATAGCCAAAAATTGGCATGGCTGATATCAAGAAATTAACTATCCATGCCACTAAGAGAGTGACCAATATTCTGGGGACAGTGATGATTCTATCATATTGAAGTGGCTTGTAGAAATAGAGAAATCTATCCAGTGACATCATTGCAAGTGTGAAAATTGAAGTCAAGGAAAAGAAAATAATGATAAACCCTAAATAACATGTTCTACACCTTGCAGCATCACTGTCTCCTATAATGTATTCACCAGCTACTCCTGTGATAATATCCGAAGTAATGACCACCACCAACATCAGAAGGTCAATAAAGACTAGATTCAGAAGGAGTATAATGGTGGGCTGCTTGTAGAGCTTCTCTTTGACTACAGTCACAATCACCATCAAGTTCCATGGCAGACCTATCAGGAGAAAGATGGTCCGGAACACTGCCAGCACAATCCCATTTGTTCTGTACTCTCCAAGCTGCCACGCTTCATCAGTCGTGCCATTCTCACTTGTACCATTCTCACAAAAAGTTATGAAAAACTCAGCAAAAGTAGAATTCATAACAAAACTATTTAGCTACTGTATAGCTAGTAGATAAACTATAGCTGTAATTCTCTAGCTAGCTATAGGGATAAGCTTAAGTTATAGGTACGTAGCACATAGCTTCATCGTGGCTATACAATTACTATTCACTAGTGTTACCGGTATAACTTTCCTATTAGTTATGTGACCTCAGAGGAAGCTACATGTCTTCTTGCCTTCATCATGCAGGTTTCTTAATCAACAATGATCATGGCAAATTTTGCACAGTTGTTAGCTATTGTGTTAATATGAACAACACATGCCCTGATTATAGTGAATGTCCTTATTAATTGTACTTTCTTAGTATAGTCTAGCTATAATATGGATTATCTGGCTACAGATATCCAGGATTTTTAGATAGATGGAGTTGCAAAGGCACACCAGTGACACCAAGTGTGTACTGCACACTAAATTGTCCCAATACACACACTAAAAACAAAACAGTGTGTATATTGGGACAAAATGGTGTGCAGTTACAGTGCACACACACACACACACACACACACACACACACACACACACACACGATGGGGAAGGTGCTAGGGTGGGGAGGGGGCTTCACTGGTAGCTAGGGAACTGTGTGGTATCCTTCACAAGTGGTCAGGAGACAAAGGGCTAAGATGTCCCCAATATTGTGTGCTGCATTACAGTTAGTATAACTTAATTATATTCGATCTTTAATTAAGAGACATCTCTTTGCATTAATTGTTAACACACTGAGTTATCTAATGTGTAGTACAAGTGGAATACAGATGTGTCATGTATTATACGTACATAGACAGACATGTGCTTCAGACAGTGTACTTCCGTGACATCACAATTTGTCGATGGTACCAGACACCACAACATTAGAAGTATTTGCTTTTAGGGAACCACTGGATGGTGGACTTCTATCACTCTTCCTAATGCAACACACTGCATTGTAGCAAGCAGAACAATAATTCATTTCCGAATTCGACAATTTACGATCATTCCTTGAACAGAACCACAATATTGTCTTTTTGAGAGGGTTTCTGACATCGCTGATAAGTGTAGTTTCCAAGATGGGATGAACAGTGATTTGCAATATAAATAAAATCTGAGTGATGACCAAAATGAATGTTGGAATTTTATTCACACCAATAATCAAACATAGTGGAGTTACGATTACAAAAGGAACCCATAACACTAAATCGGCACACAGAATTGCTCCAAAAACTTGAATCAAATGAAACTGTTTTTCCTTGCGTTTCTTTTTCATTTCTTTATTGAAATCCACACTGCCCATGTCGTTTAAGGATTTGTTTGTAGCATACACAGCACGAATGTTCTTCCTTACGATGCAAACAACACCAACATTCCACAGTATTAGCAAAACTAGGAGGGGAATAGCCAGTATAAGTATAATATAAAAATAGAACGTTCCAGCTCCGCCTGGGCCAGTAATGTCAATCATACAGATTGTAAATTGAGGTATAAACACTATATATCCGAATTTAATGCCAAATAGTGGTACAGCTGCAAATGAGAAAGTAGGTATCCATGTAACTAGGAGGGTAACCAGTATCCTTTGGAGAGTGATGATTCTATCATATTGAAGAGGTTTGTAGATGTAGAGAAATCGGTCCAGTGACATGATTACTACAGTGAGAAAGGACATGAAGTAGAACAAAGTATTGAGGAACCCGATTTTACATGTTCTACACCTCGCAGCATCACTGTCTCCTATGATGTATTCACCAGCTGCTCCAGTGATGATGCTAGAGGGAATTACCATAACCAATATTAGGAGGTCATTAATTGCAAGATTAAGCAACAGCACAATGGTGGGCTGCTTGTAAAGCTTCTCTTTGACTATGGTCACAATCACCATCAAGTTCCATGGCAGACCTATCAGGAGAAAGATGGTCTGGAACACTGCCAGCACGATCCCACTCATTCTGTATTCTCCAAGCTCCCACACTTCATCAGTTATACTGTTGTCACTAGCATTGTCATGGCATAAGGATATGAAGGGGTCACTAGCTCTGACATCCATCAATAAAATAGCTAGAGGCTATATATAACGTTACGAACACTGATCATTCATGATAGTTATCCAAACTCACAATCACGTACACAGTATCATGATATCGCTAATATACATAAACTTGTGTACACACTTAACATATTATAGTCTTCTAGCATATTATGCTAACAGCTGGACTATATCCACACCAAATTTTAGGACCATAGTAGTCATGATGACTAGAAGAGCTACGTAAAACTGGCCTAGCTATAAGGCCACTATTTATAGAATCCTAGTTTCCTGTCCAAGAAAACATCCACAAGTGCTGCGGGCGGGCGATTATTATAATTATTCTATTACTGCTTCGTTGTTTATCTCAAGGGTCCTGTCTTCATCATTCACTAGTCTCGCGGCCCGCGAGACTAGTCATTCACCACGGGCTTTCCCAAAAAGAGCTGCATGTGAAGCCAAAATGTGCGCGCTCTACTGCGCGCATGAGCAATGGCAGGCGCTAGGCAGTAATAATATTTTTTGATGCGGTGACATTTTCAATACGCGGGCGGTGGACAGGAAACAATCATTCTATTAATAGTGGCCTAATTCAGAATAATAATTATTGTTGAATACACCAATCATAAATATTAGTGTGGCACAATAATTATCCACACCAACCATCTGTTATGAAAATAATAATTTAGTGGATAGGCAACAGTTTATTTTCACTGTTCATAGTGTATCATGTGATAGCTAATTACGTATGCATAACAGTTACCTTAAGTAGGGTCTGCAACATGAAAAATCGATATCCTAGTTTTGCATAACTTGCACCTGAAACAGCCACACCTTCAAATCCTGGGTTTGTGATTGCTCAACAGAGAAATTCACTCGCGATGTACATTTTTGCGGTGTCAGCAAAAATGAGGTCAAGGGTCAAATTTGGAATTCAAATTTTGGTGGTTCTAAGTGTTGTGCTCACCTTGACTGCCAAGTTGCTTCAAATTGAGCTGCTATAACTCCTGAAACAGAGCCTTGGACCCCTTATTTACAAGCAGATGAGTTATCTTGGAGAGAACAATCAGCTGTGCTAGATGGGGGTCCATGAGAGGGCAATCCCTCAATGTTCAGTTGTTTGGGGCTTGGTCCAAGATATGTAATGATGAAATCAGAATGAACCCAAGGGGTCCTTTGCCATCTGGGCAGTGTACTTCCAGTTGGTATAATAAGTGTGTGGTTAGTATCTCCCCCTTAATGGCATATAATTGATTCCAGTTGTAGAAATGAGTGCACCAACATATCAAAACTACTCTACAGGGCTGGATCCAGGGTTTTTAGATAGGTGGGATTGCAGGATTAGGAGCACAAACACTGGACCATGAGGAAAGGTGCAAGAAGGAGCATATTAGTTTTGGAGGACCCATGTTGGCTTCACTGGTAGGCTACCACTAATTAGTCGCACAAAATCGAATCCGGTTTGTGTGCATCATGAGTGTAGGCAAAGAGATGAAGCATCCCAAAATTTGTGTTATAGCTAAGTGACACATGCAAGGTCACACCTCAAGTCATAGTTAGTATGGACCGAGTTATCTAATGTGTGACCTTGAAAAGTAAGCCAAAGTGCTCCAAAAGATATCTTTGAAAGTGACACATACAAGATTACAGGTGTGATTGTTTAAGGAAATCACATACTCAGAAAGATATCTTTGAATGACACGTACATGGTCACAGGTGTGATCGTAAAAGGAAATCACAGTTAGTATGTACCAAGTTATCCAATGTGTGACCTTGAAAGTGAAAACCAGTGTCATGTATACATAGATTGTTTCTTTCTTTGACCGTAGCCTTAGATGATAATTATTATAGTAACCGCATTAGTTCCTAGTTTAGTTAACCCACACATGTAACATGTTCTCTCTTCTAATTACACTACTTTAGAGGAGAAACACAAATTATCAAAGAAAAATAGACATGGCTAAGCAAGTAGGCATGGTCAAATTGTATAATAGCTTGGGAACAAATGGGAGTTTGCAACCCCCTCAAACCCCTCCCCTGGATCCAGCTCTGCTCCAGGAGGCTGAGTAAGAGTCAGGCCCACATAATTTTTATAGTGTGTTCATGATGTCCATGGAGGAGAAGTGGTTCCATGGTGTTGTAATCAGGCATATGCGCACTTGCATAATAATGGTGAAACAGTTGATGGAGACATAAAAAGACTTTTAATCACCAAAAGATAAATTTACCTTGCTGAAAACAAACAAGAAAATAGTTTCCTTGTCAAAGATAAGTCTACTTCCTTTCATTTCACTCTCTGGTAAATCTACTATAGTTTTTCAACTTCTCTATTTCCTCTTGTTCCTTCATCTTGTCATCCAAAACTCAAACTAGACCTTGCATTTCCACCTGCAAATTCTTCTGGCATTAGGGATGCATTGGGGATTGGGCACATCTGAGGATACCACCTTTTCTACAAATTTGTGTGTGTTGTATGGGTACCTCCCCCTTTCTTGTAACTGTTTGTCGATCAGTTTCTTGATTGTCAGGCCATAATAACCAAGTTCACTAGGAAATGGCGTGGAGTGATAAGCAAGGGACAAACAAAACATGACATGCTCAACTTCACTGCTACTAGATTCATGTTTGCTATCCACAATAATGAATATGCACATACTTTGACACAAGCATCTCGGAGGGTACAACCACAGGATCTAGGAACAGATGGGCAAAACTAGCATAGCAATATTAACCACATTCTCATTTGCATTGCATGACTAATCTGGGGCCTATTGCTATAGTCTATTATGTGAGGGCATAGTCTAGCTGCTAGACCTTTCAAAATAATTGAAAATAGACTAGTGACAGCAATACCTCAGACCTACCTCTACACTGAGAAGTCACATTTCTAGTCCTTGGTAGCCACTGCCTTTTCAGGTACATTTGAGCAGACCCCTTCAGTTTCCCACTTCTTATTGGAGCTTCGATCCTGTGTACAGTTCCCAAACACCAGCCTGGTCTCCCAATTTTGATATAGGGATAGACTTCTGAAAACTTAGTGGTGAACTGTTATGCCATGGACAGAACACCATGTGGTCTTGCTCAGCCAACTGGAGTAGTTTAAACAAGTGTTGATATGTTGGTACACTCATTTCTACAACTAGAATCAAAATTAAGGGGGAGTTACTAACCACACACCAACTGGAAGTACACTGCCCAGATGGCAAAGGACCCCTTGGGCTCATTCTGATTTCATCATTACATATCTTGGACCAAGCCCCAAACAACTGAACATTGAGGGATTGCCCTCTCATGGACCCCCATCTAGCACAGCTGATTGTTCCCCCATCTAGCACAGCTGATTATTCTCTCCAAGATAACTCATCTGCTTGTGAATAGGGGTCCAAGGCTCTGTTTCAGGAGTTATAGCAGCTCAATTTGAAGCAACTTGGCAGTAAAGGTGAGCACAACACTTCGAGCCACCAAAATTTGAACCCTTGACCTCAATTTTGCTGACACCGCAAAAATGTAGGTGTGGCTGTTTAAGCTTCAAAACTAGATAATCATATCAATTTTTCACGTTGCAGACCCTACCTCAAGGTTGCTACGTATATTTAGCAAACTGATAATTATAAAAGTATACATTTACTCTATACAGAGTAACCTCCAAAAGAGGACAACCTCTCTACAAAGGACAAAAGTCTGGCTGGGTCCCAAGTGTGTCCATTATTCAGTTGTTCCACTCTATGCATAAAAAGAACTCGTAATCCTGGGGATCCTGGGGATCCTGGGAATCCTGGGGAGGGAGGAGGGAGGAAGCTATATTTACACAAGTGCATGCAAAAAAATTTCTTCCAAAGGTTATGTAGGGATGGCCCCAAATCTGGCTGGGTTTATTGCAGCCTCAAGCCCTACATTTACATCCACAGCAGCTGAAATATAGGGCTTGGTTTGATATGGGGCTGCAGTAAACCCTGCCAGATTTGGGGCCATCCCTACCTAATCTTTTTACATGTATTTGGAAGAATTTTTTGCACTCACTTGTCCCCATCCTTTTTCTTAGTGTATTAATCATCCATAAATAAGTAGCCTACTGTACCTTTCATGCCACTACACTTCTTGTTCCCAGTGTTCTCAGGGAAAACCCTTGTTGCTAGGCAATACTATCCATTGATTCAAGAAATTGATCACCCTGTACCCAACAATAACGGCAGCAATAGCCATCGTAAAGCACAGGGATGGGTCGATTTTTAGATAGGTGGGGTTGCAGGCACAAACACTGGATCATGTGAGGAAAGGTGCAAGAAGGAGCATAGCTATGTAGTATTTGGAGGACCCATGTTGGCTTCACTGGTACTCAAACTCGAAGTGACACATGCAAGGCCACACCTCAAATCACAGTTAGTATACGCACTGAGTTATCTAATGTGTGACCTTGAAAATGTAAGCCAAAGTGCAAAAGATCTCTTTGAAGTGACATACGTATGTGCACAGTCACAGGTGTGGTCATACAAGAAAATTACAATTAGTATGCACTGAGTTATCTAATGTGTGACCTTGAAAATGTAAGCCAACGTGCTCCAAAAGATATCTTTGAAGTGATATGTGCAAGGTCACAGGTGTGATTATTAAGGAAATCACAGTTGGTATGCACTGAGTTATCCAATGTAAAATTAATACAAACTGATGTACTCTGAAAGATATCTTTGAAGTGACACGTGCAAGGTCACAAGTGTGATCATAAAAGGAAATCATGCACCAAGTTATCCGATATGTGACCTTGAAAGTGAAAGCCAAAATGGATGTGTCATGTATACATAACTACATAGCTAGTACGTAGATTGTTTCTTTCTTTGATTAGATGATATATACCACATTAGTTCCTAGTTTAGTTAACCCACACTTCTCTCTAATTACACTAGTACTTTAGAGGAGAAACACAAGTTGTCAAAGAATAATAGACATGGCTAAGCAAGTAGACATGGTCAAATTGCATTTTCATTTTATAATAGCTTGGGAACAAAAAGGAGGCCTCAACTCCACCCCTGGATCCAGCCCTGAAGTAGCACTATTTTCCAGCAGAACTTTAGTCAAAATAGCAAAAGCATATAGTCTCTATAATAGATAGCCACAATAGAATTTTGATAACTCCAGCCAGTGAGTCAGTACAGCTGTTTTAAATTTATTATTATTATAGCTACGTAGCTAGAGAAACAACAAAAGAATCTAACTATTGAATTTTTACAACATAATTTAGCTATGTCCTTCTTCTGTGTAGTACTTCAGTGTAGTATTTTGAGAACCTGTATAGTAAGGACACTGGATTTCTTTCTGCATCCCACTCAATCTGTATGGCCCATATGGGAACACTGATGCACTTGATTGAGTTGACTCATCACTCAGTTATTGTTTTTATCTTTTTTTACACATTTTGTTGTTGTTGTTTGTTTGTTTTTCCTTTAACCCTTGCCAAGATCATTTTCAGTCAGATTTGAGTTCATAGCCTTGAGTCCTAGGGTAGCTTTTATCATTTATCATTATTACATTGCTCAATTTGCTCATTAAGAATAATCCCTACATAGAGATCGAGTGCTATAATATATAGGTGCACTCTTTGATAGGCAGATGTGATGAAAGCCAGCTGTTATTTCAACTCACAGACAGATAGCTAGAAGGAGGTCTAGAGGGTCATAGCTAGGTCACACATGCAAAATACACTATTTTTTAACAAAAATCATTGATAATATACTCATGTGAGTTAGCTATGAATTATATTATTCTGCCAGATCAATCAATTTTTTTTTGTCTATAGTGTACGTAGGTTTACTCTCACTAGTTACTGTTTATTGAACTTTATTCGTGTGCTTTCACAAACTTATAAGCTGCATTGCACCTGTGCATGTGCTTACATGGTGCAAAAATTAATAGTTATGTAAGCATGCATGATTATTACATAATCATGTTTTTAGAGCCAATTTCTAATGGCTGGACTATAGGTTGTCTAGCCAAGGTTATTCCATGCACAACTATAATTTTTATATTGCTATATTCAAAGGTGTACGTAAGTAGGCTAGCTATACAGCAAAATTTCCAAATAATGGACACATGCACTTGGGATTCATCCTTTTATCCTTTAATTGTAGAGAGGTTGTCCTCTTTTGGTGGTTAGCTATTTTATATTGAGTGAGAGCACTAGCTCTCTCAAAATATTAGACTCTTCTTCATTGAGAGGTTTATCCTTTTTCGGAGTGCCTTTTATCAGAGGTTTGGTCATGAGGTAATAATCATCAACCTATTCCTGTACTCATGTTTGCATAGTACACTGTGAATTAGGGAATCTTGAGTAATACTGAATGTAGCCTCGTACCCAGTATGAGGCTATACTGAATGCTGTTACAGTACTTTAATAATATTATAATTCCTATATTTATCTTCAATTGAAACTGAAAGGTGAAAATAATTCACATCTACGTAGCTACATGAAAATAATAATTATCACATCCCATACAATCATCCTGCATGGAAAGTATAACCATTTTAAAATTACGATGAAGTCTAGAATTGTTAAACTTCTTGTACTTCAGGTCTGCAGCTAACTCTGTAGCCAGTTATAGCTCTATCTAGACTCTAGCTGATACATTACTGCTTTGGAGTGAAATACGTAGAACATACTGAGCCTATAATGATTATAAATACTACCAAGGGTTTCACACTGTTCTGCAAAGAGAATGCCAGTGAGGACTGCATAACTGATGAAGTGTGGGAGCTTGGAGAGTACAGAACAAGTGGGATTGTGCTGGCAGTGTTCCAGACCATCTTTCTCCTGATAGGTCTGCCATGGAACTTGATGGTGATTGTGACCATAGTCAAAGAGAAGCTCTACACACAACCCACCATTGTACTCCTCCTAAATCTAGTCATCATTGACCTTCTGATGTTGGTAGTGTTCATTCCTTTGAACATCGTCATAGGAGCAGCTGGGGAATACATTTTAGGAGACAGTGATGCTGCAAGGTGTAAAACATGTGATTATGGGATCTTCAGTATTTTCTTCCCAGTAATGTCCATCTTCACAGTGTCCATTCTCTCCTTTGATAGACTCCTCTATTTCTACAAACCTCTTCGATACAATGCAATCATCACTGTACCAAGAATACTAATGGCTCTCTTGGCACTTTGGGTACTTGACTTCTTAATAGCACTCTTATCAATGGTTGGCTTTGGACATATAATATTCGTAAGATCAATAGCATCATGTAGTTTACACTTTGGATCCACTGAGAAATCTTATTCCATCCTTTTGATAGTGATAGTAGGTGTGCCTCTGATAATACTGATAGTCTGCAATGCTTTCGTGGTGTACATAGTGCAGAAGACCATTCGGGCGGTGTACGCAGTTAACAAGAACAGTACAGGCGACAATTCCAATAAAAAGAAACGCAAAGAAAAACAGTTCCATCTGATTAAAGTCTTTGGGGCATTGCTGTGTTTCAATATAGTATCATGGCTACCCATTACTATCATATTGCTCCGAACTTTTTCCACAGGATTGAATAATACTCCTGCAGCTGTTCTGGTACCAAGTTTTCTGCTGTACATCTCTCAAACGATTATCCACCCAATCCTGGAAAGTTCATTTATTAGTGATGTCAAAAAACCATTGAAGAAAATGTTTTGTTGCTCTAAGATAAAGAGGAATTCTTCGTCAAATTTGAACTGTAGTGAGTCAATTCTATAACTAATAGACAAGAATACTAAAGGTAACTACTTAAAGTTGTGAATCTACATAACCATACGTGTCAACCTCAAAATTCAAAATTTAGTGACATGCACCTTAAAAAAGTGTGATACCATTATAGAAATAGGGACAATAATTATTATAAAAAGAAATGTTCAAGATGTGAGTCAATACAATCATGTATAGCTAATATCATTTTTTATGAGTTTTATTATATTCCATAGTAGAATATTTGGCTGCTCATAGTAACTCCTTTGGTGAATTCAATTCATAACAATTGCAATCACAGTTTAGTTTGCATGCCAGGAGGGCACACAAGGTGTCTTGCTCCATTTCTCTCCAATAATCTGTAATAATTTTTCTTACAATATTGAAGACTCTTTCCGTGTCAGCATTAGAAACAGGCAAGGAGAGCACACACTTAGCTAGATCAGCCATAAGTGGAAATCTATCTCTCCCATCTAATGTTTTCATCTCACTAATATCCTTCCAATAAATGGATAGCTCGGCAGTTCCCGTAGGTTTTCCTTCATCCTTGTGTACAGATTGTATCATAGCAGAAGGGGCTAATACATATAATCCAAAATTTCTTCTTCAAGAGCATCGAACTTATCTTCTGACAATGCAGCAGGAAAACGTTCGGCTAAACGGAAAACAGTAGCACCAGAAATGTTTGATTGATTTTCTGGGAGAAGAATGGTTATGTCTTCAGTGACTGTATCATTAAAGTTGAATTTCTTCATGATTGTTGAAGCTATAGCCTTGTAGAAGTTTTGAACACTAGCAAAAAATATTTTTTTGGTTCTTTGGTCTATATCATCCTCCACTTCATTTAAATACCCCCACGTCTTATGTCCAATACCAAGATTTTCATCCTGGAGTTGTATTTCTGGATCACTGAGATTAATTGCAGTTATGTCATTTTCTTTCTCTGCTGCCATGATAACATTTGATTTAATAAACCGTCCCAACAATATCCTGAACAAACAGGTAACTTCTGTTTTCAAATATGGTAGCATAGGTGCACTTGACTGAAACACAGCATTAAATTTGCATATTGATTTCAAAGCAAATTCCAAAAACAATAAAATAAGTTTAGTTAGTGGACTTTTAAAGTGCTGATCTAACTGCATCACTCTGGCAGAATGATCATCTTCAGACACTTTATCAAAATAGGCATAAAGAGCAGACCACTGCTGAATTACATGTTGGATACATTTCTCCAAACTGAGCCAACGGGTTTTGCAGTGTTTAATTATTTTCAATTCCTTAACTCCAGTGAAAACTTGAAAATCATGAAATTCTTCCTTCCTCTTTGCACTTTTGTCGAAATAATAATACAAATCCACAAAGAAATCATCAATATCGACTGGTAGGTCTGTACCCCAGCCAGCATGCAAAGATTAGCAAGATGGCATACACATCCTTGACTAAAAATATTAGGTTGCATAGTTTTCACACGGGAAAGAACAGAATTGTGCTTACTAAACATCACATTTGTAGTATCAGATTCAAATGCAACTATATTAGACCAGGGTATTTTCCTACTACTTAAAGCTTCATTGATAAGATCAAAAAGATTTTCTCCTGTTCCAGAGTTACATACTGGCATATCGAGAAATCGGGACATGGGTTTTCCTAAGTCATTATCCCATAACGCACAATAATAGCAAAATTCTTGTCCTCACTATCATTCCCTTCATCACAGAGTACAGAAAAAAGATTTTTCTGACACATTTCTACCATAAAATGGGGGTAAAGCGCCCCTTTAATGATGCAGGTAGTTTTTGTATGTGCTGAACTGAATGCTTTGGCTATCTTACTGTCAGTGAACATTGCCGAAGTAAGATGTGTAAAAATGATGTGCTACTGAAAAGGACAGATTATGTTCTGCAACAAATTCTGCAAAAAGTATTTCTGCTCTAGTAACAGCCTCTTCTATAGGGGACTGGCTATTTTTCAGAAATTTCTTTAACTCTTTAGTATTGCTAGCAGCATTAAGACATTGCTGATGCTTTGTGGTAGCTAAATGCTTTTTTACATCATTCAATCCACCATGACCAATATTAAAATCGGCATTACAATATTCACAGTGGGCATATGAATTACCCCTTGAACTTGGTGAGATCCTGTTAGTTTTCCATTCTTGCTGATACTTGCACTCTCTTCTAGCTTTCTTAGCAGGTACTTCACCATCACAGTCTTGATCCATTCCTTTTTTTCTAATTTTGCACATCATAATACTTATCATGTTGTTATGATGTGCACTAATAGAAAAGTGGGACAATATGAAAGGAATCTGGACAGAGGGACATAGCGTAAGAAAGTGGGACTGTCCCGCCTAAATAGGTACAGTTGACACCTATACATAACAGTCATTCGATGGTGCATTATTCACTAATAATTGTTATTGAGTTACATAAGCTACTGAGACCCAGCTGCAAAATTATTGCTTAGATACAAAGCAGGGGGTAAGTTATGTATATCACTAACTATACTTACTTTATGCTATAACATCATGAGATCAAGATCGAAGGCACTGTCAAGCCATATTTGGTCCTGCCTTAATTGGTCCGGCAGGACCTAATAATTATGGCAGCCTTATTTTGTCATTTCGTGACAGCACTCATAAGGATATGGTAGTTGGGTGTGGTCATTGAAATTAGGTTTTGTTTATGACCTTTGTACACAGCCATTCATACTTTGCCTATTTATAACTAAAGTGCTAACCCTCAGTGCACACTAAGAGTCAATAATATGTATGTGCATGCTTGCAGATATTACATGAGCAGAGGAGGGTAAAGCATTCCATACTGTTGAGCTAGCTAGCATTGTCTGTACTACGGATTTCACGTTCTCATTATCATGTAAAAATATAGTTACTGCTTTGAGAACTGCACAGATATGACAAACATGCAGGTAAGACAGTAACAGCTAGCTGTAGATATTTAATTTTGTCACTAAAGATACTTGGGGTATGCAAATTAATGACCCGAATCCCCCCCCCCCCTACATAAGGCCACTACAGTGCCTTCTTTCTGCCTTTTTCACACTCATCTTGATATTGTTGAGACTGAAGTTGAAGCGTGGAAAGAGCCGCTGGCTTCAGAATACTACAACCCTTGCACATGCACAGAGGGTTAATAAAAGCATGGCATTAATTACATGTAAAATACAGAGGTTTTCAGGTTGATTGACACAAAATTAGCCAGCAGAATTAAATTTGTGCTTGCAAAATTTAAGACCATTGCCATTTGTATGACAGTATATTTTGCTTGTCTTGCACATGTGCAAATTCTCAAATTCTACTGGTCAACCAACCTGAAAACTTCTGTAAGCGCTCGTGGGATAAACTGGTACGTATGTCTGAAAATTGATCTACTGTATGTATACATAAGCTTACCGGTAATTTTATTAGTTTCTGACCATACAAAGTTCACTACCTATGTAGTCATGTAGCAATACTTAATCCTATTGTGTACTCTGTCCAAAAGTGACCACTATATAGTCTACCTAGTTACATATTAATAGCAATGTATTATCACTTATTTAGCTCTCCAGCTAAATTTAGCTAGCTTACATTTTAACAATAACTGCTTTGGAGAGTAACTTATTATTAAATACAGTATATAAGTAGCCTAAATGAATACCACAACTGCTGAGGGTTTTGTGCTATTCTGTGAAGAGGATGCCAGAGAAGACAACATAACTGACGAAGTGTGGGAGCTTGGAGAATACAGAATGAGTGGGATTGTGCTGGCAGTGTTCCAGACCATCTTTCTCCTGATAGGTCTGCCATGGAACTTGATGGTGATTGTGACTATAGTCAAAGAGAAGCTCTACAAGCAACCCACCATTGTACTCCTCCTGAATCTAGTCATCATTGACCTTCTGATGTTGGTGGTTGTCATCCCCTTGAATATTGTCATAGGAGCAGCCGGCGAATACATTTTAGGAGACAGTGATGCTGCGAGGTGTGGAACATGTGATCATGGGATCCTCAGTACTTTCTTCCCAGTAATGTCCATCTTCACAGTGTCCATTCTCTCCTTTGATAGACTCCTCTATTTCTACAAACCTCTTCGATACAATGCAATCATCACTGTACCAAGAATACTAATGGCTCTCTTGGCACTTTGGGTACTTGACTTCTTAATAGCACTCTTACCAATGGTTGGCTTTGGACATATAATATTTATAAGATCAATAGCATCATGTAGTTTACACTTTGGATCCACTGAGAAATCTTATTCCATCCTTTTGATAGTGATAGTAGGTGTGCCTCTGATAATACTGATAGTCTGCAATGCTTTTGTTGTGTACATAGTGCAGAAGACCATTCGGGCGGTGTACGCAGTTAACAAGAACAGTACAGGCGACAATTCCAATAAAAAGAAATGCAAAGAAAAACAGTTCCATCTGATTAAAGTCTTTGGGGCATTGCTGTGTTTCAATATTGTATCATGGCTACCCATTACTATCATATCGCTCCGAACTTTTTCCACTGGATTGAATAATACTCCTGCAGCTGTTCTGGTACCAAGTTTTCTGCTGTATAACTCTCAAACGACTATCCACCCAATCCTGGAAAGTTCATTCATTAGTGATGTCAAAAAACCATTGAAGAATGCGTTCTGTTGCTCTAAGAGAAGAGGTTCTTCATAAAATTTGTTCTCTTCTGCTAAATAATTTGCTCATACTGTTTAAACAAGTTAGAGGTACTGTTCTGGTAGGTGCATGCATGCTTAAAGATTGAAACTACTAATCACATTGATATAGCAGGAGTTTTTCTTATTTCAATAGCATGCATTAATTATTTTTCATAATGGCTAAAATTATCATACAGCTGACAGAAAATGTCACTTCTGTGAATGAAGTGTTTGAAAACATGCCACTTAAGACATGCAAGACACATGACAGTGTTAAGATATGTAGGAAGAGTCATTAAAAGGAGAATTAATGATTCTAATGACCACATCAGGAAGGTAGCTACAGTCATGTCTAGACTTATTCATTGCTGTAAATTATTCCTCCCCTTGTGGCTATATTGTACTATAAATAGAAACACTATAATAGCATAATAGCTATCTGCATTATATATGGGCAAACCCAATAGCTAATTATAATTCTGTCCACATTCATGCCTTATCAGTTTCATGACACAATTAGTGCAGAATGTACCGGAAATATGTGCATGTCCAGGTACTAGCTATACATACAGATTTCTACTCAGTTTTATGTAAAGTAAAGGAAAGGGTGTGACTAAAACACAGACCAGACAGAGATGGGTCCAGTCGTGGGAGCTGCAGCCCTTTTCTTCCTATTCTGGGCAGGTGAGAATTAAGGAATTCACGCACCTAGGAAGCTAGCTAGCTAGTTATTCAGAACCCATGCACTAACTGGAAATCAAAACAACACCCATGGGTGCAGAACACCATTCGAGTTGTGTACACGGTTAACAAGAACAGCACAGACGACAATTCCAATGAAAGGAAACGCAAAGAAAATAGTTTCATCTGATTCGAGTCTTTTGGGACTATCATGGCATTGCTCCGAACTTTTTCCACAAGACTGAATAATAGCTACTCCTGCACCTATTCTGGTACCAAATTACAATCTCAATCTAAACAGTTAGATATAAATCAACAAAAACTGAAATGACTTTGTTTTCGGTTCAAATTTGATGAAGTATTCTTATAGAGCAACAAAACATTCACTTCAATGGTTTTCTGACATCATAATGAATGCATGCAGTCTCCAGGATGTAGTCAGTGGATTATGGTACTGTTTAGGCTCCCAGACATAATTAAGACTATTAACATAGTCCTTAGCTAATAATGTTCGAAAGTTATAGCTCTACTAAATAAATGATAGTGATAGCTACTATTTAGTAGAGCTATAGCTATAGTTATCAGATTCTGTTCCAATCTGGAACTATGTATACTAGCTACTGAGATAAAAAAAAGAAAAAAAAGAGCAAAATTTACAATAGAAAGCTGGCAGCTTTAGCTATAGCTAACTTGGTAGCTATGTACTCAATTCTTGACCATAAAACCAGCAGAGAGCTGATCACTCACTCTATCAGCTTTTTTCTTTTTTTTTTGAAATTTAAAATTAATTTTGGTTAAGAGCGAATTGATAAAGTTATATCAGTTAGCTATGACGTTTGATCAAGGTACGTAATACATTATAGCCATGGATGGAAATTCATCTTTCCAGCTCAGGGTATAGCAGTTCTGCAGCTACAGTATAGCAGTGGATTATATATCAAGTATTCTATATAGCTAAATACAAACAAAGTATTTCTGAAGGCAGCTATAAGAATGTGTAACTTTCTTTGAACTAGCTACGTATGTAAACTACTTGAATAGTGACTAGCAGTTTCAATCTTTATAAGCATGCACCCACCCAACCTCTTATCTTTTAAAAGCATGAATTATTTAGCTACGTAGCAGATGAGAACGAATTTGATGAAGAACCTCTTCTGTTGGAGCAACAAAACATATTCTTCAATGGTTTTCTGATGTCACTAATGAACAAACTTTCCAGGATTGGGTGAATTGTGATTTGAGAGTGAAACAAAAGAAAATTTGGTACCAGAACAGCTGCAGTAGTACTATTCAATCCAGTGAAGAAAGATCTCAGGGTTATGACAATGGTGGGTAGCCATGACACAATATTAAAACACACCAGTGACCCAAAGACTCGAATCAGATGGAACTGTTTTTCTTTGCGTTTCTTTTTATCGGAATTATCGCCTGTACTGTTCTTGTTAACTGCGTACACCGCCCGAATGGTCTTCTGCACTATGTACACAACGAAAGCATTGCAAACTATCAGTATTATCAGAGGCACACCTACTATCACTATCACAAGGATGGAATAAGACTTGTCAGTGCCACCAAAGTGTAGAAAACATGATGCCACTGAACTCACAAATATTATATGTCCAAAGCCGATCGTTGGTAAGGATGCTATCAAAATATCAATCACCCAAAGCACCAAGAGAGCCATTAGTATTCTTGGTACAGTGACGATTGTGTTGTATCGAAGAGGTTTGTCGAAATAGAGGAGTCTATCGAAGGAGAGAATGGACACTGTGAAGATGGACATTATTGGGAAAAAAGTGTTGAGAATCCCATAGTAACATGTTCCACACCTTGCAGCATCATTGTCTCCTAAAATGTATTCCCCTGCTGCTCCTATGACGATGTTCAAGGGAGTGACCACCAACAACATTAGAAGGTCAATGATGACTAGATTCAGGAGGAGTACAATGGTGGGTTGCTTGTAGAGCTTCTCTTTGACTATGGTCACAATCACAATCAAGTTCCATGGCAGACCTACCAGTAGAAAGATGGTCTGGAACACTGCCAGCACGATCCCATTTGTTCTGTACGCTCCAAGCTCCCACAATTCATCAGTGGTGCTATCTTCACTGACATTTTCTTTGCAGAACCGCAGAAAACTCTGTACAGTTGTGGTATTCATCAGGCTATTTTCTATATTATTATAACTAACACTCTACAAATGCTTAAACTAGCTAGCAAACTAGCTATATTTTAACTGGAGAAATCAAGTTACGTAGTTGACATATCAATGTCATTTCCGTACGTATAACTAAAGGCATAACTATGTCTACAAAGGTAGTGGATATTGCTATGGTCAATAAAACATGCTCATTTGTGAAGTCATTCCCCCATGCCATTGTGCAACATGCATGCATGGTAGCTGGTATTTAAGGTATGGGTAAGCAACAATACTTATACTGCAAGGTTGCTATGGTAAACATTGTTGTGTTATGCATTAGATACTACAGTTAGCTTATATTCTACATGAATTCCTGTTTGAAGATCCCTTTTGCATGATGAAAGTACTTGAGATCTATGAGAAAGGGGTCTTAATTGTCCCACAAAACAGTTAAAAGCTTTTAAAGGCTTGTAAGCTACATAGCTACTGTATAAAATGTACATGAGATAGCTACTCCAGAACATGATGGTTTAAAATATTATATAAAACTCCAGATTAAGAGCTTTATGATAGCTACCAATAACTCTGTTTTGAATTTTTGCTCCATAAGACAAGTAGCTAGGTAATAGAAATGTAACAGATTAGCAATACTATTATAATACTCATTGAAATACCTTTGAACACAGTGTCTAATGAATTAAACAACACTGAAACCTAAATGCGTGCACAACATTTTTCAGAAACAGGATAAACTGTATTTGAGTACTGGGAGAATATCACTAACATTGCTGAATGCTAATGTTGATTGGTTAGACCCTTGCCTTAATCGAGTACCAGTGTGCTAAGCTTTCTTCACTTCCAATCCACAATCGCCATTTGGCTGTTTTGAGTGCGCATGCGCATAATGGTATCATGTGACACCATGATCAGGTAAAGGGTCGATATGAGTCTTGCACAAGATATATTAAGTATCATTATTAAACAAGGTGTAACCAAACACTGATGTCCTTGGACTCAGAGCCCTTACAAGCAGAGTCCGAGCAAGCCGATCCTAATATGTGCGATGCGTGTGGCAGCAAGCTCAGGTTCATGGGCAAAAAGGTAATGTACCAATGATATAGTGTATAGCTATCGGCCCAGACTCACGTTTTAATAGATAGCCAGCTTGTCAGGAGGATCAGTAACTAGTATAGTAACTCCGTATGATACGAGGAATGAGAAAAGGGCTGCTAATTCTAGTGTGGATAAATGGATTTACAGAAGAACCTCTCTTTAATAAGTGGACTCAGAATACTGTACTACCTTAATACCTAATAGGGACCTCTGAAGAGTGGAAACTTATTTAAGGAAAGTAAGATAAACCTATTTAAGGAAGTAAGATGGGTATCACTTCAGTGTGCTCATAGTCTCATGGTGAGTATGAAGAGTTCCCTATGTATATTGAATGGGAGGAGCAGAATCAGTTACAGTAGACCTGGAGGTTGCAATGTGATGAATCTGATGAGCACAAAAAATGATGAAATCACCACTTGGGACCCAGCCTTTTCTGGATGTTGTGATGATGGAGCACACAAATCAGTATGTAGATGAGATCACCAGTCCTTCCATGCAGTGAAACTTCGTAAAATGAACACACCTTTGTAGAGAGGTTATCCTCTTTTGTGTACGGTACTTTTAGATTATCCTTTGTGGTTCCACTGTGTTATGTAAATTGTGCTGGTATGAGCACGTGGTTACTTTCATTTAAGCACCAACCATTGGTCCATCATCATGCCCATGAAGGAGTAGTGCTTATTTTGTGGTGTGTACATGGTTGTTTAGTGGCACTATGGGGTGGGGTCATGGTTGAGGGGAGGCACATATTTGTGGCTGTTATATAGTCTCTCATACTCTTGGTGAGAGACTATACCAGTGAGAGAGGGAGACCTGGGAACATAAGAGCTCCCAGCACTGTGTCTCGGCCTGCTGAGACAAAAATACTTATGCCAATGGAACACATGGTCATGTCAGGAACCACAGGCATCTTAGGCATAGTTGGTGACTATGCCTTCAGCTTTTCCCCTTATGTCTTATCACTATATCCCCCTATGCCTTATCCCTTCAGTTCTTCCCCTATGTTACCACTATGCCCTCACCTCTCTCTCTCTCTCTCTCTCTCTCTCTCTCTCTCTCTCTCTCTCTCTCTCTCTCTCTCTCTCTCTCTCTCTCTCTCTCTCTCTCTCTCTCTCTCTCTCTCTCTCTCTCTCTCTCTCTCTCTCTCTCTCTCTCTCTCTCTCTCTCTCTCTCTCTCTCTACCTCTACCTCATGTCTTATCACTAGTCTATGCCTTCAGTTTCTTACCGCTATGCCTTGTGTCTTGACACTATGTCCTCAGTTCTCCCCCTATGCCCTATTAAGTGGTGGCTGGCTTTTCTCTCAGACTACACCATTGGGCCCCTCCCTTTTATGGTGATTAGAGCTTTGCCCCTATGCCTTCAATAAAAATCCTGGGAGTACGTACCCTGTGAATTATACATGCATGCATGCATACTATTATAAGTCTGACAGTCAAGACATGTCCAGACAAAACAACATCAATTTGGTATGGCATTTTCCTGTTTGTCTGAATTATGACAGATGATTAAAAAGAGTCAGTTGTGATTTGTCCCAGTTCTAGTTGGAGTGGAGGTTATAGAACTGGCTTAGAGGAATATGACTGCTTCCCAAACCAACCTAATCATTGCCCACATTAATATTCTAAACTCTCTCTCTCTCTCTCTCTCTCTCTCTCTCTCTCTCTCTCTCTCTCTCTCTCTCTCTCTCTCTCTCTCTCCATGATGCAGGTATGTCATGTATGTCACCTCCATTTCTGCACCAGCTGCATCATCACCATCCGAGACTCACGCAATCCACCTAGCTGTCGGACCTGCTCTCTACTCCAATTGGACGTTATCGAACGATTTCACCTTACAGGTTTATCACTAATAGACCTGAAGTATTTTGCTCAGAGAAAGAGAATAGACATACCAGTAAACGTCACACAAGATGAAATCATTGAAATAATAATCTCAAGACAAGCTAAAGACTTGAGCATCAGAGCAAGAAGAGCACTGAGTTTAGTGACGTCACTACCACCTGGTGCCACCTTTGAGAACGTAGACACAACTTTGTTAGAACCCCAGATGAGTACGTATTCCTCCGGGGGGCATTTAGGTGATGCTGGAGAAACTGTAGCAGGAAAAAACTCGTCATCAGAATCTCCAAATAAACGGAAAAGAGCAAGAAAGGTAATGACACAGAAGACATGTTACACAATGTACGTGTACCAACAGTCCCAGTGTTTCCCCCAGTATACTAAATGCAGGGCGGGCCACCCTGTTTGGATATAGAACTTCAAAGAAAGTGGGAAAGTGGGCTGGGTCTATGGCACTATATTCTCATGAACAGGGTTTCGTTTCATTTAGGATTATACCGGGGGGGGGGGGGGGGGGGGGGGGGAGGAGGGAGGAGGGCAAGCATATCCATGCGCTTGTGCGCGGAAAAATTTGTGACCTAACCATGTCCACTTTTGCCTGACCACACCCTTTTGGATAAACTGCATGCGCCCACTTGATGATATTAACAATGACTTATGTATTATCAATGGACATTACCTTCACATCATATCACCTATCAATATGTGTGCAGAGGAAGCTATACCAGCTCTAAGGACCTTCAGAGCTGGTACCTATTTCCTTGATCTATTCTTTGTAATGGCTCTTAGCCTTGGGGGAGTCATGCTTATCTAAGAATAGTACTATAAATATATGGAATAGAAGGCTTGGGGGCGTATTTAGGCTCGCCCCCCCCCCCCCCCCCCCATAAATGAACCCCTGATGATATACTTAAGCACCCTATTTGAAAGCACAGCTAGGGGAGACTCTGGAGACTCGAGTAGAAATTAATTTTTGGCTACTTTTTCAACTTTGGGTCACCATAACTCATGTCTACTACTAGTGGTCGTGGTCTGAAAATTTAGTCTAACCGTTATAGAACACACGACAGAAGAGATATTCAATTAAGCAAAAAATTGGGGAGGGGGGAGCTAAGATTTCTGAGGTGTTTATCAGTCAGGGTTCCATCTAAGATTGTTTGGTAGAGGGGGAGACTATCTGCATGCTTGTGTGCAGAAAAGGACGTGTCCTATTCAATCCATGCAGTTGTGTAAACCATAGGACAAACTGTATCCACCTATGGTTGATTTCAGGATGGTTGTCCACAAGGAATGAGAAATAGATAGTGGCTTACAAGGACCTAAGAAACTTATGTCATGCAGTTGTGTAAGCCATGGGACAAACTGTATCCACCTATCCACTAACCTTCCTGACAACCGACCTGCAATGGACAATATACAATCAATGAGCTAGCAGCTGCAATCGACCTCTCTCCTAACCAACCATTGGCCTCTGCCGAATGCTGGGGTTAGGCCATGCTTCCTCATAATTGGCATTCTTGACCAGCTTAACTTGTACTTCAAGCTTGCTAGGCCATTCTTAGACTATCTGAGACTGGGGGGGGGGGGGGGGGGGGGGGGGGGGGGGGGGGGAGTCTGGCAGAACTTCTTGGCCTAAGCCCAGCAGGTCACCATCTCTTCTGTGAGATAATGGAGATCAGAGTGGTGGGAAGGGAGGGAAAGAAACTGGCTCTTAAGATGCTCAACTGACTAGCTTTCTGAATGACCACCAAAACTGTGCAGCCCTGCTTAACCATGTGTCACTGATGACTGGCCGCACCTCTACTATTAAAATATTCACTACATATGATGATCCTGTACCTGGTCTTTGCTATGGCAACCCCAACTGGACTATTAACTATTTAACCATAGCTTAAACTCCATATATGAGGCAGTCTCAGAAGATTATGAGATTAAGATTCTACTTCTCTCTCTCTCTCTCTCTCTCTCTCTCTCTCTCTCTCTCTCTCTCTCTCTCTCTCTCTCTCTCTCTCTCTCTCTCTCTCTCTCAGTCATGACAAACGTAAACTTGGACTAAAACATGAATGATATTATTCGATTTCTACCCTCAACTGTTACATGTACATGACGCCAGCTGATTAACCATGAGAGAGAGAGAGAGAGAGAGAGACTTTACAATAAAAAATTTCTGCCTTTCGAACTTTTTTTTTTTTTTTGGCAAAAGTGTGAATTGCGTTTGATTTCTACCCTCCGACTGTCACACGTGGTTTATGGATTAGCATTAACCTCATGGGTGTGTGGGATTGTCACAGCATGTCTAGGGGTGTTGTGTTGTACAATTTTGGGAGGGAAACCCCCCTGTAATATGCGGAACTTGGATTTTTATAGAAAACTGAAAGTAACATGGTATGATCCTAACCATATCCACTGCATGCATTTATTACAACCTTCGAGCCTCACTAATTGGGACACACCCCTTAAAAATATCCACCTTTGAACCTCACTAATTGGGACACACCCCTTTAAAATGTCCACCTTTGAACCTCACTAATTGGACACACCCCTTAAAAATGTCCACCTTTGAACCTCACTAATTGGGACACATCCCTTTAAAATGTCCACCTTTGAATCTCACTAATTGGGAGACACCCCTTTAAAATGTCCACCTTTGAACCTCACTAATTGGGACACTCCAAATGTCCACCTTTGAACCTCACTAATTGGGACACTCCAAATGTCCACCTTTGAAACTCACTAATTGGGACACACCCCTTTAAAATATCCACCTTTGAACCTCACTAATTGGGACACACCCCTTAAAAATGTCCACCACTAAAGTGGTCCCCCTTAAAATTTGCTGAACAAAGAAGTCCTCCATTATACTGAAAGATTATCATGCATGATAACTTTTACCTTATTTACTAAACTTGCAATCTTGACATCCATTACCATGTAAACGTGTCGTGCAACCTTTTGAACATACAATATTAAATTTTAATGAAATCTTGACACCCAAGTCCTACCTGAAAGATTATCATGATGGAGCTTGCAATCAATCTTGACATCCATTTCCATGTAAGCAGTTGATTCATTGCGTCTCCTAGCCTGTGCAACCTAACATCAAATCCTGTACTGAAAGATTATCATGATGATCTTTACCATTATAATTATTTCCTTCCATTACCATGTAAACAGTAGATTCATTATGCCAACTCTCTTACATCAACATTTTGCTTGCACAAATGGAATAAACTGTGTGTATGATATGTACTTACTTTGACTGCTTCTTTTGAAAGAGTTTTTGTTTTTCTTGGAGTTATATTTATTTAGATAAAAGTTATTTGAATTATCTTATCAGTACCGAGTACATGTATGCAGGTGTGTTTGCGAACTTTTTTGCATCATCAACAGTGCAACCTATAGCCACGTACAGGGCTCACAATAACAGTCGGTCACAGGACATTTTCCGGTCAATTTCTTCATTTGTCCAGTCGTTTTCTGTCTTTGTCTGACTAATTATTTTTCTATTCTAACTATACATTTAAAATTGCTATTAGATAATCATGTCCGGACAATAATAGAGTGTTACTGTGAGCCCTGTGCACACATGAAATCCTTTACATTTGTAAACCTATCTGTTGACTTCCAGTAGACAAGTACATTATTAAGTGAGCTGTGGTATTATTACACCTGTTATATAAAGCCAGGTATTCTAGTTGCTTGGATTAATTACACGGGACTCACTCAGAGAGATAATTATTATTGATTTGTATAGTGAAGCTTGTCTACCTATCCGCCCATGAAAAGCATGAAGAGAGTTGTTACTATAGGCTTTCTATTAATTACTAGACTTTCTATTAAATGCCCACCTATCTGCCCATCTATGTATGGAGGTTTAGTTGAAGTGCGTGAGAGCTGGTTGGTCATTACTATAGACTTTCTATTAAATGCCCACCTATTGGTTTTCCATTAGTGGTGTGGTGGGTTGTGTTGGTCTTGTTAAGTGTGTGTGTAGGTGGTCCATGTGTGGGCTTAATCGATTCAAAGTGCAGAGGTCATAGTATTACTGCCTATTGGGTTGTTCGGATTGGTTTGAAGAATTGCTGGTATGTGGATACATAACTGCTTGACTATACAAGAGATGACAACCATCCTCCTGAAATCTACAGTGTTATAATTTCGTATCTCTATGGCTTGACTGCTGGTATTGGAAAGCATAATGTTATTTTGATCAGCTTACCATTTTCCAGAAAAAAGTTATTAACACATGTATTGATCTAGAATGCAAGCATTGTGGGGCGAGTGTGCATGCTAAGTTTACCCAAGGTCATCACGAAAAGAAACTCTGACGTTAGAACATAATAGTCTAGTGTGCCAGTGGTCTTGAAATTAACCACGTCCATTCGAGGAACTGAGTCCAATCAAAAAGATCTGATTCTTATTCGATGCACTGGTTTCTGAATGCCTTATATGCATGCTTTATTGAATGGTAAGTCGACATTTAAGGCTTTAGGATTCCTCTAATTAATTCTGAGTGTGCTAGTTAGTGGACAAATTAGACTGCAGTTTTAAGGTATTGAGAAGCCAGACTTCAAAAATCCTGTCGTTCAAGGTTACGTATGTAAGCCTAGCAACCAGAATCCAGCTTAAAAATTGGATTACTTAGCTGGGATCCTCTGTGTATGTATCTCTTTGAAATCAGAAGCAATAGTAACTGACCACATTATACTTCTAGCAAGAAGTCAAATTCCTATTGGTTCTAGTAGTTACTAGGGATTTTGGGTGGTGGGTCATTACAAAGATAAGAACATTGCTATATTACTTGGAATTTTTCTGAAACTGTGAGCCATTGTAACAGGCTCATTACTATTGTCCTGATTCCATGTTACTCTTGTCCAGATTCCACATTACTCTTATCCAGATTCCACGTTACTCTTGTCCAGATTCCACGTTACTCTTGTCCAGATTCCACATTACTCTTCTAGTGATGAAGTCCAATTCCTGAGCTATCGATCATGACGATTCTTATAGTTTCTGGGGGTTTGAGTTGTAAAGATAAGGGAATACTACATAGCCTGATCTATTGGAATCTCCAACTGACCAATCTACGTACTTCCCACCAGCTCTTTTGGTTACATTGTGCTTTTTGTCCTTTTATTTAGAAGTTTGTCCCTCAGGGTCCTGCCCAGGATTCTTGAGTGATGGCCGAAATTTATTTTTCCATGCCTACTTTATTTCATTTAGGTCCCTTTGGCCATCACTCTGATAATGTACAAGCCTAAAGTTACTGCAGCCAAGTATAATGAGTGGTGGCCAAAATAGCCACTGTCGACCAGTGTGGGCAGAACCCTGGTCCTCTTTCGGGGGTGTCTTTTACGTATGCATTGTAAATATGAGAGGACTTACTGTGGGCCAATAAGAAGTATGTGGCATGTATGAGAGTATAATATTATTTGTAGTATGTAATTCTCCAATTAATGCACACTTATAAATATACATACATTCTATTTATTCAGGCAATGTCGAATGTTCTAACCAAAGGGTGGAAGAATGGTACTCCCCCACTCTATATCTCCCTTCCCAGTATAGTCTATTACTCCCTTCTCCCACTGAATTAGTCAAGTCTATTTCTCCTTCCCCATTGAATTAATCTAGTCTATTTCTCCTTCCCCATTGAATTAGTCTAGTCTATTTCTCCTTCCCCATTGAATTAGTCTAGTCTATTTCTCCTTCCCCATTGAATTAGTATAGTCTATTTCCCACTGAGTTAGTATAGTCTATTTCTCCCACCCTATCGTTACTGAATTGGAATAGTCTATTTCTCCCTTCTCCCACCCTATCGTTACTGAATTAGTATAGTGGAATACATGCACTCCCTAGCATTTCACGTTTTTGGACCTCCCCCCCCCCCCTTTTGCATTCATCTTGGGTTCTTAGAACCCTGAATGTTTCCAATTGTCCAAATACCATTGGTTGAGAAGTATTTCATTTATTTTAGGATATCGATTTCTCCATGGTGACCAGTTTAGAAGTGTTGACAGATGAGAGTGAGATCAGGGAACTCAGCGTCAAGCAACTTAAAATCATCCTACAGAGAAACTGTATCAACTACAAGGGTTGTGTGGAAAAACATGAACTCTTAGAGAGAGTAGTAAGGCTCTGGCATGCAAAAGAAGAAGAGAAAGTTCGAGTGGCCACCATTGCCAATACTGGAGATACTGGTACATACCTGAGCTCATTACACATTAATTTGGGGTGGTTGGGTGGGTGGGCAGTGGTTGCTTTCCTGAGATAGTGGGTGGGGGAGTAAAGTAACGGGATATTAGTATACAGAATGTGAGTTCATTACACATTAAAGGAGGAAAATTACAAAATGTGAGTTCATTACACACATTAAAGGCCTAGGAAAAATTGCTTTCCTAGGAAAGTGTGTGGAGGAAAGTAAGGAAGTGGGTGGGGCAGCAGCAAAGGAAAATGGGTGTGGATAAAGTAGAACCTCCAAATAAAGGACACCTCAATCTCTATAAAGGACACTTGTTGCTGTCCCACCATAATTATAGTACCTCTGAATAAAGGACTTTCAGTGGCCATTATTCAGAGCTTCTACTGCAATGGGCTAGAGAGAGAGAGAGAGTATATGTATTGGTAAAATATCCCCCCCCCCCCCCCCCCCCCCCCCAAAGGCCATGTTAACATCTAATATACATTATGTCCTATATTTGTTGTTGTTTCAGAGGCGGAGTCTGACTACCTTTGTAAAGTGTGTATGGATGCTCCTGTGGACTGTGTGCTACTAGAATGTGGCCACATGCTAACTTGTGTCAAGTGCGGCAGACAACTCGCCGAGTGCCCAATTTGTAGACAGTTTGTTACCAGAGTTGTCCATGCATTCAGAGTGTGAAAATCGTTTTATCTTTATGTCTCCAATTTTCCATGTCTTGTGATTAACTTTGTATTACAATGTGTCATTATAACTACATATTGTAGTGATTACCTTATGTAGTCAACGTGTTCTCATTCTTCTTCAAAAATTGAGTACTCGAGAAGAACAGTCTACAGTGGAACTTCTGATAAAGGACACTCTGAAGAGGACAAACCTCTCAACAAAGGACAATCCCACTCTGTACACTCTTAACTCCCAAAGGAAAATAACCTGCTTCTAACCATTTTACTGTTTAGCTATGGTTCAATAAGAAGTGATAACAAACCAGTCCAAACAATCATGTGAAACTGATGCTAATAGCCACTATCCATGCATGCACACACATTGAATTTTCTGCAAGGAGTGTATAACTAGAAAAAATTTTAAGCTCTGTGCTCGTGAAATACACTCTGATGATATGAGCAGCCCACCTTAGATAACAGTTAAAATACTGGTCAGCTATTCGATATTCATGCACAGTGGAGCTTATTATCTGTGAATTGTCTTGTGTGCATTCAGTATAATACAACACCATCCTAATTCAGGACAAAATAGCACAATTGGAGTGCCACACCCACCCACTTTGGGGGAAAAGTACGCATGCGCAATGAACTTGTTTATGCTAGACGTAGACATGTAAAGCTAGCACAGGTCAATTAGTTGTATCAACTAATTAAGGTCACAATTTCTCAGATGTTCTACTAGCTAACTCGATCGTCTGTCAACATGTCAAGTTGGGTGTGTCACAGGATGCCTATTTAGTATTGTCTGCATCGCATGGAATGTGGGAGTTGCTATATTGAATGTGTGATTGGGTTCCATGCCTCATTGATCACAGACTAGCTAGTGTACTGAGTATAGAGAAAAGCTCTAGTTAAGCAGATAAGAGTTATAGAGAAAGCTCTAGAGTTATCTTATTGAGAAAAGCTCTAGCTAGCTAGCTAGTTTGTGATAGCCATGGCTATCTTATTAATAGGATCCACTGGCAATGGCAAAAGTACTTTGGGGAACTTCATTGTCAATCCTGACAAAGATCACATCTTTGGTGATCACCAAACATTCAAGACTGCTCGGACCAACATGCCAGAGACTCAGATTGTGGAGAGTTCTTCGTTTTCTGTGAAGCTGGAAAGAGTAGAAGATCAACTCACTGTGATCGACACTCCGGGTATTTTCGAAGATGAGGATAAGGATATCCAACATATGATGAATATCATAAAATCTCTGCACTCTGTTGGGCAAATAAGAGCCTGTCTTCTTGTGGTACGATTTTCATCGAAAATTGATACTCCTTACAAGTCAAGTGTGAAGTATTACTCCAAGCTCCTGCCAGGAGTTTTCGAGAAGAACTTGATCACTGTTGTGACAGATTATGCCAGTGATGAGCGATCAAAGAGTTTAAGGGCTCTACAAGGAATTGATGAAGAACAGGTAAAGAGTAACATAGTCACTGAAATCGTTTCAGTATCTGGGATAAGCCATACCCCAAAACTTTTCACTATTGATTGCCTACCAATTACCAATGATGAATTCACTGTATCTCGTCACTCTCGTGATGATATTATCCGCCATATTTTCTCCTTCAAATGTGTCTCTACTCGAGATCTCAAAGTGGCAAAGACCGATTCTATCCTTGCTGCTGATAAAGTGGCAATAGCTAGGCTGGAGGGGGAAGTCACAGCCTATGAAGAAAGATTGGAACAGTCATCTTTACAGGCCGAAAGCACTCGTAGTAAAGTGGAAGAATATGCTCGAAAGGTATCTAATCTTGAGAGTGGTCTTGGTGTCTTGAAGAGAGATCTGATCGAGAAGGACAAGAACGAATTAGTTGAAGCTGATACCTGGTCTGTTAGCAATAGATGGAAATGGTTTAAAAAGCGAAAGGCAGATTATGAAGTTATCTCGAAATGGCCGATTCAGAATGTGGTGTATTCTGACAATGGCAGATGTAGGTGGATCAAAGATGAAACTGGTAGCGAGTATTGCATTAAAGGAGTTGTGAAAAGCAAGCTTAATCGAGGCCTATTCGCTAAACTGACAGTACAAGTCTACAAATGTGACAAACATGGTGAAGACATTAACTACATCAAAGCAGATATTGCCAGCAAAGAGGAGCAGTTCTCAGAAGCAAAGGAAAGCCATGAGACAAATAAACAGAGACACGATGAGATCAACAATGAAATAGTGACACTAGCAAAGAGTATAGATGAAAAGAAAAAAGAAATCTCAAAGTTATCTTCCGAGTATTTGACCATGGAAGAATGTGTGGAGCGTTTTCCACAGTAATAGCTGGATGATCATAATCAAAGCATTAATTTTATTATAACCCACAAAATCATTATTGTGTTATTCACCAGTTTTAGGTATCTTATTGTAAATCATGAATAGTGAATTAGTTATTGTCTCATTGGTCACAGTAGGAAGCCTACTCTTAGAAGATTGAATTACCAACTGGGTGAACACTGAGATATGAACAAGCACTGGCTTGTGGCCATAATAGCATTCATATCTAATTGCTTTCCTTTGGAAGTGTAATTCCATACCCTGTAACCATGACAAGGTTGGCTTATCTTGGAACTATGCTTCATCAGTACATCATAACAATTCAAATTGCTAAAATTATACAGCACGAGAACACTCTTGCACATTATTTTAGTGGAACCACTCAACATAAAGGGACACCTTACAATGTGCCAGACTGGTACAATCTAGCTAAAAAATTACAGAGGCAGAAACACCACGCTAAAAATGGGGTGATGACGTGTTCAATATGTTTTTGCTATTCATACTTTCAAGAATCCATTAATCACTGGAAAAAAAAAATCTAATAATTATTTTGCCAAAGGTGTAAATTATAAAGCAAAAAAAATTGCTGTCACCAGTTCTGCCCCCACTAAATAAAAAGTGGGGGATCTGTAGCCCCCCCTGCCCCCAATATCTCTGAGCTCCCCAATTATATCTGGCCGATCCTTTACCTTATTTCCCCACGGTAAAGGATCGACTACCCATAGAGGTTTTACGGGATTGGAAACGCCCAATGAACTGCGCGTTGACGGATGCGCACGCGCATGCAGCATTAATTATATTAATGGCCGTGAAAGGAGATCAATATTCATTCCTTTCAAGGCAGTTAAAGTGATGTTCTACCCCTACAGCTCACAGAATAGTACAAGTAAGCTAAGGGGAAGGTATTGAAGAAGTGAAGAGTCAGAGAGTTGAAGTTGGAGAGTCTGAGGAAGGAAGTTATTAATTATTCATGACTTTTTTCCTTGTAATTATAACTATGAGTACCTATCATTGCTCATTATACATTAATTTATGTGATTGATTTGAAAGAAAGGCCAGAATGACTTTTGGTATTAAAATTAGACATAAATTCATTATTATTATTATAGCTAGATAATTTTGCCCCAAAGTTATCCGCCAGTTTCTGCTCAGTTCTCCCTCATCAGCATTATTGCAATACTTCCAGCTTTTGGCTGTTGGATTTTGACACCATCCACCTCAAGAATTCGGCTCAGTCAGCTGTCTTATGGACCCTATGGATATTAGGGGGGAAATAGAGTAAGCTTGCCATCTCCATAGGATGACTATTGAATGCACCAATTCACATTTACTCTTCTATCCTTTCCCTGAAATAACAATACAGTTGCAATATTGTTAATCTATTTCTTGGGAGAGGGATTACAGTTTTAACACCACTTGTAAATGCTAGAGACAATATATGTCAGCTAATACAAAAACTAACATTACTATTCCATGTAGCTAAAGTTTACATGCCTTTTGATCAGAAAATGGGCAACAGCAATTGATTCCATCAAGCGTGAGAGGGATTACAGTCCCATTAACCGCTACAGTAGTATTTGTAGGAATAAACTTGAAAATCTGAGCTAAATTTTTTTTTCATACAGTAAATCTATGCCCTAGTGTATTATAGTACCATTGGCATAAGTCTTACCTCACAGATCTTGTCAGAACAGCAACTTTGACAAAAGTGCTATGTCATTCAGCTGTCAACGCGCCTCGGTTGTTAGTTGCTAACGAGAGCACGTGATCCGTTTCCAATCCCGTAAAACCTCTTATATCTATGGACTACCGCAGGCCTTGCTGACGACACAATTCAAACTGTTCGCTCCATTGGCAAGGCCATTGCAGACAGAGTGGGTACTACAGATTCCTCCAACTCTTCCAAGCACCTCTTTGGTCGACTAGCCATCGCCCTGTGGCGTGGCAACGCCTGTTTATGGCTACATCGCCTCCCAACTCTCCCCCCCTCTCTAGACGGAGTGCCATGACTTGGACTTGTTTGTTTTGTCTGTGTATAATCGAATTCCATTATTAAAAAAAACAAACACAATCAACGGGAAAAAAAAAAAGAAATAATATGCGCATGCGCACGCGGTAGCTAGGTCGGAGCGCGCGATCGAGCGCGCGCGAGGTCGAGGGTTTCTATAACTTCTCTAGAATATCTATCATAAAGAAGGTATGCTGAAAAGCTCAAGATTGACAAAGAAGACTTGCCTGATCCATATCATACCTGGAGCTAAGTGGATTAATGATGTTAAGTGGCCAAACATCCAGTTTGGAGATTTTCCTGCTGTACCGCTTAGTGCTGCACAGCAACTAGAAGGCATTCTTCAATACAGCTAGCCAGCTTCGAAGCTTCTGCCCTACGTAAGAACGATTTTTAGGTAAGGATCATCATACCTTCTGCGGTATCATGTGACTACACACCCCCGACAAAAAAATGGTGTTGTTAAAGCGACATGATTTGGTACAGATGGTGTGGAAGTCACTCACTTGGAGAAAGCAGCCAGTCAGTTTCCTATACACCACCAAGAAAGAAACATAGAGCCTCCTGGACTCAAAGTACTAGTGGTTGGTCTGGCGCAGCCGACCCTTTACCAATCGCGAGGGGTCTGCAGATCTGGGGATTTGCATAATGAAATATTACTTGATGACATCATTTTGAAGTAGCTCGTATTATAGCGACTGCGTACACGAGGACTAGGGCTCATATTTTTATTAATGTAAAATATTCATTATTAATTTTGAAGTGGCCCTAAAGGGCCTAATAAGTGAATATCATTGTGATGAGAAGAAGGTCTGTTGTGGTAGATGAAATGGTTACTACTCAGAGACAAGTCCTGACTCAGAGTTGATCAAATCTATTGATGATGGTGATGGTGTTTGTCTGCAAGCTTGTCCACAGCTGGAGCGAGCTCCCCTTATGCACTGGATGGCTGAATGTAATAGTGAAAAAGTTAGACGACAGCGGAGCCAGGACATAGTAGAGCTGTATGATTGATCCCATTTGGTTGCGAGATGTGATGCTAATCTTTTATAGAAGTGAGTTGCTTCATTGGCCATTCCACCCGTAGCTGCAAAGACTAAAGAGGCATCGTAAGTTCATGGCTATAACCAGTTTGTTAAATGGCAGTCTAAATAGCTATAGCTGATGTTTCCATTTCTGATAGTCCAACCGTAGGTAAGTTACATTCAGTTTGTTAAAGTTATGCAGAAGGTGGACACAAGGTTGGAAATGAAATTTTAGCTTTAGCTAGCTATAGCTACACACACTTTGTAGCTGATTCTAGCTGATCACACACTTCAGTAGATGATGATAGCAAATCCAACTCTTCTGATACATAATCAGCCTTGCCAATTAGCCATCAGCAGAAATCGGGTGCATTGCATTTGAACCTTCAGCTTCTTGTCCATTCACACATGGTGCCTAGATATTTTACCAAGGCTATAATTATATATAGCTATATATAGCTACTTGCAATTTTTTGGAATGACCTTGTACATGTAATGTGCTTGTAAATCACGAATAGGAGATAGACAATTATTTATGAATAATTCCCTTTGATGTAATGAGGCACTATATCATGTAGTAACCTCTTGCTAAGCCAGGTCTCCCTGACCCTTTGCTCATAGGCCCTCTTTTTGATGCGTTCATGTTTCTTGTAGGTAGCAGTATTTTTATTAATGTGCGCTACCGTTTGACGTCATAATTAGACTTTCGCAAGTGGTACATGTACATGTCACCACAGTATAGTAGCGGATCCAAGGTAGTCTCGCGTAGCCAGATACTTTCCCGGTTTTTGGCACGGTTTTTCCCACCTCACGCCAAAAAGTGTCTGGCTACACGAGACTAGATTTCAAGGGTGCTTCTTATGAGTGGGTGTCCCACTACCACTCCTATAAGTTATAACACCCATTTTTATATTTTCATTGCAAATGCTGGATCCAGGGCCTAGGGCCTAGGGCCAGGGGTGGAGTTGAGTACGAGTAGGGTAAAATGGGGTAATTTCGGTCACTCTTTATGACTGCTAGCTATGTTCAGTCCCTCGAAACGCAGAGGTTAAGCAAGGATAAGCTTCGAAAAATTTTTCCCAGACAGCACCATGTTAGTACAGTTTATGCTCCAAAAAGATAGAATGCAGGTTGAAATAATGTAGAATTAAAAATAGTTTAAAGTGTGCAGCTAATAAATTGATAAAATCAAATTCATTGGGTAATTCCAGTCAGCTCATCTATTAAAGCTGTATAAAAGATTTATGAAGTTGAATTATAATTATTTGCACCTGTTTAGATGCTACATGGGCCTGGAGACAGTTATAACCAACCATTTGCAGTGATTTAGATGATGAATTCAATAATGTCTGGATAATAGCATGGTCAATTCCTCTCCTCCTTGTCCAGAACCTTGAGGGTTACTTCTCTGGCAGTTCCAGATAAAGGTTAAAACTTAATACTTACAAAATGTTTTTTCACACACAATCGGTAAGGAGAATAGTCTACATACTAGGTCCTGTAACTAGTGGCGATATTTCCTCTGTCTGATCTTTAGCTGCAAATTAAAGTGTAGTTACTCTTAAATATAAATGTAGTTAATAGTCTCACAGTTATGAGCTGCCTGCTTGCCTTATCTCAGTAGTATATACAAAATTCTGAAGTTTTGACTAACAGGCCTACCGTGATCATGTCAAGAATAACAAGTGCTCCTCTGCCAACAGGAAACAAGGTATATGCTAATCATTCTACCCAAATGTAGTCAAGTGAACTAGCTACCTGCAGCAGAAAAAAAAAAAGATTTGGTGCAAAAACTTTGTAGATACTGACATTCTTTCTAGTTCTCCGCGTGACCGGAATAGTCTCGCGGGCAGAGACCCTTTACCTTGGGTTGGTAAAGGGTCGGCCCGCGAGACTTGGAGTTGAGGGGGTTGCAAACCCCCCTAGCCCTTTTGTTCCCAAGCTAAGCCTGTAGATAAAATACACTATTAAGCAATTTGACCATGCCTACTTGCTTAGCTGTATCTATTTTTCTTGTTTCTGCTCTGAAGTAGTATGGAACACATAATATATGAGCTAACTTAACCAATGTAGATACTACAGCAATCATCATCTAAGGCTATGATCAAGAAAGAAATGGTCTATGTATACATGTAGGCTTGCACTTTCAAGGTCACACATTAGATAACTCAGTGCATTACTAACTGTAAAAATTACACCTGTGATCTTGCCACTTTAAAGATATCTTTAGGAGCACTGGCTTTCATTTTCAAGGTCACACATTAGATAACTCAGTACATTACTAACTGAGACTTTCTACACCTATGATCTTGTATATGTCACTTTAAAGATATCTTTAGGAGCACTGGCTTTCATTTTCAAGGTCACACATTAGATAACTCAGTGCATATATATATACTAACTGTGATTTCCCTCATGAACGCATGTGTCACTTCAGAGTTTGAGGGTAATAGCTAGCTAGCAATTTTTGAGATGGTTCACCCCTTTGCCTATAGCTACTCATGCTGTCATATAATGCACACAAATATGTGAGTGGGGAGATTTGGGGGAAAATTTGGACTTCTTGGATCCTCCCTCTTTCTTGCAGACTAATGAACAGTACAATATTAGCTATCACTGAGTGATCCAATAGTAAGAGAATATACATTGCCTTCCAGTTATTTTGGCTACCACTGACCATGAGAATCGCTCCCTGGACAAAATAGACTAAACCCCAGATCCCTGGACACATAGCTAGTCAATAGCCAATTCCTTAGGGAAACTCTGGACGGTTGGCAGTTAGCTATGCCACTAGCCCGCTTAAATCACTTCATAGCCCTGTAATACCTATGTAGCTATATGTATTACAGCATTATGGTCAGACTTTTTAACCAGTAGACTCCCTATGCGGCCAATGGTCCAGCACACTAGCTATTATGCACACTTCATTAACCATAATATCACAGTATCATAATTACAAGATATCCAATGAATATTGTTATTCCCAGCCAACTTGGCTGGCTGTGGATTCCATGAATATTATTGTGTGTAGATCTACGCATGTCCACATCATTCACTTCCTATAGGAAGCCATGGAACCCACAGTGTGTGGCCTATTAGGTAATAATGTGACCCAATAGCTACCAGTTTATGTAGCTATGTATACAGTTTAATAAAAGCGTATTAATAATTATTTTTGCGTTCACTCAAACTTCAATTGTCTGCCTAACTTTCTCACTCTCAATTCACCACCGAATTTCACATTAATTTAAAAATACCAGCAGAGAGCTGAAACACCAGCAGAGAGGTGATCATAATCACCCAACTCGCATTAATTTAGTTAAGAAGTTATAGCTTTATGATCAAGTTAGCTAAGTGAATACAAAACTTTTACATAGCTATTATGGTAATAACTATCACACTTCAATTTTGCTAAAAAATAAATAATTATTAAAATTTTATCCCACTAATTTTGGTTATACACATGTAGCTACATTAGTTGTTTGTTTGTTAGTGTTTTTTTCAGCTGTTGATCAATTAGCTATTGGCTAAATGTGTATTAGTGAGGTGAATACTGTAGATTTCAGGATGGAATGAGAAATAGGTATTGGCTTACAAGGACCTAAGAAACCTATCCCCCAAACCTTCCTGACAACCAACCTGCAATGGACAGCACCTAGCTAATTGGACAAAGCAGCTAGTCCATATTCTGTAATTCATACTCTAGGAAGTTAATAGCAACGCTTACTAGCAGTAGCTCTAGCTAGCTATAGACATCAATTTCATGCATAGAGTGTTCTATTAGGTCTATTGAATTATTGAAAGTTTTAATAGGGAGGTTTGATGATACCCCTTCGTATATTATATATGGTTGTAGCTATAGTCTACAGACCATAATGATAATTCATTGTCGCATTGCATTGGAACCAAAAGGGTGACCCAATAGCTACACAGTTATGCAGCTAAACTTCCTTAATGGGGAACCGTTAGTATAATTAGTTAGAGACCTTTTGATACAGTATACAGTAATACATATAATATAGGACTGATCACCCATTCGCATTAATCAATGATCAAGCTTAAGGTATTACAAAACTTTTACATAGCTAGCTATAGGTAGCTATGGTAATAACACACTTCAATTTTGCTGAATCACATCCCACTATTATAATTTTCATGTTATATACAATGTACACAATATCATGTACAATTTTTTTTTGTTTTTTAGCTTTTAACTAATATTATTAATAATTAGCCACTAATCCTGAGGCTAAGAGGACGAAGCAGATGTGGGCCACTCAATTAATGCATTCTGGAAGTTAATAGCAACGTAGCTATAGCAACATCATGCATAGTTTCTTTAATTTAATCGCTATGAGGTTTACTATAAGGCCACTATTAATAGAATGATTGTTTCCTGTCCACCACCCGCGCTGATTGATCACTTTTACAAGAAAACCGGCCAGTACACATTAATTTTCTTGGGAGCTATATATGTAACACGTGATAGTGTTATACATGGAACTATAATAATATGTTCCTACATGTGAGTTTGCCACAGATGACAATGTCTAGTGGACACTTTTCAGTTTTATATCAATTGAATTGGACTGAACTATAATGGGACACCATACCTATAATGCTTATCAAACTTGAGGAAGGATCGATCAATGAATAGATTGACACAATTAACATTGCACGGCGCAGATGGCTGTCTAGGGGACCTCACAAGGTGTATAAAAAAGCCACTGCAGAAATGGTTATCTATAATGGAGTCAGTGTTCTGATGAGCTAGGTCAGCCAGAATCTAGGCTATAATTATAGCTAGCTACTCGTAGCTATCAATCATACTAGCCAGAAGGAGATCTAGTGACATGCATGTGCATGCATGTACGTAATATGATAGTGACAGGTCAAGTAGATAGAATCTAGACTCCCCCTTTTAAAAAGCTTATGGCCAATTTCTCATATTATTAAAGTGGCTCTGATGAAATAATTCCAAATACTTCAGAATCATGCACAGTACACAGTAGCTATAATAGTAGCTAATAGCTAATAATAAAGCTTTTTTAAAAGGGGGGAGTCAAATTTCTATCCACCTATTGTATTACATGCATGCATGCACATGCATATCACTAGATCTCTTCCTATAGCTAGTACGATATCTAGATACAATCATGTAGCTATCTGGCTGACCTCACCGGTAGGTGACAGGAAAGTTCATATCTACTTCATCATGTTTTCAACTAGCTATGTAGTACAAGATGTTCTCAATAGATTTGGCTTCATAAATTAGTATTGTATCCATGCATTCTGCAATGTCAAAGCCACTGCAACCTTGGAAGGGAGGAAATAGCTGCTATATAACACAAGTGAAGAAATTAGCTAACTAAATATACATAGATAATTAGCTATGCACCCAACTTCATTGCATGACTTTAATTGAGCTTACAACTTTATCCATGCATCATGCCATAATACATGTTTCCATGTATGCATTTGTTACTATGGTTTTGATGATAGCAGTAGCTAGCAGGAAGGATGTCCTCATGGCATTCAGGTGTAGGCTCAGGCCTGCAGGTGTATCACTGTAAAAACAAGAGTGTGTACTTTATACCACAGGAATGTTCCCTGTAAACAGATAGGTATGTAGTTTATACCTTACTGTTTACAGAGAGCATTCCTTAGATACACTTTCATTTTTAGAGTGTGGTATTTCATGTTTCAGCTGTGCTTTTCAATAATTATAATAAAACTTGTCATGCATATTAGGATAATACATTCCAATCTGAGGGCATAATAATTATATATCTCATAATAATTCTAAGAATGATAAGTGCATCTTATGAATATTTATTATGAGCCTGTGTGAAAGTGACACTGGATGTATTAACTACTTAGACCTGTACTGCTATAATTATACTGTCAATGCATAGATATTTAATCAAGTTTCCAAAACGTCTGGAATTTGGAAGATTTTGGTGCATACTGATCTGTGGCTGCTCCTCCTCCTTCTGTTCCTCCGCTCCTGTCATTATATGGAGGAGATGGGTGTACTCTCCCTTCCGTCCCTCCGCTCCTATACATTATAGGGGAGATGGGTGTACTCCTCCCCCTTCTGTTTCTCCACTTGTGTACATACTGGAGAGATGAGTGTATTATAATTATCTGGGTAGGAATTCTGTAATACCCCACTGTTTCACAATATCCTTATCTTATCTACTCCAAAGAGGGAAGAGTATAAAGACCATGCACATTGTATGTTACACCAAGCCAATTTGGGTACTTTGTGGACATAATTATTCATAATGATCAAGTTGGATAATGAAGTGCTGATGGTGTGTGGGTTGGTGAGTTCTTTATGAGCTTAAAGACTGGGAGCAGAGGAGGGAGAAAATGAAGCAAACAGGGAATAAAGATCAATGAGTAAAGCAAAACACACAAGGAACAAAAACTCACAATGAAGCCAACAGTGCCAGGAATTAAAAAATAAATGGTGTATAAACCAACTGTAATGGGAATGATGATGCTGAAAAGATAAGAATGTACCATTATCAAGTTGGATCTGAAGTTCTTATTGGGAACTTTGCGAGTATAGAATCCCAGGATCACCGTTATGATCAACAGTATTGCACTCATTAACAAACCAATGGAGAATATTTCCCGAAAATACTTTCTTCTGCATCTTATGATGATGTTTCTGTCTTTGATTTCTTCATCGGCTTCATATTTAGAGTAAAATAAATCAGGTATTTTCAATAAGGTGTTGATAAGTGTGATTATCAGAACGAAAGTAGTGAGGGCATTTTCAGTGAGGAAACGACCTGGGTTTCTATAATGGATGAATATTCTGTAAACTCTCCACGTCCGAACACACACTGTCCCAAGGAGTAACGTCAAGCCAATGGATATCGAAAAATCAAGAAAATGTTGCATTATACAAATTCTTTGTGACTTTATCTTGTCGGTAAAGCAGTATGTTAGTATGGTGGTTATCAAAGCAGCTATGAAGAGGTAGCAACTGATGAAGCTTAGTAAATTTAACTTGATTCCAGAGGACTTCACTGACTTCTGGCGTCTGTAAATGCAAGTTATGATGTTGAGGGTTAAAATAAGTGCTAAAATCATGCCAACAATGACCAACATAAAAATACCCAATCCTTTAGGCAAAGTGAAGATTCTAAATTCAAATCTGTCATTTATGATCGTCTGAAGTTTTTCACTTGTTCGTACAATTTCGTCCCGTTCTCTATCATAGGAACCCATTAATACTTTGCCTCCTGTTTCGTTTCTTTGGAAAATGTTGACATTTTGGCGAACGCGACTAGTTGTATTGTTAAATCTTATCTTCCCGGATAACCCTTCATAATCCAATTGCAATAATTCCTCTTTGATGATATCGGTACTATCACTCTGTCCATATCGATAAGATCCCAGGTCTATCCTGCTCATGGAATTATTAAGAGACATGATGAGTGACCACATAGCATCAAATAACAGTGGTGCATGTGGATCACGTGGTTGCTGAGGAACTTGCCTCATTAATTTAGCGTGATATAGTTCATTAAACATCTCCAGTGAAATCCCAGCATTTGTTTCCTCAGGGTTTTGTAACTGGTGCTGGACAATTATGAAATCGTTCATCGCTTCTTTTATTTGAAGTTTAGTGCAGTTGTATATTTCCTTCTTAAACTGAATTTCAACATCAGAAACGTCCATCACTTTATTCTGATTCAAAATAAACTGATACGTCTCTGATGAAGTGAGTTTTTCTTTTTCTGCTATACAAATCACTCTACTTAACAAAACAGAATCTAGCAAAAGAATTATGACACGAGATTTATTACCTGCTTCCTGAATAGTTTTAGGGGAAAGATTATCAGCCGATAAAGGAAATAAATTGAGTGTTCTTGAGCTCATTTTCATCTTGCTGTTAACTAACCTCGCTATGGAAGTAAAGTACATTCTGGAGTCGTCGTAAAGAATGCTGACATCCTTCCAATTTCTGATCAGAGAAAGGATCGCCTTGGAAACAGCCTCAGCAGAATCCATGATCCCAAATGAGTAGCGGGTGCGATTACTATTAAGTTCTAGTGATGCTGAGAGAACAATATTCAGGAGTGCGATCTCACTATGTCCACTAAATTCTGCAACAGCTTTGGATGAGACCGAACAAGCTGGACCAATAGCACCAACAATATTACCAGAATTCACACTTGATGTTGTTTTGAGAGATTTAGCAAGGGAAGATGCAAGTTTGTAAAGGGCTTGGGATGCAAAACTGCAGCCACTGTCTTCTTTCAGAAGTTTGAGTCTATAGCCCTGCAAAATATTAGAGCTATTATTGGCCAACTCCACTGCTATCTCAGCAGCAGGGAAGAGAACTTCTCCATTATCATATGACGGTTGTAGGATTTGAGGTATTTCCTTATTCGGGTAAGGCAGGAGTGTCAGTATCTTCAGTTCTGTCTCAAGCTCTGTACATGAAATATAGATTGAGCTGGAGAGAAATGATAGTAGAAGTAACTTAGGAAGCATTATAAACTGCCATAATATGTATACTGTAGTAACTCTAAGCTAAGATCGTATAACTACAAAAGATCGGCGGAGCTTGTGATTTTATGGGTTTCGCTAGGACGGAAGAAATACAGGAAATGACTTCAATTATTTCATGCGGAGGCGACAAGCGAAATGTCAATTGTTACAGTTTACTGCAGTAAACGGACAGAGCTTACACATGTGCTAAGCTATCTTTAGTAATATTTTACACTATGCCTCTATGTAGCTATAGAGCATTGGCAGTTGCATGCCCTCTCCCCACCTTTGGCGGGTCAATATGCCCTTGTTCACACCTCGAACTTTGTACGCTTCAAGCGTGGACTAATCATAGATATACTAGACTACGTACACAGGATTGGAAACAGATCACGTGCGCCCATAACGACAATACTGACAATCCGTGTAGGCAGCTGTTCGTGCTAAATTGCCCCAAACAAACAGGGGAGGAGAAGTAGTGTGCCAAATTTCTGCTAAACTATAGCCAATTGGTAAGTTCAAAGAATGCAAAAGAGTGGGCTAGTATAGTGCTAAACAAGCATAGTTCTTAAAAAGGCTGGTTTCTCAAGTGTTAGAGGGTATAATTGCGAGTAACAATGGTAGTTCGACTTTGTGGACCTCTGGAGCTTGGATGTTAAAAGTATAGTCTCTTTTTCCCCACTAATCTGTTAGGTAGTGATCATTTATATGTACATATGTACTTTTTAAAGGTGCCTGTAAAAAAATCATGTCGATGTTACTGTTTCTTCAGATTACCCATGGCTGGCTGTCAAGAAAAGCTATAGTAAAGAAGGATACTATAATGTAACAACTAATACTGTCACTTTACACATATTTCCTTTCATATTATAATAAAAAATGATAATAACAAGTACTGATAGTGCACTGCTGAACATCCAATTCATCGAGAGATTTGTTATGGTATACTTGTTTTGAGGGATCAAGATGAAGAGTAAAGCTGCCCCAGTGTATCCTTTCCTGCCCCTGATACAAGAAGGTATCTCATCTCCTCATATAAGAACAACAACATAGTGAAATGGCTTCTTAAACCATCAATGGCAAATGGCATGTCATCTCCAGCCCTGCACAAAATTAAAACTACTTGAGTACATATGGTCAACTAGTATCTTTCATTTTATACCAAAAGTAAGGCAGCTAGACTCCTATTTTAGTAGTAGGAGTGCCACAAAACTTTTCAGTCACCTGTTTCCACGTTTTTCTTCCATAGCAACAGTAAATAGACTAAACTGACATGATAAACTACTACAGCTATAGGTCATTGAGCCTTTTCACTTATAATCATAATTATTGCTGCGCTAAATACCTTGCCTTTCATCCTCTTTCTTATTTTGTGTAAGATTTCTCTGTTCGCCAGGTACCTACACGGATGGTCTATAAATTCTACGCGCGCATGCCCTGTTTCCAATCCTGTGTACGTAGTCTAGTATATCTATGGACTAATATAGCTATTATTTTCCCTCATTAGTTCCCATGCAATTGATCCCTAATTGCGTTATTACACTCCTACATCTGAGCATGCATGCAGACTATAACCTAATAACGATATTTCTGAAGATGGCAGGCAAGCTTAATTGCTATACCTTAATAGGCAACCACAGGCTTTTTCATGCAGTTTGGGTATAATTGCATTGGAAACCGTCTAAAAAGCTTTGCCTCTGTGTAAATTAAACCTAGCCAGTTTCTCATGCAATTATACCCAAATTGCACTCAAAAGCATGTCATTACCTATACAAATGGCACCCCATTGCAGGAGCCAATCATAATGCAGCAGCATAACTTATACAGGTAGGAAGTGAATTCCAAGAAATACTATCGGAACATTAGCTATTATTCAGAATATCAAAACAGTCTCCTTTGTCCTCTGAAAGGAGGCTATGTAAATTTTGGTTTTGCTGTTCCGTTGCAAGGTCACTGCAATCTGCTAAATAATAACAATCACAATAAAATGAATTCGAAGGAGGTACATTTTTTTTTAGTATAGTTGTTTGGCAGTAACACATTAATACTAGAGTGGAAGAGTGGCTGCTTGCATGCTCTGTTCGATTTTGTGCCTCAGATACATGATATTTCCTTAAAGCCAAAGAAGGGAGTTGGTTTTCTTCACCGTGCCAAGCTCTGTAAGGAAACCAAAAAAAATAAAAAAATAAAAAATTAAAACCTACACATAGAAAGCACCTCTGAACAATGGACATAATTATAAACTACAGGTTGTCCTTTCTTTGAAGACCACTTGGTTACATCTCAACAGTGCTTGAATCATTAATTTTGATCTTCTGAAAAGAGACCACTTTTTAGTGGCCTGGAGGGAGGTGATCACTATACACAGATTTCATTGTATAATAATAATACACTCTATACAAAATTCCAAAAGTGGAATAGGTAATACATGCAGGTCCACTGTATAAAGGAATTTTTAGATTGTCCTTTGTTGAGAGGCTTACTCTTTTGGGAGCATGGCAGAGGTGTGGACCGGAAGCTCCACCCCTGTAGCCCAAGTGCTAATTGGTGCTAACAGGTGGGGCTTAGGGTTGTGAAACCCAAGCCCGGCCCAACACCGATCATTGGGCAAGCTCAACAATGGAGAGTTTGTGGATGTGTGAGCGGGGAAAGAACTGACAGATGTCAGTGATCAGAAGAGGCTTTGTAGAGGTTCTTCTGTACTATTATGGAAAGCTTTCTTCACTTTCTTACTGTACCAAGCCCTTAATTCTTGTATACCTAGCTACATGATATTGCACTGCACTTGGTTTGTATACTTACAAGGTCAGTGACTGTTACTTCCTTTATGACCATACACACATGTCACTTCACATGCTACACATTTCGTTGTAGCTAAATAATTTTTTTACATGTACAAAAAATTAATATTTCAACAATGAAATTACAGTAGTCTTTGCATAAACATTCATATATTTAATGCACTGTATTTTACTTTCAAGGTCACACATTAGACATGATGTCTCTCGGAGATTGTGTGTAACTTGCAGCACACAATTTTCTCCCACTCATGCAAGGTGATTATAGCCATTGCTACAATGTTTTTCGTTAACATTATCCCATGCACTGGTAATTCCTATCTCCCCCATGGCCATTGATTCAGTTGCAGGATTGTCGTTAAAAGGGTAAGACATAAAAGAGAGTTCAGGGTCCTACAACTGCACTGAAGATTACAAGAATCTGGTTACCGTGGTTTCATTTCTTGCAGACTGTCATCCTGGTAGACAGGATATTCTTAAGACAGGAATTTTTTGGTAAGGGAATTCTGAACTTTTCACTTTAATACAGGGGAATTAATGTTGGGGAAGTTTCTAATTTCACTTGATCAGAAGGGGGGCAATTGACCTCCTGCATCACACAATTCTTGATGATCACTTACAAAAATGCTTCAAACAGTTTTGTATGGGTCAAATTGGGAGCCTCTGCACCAGAGAGAAAAATAAGAATAATAATGTTAATTACTTGTCATGGGTATTGGGTCTCGTAAAAATTGGCCCAAGTCCATATTTCCGAAAATATCTAGGCACCATGCGTGAATGGATAAGAAGCTGAAGGTTCAATGGTACTATAATTTCATTGTAGCATGATGCAGTGGAACCTCTGAGCAATGGACACACTTGGGACCTGTCCTTAGTAGCTAGAGAGGTTGTCATCTTTTACTCTTTTATTGAGAGGTCAGAGTACTGTAAAAATTATTTTCACCACAAACCCACCAAATCCTGATGTGTGATAAAGGTTAGTTTCCCTGTGAATGATCTGTCTGAGGGTGTCTTCCCGACTGGCATGTTTCAAGCGGTGGTGTGCGGCCATGCTTGACTTGCCTGACTGAAGGTCCAAGATCTCTTCAAATTCTTCATCGTGACGTTGTAAGTACCTACAGGAGTACAGCAGATCTCTGATTCAGGACCCAGAATATTGTCCAATTGGAGAGAGGTTGTCCTATTTTTGTAGGTACTTTTAGATTGTCCTTTGTTGAGAGGTCTGGGGAAATATTTTGAATGTACAAATTATGTACAAATGATAATAGGTCCTGGAGAGACGAGTATCAAAGGAATAAGCTAATATTGAACATCAGTAGACATGCACATCACATGATCTGTATCAATCAACCTCCCACGTGTGTATAAATCTTAAGTATCCACAGCCACTGAATGAATACTGCATAGAGAATCTTACCCCTCAGTGTACAACGTAACAGTGAGATGATATTTCTATGAGGACTATCAAGTTGTTAAAATGGAGACGAGTATCAAAGAAATCAGCAGACATTGAAGTGTCAGTAAACGAGTCACATGACGTGTGCAAATTGAGACTTACGTATACACCTCAGCAGTGTTCTAGCCAAAGAGTGCATGGAAGAGTGGTACTCTCCCTCCCCCCACCCTATTGTTACTGAGTGGAATATAATACAGTCCCTAGCATTTCACATTTTTGGATCCCCTTATTGCCTACCTTGTATGATTTATTGCCTTATTTCCTAAATTGCCCAATATGTACTACTAATTATTCCATAAGGGACCTTTAATTGCAGCAAGCAGCTGACTCTGGTTACTCAGACATGATTTCCAGAACAAGAAAAGGAAGTCCATGTGGTTGATGTGGATAGCTGGGAGCAACCCACCCTCAGGCAAGGATTCGAGCCATGCCAATCTCCCCTATTGGTACAAACTCAAGGAATAACTATAGAGTGATGCAGAAGTAACTAAGTCTATCAGGACTAATGACTCATGGATGATCTCCACAGGTCATGCATGATTCGTAAAATATACTCCAAAATGCCCCAGGCATACAATACATACATGTTGTGAATAAGTAGTGCCCTGTGCACGTGCATGCTCCAATTGTAATTGCTTGATTGATTCTACAATGCTTGAGCAGTAAACTTTCAGGATACTACACACATGCACAAACAATTAATACCAGGCTCTAATTTATTTCAATAGAGCCTTGGGGATGAGGTTACTTAGAGCCTTCGGGACGAGGCTACTTCTAAAGGTTAATTGACCCAATAACCAGTCAAGCATTCATTCCAGCCAAAATATTTCGAGTGTACCGTCAACTGACCTAGGGTTGGATTACTAGGGACACTTATCTAGATGACAGACACTAGAGTCCAGGAAATATCATGTGTAACACCCTTGCAAGAGCAAAATACCGTAATCGTATAAATTTTCGATGGGGTTTTATTTTCGTTTTTTTCGTAGTCCATCAGAATCCTCGAAATTAAGGTTGAGATTTTGGTGAAAAACGAACTTGTTCCAGGATGCTCCAGCCACTTCGGAATCGATTCCACCTTTGGAGAGGACTCTATCATCGAATATTTGGATGATATAGATGAGCGCGAAGAGAGAGACATCAGTTCAAGTTGTGAGTCAGTATAGAGCTTTTTGGGGAGCCATGAGGGGTTGTAGCTTATCCTAATGAGGTTGTACAACTCCCATTTCGGTATGGAAAGCTTCTTCCTGAGTCGTGGTTGGGGTGTGGCTTGGCTATAATTGAATGTGTCTCCCATTATTAGCAAGAAAGGCTATAGTAGCTCTTTAGTTAGCAAGAAAAGTTGTTTATAATGGGTGTGGTTAGGTATTATCGTGGTTTAATTAGCAAGAAGTTGTTTAATGAACAGGAAATGGGTGTGGTTGGATAGAAATTAGGTATTTCGAGCAGTAAAAGGGTATGGTTATCCTTTAATTAGCTCTAATGAGCAGGAAATGGGTGTGGTTAGGTCTTATCGTGGTTTGATCAGCAAGAAGTTGTTTAATGAACAGGAAGTTGGTTAGAAATTAGGTATTTCGCGTTAATTGTGGGTATGGTTAGCCTTTAATGAGCAGAAAATGGGTGTGGTTAGATCTTATCGTGGTTTAATTAGCAAGAAGATGTTTAATAAGCAGGAAGTTGGTTAGAAATTGGGTATTTCGTGTTAATTGAGCAGTAAATGGGTATGAGTAGCCTTTAATGAGCCGTGAATGAGTGTGGTTAGGTATTATTGTGGTTTAATTAGCAAGAAGTTTAATGAGCAGGAAGTTGGCTAAAAATTAGGTATTTCGTGTTAATTGAACAGTAAATGGCCTTTAATGAGCAGGAAATGGGTGTGGTTAGGTGGTTTAATTAGCAAGAAGATGAGCAGGAAGTTTAGGTATTTTGTGTTAATTGAGTATTAGCCTCTAATGAGCAGGAAATGGGTGTGGTTAGGTCTTATCATGGTTTAATTAGCAAGAAATTGTTTAATAAGCAGGAAGTTGGTTGGAAATTAGGTATTCCGTGCAGTAAATAGCAATAAAAGGGTGTGATTAGCCTTCAATTAGCTTTAATGAGCAGGAAATGGGTGTGGTTAGGTATTATTGTGGTTTAATTAGCAAGTTGTTTGGTTAGAAATTAGGTATTTCGTGTTAATCAAGCAGTAATAGCAATAAAAGAGTGTGATTAGCCTTCAATTAGCTCTAATGAGCAGGAAATGGGTGTGGTTAGGTATTATTGTGGTTTAATTAGCAAGTTGTTTGGTTAGAAATTAGGTATTTCGTGTTAATCGAGCAGTAATAACAATAAAAGGATGTGATTAGCCTTCAATTAGCTCTAATGAGCAGGAAATGGGTGTGGTTAGGTCTTATCATGGTTTAATTAGCAAGAAGTTGTTTAATAAGGTATTTCGTGTTAATCGAGCAGTAAATAGCAATAAAAGGGTGTGATTAGCCTTCAATTAGCTTTAATGAGCAGGAAATGGGTGTGGTTAGGTATTATTGTGGTTTAATTAGCAAATTGTTTGGTTAGAAATTAGGTATTTCGTGTTAATCGAGCAGTAATAGCAATAAAAGGGTGTGATTAGCCTTCAATTAGCTTTAATGAGCAGGAAATGGGTGTGGTTAGGGTATTTTGTCCAAGAAAGTCGTTTAATGAGCAGGAAATGGGTGTGGTTAGGTATTATTGTGGTTTAATTAGCAAGTTGTTTAATGAGCAGGAAATAGGTGTGGTTGGTTAGAAATAATGGGTGTGGTTAGCGAGACAAGGGTAAGAGGTATTGTAGGAAATGTTTAATTAGCAGGAAAGGGTGTGGCTTAGCAAGAAAGGGGTGTGCCCTTAACGGAGGCTATCATCGTGGTATAATTGGGTGTGGGCATGTTATTATTATTATCTTGTGGGTGTGGCTCCTCTATTAATATAATAATCTCATGATGGGTGTGGTTTGTAATGACTATCATGTGACTATCATAATGACTATCATGTGTTTATACTAGCCTCAGATTCTGATGATGGAAATGGCTCTGAAGCTGGATACCAATCCGAAGATGGAGTTGGAGGTGAAGGAGAAGGAGAAGAAGAAGAAGAAGAAGAAGAAAAGGAAGGAGATAAAGGAGGAGAAGAAGAAGAAGAAGAAGAAGAAGAAGAAGACATCGATCTGGAGGGACTTAAACCTACTTCTAAACACCGCAAGCTTGCTAGTAAGCAAGCATTAAAGGTGTCCCTTCAGTCTGGTTTGTACCCTGAATACCTTGGCATTGAGGGTCCCTATTTGCATACAGATCCCCGCTCAAATTAAGAGTTAGATTTCCTGACCATGCTTTGGCCACAGACCCTTTGTGATTTAATTGTAGAGGAGACCAATAGATATGCACGTCGCAAGAGACGTCGTAATTGGATTGATGTAACTAGGAGTGAATTATACACGTTTTTTGGGGTGAACTTAGCAATGGGGATACATAAATTGCCCAGAATAGGGGATATTTGGAGCAGGGATGGGTTACTAGGAATACCAGAGGTGCAGAAGCACATGACAAGGACTAGATTTTGGCAAATATGGTCCAACCTGCATGTTGTAGATGATGATAAAGTGTCCCCAAGTGATACCGGTTTGACCCGTAAATTTCAGCCAGTATTAGAAGTTCTTTCCAGTACCTTTTTAAGCAATTATTCTCCTGGTCAGGAACTTTCTGTGGATGAGGCCATAGTTAAATACAAGGGCCGTGCTAGGGGGAAGGTGTGCATGCCAAAAAAATCCATTAAAAAAGGATTTAAAATATGGTGCTGCTGCTGTTCGTGCTGTGGGTATCTGTGCACATTTCGAGTGTATCTGGGAAAGCCCACTGATCCGATGACAGGAAAACGTGTAGCTGAGAAGGGTTTAGTTATAAAGGTAGTTCAAGATCTAGTTAGTCCCTTTACCAATTTAAACCATGTGTTGTACTGCGATAATTTCTATTCTAGTGGGCCTCTTGTGAAGTGGTTGGCTGAATGTCAAATATATTTCGCAGGAACAATTAAGCAGAGGGCATGTGGATTTCCCGAGAGTTTAAAGGGCGTTAAGCCACCAGCAGGTGGCTATGTAGCAGAAACAGTTAAAGAAAAGGAGGGTGACAAAATAGTGAACAAGACGTGCTATTATGTCTTCCATGACCGTAAGGTAGTGTCCTTAGTTTCAAATGTATTTCCCGAACATATGGAGGATAAAGTTCCCAGGGTACAAAAAGAAGGTGTCCTTCGGTATCAATCTGTCCCCCCAGTTTTGCCAGCTTACAATAAGTTCATGGGAGGTGTTGACCGTCTTAGCCAGCTTAGAAAGACCTATGGCTATGATAGGAAATCCAAGAGGTACTGGTTGCGCCCATTCTTTCAGTTTCTTGACTACGCAGTTGATAATGCTTTTATTTTGTATAAGCACAACTGCACTTACTATAAGCAGACCCCCATAAAGTTGTTGGATTTTAGGCTGCGATTGGTTCACCTCTTGTTGAGGCAGAGTAGGTGTAGAAAGAGGTTGGCCTCTAGAGACTATAGCATGGAGGAGGATCCCAAGGTTCATGTCGTCTCGTTAGGTCCATTGATGTAGATTTGAAAAGGGGTAGATGTTGTCAGTGTGTGCTGAAGAACAGGAACCCAGTGAGATTTACATCATTTGCATGTTCTTTTTGTAAAGTTCGGCTCTGCAAGATTACTTGCTTTGACGAATTTCACCAGTTTTGAACTACTTATGTTATTCTTTTGTTATTCTTTGAAAATAATTGTTTGTAATGATCATTTTTTTATCAGTTAGTGACATCCTAGGGGTGGGTTGTGATGTGAGGTGTATGATAGTGACTAGTGCCAGTAATGACATTAGAGTAGTTACTAGTGCCAAGGACTCCATTAGGTGTGAGTGTGAGCAATTAGAAGTGGATGTAGGTGATTTTTGGAACTCACATTAGGGGTGCTACTTTTCTTTATTAAACGAAGTCTTAGTACTATGACGTCATATATAGGGTCTGCAACATGAAAAATCGATATCCTAGTTTTGCATAATTTGCACCTGTTTTAAGTAGAGGGGGTTGAAGCTTAAACAGCCACACCTTCAAATCCTGGGTTTATGATTGCTCAACAGAGAAATTCACTCGCGATGTACATTTTTGCGGTGTCAGCAAAAATGAGGTCAAGGGTCAAATTTGGAATTCAAATTTTGGTGGTTCTAAGTGTTGTGCTCACCTTGACTGCCAAGTTGCTTCAAATTGAGCTGCTATAACTCCTGAAACAGAGCCTTGGACCCCTTATTTGCAAGCAGATGAGTTATCTTGGAGAGAACAATCAGCTGTGCTAGATAGGGGTCCATGAGAGGGCAATCCCTCAATGTTCAGTTGTTTGGGGCTTGGTCCAAGATATGTAATGATGAAATCAGAATGAACCCAAGGGGTCCTTTGCCATCTGGGGAGTGTACTTCCAGTTGGTATAATAAGTGTGTGGTTAGTATCTCCCCCTTAATGGCATATAATTGATTCCAGTTGTAGAAATGAGTGCACCAACATATCAAAACTACTCTACAGGGCTGGATCCAGGGTTTTTAGATAGGTGGGGTTGCAGGATTAGGAGCACAAACACTGGACCATGAGGAAAGGTACAAGAAGGAGCATATTAGTTTTGGAGGACCCATGTTGGCTTCACTGGTAGGCTACCACTATTGAGCATTGCTTAAATTATTAGTTGCACAAAATCGAATCCGGTTTGTGTGCATCATGAGTGTAGGCAAAGAGATGAAGCATCCCAAAATTTGTGTTAAGTGACACATGCAAGGTCATACCTCAAATCACAGTTAGAGTTATCTAATGTGTGACCTTGAAAAGTAAGCCAAAGTGCTACAAAAGATATCTTTGAAGTGACACATACAAAATTACAGGTGTGATTGTTTAAGGAAATCACATACTCCGAAAGATATCTTTGAAGTGACACGTGCATGGTCACAGGTGTGATGGTCAAAGGTGTGATGGTTACAGGTGTGATCGTAAAAGGAAATCACAGTTAGTATGCACCAAGTTATCCAATGTGTGACCTTGAAAGTGAAAGCCAAAATGGATGTATCATGTATACATAGATTGTTTCTTTCTTTGACCGTAGCCTTAGATGATAATTATTATAGTAACCGCATTAGTTCCTAGTTTAGTTAGCCCACACATGTAACATGTTCTCTCTTCTAATTACACTACTTTAGAAGAGAAACACAAATTATCAAAGAAAAATAGACATGGCTAAGCAAGTAGGCATGGTCAAATTGTATAATAGCTTGGGAACAAAATGGGAGTTTGCAACCCCCTCAAACCCCTCCCCTGGATCCAGCTCTGCTCCAGGAGGCTGAGTAAGAGTCAGGCCCACATAATTTTTATAGTGTGTTCATGATGTCCATGGAGGAGAAGTGGTTCCATGGTGTTGTAATCAGGCATATCCACACTTGCATAATAATGTGAAACAGATCATCAACATTGATGGAGACATAGAATTATCTTAAAAAGACTTTTGATCACCAAAAGATAAATTTACCTTGCTGAAAACAAACAAGAATGATTCAAATAGTTTCCTTGTCAAAGATAAGTCTACTTCCTTTCATTTCACTCTCTGGTAAATCTACCAACTTCTCTATTTTCTCTTGTTCCTTCATCTTGTCATCCAAAACTCAAACTAACCTTGCATTTTCACCTGCAAATTCTTCTAGCATTAGGGATGCATTGGGGATTGGGCACATCTGAGGATACCACCTTTTCTACAAATTTGTATGTGTTGTATGGGTACCTCCCCCTTTCTTGTAACTGTTTGTCAATCAGTTTCTTGATCGTCAGGCCATAATAACCAAGTTCACTAGGAAATGGCATGGAGTGATAAGCAAGGGACAAACAAAACACGACATGCTCTACTTCACTGCTACTAGATTCATGTCTGCTATCCACAATAATGAATATGCACATACTTTGACACAAGCATCTCGGAGGGTACAACCACAGGATCTAGGAACAGATGGGCAAAACTAGCATAGCAATATTAACCACATTTTCATTTGCATTGCATGACTAATCTGGGGCCCATTGCTATAGTCTATTATGTGAGGGCATAGTCTAGCTGCTAGACCTTTCAAAATAATTGATAGTGACGGCAATACCTCAGACCTACCTCTACACTGAGAAGTCACATTTCTAGTCCTTGGTAGCCACTGCCTTTTCAGGTACATTTGAGCAGACCCCTTCAGTTTCCCACTTCTTATTGGAGCTTCGATCCTGTGTACAGTTCCCAAACACTGGCCTGGTCTCCCAATTTTGATATGGGGATAGACTTCTGAAAACTTAGTGGTGAACTGTTATGCCATGGACAGAACACCATGTGGTCTTGCTCAGCCAACTGGAGTAGTTTAAACTAGTGTTGATATGTTGGTGCACTCATTTCTACAACTGGAATCAAAATTAAGGGGGAGTTACTAACCACACACCAACTGGAAGTACACTGCCCAGATGGCAAAGGACCCCTTGGGCTCATTCTGATTTCATCATTACATATCTTGGACCAAGCCCCAAACAACTGAACATTGAGGGATTGCCCTCTCATGGACCCCCATCTAGCACAGGTGATTGTTCTCTCCAAGATAACTCATCTGCTTGCGAATAAGGGGTCCAAGGCTCTGTTTCAGGAGTTACAGAAGCTCAATTTGAAGCAAATTGGCAGTAAAGGTGAGCACAACACTTAGAGCCTCCAAAATTTGAATTCTAAATTTAACCCTTGACCTCAATTTTGCTGACACCGCAAAAATGTACATCGCGAGTGAATTTCTCTGTTGAGCAATCACAAACCCAGGATTTGAAGGTGTGGCTGTTTAAGCTTCAACCCCCTCTACTTAAAACAGGTGCAAGTTATGCAAAACTAGGATATCAATTTTTCACGTTGCAGACCCTATCATATTATGACGACGATGCGCATGCGTGTGCGATGCGATATCGATATCGATAGCAGCTGGAAAAAAACTTGGAGCAGATAGTCCGTGAGACGAAAGTATCATGCTTCATTACCGGTGTAGGAGCGATATGGGGCCCCCCGTGATATGGGGCCCCCCGGCCGTATATCACTAGTGAAATGGGGCCCCCAGGGGGGCCTCAAAGCGCTAGTATTTTGGGGCTCCCCCAGTGAAATGGGGCCCACGCACGCGTGCTGGCAATCAGCTGGGAATAGCAGCTAGCTATGTCAGTATTCCTACACAGCCATCAAAAGAGTACTTGACAGGTGGAGTGTATCCTGATGGCTATGACAAGCAGTCTAAGAATGAGGAGGAGGAAGATCCACAAAACTGCAGCATATAAAAATTGCTATAGGCGCTAGGCTGATGTGTTGATTTGGTGGGCTGAGGTTCTTGGAGTTAGCCCCTAGAGACACTAAGTTCATGCGTGCCTGCCCTGTTCATCTAGGCATGCATAGCTAGCTGCCATGAATTTCAGGGGGCTAACCATGTGAGGTAGGCGCCATTGACTTGGGCTAGCTGGTATGCATTGCATACAAGAGGCAAAGATACATAGTTTCTATATAGATTCCTCATAGCTATACAGCATTCTAATGGTGTGTTAGAGTCAGTTGGAGTATTATAACCACGATCGAGTGTGAATTTTCTGACTTGCTTCATAGACTCTGTGACGTTGACCATACAGACTGAGATACTTTTCTAGTGTTATGTGACACAGCTTACTGAGTAGAAAATAGGGAACCTCACCTAGCTAGATAGCTATTTTGTGGTAGAACTATCCAGTTAATTGTGGACCAAGATGACATTTTCTCATCTAGCACGTGACATATAGCTAGAGTTTTACCACGCTTCTTCCATGCTTCTTCCAAGGTGATTTTTTTGATAAAGAGTTTGGTGCTACAGAACTAAAGCATAGTGAAACATGTTGCCAGACTAACACCACGTGCTGGTGAAGCTGGAAATAGTGAAGTGAAGTATGTACAAAGGTTGTAACTTAGAGAACTATAGTATAAAAATAAAAATTTGTAGTGACTGTAGTAGGTTAAATGGCATGTTGAGCAAGGACAGCATATATGATAATGTACATAGCCTGGCTTGATTAAAGTTGTTCATGAAATGTGCCATGAAAACTGTAAAAGTTGAATGACTTTTCAAGATTCACTTGAGGCATTGAGTTCCACAGCCATGAAATAGAAGTGGCGGCCCACGATGGTGCGATTAAACTTGTACTCCAGTTTGTTGTTCAATGCTTCCCTAGTTGCATTTGTAGAGAAGCAGATGTAGTCTGAGATGTCTAGCTAGACTGGAGAAAACTACCAATCTCTCTCTCGCATCCATGCAGTAACAATTCTTCAGCCTTGAGGATTTCATTATTCACTGAGGGGGGACAGTGAATTATGGACATTATTCACTGGTGAAAATTGTCCACTGGGACAATTTTGGGAGGACAATATTCAGACACCATAAGCTTTTATTTTGTTAGGAAGCTTGGAAAACTGAGGGAGCCCCATATCACTGACAGCTTTTATTTTGCTAGGAAGCTTGGAAAATTGAGAGAGCCCCATATCACTGACTGGTCCCTATAGCTTATTTTGCTAGGAAGCTTGGAAAATTGGGGAAGCCCCATATCACTGACTGGTCCCTATAGCTTATTTTGCTAGGAAGCTTGGAAAATTGAGGGAGCCCCATATCACTGACTGGTCCCTATAGCAAAAGCTTTTATTTTGAAATTTGAGGGGGCCCCATATCACTGACTGGTCCCTATAGCTTTTATTTTGCTAGGAAAATTGAGGGAGCCCTATATCACTGATGGTCCCTATAGCAAAAGCTTTTATTTTGAAAATTGAGGGGGCCCCATATCACTGACTGGTCCCTATAGCAAAAGCTTTTATTTTGCTAGGAAGCTTGGAAAATTGAGGGGGCCCCATATCACTGACTGGTCCCTATAGCAAAAGCTTTTATTTTGCTAGGAAGCTTGGAAAATTGAGGGAGCCCCATATCACTGACTGGTCCCTATAGCAAAAGCTTTTATTTTGAAAATTGAGGGGGCCCCATATCACTGACTGGTCCCTATAGCAAAAGCTTTTATTTTGCTAGGAAGCTTGGAAAATTGAGGGGGCCCCATATCACTGACTGGTCCCTATAGCAAAAGCTTTTATTTTGCTAAGAAGCTTGGAAAATTGAGGGAGCCCCATATCACTGACTGTCCCTATAGCTTTTATTTTGCTAGGAAAATTGAGGGAGCCCCATATCACTGATGGTCCCTATAGCAAAAGCTTGAAAATTGAGGGGGCCCCATATCACTGACTGGTCCATATAGCAAAAGCTTTTATTTTGCTAGGAAGCTTGGAAAATTGAGGGAGCCCCATATCACTGACTGGTCCCTATAGCATGCAAAAGCTTTTATTTTGCTAGGAAGCTTGGAAAATTGAGGGGGCCCCATATCACTGACTGGTCCCTATAGCCCCAGGAATATGGGGACTACGGGGTCCCCATAACCCTAGTTGTATGGGGCCCCCCCAGCCCTAAATCTCTAGTGATTTGGGGATGGGGGGCCCCAAAACCAGGGGGGCCCCATTTCACTACTACACCGGGATCATGGCCGTTACCTGTCTCTCTTCTACAACGAAGCGTCTCGCCTTCCGTAGCAGTCTAGATTTTAGTCTGGCGTCGCCAGCCTAGCCTTCTTTTGGGGGGACTATCTAGATTTCTCTGTAGTAGCCACGAATATAGCCATCATCACTCGGCCCCAGCAGCAGGCAATGATATAGCTATTATGCGCATGCATTATTTTCCTCCATGTGCTTGCTACGAAAATTAGACCTGCGGAAATTTTTTATTAGGCCACTATTTATAGAATGATTGTTTCCTGTCCACCGCCCGCGTATTGAAAATGTCACCGCATCAAAAAATATTATTACTGCCTAGCGCCTGCCATTGCTCATGCGCGCAGTAGAGCGCGCACATTTGGCTTCACATGCAGCTCTTTTTGGGAAAGCCCGTGGTGAATGACTAGTCTCGCGGGCCGCGAGACTAGTGAATGATGAAGACAGGACCCTTGAGATAAACAACGAAGCAGTAATAGAATAATTATAATAACCGCCCGCCCGCAGCACTTGTGGATGTTTTCTTGGACAGGAAACTAGGATTCTATAAATAGTGGCCTTATAGGAACAGCTCCGGAAATCACGAAATTTTAAACCTCCGAAAATTTATACGATTACGGTAAGGCAATCACTTGTTTAAAACTCTGTACACGTATCCGCCCACGCACGACTTCCGGTTTGACATTGCTACTATAGGACCACTGACTAAAGTCTATTCGCGTTCACCTTGGCCTCGGAAGTAGCTGTGGCATAGTAAGCTTACGTAAGAACGCGTGTTAATCCAATTAGCCACATAGTTATGGCTAGAGGTATGCGCGGGTAATTGGAGGCAAGCCACGTGTTATCAGTTTAGGTCAAGTTCTTTTCTCGTTTCTTTTCTCGTTTTTGCGTGACTTTCTCTCATGCCTGCCATGACTCTCCCTGGACTTCTGCCCTGTCTTCTACTGGACAATCCCCAGAGAGGTAGGGTGGTTTAGCTGACATCTCAAGCCTGCTCCTTCCTTTCCTGATCCCAGCAACTCCTGGAGGGTTTAGCAATGATTATTCTGTATGTTCTGTATAAGCTAAACTGCCGGGAAGTTTAGCAGTGATTCGAATATTGTAGTTAAACTTGATAATGTGACTTCTCATTGATTCTATCGATCTAGTTAGCTAAAAGATTCTGTGATTCAGTTTTCTAGTTAGCTAAACTATTCTATAATTCATATTTCTTACCAGCAGTTACTCGCGTAAGCTAGCTAACTTACTCGAGAATCAGTAGCACCTGGCAGCCATTGTTTTGCTCTATCGCGCGCAATGCGCGCGCACTACATTCCTTGTGGCGAATGGCAGCTCCATACTTTGCTTTAGTCTGGCGTCGCCAGCCCAGCTTTTCTTTTTTTTTTTTTTTGGGGGGGGGGGGGGGGGGGGACGGGGAAGAAAAGTGGTCTGGGAGCTCTACTTGTGACGCCCGCGCGCTCTCTCAAAAATAATTTAAATTGCAATATACATGCGTGTTGAATAATTTTCCGAAGCCAGTAGGTAGAATTGCGAACACATCGCCCTTGAAAATCGCTGATACAACTTCCAGCCGTTCAGGCTTCAGGCCAGGTATTCCTAGCTGTTTAAACACAGCTCTTGGTTACTCGTCCATAGCTCTAGCTCTGCCAACCTGGAATAAATAGTGGGTGTGTCTCGCCAACATTAATACTACTTCACGTGACTGAATAGAGCAATCTGATTGGGACGCAGCTATAGCTGCGTGCGCGGGCGACACAAGTAGTTGATGCTAGAGCTACCAGACCACTTTTCTTCTCCGTCCCCAAAAAAAAAGAAGAAAAAAAAGAAGAAAAGCTGGGCTGGCGACGCCAGACTAACTTTGCTTATGGGACATACAGCTAACTTCTTACTGGTAAGGAATGAGTCCTTATAAAAACATCATCATAAATCTCAGATAATTAGCTAGCTGCTGGTATTTGAAATTTTGAAATTGGTCAAGAATTGAGCAAATTATCGCGGATATAAGAAGATCAAGGTGAACGCGAATAGACTTTAGGAATCACTCCCTGGACAAAATAGACTAAGCCCCAGATCCCTGGAGGACACATAGTCAATAGCCAATTCCTTGGGGAAACTCTGGACGGTTGGCAGCTAGCTATGCTAATAGCCCACTCAATACCACTGAGCACACTTATATGCACACTTCATTAACCATAGGAATTATCACAGTATCATAATTGCAAAATATTCAATGAATAACAGCCAACTTGGTTGGCTGTGGATTCCATGAATATTATTGTGTAGATGTCCACGTCATTCACTTCCTATAGGAATCCAATTGTGTGGCCTATAAGGAGAGATAATAATGACTGCAGCTAGAAGCTGCAGTTTAATAATATTTTTGCGTTCACTCGTACTTCAATTATCTGCTCTATTTTTCTCATTCTCAATTCATGACCGAATATTTCATATTAATTTAAAAACACCAGCAGAGAGCTGATCATGATCACCCAACTCGCATTAATTTTGTTAAGAAGTTATATGATTATTATGATCAAGGTATATAACTACTAGCTAAGTGAATACAAAACTTTTACATTAGCTAGCTATAGCTATGGTAATAGCTAGCTATGGTAATAGCTAGCTATAGCTATGGTAATAGGTAGCTATAGCTATGGTAATAGCTAGCTATAGCTATGGTAATAGCTAGCTATAGCTATGGCAATAGTTAACATACTTCAATTTTGCTAAAATAATTAGCCACAAAATTTTATCCCACTAATTTTGGTTATACACGTGTAGATTAGTTGTTTGTTTGTTTGCTTGTTTGTGTTCTTTTCAGCTGTTGATCAATTGGCCATTAGCTACTTATAGCTATATGTATTAGTGAGGTGAATACTGTCCATTTCAGGATGGTTGTCCATAAAGAATGAGAAATAGGTAGTGGCTTACAAGGACCTAAATAAGAAACCTATTCCCCATCCTGACAACCAACCTGCAATGGATGGTACCTAGCTAATGGACAAAGCGGCTAGTCCATTCTGTAATTCATACTCCAGGAAGTTAAGCCAAATGGGAGGTTTGATGATAACCCCTTCATAATATGTATAGTACGAATGGTTGTACAGACCATAATGGTAATTCATCCTCGCAGATATCTGTATACTATTACTAGCTATATAGCTAGCTGTGGTAATTACTGTATATGTATACTGTATCAAAAGGTCTCTAACTAGTATAGCTACTAACAGTTCACCATTAAGGAAGTTTAGCTGCATAACTGGTAGCTATTGGGTCTGTGTTCACCATTCACCATTCTCATGTTCACCATTAAGGAAGTTTAGCTGCATAACTGGTAGCTATTGGGTCTGCGTTGCTATTAACTTCATTAATTGAGTGGCCCACATCTGGACTAGCTGCTTCGTCCAATTAGCCTCAGGATTACTGGCTATATTAGTTAACAGCTAAAAAAAAAAAAAAAAAAAATGTACATGACATTGTGTACATAGTGCATAGCTACCATGAAAATTATATAGCTAGTGGGATGTGATTCAGCAAAATTGAAGTGTGTCATTACCACAGCTAGCTATATAGCTAGCTAGCTATGTGCTATGTAAAAGTTGTGTTCATTTAATACCTTGGTCATTAATTAATGCGAGTGGGTGACCAGCCCTATACATTATGTATACTAGCTATACAGAATAGGGTTGTAGTTATAGACTAGAATTATTGTTTCTGATCATTGAATAGCCTATGCCAATAGCTAGCTAATGCATACAATTTTCGAATTAAAAAAAAAAGCAAAATCAAACCAAAAAAACTGTTCATAAAATCTGATTCCTCTTTGACTTTGTAGCTAAACTGTGTCACTCATTGGCTACAACATAGCTATCAGTAGCTACCCATATCCTTCTGAAGCTTCCTATAATATTATGAGTACAACATAGCTAGGAAGTGGAATGACATGATCTGTTTGTATGCATGTGTTCAATGAAGATGGAATGGGGCTGATTGATCACTTTTACAAGAAAACCGGCCAGTACACATTATTTTTCTTGGAAGCTATTAAATTTTGTATATGTGACAGGTGACAGTGGAAAACATTATACATGGAACTATAATAATTATGTTCCTACATGTGAGTTAATTGCCACAGATGACAGTCTAGTGGACACTTTTCAATTGAATTGGACTGAACTAGTGGGACACCATACCCTTATCAAAATGTGAGGAAGGATCAATGAATAGATTGACACAACATTGCATGGCGCAGATGGTTTTCTAGGGGACGTACCTCATGCACGAGGCATATAAAAAAAGCCACTGCAGGTGGTTATTTATAATGGAGTCAGTGTTCTGGTGAATCTAGGGTCTATAGCTAGCTACTTGTATCAATCGTACTAGCCATATAAGGAGCTCCAGTGATCTGCATGTGCATGCATGTACGTAATATGATAGTGACAGGTCAAGTGGATGTACAGAATCTAGACTCCCCTTTTAAGCCAATTTCTCAAGTGGCTCTGATCATGGAATAATTCCAAACACTTCAGAATCATGCACAGTACAATATAAAAATGTACCTACGTAGCTAATCTATACGTATAATAATTATACGTAGCTAGTAGGATATCTACATACGTACATGTAACTATCTGGCTGACCTCACCTCACTTCTAGGGTAGGTGACAGGAAGTTCATAACTACTTCATCATGTTTTCAACTAGTACAAGATGTTCTCAATAGATTTGACTTCATAAATTACGTAGTATTGCATCCATGCATTCTGCAATGTCAAAGCCACTGCAACCATGGAAGGGAGGAAAGGAGGAAATACCTGCTATATAGCTATAATACAAGTGAAGAGGTTAGCTAGCTAGCTAAACAATTTCCCATAGGCAGAGGAACATAAATTTACCTGGGGGGGGGGGGGGGGGGGGGGGGGGGCAACCCCAAACCCCCATTGCACCATACTTAGCTACCAACAATAGTTGTGATTTAATTTTAAAAAAAAAAGAGTCAAAATTCAGTCAACACAAACAAGTTATATACGTAACAGTAAGTTCTAATAGATACCAAAATAATATCTTCCAGCAATTAGCGATCAAGCTGCTGCAACAGTTTAAGTGACTAACTTAGCTTTATGTGTGAATGATTTTCATGTTTATCAATAGAGTTGAAAATGTTTCACTTTGCACATGCAGTCATGCATAACTGTCTCCTACAATGACTTAATAGTTGAATGAAATCTTGAAATCTGGGGGGGGGGGGGGGGGGGGGGGGGCAAAACCATAAGTCTAAACATCTGGGGTGCCATGGCTCCCTGGCCCCCCTGGTTCCTCCGCCTATGTTTCCAGCATACGTACATACGATAATAATTATGCACCGAACTTCATTGCATGACTTTAATTGAGCTTACAACTTTATCCATGCATCATGCCATAATACATGCGGAGGCATGTTTTCATGTATGCATTTGTTACTATGGTTTCAATGATAGCAGTAGCTAGCAGGAAGGATGTCCTCATGGCATTCAGGTGCAGGTGTGTGGTATTTCATGTTTCAGCTATGCTTTTCAATAATAAATTATAAAAGAATGTGTCCACAAAGAAGATAATTTTCCCAATATTATACCAAATTGGCTTGGTGTAACATACAATGTGGTATTTATATAAACTCTTCCCTCTTTGGAGTAGATAGCTAAGATAATTAAGGGTATTGTGAAACAGTGTGGGGTATTAGCTACAGAATTCCTACCCGGATAATTGTAATACACTCATCTCTCCAGTATGGAGAAACAGAAAGGGAGGAGTACACCCATCTCCCCTATAATGTAGGAGCGGAGGGACGGAAGGGGGAGTACACCTATCTCCTATAATTATTTTAATGACAGGAGCGGAGGAACAGAAGGAGGAAGAGCAGCCACAGATCAGTACGCACTAAAATCCCAGACGTTTTGGAAACTTGATTAAATATCTATGCATTGAGAGTATAATTATACGTAGCAGTACAGGTTTAGTTAATACATCCAGTGTCACTTTCACACAGGCTCATAATTATATTACTAATGCAGGGCTGGCTCATCCAATTTGATATTGGGTGGGCCACTTTGAGGTGAACCTCTATCATGTATAGAAGTATATAGCCATCACTGGCAGGTGTATTCCCTTAGCAGAGCACATGACATGCTTGTGGTTTATTATTACATGATCAATAATGGAGTGTGACAAATGAGTAGTTTCAACAGATTTGCTATCAATAATGGAGTGTGATAAATGAGTAGTTTCAACAGATTTACTAAATAAAGTGTGAGAATTTCTTCTAGTTTTCACATTAATTAGTAAAATATTGGGTGGGCCATACATGGTTCCCCTGGCCCACCTTCACGAGCCAGCCCTGTGATGCACTTATCATTCTTAGAATTATTATGAGATATTATGCCCTCAGTAATAATGGATTAATGATCAAGTTGGATGATGAAGTGCTGATGGTGTGTGGGTTGGTGAGTTCTTTATGAGCTTAAAGACTGGGAGCAGAGGAGGGAGAAAATGTAGCAAACAGGGAATAAAGATCAATGAGTAAAGCAAAACACACAAGGAACAAAAACTCACAATGAAGCCAACAGTGCCAGGAATTAAAAAATAAATGATATATAAACCAACTGAAATGGGAATGATGATGCTGAAAAGATAAGAATGTACCATTATCAAGTTGGATCTGAAGTTCTTATTGGGAACTTTGCGAGTATAGAATCCCAGGATCACCGTTATGATCAACAGTATTGCACTCATTAACAAACCAATGGAGAATATTTCCTGAAAATACTTTCTTCTGCATCTTATGATGATGTTTCTGTCTTTGATTTCTTCATAGGCTTCATATTTAGAGTAAAATAAATCAGGTATTTTCAATAAGGTGTTGATAAGTGCGATTATCAGAACGAAGGTGGTGAGGGCATTTTCTGTGAGGAAGCGACCTGGGTTTCTATAATGGATGAATATTCTGTAAACTCTCCACGTCCGAACACACACTGTCCCAAGCAGTAACATCAAGCCAATGGATATCGAAAAATCAAGAAAATGTTGCATTTTACAAATTCTTTGTGACTTTATCTTGTCGGTAAAGCAGTATGTTAGTATGGTGGTTATCAAAGCAGCTATGAAGAGGTAGCAACTGATGAAGCTTAGTAAATTCAACTTGATTCCAGAGGACTTCACTGACTTCTGGCGTCTGTAAATGCAAGTTATGATGTTGAGGGTTAAAATAAGTGCTAAAATTATGCCAACAATGATGAACATTAAAATACCCAATTCTTTAGGCAAAGTGAAGATTCCAAATTCAAATTTATCATTTATGATCGTCTGAAGTTTTTTGCTTTTTCCTACGATTTCGTCCATTTCTCTATTATAGGTACCCATTAATACTTTGCCTCCTGTTTGGAAAATGTTGACATTTTGGTGAACGCGACCAGTCGTATGGTTAAATTTTATCTTCCCGGATAACCCTTCAAAATCCAATTGCAATAATTCCTCTTGGATGATATCAGTACTATCACTCTGTCCATATCGATAAGATCCCAGGTCTATCCTGCTCATGGAATTATTAAGAGACATGATGAGTGACCACATAGCATCAAATAACAGTGGTGCATGTGGATCGCGATCGTATTGTTGCTGAGGAATTTGCCTCATTAATTTAGCACGATATAGTTCACTAAACGTCTCCAGTGAAATCCCAGCATTTATGATTTTGTTTTCTTCAGGGTTTCGTAACTGGTGCTGGACAATTATGAAATTATTCATCGTTTCTTTTATTTGATCTTTAGTGCAGTTGTATACTTCCTTCTTAAACTGAATTTCAACATCAGAAATGTCCATCACTTTATTCTGATTCAAAATAAACTGATACGTCTCTGATGAAGTGAGTTTTTCTTTTTCTGCTATACAAATCACTCTACTTAACAAAACAGAATCTAGCAAAAGAACTATGATGCGAGATTTGTTACCTGCTTCCTGAACAGTTTTGGGGGAAAAATTATCAACTGATAAAGGGAACAAATTTAGTGTTCTTGAGCTTATTCTCGTCTTGTTAACTAACCTCGCTATGGAAGTAAAGTACATTCTAGAGTCGTCGTAAAGAATGCTGACATCCTTCCAATTTCTGATCAGAGAAAGGATCGCCTTGGCAACAGCCTCAGCAGAATCCATGATCCCAAATGAGTAGGGGTAGCGGGTGTGATCACTAAGTTCTAGTGATGCCGAGAGATGTATATTCAGGAGTGTGATCTCACTATGTCCACTAAATTCTGCAATAGCTTTGGATGAGACTGAACAAACTGGACCAATAGCACCAACAATATTATCAGAATTCACACTTGAATTTTTCCCTTGAGATCCACCCTGGGAAGATGATGTTGTTTTGAGAGATTTAGCAAGGGAAGATGCAAATCTGTAAAGGGCTTGAGATGCAAAACTGCAGCCACTATCTTCTTTCAGAAGTTTGAGTCTATAGCCCTGCAAAATATTAGTGCTATTATTGGCCAACTCCACTGCTATCTCAGCAGCAGGGAAGAGAACTTCTCCATTATCATATGACGGTTGTAGGATTTGAGGTATTTCCTTATTCGGGTAAGGCAGGAGTGTCAGTATGTTCAGTGTCTCAAGCTCTGTACATGAAATATAGACTGAGCTGGAGAGAAGTGATAGTAGAAGTAACTTAGGAAGCATTATAAACTGCCATTCATAACTACTGTATCACTTGGAAGCTAAGGTCATGGCTATATTAAATTAACTACAAAAATCGGTGATTTTATGGGTTTCGCTAGGACGGAAGAAGTACAGGAAATGACTTCATTTCTGCATTCCAGCTCACAGGCATCCTCAATTATTTCATCGATCGGAATCGACCCGCCGAGAGGGCAACTATAGTACAGTGTAGACGGCAAAATGTACGGTAAATTGTTACTATATTTAGATACAATTTACTGCAGTAAACGGACATATGCAGAGTTGCAGACCATGATTGTGCTAAGCTAAACATTGTACACTATGCCATCTATGTATAGAGCATTGGCAGTTGCATGCCCTCTCCCACCTTTGGTGGGTCAATATGCCCCTCGAACTTTGTACACCGTTTGAGCATGGACTAATACATTATCCCTCATTAGCAATAATCCTTAATTGCATTATTAATTACTCCTACATCTGAGCATGCAGACTATAACCTAATATTATTTCTGAAGATGGGAGGCTACCTTAATAGGCAACCACAGGCTTTAACCATCATAATTGCATTGGGAACTGTCCACTCAGCTTTGCCTCTGCATGCATGTGTAATTATATCTATAGCCTGTTTCTCATGCAATTATACCCAAATTGCACTCAAAAGCATGTGACTACCTATACAAATGGCACCCCATTGCAGGAGCCAATCAAATATAATGCAGAAACACCCTGCATAGGTTATACCTATAGGTAGGAAGTGAATTCCAAGAAATATTACCAGGCCACACTATCAGAATATTAGCTGTTACAGTTGATTTAATAAGAATTGCAACAGATTTTTTTAGCATCCTACTACAATGTTATTACAGGTCAATTATGTAGTCAGAGTTTGGTTAATCACTGCATGGCTAGAACTCTGTTGCAAGTTTTATTAAATCAACTGTATTCAGAATATCAAAAACATAGCCTCCTTTGTCCTCTGAAAGGAGGCTATGTAAATTTTGGTTTTGCTGTTCTTCTGGAATTTATGTTGCTGGTCACTGCAATCTGCTAAATAATATTATAGCTAACAATCACAACAAAATGAATTCAAAGGAGGTACATTTTTTTGAGTTCAGTTGTTTGGCAGTCAACAAATTAATACTAGAGTGGAGAGTGGCTGCTTGCATGGTCTGTTCGATTTTGTGCCTCAGATGCATGATATTTCCTTAAAGCCAAAGAAGGGAGTTGGTTTTCTTCACCGTGCCAAGCTCTGTAAGGAAACGAAACAAAAAAATAAATAAATTAAAACCAAAGAAGGGAGTTGGTTTTCTTCACCGTGCCAAGCTCTGTAAGGAAACGAAACAAAAAAATTAAAGAAACTCTGAACAATGGATATAATTATAAATTGCAGGTTGTCCTTTCTTTAAAGATCACTTGGTTATGTCTCCATAGTGCTTGAATCATTAATTTCAATCTCTGTAAAGAGACCTTTTTTAGGTAATCACTATATAGACAGATTTTGCTATATAATAATAATAATACAAAGTGGAATAGGGTGGTCTCTTAATACATGCAGAGTCACTCTTTTTGAAGCATGGCAGAGGTGTGAACTGGAAGCTCCAACCTGTAGCCCAAGTGCTAATTGGCGCTAATTGGTGCTAACAGATGGGAAAATAGGAGCTTAGGGTTGCGAAGCCCAACATCGATCACATCATTGGGCAAGCTCAATAATGGAGAGTTTGTGGATGGGGAAAGAACTGACAGATGTCAGCTCTCAGCGAAGAGGCTTTGTAGCTAGATCAGAGATTCCTCTGTACTATATGGAAAGCTTTCTTCACTTTCTTACTGTACCATGCCCCTAAATTCTGTATAATAATTTATGTAGCTACAAGATATTGCACAGTACTTTGCTAGTACTTGGCTTGTATACTTACAAGGTCAGATAACTCAGTGACTGTTACTTCCTTTATGACCATACACATGTCACTTCATAGCTCCCAGAAAAATACATAATTCGCTACACATTAAATTTTCGTTGTAGCTAAATAATTTTGGTACATTTACAAAAAATTGATATTTTAACAAAAAATTACGGGTATAGTCTAAGCATAAACATTCATAAATGGTATTAATTGGCCTGTACTTTCAAGGCCACACATTAGACATGATGTGTAACTTGCAGCACTGGTTTCATTTCTTGAGTGTCATCCTGGTAGACAGGATATTCTTAAGACAGGAATTCTTTGTAAGGGAATTCTATAGTTCTTGATACAGGGGAATTAATGTTGGGAAAAAGTTTCTAATTTCACTTGATTAGAAGGGGCAGGATGGGCAATTGACCACTTCACACAATGTGTATACACCTCCTGCATCACACAATTCTTGATGATCACTTACAAAAATGCTTCAAACAGTTTTGTATGGGTCAAATTGGGAGCCTCTGCACCAGAGAGAAAAATAAGAAAAATTAATGTTAATTAGTATGATTATACTTGTGATTGGTATTGGTCTCGTAAAAATTGGCCCAAGTCTATTATTTCCGAAAATATCTAGGCACCATGCGTGAATGGATAAGAAGCTGAAGGTTCAATGGTACTATAATTATATTGTAGCATAACCTCTGAGTAATGGACACACTTGGGACCTGTCCTTAGTCCTTACTAGCTAGAGAGGTTGTCATCTTTTACTCTTTTGTTGAGAGGTCAGAGTGTTCTTTTATCAGAGGTTATACACTGTAAAAATTATTTTTGCCACAAACCCACCAAATCCTGATGTGTGATAAAGGTTAGTTTCCCTTTGAATGATCTGTCTGAGGGCGACTTCCCGACTGGCATGCTTCAAGCGGTGGTGTGCGGCCATGCTTGACTTGCCCGACTGAAGATCCAAGATCTCTTCAAGTTCTTCATTGTGACGTTGTAAGTACCTACAGGAGTACAGCGGATCCTCTGATTCAGGACCCAGAATATTGTCCAATTGCAGACAGGTTGTCCTAAGGTGCTTTTAGATTGTCAGAGGTCTGGGAAAATTATTTTGAATGAACAAATTATGTACAAATGATATAGGTCCTGGAGAAACGAGTATCAAAGGAATCAGCTAATATTATTGAAGCATGCACATCACATAAATTAACCTCCCACATGTGTACAAGTCTAAGTATCCACAGCCACTGAATGAATATTATACTGCATAGAGAATCGTACAACATAACAGTGAGATGATATTTCTATGAGGTTATTAAAATGGAGACGAGTATCAAAGGAATCAGCAGACATTGAAGTGTCAGTAAATGTGTCACATGACATGTACAAATTGAGTGTATGATTTGTTGCCTTATTGCCTAAATGTACGACTAATTATTCCATAAGGGTACTTTAATTGCAGCCAGCAAGCAAGCAGCTATCATGCATGACTCATTGAAATTGTAAAATATACTCCAAAAACGTACATACTACACACATGCACAAACAATAAATATCAGGATCTAATTTCAATAGAGCCTTGGGGACGAGGCTACTTCTAAAGGTTAATTGAACCCAATAACCAGTCAAGCATTCATTCCAGCCAAAATATTTCGAGTGTACCGTCAACTGACCTAGGGTTGGATTACTAGGGACACTTGTCTAGATGACAGACACTAGAGTCCAGGAAATATTATGTGTAACACCCTTGCAAGAGCAAAATAAGGCAGTCACTTGTTTAACAGATTTTTTTCTTGTTTCTTATAGGCAGGCAGGACGAAATAAGCTTTAACATAAACTACCTCAGTATACTGTCCCTTTGAGTTTGTATGGTCATTATGTTCTAGTATACAAAGATAAACAGCAATATACTGGGATACTAAGATAACCAGCAATATACTGGGATACTAAGATAACCAGCAATATACTGGGATCTAGTATACAAAGATAAACAGCAATATACTGAGATACTAAGATAACCAGCAATATACTGGGATCTAGTATACAAAGATAAACAGCAATATAGTGGGATCTAGTATACAAAGATAAACAGCAATATACTGGGATACTAAGATAACCAGCAATATACTGGGATCTAGTATACAAGATAAACAGCAATATACTGGGATCTAGTATACAAAGATAAACAGCAATATACTGGGATCTAGTATACAAAGATAAACAGCAATATAGTGGGATCTAGTATACAAAGATAAACAGCAATATAGTGGGATCTATTATACAAAGATAAACAGCAATATACTGGGATCTATTATACAAAGATAAACAGCAATATACTGGGATCTAGTATACAAAGATAAACAGCAATATACTGGGATCTAGTATACAAAGATAAACAGCAATATACTGGGATCTATTATACAAAGATAAACAGCAATATACTGGGATCTAGTATATAAAGATAAACAGCAATATACTGGGATCTAGTATACAAAGATAAACAGCAATATACTGGGATACTAAGATAACCAGCAATATACTGGGATCTAGTATACAAAGATAAACAGCAATATAGTGGGATCTAGTATACAAAGATAAACAGCAATATACTGGGATCTATTATACAAAGATAAACAGCAATATACTGGGATCTAGTATACAAAGATAAACAGCAATATACTGGGATCTAGTATACAAAGATAAACAGCAATATACTGGGATCTATTATACAAAGATAAACAGCAATATACTGGGATCTAGTATATAAAGATAAACAGCAATATAGTGGGATCTAGTATATAAAGATAAACAGCAATATACTGAGATACTAAGATAACCAGCAATATACTGGGATCTAGTATACAAAGATAAACAGCAATATACTGAGATACTAAGATAACCAGCAATATACTGGGATCTAGTATACAAAGATAAACAGCAATATAGTGGGATCTAGTATACAAAGATAAACAGCAATATACTGGGATACTAAGATAACCAGCAATATACTGGGATCTAGTATACAAGATAAACAGCAATATACTGGGATCTAGTATACAAAGATAAACAGCAATATACTGGGATCTAGTATACAAAGATAAACAGCAATATAGTGGGATCTAGTATACAAAGATAAACAGCAATATAGTGGGATCTATTATACAAAGATAAACAGCAATATACTGGGATCTATTATACAAAGATAAACAGCAATATACTGGGATCTAGTATACAAAGATAAACAGCAATATACTGGGATCTAGTATACAAAGATAAACAGCAATATACTGGGATCTATTATACAAAGATAAACAGCAATATACTGGGATCTAGTATATAAAGATAAACAGCAATATACTGGGATCTAGTATACAAAGATAAACAGCAATATACTGGGATACTAAGATAACCAGCAATATACTGGGATCTAGTATACAAAGATAAACAGCAATATAGTGGGATCTAGTATACAAAGATAAACAGCAATATACTGGGATCTATTATACAAAGATAAACAGCAATATACTGGGATCTAGTATACAAAGATAAACAGCAATATACTGGGATCTAGTATACAAAGATAAACAGCAATATACTGGGATCTATTATACAAAGATAAACAGCAATATACTGGGATCTAGTATATAAAGATAAACAGCAATATAGTGGGATCTAGTATATAAAGATAAACAGCAATATACTGAGATACTAAGATAACCAGCAATATACTGGGATCTAGTATACAAAGATAAACAGCAATATAGTGGGATCTAGTATACAAAGATAAACAGCAATATAGTGGGATCTAGTATACAAAGATAAACAGCAATATACTGAGATACTAAGATAACCAGCAATATACTGGGATCTAGTATACAAAGATAAACAGCAATATACTGAGATACTAAGATAACCAGCAATATACTGGGATCTAGTATACAAAGATAAACAGCAATATAGTGGGATCTAGTATACAAAGATAAACAGCAATATAGTGGGATCTAGTATACAAAGATAAACAGCAATATACTGGGATCTAGTATATAAAGATAAACAGCAATATAGTGGGATCTAGTATACAAAGATAAACAGCAATATAGTGGGATCTAGTATACAAAGATAAACAGCAATATACTGGGATCTAGTATACAAAGATAAACAGCAATATACTGAGATACTAAGATAACCAGCAATATACTGGGATCTAGTATACAAAGATAAACAGCAATATACTGGGATCTAGTATACAAAGATAAACAGCAATATAGTGGGATCTAGTATACAAAGATAAACAGCAATATACTGGGATCTAGTATACAAAGATAAACAGCAATATACTGGGATCTAGTATATAAAGATTAACAGCAATATACTGGGATACTAAGATAACCAGCAATATACTGGGATCTAGTTTACAAAGATAAACAGCAATATACTGAGATACTAAGATAACCAGCAATATACTGGGATACTAGTATACAAAGATAAACAGCAGTATACTGTCAACAACCATAATCACCCAGTGCGAGAATTACAGTTCTAGACTTGGTGCTACCTATATATCAGTTGTACTGGATTTTACAGAGATCTTGTAACTTGGGAAAAAGCACTGAACATAATCAGAGAGTACGATAATACTCTCTAAGTAGGGATGGTACGCCATTGCACCAATACAAAGCATTTTTTTCCTTCATTATGCAGGAATGCTTCTCTTCTACTATCAACAACTTCTGTCTTGAAGACAGAACACCTTCAATGTGCCCCCTTACCCATCACCAATATTACCAAAGTGGACCTGCTTAAAAAAAACAACCTTTTTCAAGGAACCAAACCTCTGGAGGGTGAAATCTAAAAATACCGGTTTATATGTATGTAGAATTCTATGACAATCTCATTATGAAAGCTAGCCAATACAGGGTGGAGGGGGGGGGGGGGGGGGGGGCTTCTCTCGCCCCTTCCCCTACTAAGGATAAAAGGCTGGGCCCCAAATGTGTCCATTATTTGGAGGTTCCACTGCAGCAGAGTGTGTGTCCTTTACCTTTCTATGAGCTGACACATCCCAGAACAGCTGTAGAATCTCTTGCTCTCATCGATGGCCTCTCTGAACCACATCAGCTTCTCAACTATGTAATAATCAAAAAAATTAGTTGCACAAAACATTAAAAGCTGTCAAAGGCTTATAACCTTAAGATCAAAGCTTGGTTGTACAGCACAACCTCACCCTGTTTTATACAAATCAGGCTGTATGGTTTACTGTTGTGTACTAATAATTATAGTTCATTTGTATAGTAAACTACTATAGATGATTACTGCTATTATTTTTAATGAAGCTAATCTATAATCGTGGTCTACATTTGTAATAGTGGGCTACGTGCTTGAAATCGTGCTCAAATTCAAAATTGCAATGTAGGGCACAAATAAGGAATAGGTGTGAGAGGATTACAATAACAGTATATAATTACAGATAATATGTCCCAGAGTTGGTGCACATAAGACGTCACTCACATGATTTAAGGAAGAGTGTAATGCTTGAAATAGGAGGAGACCAGGTCATCCAGAAACAGTATATAATTACAGATAATATGTCCCGGAGTTGGTGCACATAAGACGTCACTCACATGATTTAAGGAAGAGTGTAATGCTTGAAATAGGAGGAGACCAGGTCATCCACAGTCAGAGCATAGTGGACATTGTGTAGAGCCAAATCAGTGAGCTTTCAAGGCCATAATTATGGCCTTTAAATAGACCTCAGCCAATAATTATGATGTCAGACCAAAGCAAATCTTGACCCGACATTTGACCCGGTAAATGGCCTATGACAGACTGTTATAATCCTCACTGCAAATACGGGCATAGTCATGACTTTGAAGAGGGCCCGAGTGACTCATAATTATGCCAGATGTGCCAAGAGCACAGTCCCATTATCTTGAGCCAGCGCTCTGTGCTAATGGCATGCATTTGTTACACCAACAACAACCACTTCACTACTAGATACAACCAACAACAACCACTTCACTACTTGATACAAATTAATGCAGTCAATAGCACTCCAGCTTTGCCTTGTACTATTTTTACTCTAATACCACAGCTAACCATGCTAATACATATTGACTCAGTATTACCTTTTGCAGCAACCTTTGACCTTTTCTCAGCCTTTTTCCTATGAGAGAGAGAAAGAGTTCGTACATAACACAATAGGGAAAGAGATTATACCTTCATACATGTATACTATTTCTTTGCCCGCTAATCCCAAATTAGTTTTACTTGACATGCACAAAAAAAAAACATTAAAAATGAATATAACTGGTTATATCCACAGCCAAGATAAACAATTCACGAGCAGAGAAAAAGGTATGCATACGAAATCAGTCAACAACTGAGGGGCCTGCTGCCAGCTGGCCCACAATATAGAAAGCACTGATATAGTGATTAAAAAAAACATAAAGTCCAAAGTTCAGCATTAACTGATAGCTGACTCTCAGGTCATGATATATCTAGGTCTACACTTGAAAATGTCCCAGGCGTATGTATGGTAGTATTGTGCAATAGTATGCACATGGTCCAATTTTAAGTGGATTGTAGGCACTAGGCTTATATAAGTATGCATCACTAAAGCAGTTGAGGCTATATACAAAGGCAGGGTTCTCACCAGGAAAAAAAAAGACAAAGTGGTGCTCAAAATACCACATCAAAGGATAATCTACTTTCTTCATGGTATTTGTCATTGTTTTAACCATATCAAAGGAAATTTGGTCCCTTCAGAGTGGTTTTCCGCCACCCTATCAAGCTTTTAGATTGTCCTTTCTTGAGAGGTTTCGAAGTGTCCTTTATCAGAGGTTTCCTGATATGCACCTGTTTGTTGCCTTTCAAGACTCCTATATTATAAGGTCACACAATTCACCTTCATAAAAGGAGTCGTTAAACACGATTGCCCACCTAAAACAACTGCATGAATGGTTGGAATAATTGCATTAAAGACTGAACCATTGCACCCAAGACTCTCCCATTCAAATAAGCCTCATTAGGAGTTCATTTAGGAGGGCACTTGGATAACCCAAGCACCTTTGATAAACATGGACACACAGCACTACTCATGTACCATAATAGCTGAGTGAGCAAGCTTGGGCTTTTTGAGCTGATATTCATTTGTGTGCTTCCCACTCCTTGTGCTACTTAAAAGATTAATGCTTACCAAGGTGCCTACAAGCCTAGTGCCAATCGCCTAGCCTAGCCTAGCAACTGTATTCAATCAAGGCAATAACAACATGTGCATTACCTATGCACGCATTGTGCTACTATTCACGACACATATGCCTACCGTACTTGGGGCATTTTGGAGCATAGACTTAGATATATAGATATAGAACAATTTCAATGAGTCATGACCAGAGAGTCAGCTTGCTTGAATAATTATTTTGTACCAAAGGTCAGAATAATTAAGATTTTATACGCTATCTCTTCGAGGTCATACACTAACCTTTCTTTCTTGTCTTTTCTTAGAGATTCTTTGAGCATCTGGGCTGCTTTTCTCGACCCAGGATGTATCATCTTCTCTGCCTTTTTGCGAGCAGCATGATCAATACCTGATTTTGCCTTTTCCTTCGGCTAAAATTATAAATTCAAAGTACAGTGCAATACAGATGTACTATTTTCTATTTTCCGTGAGACATCTTTGAAGTGACACGTGCATGGTCACAGGTGTGAATGTTGAGTTATTGTATGAGGTACCTAATGTGTGACGTTGAAGTATACAAACTTTCTGGGGCATTACAGTGCACTATTTCTGGCTTGGGAACAAATATGGGGGTGGGGTTGCAATCCCCTCAATCCCACCCCTGGATCTAGCCCTGTTATCACATGCTATTATGGTAATGGTTATTCCAGACTACTGGTACCTGGAGGAAAACCATCTTCCACGCTACTGAAGTCTCGTCTATTTGGCCCGCTTTAAGTAAGAGTCCATGCACCAATCCATTGGAATCCACATGGATGAACGGTCCCACTCAACTATAATTCTCTTTGGTTGCCTTAGGGAGCCCTTTGGGGTGCACACTGCAAGCTGGGCTAGCCTTGGAGTCACACTTGTGCGTAAATAGTACGTCCGGGTCCCGTACACCTAACGGTCGCTCCCTTGGAGGAGCTAGGGACCGTTCATCCATATTGATCCATCCATTGTACAGGGACCATCTAAAGAATCGCTTCTGAGCTACAGGAACTCACCATTATGCCACGTGTCCAGAAGTGGTGAAGGTCGTCAATAGCAAAAGCTCGACTTGAATAAGGATAAGGATCGTATCATACGTGAGGTGATCGTCACTGGATCATGGACTTGATACATCATAGCACTGGACTGGAGGTAGCCATTTGATACATCATAACTGTGCCATTTGATACATCATAACTGTATCTAGTTGCTTACTTACTAGCAATTTATTTCAGTGTAAAACCCAAGTGCATGTTAGAATGTATCAAATATGAGTAGAAGTCATCTAATTAGCCTTTTATTTTCAGAAAAAAATGGTTACATGAAGTGTGCAGCTCCAGTTTCATTCTCAGGTTTTGGAGAAGGTACAAAAAGTGCAAAAGTTTTCGATGAGGATGTGTGCTCGCCTGCTCGGGATGTGTAGTAAGAACGGGAATGAGTCATTACTAACCTGGTCTGGCCTTCAACCTCTGGTGAGCAGTGAAGATACTGTTTGTCGGCCCAAATTTGCATAATTTATGGACCCCTGGACCCCCTTATTGAGAAGTTACAATAACATTTTAATTGCCCCAATTTGAGGACTAGGTCATATGAATTTTCTTTCTATCCACATGCTGGAATTCATTGCCCACTGAAATTATTTCAAGCTTGGCATTTCGAAAACAGCTGGAAATTAACTGTCTGTTCTTTGTGTTAGCCTGTTAGCCCTTATTCATGGGGGCATCTTTTTCTGCAGCTAATAGCTATTCATGTCTCTTTGCTTGAATGCAAACCTTCCCTACTTAATATACAATCATTCAAGTGAAATAATAGTTTAAAAAGCAATTGTAGGGATGACAAGTCAACATCAAAGTTTATAAACAAGAAGGGATGAGTCAGTAGTACAGCTGGAACTTAACGCAATTAATGATCCATGACAATGCATCTCAATTAACTTCCATGCAACTATGCTATCTCATTTTCAAGCAGTAGCTACATGATTATGAGGGTGGAATTTAATCCATGCAGCTAACAACAGTTTAGAGTATCAATTGAAGAGGGATTCAGCACCACTGTACGTAGATCACATCACAAAATTACTGGGCGTACATTTAGGAGCACCATCACTTCTCAATCTGGTGTCATCCTCACATTATGCATAATAAGTGGCTTGCTTCACGTACATACATGTAGGCACTTCAAGGAGGTTCTTGATGATCTGAACACTCTGAATAATTAATGTACATTGCATACCTAATGTGTCATTGTGCATTCGGGCATTTTACTATGACTACATTAGCTATACACTGTAAAAATGAAAAGTGTTTAGCTACTGCACACCATCAGTTTGTCCCAATATTATTATATAGCTACACACTGTTTTGTTTTTGCCTCGGCACCAAAGTGCCGAGGCGCAGTGCTGGAGTATAGTAGTCTCGCGGGCCGACGTGAGACTAGCGACTATCGATTCTCTTCTGGCTACGCGAGACTAGTATGATGGTGGTGGTGGTACGTTTGTCCGCATGCGCGTGACCTTCAATGCATGACCTTGAAGAAAAGTGACATGAAAGTCATAAACAGCGAGAACAGAGAGTAGAAACAAAACTTATGATGTGATCGTCTGAAAGACAGCAAACAAGAAGGCTTTGAACAAGTAGAAAGGGTACAAAGTTCTGAAAAGGCAGCACGAGTGGAATATCTAGAAACTCAAAATAAAATGCTTGGTGCATATCAAGTCTTGTGTATGTGTCGAGGCATCAAGTCTTTTTAAAGACACACTTATTACGTAATGACATGTGTGTATTGGGATGATTTAGTGTGCAGTACACACTTTCATTTTTATAGTGTAGCTACATAGCTAATGCTTCTGTTTTACAGTACGTGCTCCACCAAGTGTCAGCTCTTTATATTAAAATCGTTTACAGTACAGGTACGTGTGCCTACCAAGTGTGTGAAAGCAAAATCAAAAATCACAATCAGCCTCCATAATAACAATGAAGCTAGGACTTCCTAATAATCATAATTTTCACAAGTAAAGCTGTTAATATTGCGTTTTTTGGGGATGCCACACATAACAGCTGCCATGTGGGCATAACCACTACTCCAGCGTACTAATATGTATGACCGAGCAAGGAGAATCACATCTACCAGCATGGACAGTATTCCTTTATCCTCTTCATTTGTTATAACATGATGTTGTTTCATCTTGCCAATATGAAAACCTCCAATATCTAAAGATCGAAACCTCAGCCCAAACTTAGACACTGCCAAATCCCTGACTGAATGAGAATCTGTGGCCAGAAATATGTAGCTGTTATTTCCAGTATACTTATTAGCTCTATCAACTGCACATTGGAGAGCTTTCATCCATTTTTTTCTATCTTTTATACATTTTATATTGGAATCATCTTTCACTGTATGGGAACCATCAAATCCTGTTCTTATATGGAGCCCAACGTACGGTATGCCATCAATTCCTAACACTGTCATGGCACTTTTAACTTCATTGATAAGTGAAGGTTCAAGAACAAACAAATATCTGAAGACTATTCCCGAAAGATTAATCAGATCTCTCTTTGATAAATTAGCGAGACCAGCTTGATTAAGACCCTCTTTTATCCATTTCTGTCCTGTGGTTGTATAGTTAGACAACAATGAATTCACTTCAATGTTAGTTGCCAATGCCACAATTGGAGTATCACCCTGTATGATACTCAAATTACTTTGCCATGTTTTTCTTTTGAAGAAAAATGGAACACTGTCCACATAAAGCTTTTTTACATTAGTGTCGTTCTTCTTGCTTTGCCTGATTTTATCTATTGCTTGTTTATCATCCCAGTTAATCATGTTTGGTCTGAGGTAGAGATTCTCATTAGGAGCTCCCCAGTACATCACAAATCTTCTTCTACTGAATAGAGCCAGAGCAAATGTACTTAATACTCCTCTAAGACGGTCTCCAATTCCACCACATCCATGTAATCTGCAGTGCCAAGCTAGCACCCTTTTGTTGCTCATTTTTGACTCATTCCTGGTGTACTCTGTCAAAAGGTTGATAAACTTCTGATATTGCGGAGGGAAGAAGCCATATTCTCCTGGATAACATTGGAAAGGAAATTTTTATTTTCAATACCTTCACGAATGCTTATATCAATATCAGTGCTGTCTCTCTGAGCAAAACCAGTATTATCCACAATGTGATTATTAGCTCTTTTTCCAGTGTAAAGTTTCCATCCATATTTACTAGCTCTTGCTCTAAATTCACCACTCTCTGTGCTTAGAACCTTTTGTCTTGTTGGTGAAACATAGATGTTAGTAGGAGGTAACGTCATATCTTGAATTTGATACTTTAGAAAAAGTACAGCAACTATTAAGATTATCACTAATGCTGAACTTCGTGGGGTGAGAGATAGCCTTCTACTTAGTGCCATGTAGCCTGGAGATTGAACAAACTGTTTGGCAACCAGCAGTTCACTGTGCATGCATACTGCTTGCAGCAATCTTGCGTTGCAAAAAATCTGCCACGTCAAGATAATATAGCTACTCCAGAGCTTCCTTTTTGGGCTCAAGCAGCTCAAAAGGCATTATCCTTGTAAAGTTATGAAGTTACTCCAATACAACTCAGGCAAAGCCTCAAAGGTCACTATAATTGTAATACTCCAGAGCTTCCTTTTTGGGCTCAAGCAGCTCGATAAGTAATATCTCGACCATAATGGACATAATTTCGAGCATAATAGGTAGCTTTTATGGGAATTGGTCAAAAACATAATAGGCAAAAAAATTTTACATACAATATAAAATTAATAATAAATAATCAAAGCCCTCAGCACTTCGCTGCTATCATGGATCTCTAAAGCAAATTCATCCCTCTTCATGCTAGAGCGCCTGACTCTACTTCATTTTGGACTGCGCATCAGATCAGAAATTGTACTACCATCTGCATGTTGACAATCTTTTACCATGATCATAGACCTATATAATATAATTGTGCAGCTGCCACATATAGCTCATTGTGCAGCTGCCACATATAGCTCATTGTGTATGATTTTTCTACTTGGTATCATATGTGGTTAGCCCTTGAAAAAAGAAAAGAAGCATATTAGGCCACAGTGTGAACTTTAATTCTTCATAGAATCAAATTGTATACCTTCTGTACACCTTCACAAACCTATAACTTAACAAATGCATCTTCTGTGGACCTTCACAAACTATATCATGTAGCTACCTCTGTTTACAAACTATTGTGTACCTTCTGTGGATCTCCACAAACTATATCATATAGCTACCTCTGTTTACAAACTATTGTGTACCTTCTGTGGATCTCCACAAACTATATATACCTTTCGTGACAATAATAGCTACGTATGTGTACCTTCTGTGGACCTTCACAAACTAATGGGTTGAACCTTAATGCCAGCACAATGGTGGCATAATAGGGGATTTTTACTTCAGGGGTTGGCAGATATGGAAGTATTGATGTTGACTCTTGAGTTCCTTTGTATAAACTGCTGAATTAGAGCAGCCACCTATGTAATTGGTGGTGGTAACAATTACAACTGTCTTCTGCTGCTGTTTTCTTTACTAAAATAATGTTCCAGAAAACTAATTTGCTGCTGATAAAATTATGATATGTGACTAAAAGAGGCTGCAATTATGCTACAATAAACCATCACTTATTACAATTTTTAAAAGCATAATAGGCATTTTTGTTGAGCATAATAGGGCAGGGGTTCTGGCATTGGAGCATAGCATAATAGAGAAGAAAAAGCATAATTTGCATGTCTCTAATAGTACACCTGCACATATAGCAAATTCAACATCACAGATGCATGTTAACTAAGTGTTAGTAACACCTACTAGCTCAGTATTAACATCAATGGTAACCTGAGGTAACCGAAGGTAACGAAGGTAAACGGATAACAGGAGAAAGAAAACATACTACCACAGTCTTGAAAACATGGTAACCTATGGAACCGGAAGCAATGGTAACCTGAGGTAACCGAAGGTAACGAAGGTAACTGGATAACAGGAGGGAGAAAACATACTACCACAGTCTTGAAACCACTACTACTACTGAGAGTGTGCATTTGTCCATTCTCCTTGATGCAATTCATCCCTTTTATGTGACTACTTTTAAGCCAAGCTACGAGAGGCAGCAAGCTGCAGCTGCACTTTAGTGGATCTAATTGACTACAATTATTATGACGATGAGGGTAGCATGAGTATAACATTGTACAATCTTACATTTTTTGAAGTGAGTTGAGTGAATTCAGCACTACTAAGTGGGGTTACCACGTTTTCAAGACTGTGGTAGTATGTTTCCCCCTCCTGTTACCCAGTTACCTCTGGTTACCTAAGGTTACCATTGGTTCCATAGGTTACCATGTTATCAAGACGTTGGTGGTATGTTTTCCCCTCCTGTTACCCAGTTACCTTCGGTTACCATTGGTACCATTGGTTACCATTGGTTACCATAGGTTACCACGTTTTCAAGACTGTGGTAGTATGATTTCCCCTCCAGTTACCTTTGGTTACTTTGATATCATATGGATTTTTAATTAAGTTACCAAGTTACCAAGTATTCAGGTAACATCACAATCAATTCCATAAATAACCAAGCCACTACTGATAGCTACCTGCCAACACCCCTGGAAGTAAAAATCGTGAACAGTTTACTTTCCCTGGATTTTACCAGTTAGCTATGTCAATAATAACATAAGGCATTGTCTAGATTATGCCAGTAAATAATATTACTGGAAGGCATTCCCCAGATCTTCCCTATGGATGGTAGCCATGGCCGTACCACTATAAGAATATAGCTAGATGTAATCCCTGGACAAACTAAATCTTTGGAGTCATTCGTGCCTAGGATGAAATGAATCCCCTTCCATGGCTATACAAGGCTGTAGACAAAAAAGATAATTTGGGGGGGAGGGCTTGGAATGGTATAAACACATGAACATATCAGTTAGTTATAGGCTATGAGTAGAGGTTGTTAGCAAGATGCATGATCCCTCCTATATATAGGCACTAATTTAAATTCCACAAGTGCTCCTTGACTTATAATGATTTTGCAGGGGCAGACTAGTCAGAAATGACCAGGGAGTCACTCAGACCTAGGCATGAGTGACTGGGAGTCATCCACACCTAGTTGTGAGTGCTCGAAACTGCATGCATGGGAGTCATTTTTTCCAGGAGAGTCATATTTTCTCCCTCAGTTTAATATACAGCTGGAGGGACCAATCATTTGCAAATTAGGATTGTGTACTCAGGTAAAAACAAGCAGCCCTGTGATTTTTAGTAAAAGGGCTCCGACATGACTACCCACGCACAACTAATAATAAGCACTAATAACTGTGGAAATGAAAAACTACAAGAAGGTTAGGAATGTAACTTTGTGCACGAGCCATACGAGCAGGAAAGCTAATAGATAATAGTCATTCAATTGCATGTACTAGAGTAGATTTTCAATTATCGACCGCCATATATGAACGGACACTGCAGAGGACAGCCTGGACATTAATGAAATAAAATTCCATGATGGAAAGACAGGGCAAACGTGCACTAATTAAATATGAAGCACGAGGGATCAATGGAATAATACCGTGCAGAGAATCCACCACAAAAGAAACGTCCGAAGATCACTTAACATTGGGCAATCTCATTGATAATTGGATACCCCCTAGTAGAAATCACACAGTACACGATACCAACTAAGCCTACAGACTAACTGGTAGCCCCAAGCTGCTACTACAATCGTTCAACAATTCAACTTCCCAGCTGCAAACTGGACGGAGCTAATAGAATTTACGTCAGCAACTTGATATTCGGACTGCGAACGATCCATCGACTCTTCCTGGCCGTTACAAAGCTTTGAAAGTATTTTAGTTGCAAAATAGTACATCCAACAAATTTAGAAGGATCTAGCTAGCGTACTTTTACTCTAAGATTGGTACCGTAGTCACTGTAATTCAAGCGCCAGAAAATAATAATTCCATGTAGGCGTGGCGCTTAGCTTATGGCTTAAAAAATGCAAAAACGTGGAGATGGCTGCTAGCAGTGCCAATCACTTTCAGCTGTCATTCAGCAGTGTGTAACTGTGTTGTGAGAGGATTTCAGTGTATCAGGCAGTTTGGACCCCAGTGCCCAATGCTGAATATGTAACACAGCAAGAACATGGCAAAAAAGCTCTTGATGGCAAAAAAGCTGCTTCAATAATGACCACGTGGGTTGCATTTATTTAAGCGCCGCCTAAAAATAATACAGGAAGAGGTGTGGCGCTTTTCTAACAACTAATTAGTTGCTAGCTGGCGCTTAAATTATAGTGGCGCTTGAATTACAGTGACTACGGTACCTAGGTTTTGGCCGTGTATTATCGCAGCAGAATACACGGCCAAAACCTTAGCTTAGGCTAAATATGTCGGGTGTGCTATTTTTCAACTTAAAATTGCTCCAGAACTTACTTCTAATCCTTTGTAATGGCCAGGAAGAGTCAATGGATCGTTCGCAGTCCGAATATTTTTAAATTTTATTAGCTCTGCCCAGTTTGCAGCTGGGAAGTTGAATTGTAGTAGCAGCTTGGGGCTACCAGTTAGTCCGTAGGCTTAGTTGGTATCGTCAGACGTGTACCGTGTGATTTCTACTAGGGGGGGTATCCGATTATCAATGATGTTAAGTGATCTTCGGACGTTTCTTTTGTATTTAATTAGTGCACGTTTGCCCCATCTTTCCATCGTGGAATTTTATTTTATTAATGTCCAGGCTGTCCTCTGCAGTGTCCGTTCATATAATTATGGCGGTCGATAAGGCCACTATTTATAGAATCCTAGTTTCCTGTCCAAGAAGATATCCACAAGTGCTGCGGGCGGGCGGTTATTATAATTATTCTATTACTGCTTCGTTGTTTATCTCAAGGGTCCTGTCTTCATCTAGTCTCGCGGGCCGACCCTCATTCACCACGGGCTTTCCCAAAAAGAGCCTGCATGTGAAGCCAAATGTGCGCGCTCTACTGCACATGAGCAATGGCAGGCGCTAGGCAGTAATAATATTTTTTGATCCGGTAACATTTTCAATACGCGGGCGGTGGACAGGAAACAATCATTCTATTAATAGTGGCCTAATTGAAAATCTACTCTATAATACGTAGCTACGTATTGCAATTGAATGACTATTATCTATTATTACTTCTCGTATGGCTCGTGCACAAAGTTACATTCCTAACCTTCTTGTGGTTTTTCATTTCCACAGTGCTTATTATTAGTTGCGCGTGCGTAGTCATGCCGGAGCCCCTTAGATGTTACTATTACAAGTTAGTCTTTTAAAAAGACTAGGAATGCCTCGGCACAAGTGCAACCTAACTTATTTATTTTATTTGAATATGACAGTGGAAAGTAAAAGGTGTAAATATACACTGAGATTAGAGTCCAATTAGTCTGGCTGAACACTTGCATAAATAATGAAAAGTGCAGGGGCTTGTGGGGTCAAATGTTTCTACAAATGTTGCCAATGCACTGAGCAACATGGCTTATTGATTAGTCAGCTAGCATTCTTGCTGTTCAACACTTTCAAACTGCCGTTTTGAATGGTTATTCCACGCATAGCTTGATTGAAGTACGTGTCTACTGGATTCTCTCATTGTTTGGAAGCCTCAAAGTCTTAGTTCTGAAATTCTTCTTCACCATGGCTCTCTCTTTGGCACTTCAAACGATCACTAGTTCGTGTACACTGCAATCTCTGTTGTTTTTGTTCACTGCTGTCTTTTAGTCAGTTCTCTGCATGTCATAATGGGCTTGATTTGTTGGCAAAGACGGCCAAGAAGCATCAGCACTTTCTTTACAGTGTAGAGTTACCGCGTAGTGACTGCGAGCCTGAGCCTGAGTGAGTCTGTCCGTTTAGTAGAGCTGTCTAGCTAGCTAGCCAGCTAGCTAGAGCTAATGCACGTGCTCGATACGCATCATCGTGCATGCGCGTGTAACGTATGCCGAGGCAAAAATCACAGGCTGCTTGTTTTACCTGAGTACGCAAAAAAAACAACATCTTACGTAAGTTCAGGGTCCACAATGCGCTTGATCCACTTTATTTGGCTGATCTTTGCCATTGAGATATTACTTCTTTTAAAGTATCGAAGTCCATCGGGACCACTAGTTGAGTATCAAGATGTGATGTCACCTCCTACTAACGTTTCGCCATCTATGGTTTCGCCAACAACAAGACAAAAAGTTCTAGGCACAGAGAGAGATGAATTTAGATCAGGAGCTAGTAAATATGGATGGAAACGTTACACTGGAAAAAGAGCTTTACGTGATAATCATATCATAGAAGAAATGGATCATAAAAATTCTCATCAGAGAGACAGCACTGATACTGATAAAGGCATTCGTGAAGGTATTGGAAATAAAAGTATTCCTTTCCAATGTTATCCAGGAGAATATGGCTTCTTCCCTCCAAAATATCAGAAATTCATCAACCTTTTGGCGGAGTACACCAGGAATGAGTCAAAAATGAGCAACAAAAGGGTGCTAGCTTGGCACTGCAGATCAGATCATCCATGTGGTGGAATAGGAGACCGTCTTAGAGGAGCATTAAGCACATTCGCTCTGGCTCTATTCAGTAGAAGAAAATTTGTGATGTACTGGGAAGCTCCTAGTGAGAACCTCTACCTCAGACCAAATATGATTAACTGGGATGATAAACAAGCAATAGACAAAATAAACCAAAGCAAGAAGAATGACACTAATGTACAAAAGTTTATTGTACGCATTATTGCCCCATATTACTTCAGTGTTGCTCAGCGATTAAAATCGTGGCAAAGTCATCTGAGTACCATACAGGGTGATACACCAATTGTGGCATTGGCAACTAACATTGAACTGAATATATTGTTGTCTAACTATACAACCACAGGACAGAATTGGATAAAAGAGGGTCTTAATCAAGCTGGTCTCGCTAATTTATCAAAGAGAGATCTGATTAATCTTTTGGGAATAGTCTTCAGATATTTGTTTATTCTTGAGCCTTCACTTATTGATGAAGTTCAAAATGCCATGACAGTGTTAGGAATTGATGGCATACCGTACGTTGGGCTCCATATAAGAACAGGATTTGATGGTTCCCATACAGTGAAAGATGATTCCAATATAAAATGTATAAAAGATAGGAAAAAATGGATGAAAGCTCTCCAATGTGCAGTTGATAAAGCTAATAAGTACACTGGAAACAACAGCTACATATTCCTGGCCACTGATTCTCCTTTAGTCAGGGATTTGGCAGTGTCTATATTTGGGCTGAGGTTTCGAACTTTAGATATTGGAGAATTTCATGTTGATAAGATAAATAAGCAACTTCATGCTGTAACAAATGAAGAGGATAAAGGAATAGTGTCCATGTTGATAGATGTGATTCTCCTCGCTCATTCGTACATATTAGTACGCTGGAGTAGTGGTTATGCACACATAGCAGCTGTTATATGTGGCATTCCCAATAAACGCAATATTAACAGCTTTACTTGTGAGAATTATTAATCATCTCATCTTAAAAATTTGCCAATTAAGTTATGTCAAGAAGGTTATCTGAATTGTGAATAAACTCTACTAGTGAATAAACTCTAGCTCTCCCTGAGCTTCCATGGCACCTATTGCATGCTATGCAATGTGTTGTAGCTGTCTGGCCCAAACAAATAGGCCAGTGATAACCTTCCACAATGCAATCACTTCCATGAGCCTACTGGTAAATGTCTCTCTACTGGTACATAAAGGAAAGAGCCACTGGTGTAAGAACAGGGGGGGGGGGGGGGGGGGGGGCACAGGGGTCAAGCATCCAGCCCCCGTAAATTTCTTAACAGATTCACTGACCATTTTATCTTCCTACACCAATGTGCCTACACCAATGTGAGCCAAACACAATTACACTGAGTGGGAGGATTCAGGATAAGAACCCTAAACCATATCATCTGAATTCCTACCCCAATGAGAGTTAGCCACACTTAGTGGGAGGGATCGAGGATTCAGGATAAGAACCAATTCGAGTGCCTGCATGTGAAGCAAGCCATCTCTCCATAGCATCCATATGCATGGACACAACTTGAGTGTTACTAGCTATAATTATGATGTAATACATGTATCCATAACTAGCCTTGGAGGTGGAGCCAGCAAGAAAAACACAGCACTATGGCTAGCCTTCAAGAAAACGTAAGTATGAGCAATAAGTGTTGAATAAGCGCGTATTTTAGTAGTTATTACAAGTTTTCAAAAAAAAATTTCTGCCACAGACATAATAGTACAAGTGAATGCAAAAAATTTCTTCGAAATAAAAATGTGAAGTAGGGATGCTATTATAACTGCAGCTTCATTATGAAAACCAAGTACTGCAGCATCGAAGCAGTATGGCCCAAAAATCTAGCTGGAATATGTATTATAACTGCATGCAAGAGAGTGAACTTAGTGAAGTGACCCTTACCCATCATCAAGTACAAGATACTATTCCTACTTCACTCCCATGATCAAGGGCCAAGGGAGTGAAGTAGGAATAGTATCTTGTACTTGATGATGGGTAAGGGTCACTTCACTAAGTTCACTCTCTTGCATGCAGTTATAATACATATTCCAGCTAGATTTTTGGGCCATACTGCTTCGATGCTGCAGTACTTGGTTTTCATAATGAAGCTGCAGTTATAATAGCATCCCTACTTCACATTTTTATTTCGAAGAAATTTTTTGCATTCACTTGTTTGCATTCTTTTTCTTTGTGATTATGAAAATTGATAGACACTAAAGGCTTCCTTGATTGAACTAAATTTATTTAATGATCAGTATTTCATTCTGTTCAGGGAGGAGAGTTTGAAGGATGATCATCTGCAGTGTAATGGAGTACTGAAAGGAGTGAACATTTAAAAAAGTGAACAGCATTAGCTAATTGTTACATATGTGATCACTGAAATAATTATTGAGATGGTACGTACGTCTTGCTTGAGGGAGGAGTATGGGGAGTTTATGCATTTGGTGTAGTGATCATAATAGTGGATGCCATCAAATGGCCACATCCTGTGCAGGTGTTATATGAGGAGAACTGCTATTAATTGCCCCACCCCTTTTATGAGGTAATATCGCGAAGATTTTTTTCATACGAGGCTGCAGCACATTATAGATAGCCCAGCTAGATTTTAGGCTATCCCTACTTAACCTTTTTTTTTTTTACGCTCACTTGTTTCTATCCTTTTTCTTAGTGCTTGAAGTTGAATGAGGGAGGCTACAGTACAGTACTATACAAAGCCAGCTCTACATAAACCTCTTTTGTAGGTACATACAGTGTCTCTGGTTGAAGAATTTGTTTAGCTATTTAAGTTTTGTTGATATAAAACTTTACAGCAACAGCAATGTAAATGACATGTACACGGCATGGTGAAGTGAGCTGACTACACTACAGCCAAGTACTGGCTATAATGCTACTATAGGATGAGCATCTGTACTGTAATTCAGCAAGGAGTGACTGGAACATCATCAGATAATGAATGAAGACCTTGGCTATAGCTAAACTTAAGCTTACGTGGCTCCGCCCATAAGCCCCGCCCCCTTCAAAATGGCGTAGAAAGATTAGCAGCTGTGTTGCGAGTGCTATCGAATAGTGAAGTAGAGCCTTAGTCAAAACTAATAGCAAAAGATCAGCCTCTAGGTGCCGCTCTAACAGATGGCCAAAGCAGAATTTTGATGACTATAGCCAGTAAGTCGGTACGTCGATCTTATACATTATTATTATTATTATTATTATTACAAGTGAGCGTAAAAAATTTCTTCGAAATAAAAATGTGAAGTAGGGATGCTATTATAACTGCAGCTTCATTATGAAAATCAAGTACTGCAGCATCGAAGCAGTAGCTATGGCCCAAAAATCTAGCTGGAATATGTATTATAACTGCATGCAAGAGAGTGAATTTAGTGAAGTGACCCTTACCCATCATCAAGTACGAGATACTATTCCTACTTCACTCCCTTGGCCCTTGATCATGGGAGTGAAGTAGGAATAGTATCTTGTACTTGATGATGGGTAAGGGTCACTTCACTAAATTCACTCTCTTGCATGCAGTTATAATACATATTCCAGCTAGATTTTTGGGCCATACTGCTTCGATGCTGCAGTACTTGATTTTCATAATGAAGCTGCAGTTATAATAGCATCCCTACTTCACATTTTTATTTCGAAGAAATTTTTTACGCTCACTTGTTTCTATCCTTTTTCTTAGTGCTTGAAGTTGAATGAGGGAGGCTACAGTACAGTACTATACAAAGCCAGCTCTACATAAACCTCTTTTGTAGGTACATACAGTGTCTCTGGTTGAAGAATTTGTTTAGCTATTTAAGTTTTGTTGATATAAAACTTTACAGCAACAGCAATGTAAATGACATGTACACGGCATGGTGAAGTGAGCTGACTACACTACAGTACTGGCTATAATGCTACTATAGGATGAGCATCTGTACTGTAATTCAGCAAGGAGTGACTGGAACATCATCAGATAATGAATGAAGACCTTGGCTATAGCTAAACTTAAGCTTACGTGGCTCCGCCCATAAGCCCCGCCCCCTTCAAAATGGCGTAGAAAGATTAGCAGCTGTGTTCCGAGTGCTATCGAATAGTGAAGTAGAGCCTTAGTCAAAACTAATAGCAAAAGATCAGCCTCTAGGTGCCGCTCTAACAGATGGCCAAAGCAGAATTTTGATGACTATAGCCAGTAAGTCGGTACGTCGATCTTATACATTATTATTATTATTACAAGTGAATGCAAAAAATTTCTTCGAAATAAAAATGTGAAGTAGGGATGCTATTATAACTGCAGCTTCATTATGAAAACCAAGTACTGCAGCATCGAAGCAGTATGGCCCAAAAATCTAGCTGGAATATGTATTATAACTGCATGCAAGAGAGTGAACTTAGTGAAGTGACCCTTACCCATCATCAAGTACAAGATACTATTCCTACTTCACTCCCAGGCCAAGGGAGTGAAGTAGGAATAGTATCTTGTACTTGATGATGGGTAAGGGTCACTTCACTAAGTTCACTCTCTTGCATGCAGTTATAATACATATTCCAGCTAGATTTTTGGGCCATACTGCTTCGATGCTGCAGTACTTGGTTTTCATAATGAAGCTGCAGTTATAATAGCATCCCTAGCTACTTCACATTTTTATTTCGAAGAAATTTTTTGCATTCACTTGTTTGCATTCTTTTTCTTTGTGATTATGAAAATTGATAGACACTAAAGGCTTCCTTGATTGAACTAAATTTATTTAATGATCAGTATTTCATTCTGTTCAGGGAGGAGAGTTTGAAGGATGATCATCTGCAGTGTAATGGAGTACTGAAAGGAGTGAACATTTTAAAAAGTGAACAGCATTAGCTAATTGTTACATATGTGATCACTGAAATAATTATTGAGATGGTACGTATGTCTTGCTTGAGGGAGGAGTATGGGGAGTTTATGCATTTGGTGTAGTGATCATAATAGTGGATGCCATCAAATGGCCACATCCTGTGCAGGTGTTATATGAGGAGAACTGCTATTAATTGCCCCACCCCTTTTATGAGGTAATATCGCGAAGATTTTTTTCATACGAGGCTGCAGCACATTATAGATAGCCCAGCTAGATTTTAGGCTATCCCGAATTAACCTTTTAATTTTATACGCTCACTTGTTTCTATCCTTTTTCTTAGTGCTTGAAGTTGAATGAGGGAGGCTACAGTACAGTACTATACAAAGCCAGCTCTACATAAACCTCTTTTGTAGGTACATACAGTGTCTCTGGTTGAAGAATTTGTTTAGCTATTTAAGTTTTGTTGATATAAAACTTTACAGCAACAGCAATGTAAATGACATGTACACGGCATGGTGAAGTGAGCTGACTACACTACAGCAAAGTACTGGCTATAATGCTACTATAGGATGAGCATCTGTACTGTAATTCAGCAAGGAGTGACTGGAACATCATCAGATAATGAATGAAGACCTTGGCTATAGCTAAACTTAAGCTTACGTGGCTCCGCCCATAAGCCCCGCCCCCTTCAAAATGGCGTAGAAAGATTAGCAGCTGTGTTGCGAGTGCTATCGAATAGTGAAGTAGAGCCTTAGTCAAAACTAATAGCAAAAGATCAGCCTCTAGGTGCCGCTCTAACAGATGGCCAAAGCAGAATTTTGATGACTATAGCCAGTAAGTCGGTACGTCGATCTTATTATTATTATTATAAAGAAAAAGAACGAAAAGTCAATTTTAGAACTCGTTTTTTTCTTATGTTGGCGAATGAATTTTTGGCTTTTGAACATTCTCCTCTCTTCTTTGTAGATATAATAATTCACTGTAGCCTTCTGAGAACCTGTAGAGTAAGGGTAGAAGAGAAAGAAGAGTTTTTAGTTTATACTGTCCTATGGACTTTGACCTGCCATCCCTACTTAGAGAGTGCTACCGCACTCTCTGATAAAGAAAAAGAACGAAAAGTCAATTTTAGAACTCGTTTTTTTCTTATGTTGGCGAATGAATTTTTGGCTTTTGAACATTCTCCTCTCTTCTTTGTAGATATAATAATTCACTGTAGCCTTCTGAGAACCTGTAGAGTAAGGGTAGAAGAGAAAGAAGAGTTTTTAGTTTATACTGTCCTATGGACTTTGACCTGCCATCCCTACTTAGAGAGTGCTACCGCACTCTCTGATAAAGAAAAAGAACGAAAGGTCAATTTTAGAACTCGTTTTTTTCTTATGTTAGCGAATGAATTTTTGGCTTTTGAACATTCTCCTCTCTTCTTTGTAGATATAATAATTCACTGTAGCCTTCTGAGAACCTGTAGAGTAAGGGTAGAAGAGAAAGAAAAGTTTTTAGTTTATACTGTCCTATGGACTTTGACCTGCCATCCCTACTTAGAGAGTGCTACTGCACTCTCTGATACTATTATGTCTGTATATAGTGAATCCCAACTTGTTGCACATGCACAGTGGGGCAATAAATATAAGGCAATGTGAGGGTGATGTTGACCAGAAGGCTTCAAGCTATGGTGCTACACTATGAAAAATAGGAGATATCCTAGCCTGAAACTTTGTAGAAAACTTGGTAAGGAAATTCATATGATATATGCAAGGGCACAGCATGTTTCTGTGTTTCCTATTCAAAATCTTATGAAATATGCCATGCCCTTGTGTATCTTACAAAAAAAACACTGCATTTCCTTCAAATTTTTACTATAATTATTGTATGCCCAATTGCCCAGTGCCCAATTGCCCAGTGCACCACATCATAATTTTTGGATGTGGTCTATAATGGAATCCAGAGTGGTTAGCTACTCCCACATACATATAGCAGCTGCATGTTTTTGATATTGTCTCCAAAATGAGTAATTATAATAAGGGTGTGGCTATGCATGCAGCTGCTGCTTTATCTATTTGTAATTAGCTAATAGGCAGCGTCAGCTTGCTCATCACTATCTGAATTTAGGGACAGTTCATTGGAAAGGTGAGTTACCATACTTTCTGTGATCCAGCTCAAGTCTTCAAGAACCAAATCACTTAGCACATCACACACATCTAGAACAGTTTAACTGGGGTGTCTAGATTTGGTGGAATGGAATACTGGAATGGAATACTGCCTATACTAAATTAAAATATCCAGCCACCAGTTTCTTTCTGACATAAATTGATACAGCTAGCTAACTACCTTCAAGTGATATCAGTGCTAGTGAAGAACTTTTTATTCTTCTGCAGGAAACTAATCATTGTCATCAGTAAACATCCTCAGGGAACTGTTGTTATAGTAGGAACAAGCTAGTGGTCAGCAGAATAAGCATCTCCTCTTGTCCTCTGCAGGGGTGTATCCACATAATTTTGAGTGGTCTGGTGTGAAAATGTTTGGATGGACATGCCCTTTATCAACCACACTCACTTTTATAAGGAGCTTTGATAAAGCTATGCTAGCTAGTAAGTGTGAATTGTGCGTGCTTGGGTCATAGCTAGGTGGAATATAATTGGATAAAAAAAAATTAAAGTGTCCAGTGAAAACCGGACCAACCGTAGTGGTGGATACACCCCTGCTCTGTGAGAGGAATTTTTTCTTATCACTGAGAATTCATGCCTGCTATGTAGATTAGCATTTCGTGTTTACAATTTTCATGTTCATTGTTTACAGCTTACTATTGTACATTGAATATGACCATGAAAATGACAACAAAAATTTCCCCCACCTTAATTAACAGTTACTGTATCACACTGTAGCTACTGATGCATGTCAATTACGTACCAACACCTCTTGCATGGAAAGCGACTTTGTCCACAAGTTGGAAAAGGAAACTCACCACCTCTCTAGCTAAAGCTGTAGCTATAACTGTGAAGAAGAAATTCAAAAATCAAATATCAGCTGCAATTTCTGGATCTAGCTAGAGCCCTTGCTATTAATAACCATGCAACCTTAACAGTTAAACTGGTGTCTAGACTTGGTGGATTGGGAATGGTGGAATGGAATATTGGAATGGAATACTGGAATCCAAGATTTAATATGATTTAAACACACACACACACGTTCCTTGGCTACCATATTCCATAACTCTGACTTTATGACCCGGGGGATTAAGTCCGTCAGCAATTGATTAGCTAAATCTGTGACTGCTGGCAACAACTGTACCAATTCAGATGCAGGAACTAGCTATATTACCACAAGAATTCATAGTTTTTAATTTAGAAGCTCCTGAAGAAGCTTAGCTAGTAGCTAACTGAGAACAAAATTCTCAGGCTAAAAATGGCCAAAAAAGGAGAGATAACCGAGGGAATATTTAAAGACCAACCAAGCAGATGGTTATCTGTGTTGACTTGTGAATAGCTAAACCCCCCCTCCACTTACAGACACCTCTCTACTGCTGGTACAGGTCATGCTGAAGGTTCAGATCAAGAACCCCTAAATTAATGTAGGTAAAGCAAACCACTTTTCCATAACAGCAATAATAGTGCGGGTGCCACATCAAGTACAGAGGATTGCAGGTTGGTTGAAGGAGAAGATTTTGCTTATTGACATAATATACCACTAGCCATTATTCAGAATAATAGCTGGTGGCCTCTTATGTAAACAAGCGAAGTCTTCTCCTCCAATCCTCTGTAGTCACTGGTAGCTAGGCTTGAATAAATTATGCTAGCATATTGAGAATAATAGGTATGCCAAGAACATTTTTGGAATTTTAGGCCAAAGTTCTGTAGCTACATGTATGTGTATTATAATGTAATTGGAGTACAACAAACCAAACTCAGGCTACATCAATGAAGTGTGGTAACCTACGACAACATTGTAGTAGGATGCTAAAAAAATCTGTTGCAAGTCTTATTACAGTGAATTGCAAGTTGGTTGTCCAATGTAAGATGCAAAATCTAAAAGAGCTGTGTGACTTTTCCTCAATAGATGCAAGTTTTTATTGCAGTCAATTTGTGCTTTACATTTGGACAACCAACTTGCAATTCACTGTAAATCAACTGTACAAGCAATATGACTAGCTAGCTGGTAACTAGACCACACTATATAAAAGTATCATGTAAGCATGTTGATGTAAGTGACTGTGGTCATTAAAGAGCAACAAATTCTTGCTCTAGAAGACTATGTAGAGCATTCACTGATGCTACAGTATAACTATAGGCACTCATAAAATCCTTTCTTGTAATCTCATTAAATTTTTAAAAGAATAATCAAAATATTGGGAATAATTATGTTAGTGCTTAAGAATAATAGGTAACTAACATGAGAATCAGAGAATAGGAAAAATTTTAGCATAATTTATTCAACCCTACACTTGTAATGCAATAAGGTAATGTGTGGGTGACACCAGAATCCTATATGCCCAGTGACCACATTAATGTGATCTAGCTACAATGGAATCCAGAGTGGTGCTAAATCCTCATAATTGAATATGCTGGCATATTAATAGCTATGTAGGTGCATGTGCCTACTGACATAGGCCACTATTCATTGGATCAATCTTGCAATGTGCACAGTTTATTGGGGCGAGCCTGAGCGAGTCCTATGTACACTAGTAGGTTGGCTCTGGAGTTTGCATTATACGTAACATTAGCTACATTGTGCATGCATATGCGCAAACTTTAATAACATGAATTCAAAACGAAGAATACACTTGGGCATCAATCACACCCCCGGGCCCCCCCCCCCCCCCCCCCCCCCCCCCCCCCCCCCGCACACAAATTACAGATATTATATCCTACACTGTGAAAACAAAACAAACAAAAAACAAAACAAAAAACAACACATGCAATCCTGAGCACAGAAGTGGTGAAGGTCGTTAATAGCAAAAGCTCGACTTGTATTATACATAATGGATCATGGAAAAGATCGTCAAATAACAGTCTGGCGCGCGCGGCGCGGCCGATCCCGACCCTTTACCATATTCCCAATAACATCGATCATCTATGCTACAGTTCGGCCACTTATGAGACTTTAGCATTTGGAGTGTCCCCCCTATCAGTAAGTTTTATTAGCTTTAGTAGCTATCAGGTCAGTGAGATGTGTATCTAGGGTCATCTGGTGAAATAGACCGAACTGTGATAAAATTCTCACTCTCTTCAATAATAAGGTGGATTAGTTTTGACTAACTTATGACTACTTACATACTGTCACCTAATTGCTGTGTCCTCAAACTTGCATAGTGCCAACTCTATTTTGGGGACACAAGCCATACCTAACCACACCCACTTTATTATTATGTCAACACATCGATAATATCAATATAGGGTTTGAGCATCAAAACCTCAGCCACGATCATAAACTTGAAATCTCATAGTGTATAGTGCAGTAAAGTGTTACAATCAGAGTGCAACACGACTGCTAATTTTTCAGCCTGTGAATTATGAAATCATGCCAATCAGAACACTAGTCAAGAGCCTTGGGGACAAATCAGTTGATCTCTAGTTTATAATAATCATATAGTGCTATCTGAAATTCTGGGAAAGATTATGAATAAATCCTTCTGTATGTTCACCTATTCATGTAATAGCTCTGTGCAATTTTTGCTCACTTTGTTTTGGAGATGTCACACTGGAAATTTATGGGTAGTAATTACATTCTTTTGTGACCATGTGGTTACTTAGTTCACTCTTATCTAGCTCTGAGTGGCATTCACCTTGAGCATTAGAGCATCATTCGAGTGCACCTAGATCAGAGTGATCTGAACAATTTAGTGCTGATCACATGACTTGGGTCTAATCAAATTCCAGATGGCCCTTCTTATGACTCATCATACTTATAAAAGAAGATATTTAGCTCCTCTTACTGTAAGCGCTAGAGACTGAGACTGGAAGGTCATAGTCTTAGTTGATCTTCCACTAGGCTCCTGCACAGTTCCTCAAAAACATTAAAAGTGTGCTTAAAGAGATTTAAAGCACACTTCTGATTGGTCATAAGTCATGTGATCAGCACTAAGTGTTTCATAATACCATGCTTGTACAACATTAATAATCATCAATTTTTATTCAATGTATTATAGTTTCTATGGAGAGAAGTCGTATTCTGTGTGTAGCCATTGCTATTCTGGTCTTAATCATCCTTGTAATGACGACAGGAGTGCTGAAAGGGCCACATTACAGACAATTCACCCCTTACCAGCAGGAAAATGAACAAATTGAAGAAGCATCATTGGCTACTGTGACCCATTTGACCTCTCACCACACATCTGTGCTCCGTCTCTCAAGTGAACATAGACATACAGAAAAGAGAACACACACTATCTCTCAATCAGTAGCACCTCCACCACTTGGGGGAGTAGTAAAACTCATAGATACAGTCGTAGGTGACCATCACTTGTTTTCAGCTTATTATGACTCGAGAAGTAGTTTGCCATATCGACCAGCCATCGTGATTTTGGGGTATCGTGGACATGGTAGTCTATACTGTGGTTTCATGTATCCAGATAAAACATTCAAATGCTCAGACAAACCTCTTTATCATTTCTCACTTATCGCTCCAAATGTTCGGCCAGAAATGTACTTCTGCTCTGTCAAAAATGGTGACACCATCCCCGAGTACATCATGCTGAGTGCAAACAAAAATTGCAACCCGTCCTATTTTTCAAATCCCATTCCAGTATTAAATCGGAACCAGAATGTGCCTCAGGGAAAAGTAGGCGTGTGTGCTCATGGTCCTATATACACAAAAGATAAGAAGAGTGAGAGATTTTTTCAACTTATGGTGGAATTTTTAGCAATGTCCCACGTCTTAGGAGCCAAGACAGTGACAATGTACTCAGTGAACATAGACCATGCTGTATTGGAAAAAGTGATCAAGTTATTTCCAGATTTTGTTGAGATAATCCAGTGGATTAATTTGAACAACACTCTTCACTATTATGGGCAGAGAATACTGCTAAATGATTGCATTTATCGGAACATGTATAGGGTGGACTATTTACTAATGATCGATATCGATGAGATGATTTTACCTGTTAAAACTAATGACTGGCAGTCTATGATTAAAAGTCTTGAAAGCAGCGGAAAGTATGCAAGTTTCACCTTCTCCAATAACTTCATTGAAGGGGAGCCCAAAAATATTTCAGCAGAAATACACGAAGAGAGAAAAATTTGCAGAGACTTGCACCTCCCAAAGTATTTTATCAGAATGAACAGGCTTCCTTGGCCTTCGTTTAAGCAAAACACAAAAATGAAACTGCTTTTGAAGCCAAAGTTGGTTTCTGCCAGTTGCATTCACGATATATGCAGACAGGTAGTTGGTGGATACAGGAGAACTTACTGGGTACCGAAGACCACAGCCTTCATGGCACATTACCGTGTCCCTATTGACCCCTGGTATGTATTTGGGAAGGGAGTCCAGGACGACACAGCCATGAAGTTCAGAACTCAAGTCATGGAGGAGTTGAGGCAAAAGTGTTCTTTACTCAGTGAATAAGCTGTAGCTAACTAGCTATTTAAATTAAATAATCCTTATCTCTTTACTGAATAAGACAATGCTGCTAAGCTGGCTATTGGTCTGGTGAGAGAGAGAGAGAGAGAGAGAGAGAGAGAGAGAGAGAGAGAGAGAGAGAGAGAGAGAGAGACCCACTCTATATAGCAATAGTACAGAGCTAGCTAGCTGGAATCGTGCTGCTGGAATAATAAAGCCTTTTTTCCAAAAATCCGCTCAATTCAAACACTCAAGAGTATGCTCTAGACATCGTTGAAACTAAGTGAAGCGTGACTCTAACCCTTGCGCATGCGCAGATGGTAATGATAATTACCATTCTTTCCAGAATTTCTCCCTCCGGTACGTTCTGATTGTGCACCATCAATTATTCTCTTTAACTACAGCCAGTTTCTCAACTGCACTGTAAGCTGACTCTCCTCCTTTAAAGTTTTGGATTTCTTTGTCACAAGCTTCTTTGAAAAGCTGAATGGAAATTATATCTACACGACATTATCATTACAGTATTTACCATTCTGTATCATATCCTAAGCTATAATGCAGAAGCTAGCAAGCTAGCAAGCCAATAAAAACAGTCTGGCGTTGCCGACCCTTTACCAAAGGAAGGTAAAAGGTCGGCAACGACAGGCAAGCTATAAACGTACATGCTTAGTTGCCCAATTAACTAATTTGCTCAATCTCCAGGCTACCGCGTAGCTACATGGCACTTAGTACCAGGCTATTTCCAACCCCGTACTGTAAGTTCAGGGTCCACTATGCGTTTATTGTTTGGATAGTGTTGAGATATTGCTTTTTTTAAAGTATCGAAGTCCATCGAATGTCTTCAGACCTAGACCAGTTGTGAAAGGTACCAATGCGTTACCTCCTACTATTTCACCAACAAGATAAAAGATTCTAAGCACAGAGAGTGATGAATTTAGAGCTAAATATGGATGGAAACTTTACACTGGAAAAAGAACTAGTATAAATACTTCCAAATTTCATGATAATCGCATTGTGGATAATACTGGTTTTACTCAGAGAGACAGCATATAGACTTTCGTGAAGGTGTTGAAAATAAAAGTATTCCTTTCCAATGTTATCCAGGAGAATATGGCATCTTCCCTCCAAAATATCAGAAGTTCATCAACCTTTTGGCAGAGTACACCAGGAACGAGTCAAAAATGAGCAACAAAAGGGTGCTAGCTTGGCACTGCAAATTATATGGATGTGGTGGAATTGGAGACCATCTTAGAGGAGTATTAAGTATATTTGTTGTGGCTCTATTCAGTAGAAGAAGACTTGTGATGTACTGGGAAGCTCCTAGTGAGAACCTCTACCTCAGACCAAATATGATTAACTGGGATGATAAACAAGCAATAGATAAAATTAGGCAAAGCAAGAAGAATGACACCATAGATATAAGAGGTTTTACGGGATTGGAAACGCCCAATGAACTGCACAACCGTGGCGCGTTGACAGATGCGCACGCGCATGCAGCATTAATTATATTAATCGTTGTGAAAAGAGATCAATATTCACTCCTTTCAAGGCAGTTAAAGTGATATTCTGCCCCTACAGCTCACAGAATAGTACAAGTAAGCTAAGGGGAAGGTATTGAAGAAGTGAAGAGTCAGAGAGTTGAAGTTGGAGAGTCTGAGGAAGGAAGTTATTAATTATTCATAACTTTTTTTCCTTGTAATTATAACTATGAGTACCTATCATTGCTCATTATACATTAATTTTATGTGATTGATTTGAAAGAAAGGCCAGAATGACTTTTGGTATTAAAATTAGACATAAATTCATCATTATTATAGCTAGATAATTTTGCCCCAAAGTTATCCGCCAGTTTCTGCTCAGTTCTCCCTCGTCAACATTATTGCAATACTTCCAGCTTTTGGTTGTTGGGTTTTGACACCATCCACCTCAAGAATTCGGCTCAGTCAGCTGTCCTGTGGACCCTATGGATATTAGGGGGGAAATATAGTAAGCTTGCCATCTCCATAGGATGACTATTGTATAGAAAACGAATGCACCAATTCCATTTACTGTTCTATCCTTTCCCTGAAATAACTAATACAGTTTCAATATTGTTAATCTATTTCTTGGGAGAGGGATTACAGTTTTAACACCACTTGCAAATGCTAGAGACAATATATGTCAGCTAATACAAAAACTAACATTACTATTCCATGTAGCTAAAGTTTACATGCCTTTTCAGAAAATGGGTAACAGCAATTGATTCCATCAAGCGTGAGAGGGATTACAGTCCCATTAACCACTACAGTAGTATTTGTAGGAATAAACTTGAAAATCTGAGCTGAAATTTATTTCATACAGTAAATCTATGCCCTAGTGTATTATAGTATCATTGGCATAAGTCTTACCTCACGGATCTTGTCAGAACAGCAACTTTGACAAAAGTGCTATGTCATTCAGCTGTCAACGCGCCTCGGTTGTTAGTTGCTAACGAGAGCACGTGATCCGTTTCCAATCCCGTAAACCTCTTGTATCTATGATGACACTAATGTACAAAAGCTTGACATACCCAGTATTCCATTTTTCTTCAAAAGAACAACATGGCAAAGTCGTTTGAGTATCATACAGGGTGATAGCTACTCCAATTGTGGCATTGGCAACTAACATTGTACTGCATTCACTGTTGTCTAACTATCATACAGAAATGGATAAAAGAGGGTCTTAATCAAGCTGGTCTCGCTAATTTATCAAGGAGATAATCTGATTAATCTTTTGGGAATAGTCTTCAGGTATTTGTTTGTTCTTGAGCCTTCACTTATCAATGAAGTTAAAAGTGCCATGACAGTATTAGGAATTGATGGCATACCGTATGTTGGGCTCCATATAAGAACAGGATTTGATGGTTCCCATACAGTGAAAGACGACCCCAGTATGAAATGTATAAAAGATAGAACAAAATGGATGAAAGCTCTCCAATGTGCAGTTGAAAGTATACTGGAAACAACAGCTACATATTTCTGGCCACTGATTCTCATTCAGTCAGGGATTTGGCAGTGTCTAAGTTTGGGCTGAGGTTTCGATCTTTAGATATCAGAGGTTTTCACGTCGATAAGATGAACAAACGACCTCATGTTATAACACATGAAGAGGATAAAGGAATAGTGTCCATGCTGATAGATATGATTCTTCTTGCTCAGTCATACATACATATTAGTATGCTGGAACAGTGGCTATATATACTCCCGCATAGCAACTGTTATATGTGGCATTCCCAAAAAGCGCAATATTAACAGCTTTACTTGTGAAAGTTATAATCATTATTAGCAGTCCTATAGCTTGCTTCATCAGCTATGCATGCTGATTTTTGATTTGTTTGATTTATATTTATCAAAGAGCTGCTTTCACATACTTGGTAGGAGCACTGTAAAACAGAAGCGTTAGCTATAATGTGTCCCAATACACACATTAGGTGTGTTCAATGTACCCGAGGGTTCAGATTAAAAAAAAACCCACCCTTTTATTGAAGTCGGTGCCTATATACATTCATGTCAAGCAAGCCTCTCCACTGTTTGAGTATGTAGCTATGATGCCATAAAAGAGGCAATGTGTGGGTGACAGCAGAAGCGATGGTGCTCCTAATCGTATGCCCATCAATTTTATGATGTGATACGGAGTGGTACTGAATCCCTTTTCAATACTGGGTGACTAGGGTCGGCTAAATTCGATTCTACGTACCTCTGAGAACTTGTACTACTTGGCCCCTGAGATTAATAATGATATAAGACGAATAGCTAATACAGAAAAAAGATGCCCCATGAATGAGCAAAAACATACATATGCCACCTAAATTTGAGTGGTCCAGTAGATTAGTATTGTTATGCCACTTAAATCATAGGAGCATGTGCACAAGCAAGCCGAGTTAGTCAGCTGTTATGAGTCCATTGCTACTTCAAAGACCACGGGTGAAGCCATCAAAATTTGAGTGGTCCAGGTGGTCCAGTAGATGCATATGACTTAATTGATTAGTGTATCCTGCAGTACTTGCCTGCATAGAGTAATTAGTGACGGCTAACAACGTTGTGGTTTGCCCTCTGGTTTACACAGAAAACCAAAAAAATGCCTCATAAGTAGAAAACAGTACAGCAAGTTTCCTTACAGCAGATTGCAGTGATCTTGCAATACAAATCCAGAACAGCAAAACCAAAAATTTACATAGCCTCCTTTCAAGTAGCCCAACTCCAAAGCCATTTGAAAGGAGACTATGTAAATTTTGGTTTTGCTGTTCTGGATTTCATGTTGCAAGATCACTGCAATCTGCTGTACCTTTGCCTTGCAAAGCCAGAGGTCTTAAAACCACAGTTGACACAAACCTTTTGTTCTACTGAGTCACAGTGTATAATTTCTTTGAGCACAAAAGTGCTTGGTCTAAAGGCTCTAGCTCTAGCAGTGGCAAAAGTGAGGAAACTTGCTGTAATGGGTAGTGAATTCCATCCCCAATGAACACGACCTTGTGTGTTGCATGAAAACAGTGCCAGTATAGGTTACATCCCAATACACACAAGTGTGCAATGTATACATCAGATCAAGAACCCATGTGAAGCAAGCCATGACGTAATACATCCATAAAGGCAGTATGAGGGTGATACCAGAACCAATGGTGCTCTAATTGTAGGGTAAGTTTCAGCTGTATTCATCCCTTTTGGTTTGTAAACTTTGATATTTTTTTAATTTATCTGATTTGGCTTCTAGCTAACTCAAATCTTGATGGCTTCACCCGTGGTCTTTGAAGTATCAATGGACTCACAACAGCTGACTCACTCGGCTTGCTCGTGCACATGCTCCTATAATTTTAAGTGGCATAACAGTACTAATCTACTGGATCACTCAAATTTAGGTGGCATATGTATGTTTTTGAAGTAGCAAATAATGGAGCAACAGCAACAGAACAGTATTTTTTTTACAACACACTTAGCTATGTATGCCATTTGCCATTAATGGAGCAACAGCGCATTTTTTTTACTATGTATGCCATTTGCCCCTGAAATTCTTATATGGCACATTAATTAGCTAATTAAGTCATGCATCTACTGGACCACTCAAATTTTGATGGCTTCATTTGAAGTCTTGAAGTAGCAATAGACAGCCCATGAAAAAAGCTGGCTTTCTTGATGTTTTCCTTGACTTCTACAAGCCATGAGATCATGCACCCTAACACTTGGCCAGCCGCCCTCACAACCCAAACCAATAAATTTAAAGAAATGCATTCAGAAATACCAGTGACAGATCAAGGGGGTACCTATGAGTGGTTTTAATTTCCCTTTCCATACTGATATTTAAAAAAAACAACAACAATGACATGATAGTTGATGGGGGAGTGAGTAGCTATAATAAATACAATGTGTAGCTATATTTAATGCTTCTTTTTCTGTGCTTGTTTGGGTGTTAGGGATATGAATGAAGGGACCCTTATCAAGGATGCCAGGTACATGGGGAGTGAGTGTATCTATGTGTGTACCTAAGTCAAACTTCAAAGTTACAAAAAAGAAGCCTTCAAGGGATGAGTACAGCTGAAACTTATTAGCACTGTTGCTTCTGGAACCTGGAACTCACTATACCAAGAATACATGGTCCTATGTACCTGAGTTTGACCAGACCCTTATTTACTTATAGAATATCTGAATAAACTAGGGGGGCTTGGGTGGCCCCCTCAGATTTAACACTATATTATAGCTAGTACAGTATAGTAATGATCACCCCCCTTTTTCAAATGTACACAGCTATTCCTGGCTGCGGGGGGCTTTGATTATCTTCCAGCCAAATGTTCAGCTCTGAATTATCAGTTCCAGCGATACTTCATAGCAACACTTGCTAGAATTTGATCATCTTGCAGCCAAATTAATTAATGTTCATAGCTTTGTATCAGTTCCATTGATACCAAAATTAATGGTTTCATAGCAACACTAGCTAGGACTTGGTTATTAACTCCAAAATGGTTTCATAGCAAGGACTTGATTGATGATCGGTTCCAATAGCTTTGGTGGTTGCATTTTTGGTGTTTCTGTGTAAACCAGAGGGCAAACCACAATGTTTAATTATGGTTCTGTGTGGGTGTGTTAGCAGTCCCTAGGCACAATCAATCACAGGCAAGTAGGGATGGCCGTGTGTAAAGAAAAAGAAGTAGCACAACCCCTCCTAATTTCACCTATTATTACCCAACTACTCTATCCCTACTTTGCTCCCCATAAGGGTAAAGGATTATAATGCAGTCAATTCTGAGTAGTGTGGTACGTATAAAAATTATAGCTAGCATTTTTATGAACCATTTCTGAATAAGTTCATGGATGATGACCAGATGAAAGTGGTGATCACTATAAAAATTAATGATACTGCTTTGTCTCGAAGCAATCTTCGTCATCTCTCATCATGGTCAACAGTTATCATCATCAATTGTGTACTTCTAGTGAGGATAAGAGAAGTATAGCTTCTGTTCAAATGGCCTAGCTAAGCACTTTTCAAACACTGCAGTAAAAATTTAATTATTGATGAATGCTGACATCAATTTTTGCTCCTGTGATCAATTTGGTTTCATCCTGTATTACATTTATCTATCCCATACATTATTGGGGATGATTTTACAAAAGCAAGCATGCAGTCGACTTATAGATAGCTACATACATAGGTGTAACGCTGTGTCAATTAAGTAGGTCAGGCATTTGCCTGATCGATAGCTATACAAGCCAACACATCTTTCACACCCTGATGGTCTCGCTTCAGGAAGAGTCTGGTAGCTACAACTGTATACATGGTCCGTTAATGCGGTTAGTAGCTAATAATTACCAACACCTCCCAGATTCTTCACTGATACCACTCGGGTTACAGTTATTATGGGGGAAGCCTGACTAGTGAGACTATTTACCTGACCGATGTACAAAAAAATTGCTACACCTCTGAAATCCCGACTAACAAGTCTGTATGTAGCTAGCTGTTCTTCAAGATGAATCTTCAATATTGAAGTTATAATTTAATTAATAATATTATTAAGCAAGGGTGTCTGATAATTATATGGAAGCTGGCACTGCTTATAAATAATGATCATAACCAAAAGTAAAATTTTCACAAGTAAAACTGTCGATATCACGTTTTTTGGGAATGCCACACATAACAGCTGCCATTTGGGCATAACCACTACTCCAGCGTACTAATATGTATGACCGAGCAAGGAGAATCACATCTACCAGCATGGACACTATTCCTTTGTCCTCTTCATTTGTTATGACATGAGGTCGTTTGTTCATCTTATCAACATGAAAACCTCTGATATCTAAAGATCGAAACCTCAGCCCAAACTTAGACACTGCCAAATCCCTGACTGAATGAGAATCAGTGGCCAGAAATATGTAGCTGTTGTTTCCAGTGTACTTATTAGCTCTATCAACTGCACATTGGAGAGCTTTCATCCATTTTGTTCTATCTTTTATATATTTCATATTGGGATCATCTTTCACTGTATGGGAACCATCAAATCCTGTTCTTATATGGAGCCCAACGTACGGTATGCCATCAATTCCTAATACTGTCATGGCACTTTTAATTTCATTGATAAGCAAAGGCTCAAGAACAAACAAATACCTGAAGACTATCCCTAAAAGATTAACCAGATATCTCCTTGATAAATTAGCGAGACCAGCTTGATTAAGACCCTCTTTTATCCATTTCTGTCCTGTGGTTGTATAGCTAGACGATAATGTATCCAGTTCTTTGTTAGTTGACAATGTCACAATTGGAGTATCACCCTGTATGGTACTCAATTGACTTTGCCATGTTGTTCTTTTAATACTGAATACGTAAAACTTTTTTACATTAGTGTCACTCTTCTTGCTTTGCTTAATTTTGTCTATTGCTTGTTTATCATCCCAGTTAATCATATTTGGTCTGAGGTAGAGGTTCTCACTAGGATGTTCCCAGTACATCACAAATTTTCTTCTACTGAATATAGCCAGAGCAAATGTAGTTAATACTCCTCTAAGACGGTCTCCAATTCCACCACATGAACGATCTGATCTGCAGTGCCAAGCTAGCACCCTTTTGTTGCTCATTCTTGACTCATTCCTGGTATAGTCCACCAAAAGGTTGATGAACTTCTGATATTGTGGAGGGAAGAAGCCATATTCTCCTGGGTAACATTGGAAAGGAATGCTTTTATTTTCAATACCTTCACGAATGCCTATATCAATGTCAGTGCTGTCTCTCTGAGCAAAACCAGTATTATCCACAATGTGATTATCATGAAATTTGAAACTATTATTAGCTCTTTTTCCAGTGTAAAGTTTCCATCCATATTCATTAGCTTTTGCTCTAAATTCATTACTCGGAACCTTTTGTCTTGTTGGAGGTAACGCATTGGTATCTTTCACAATTGGTCTAGGTCTGGAGATATTCGATGGACTTTGATAATTTAATAAAAGCAATATCCCAACAGCGATAAAGATTATCCAAACATAGATGACCCTGAATTTAAGGCACTGGGTTTGAAATAGCCTGGCCATGTTAGTAGCCTGGAGATAGTCTGGCGCAAGTATGGCACGCTATCAGTAACAAAACTCAACGTCACGGTATAGACCATTTTTTGTCGGGGGTGTGTAGTCACATGATACCGTAGAAGGTATGATGATCCTTACCTAAAAATCGTTCTTATGTAGGGCGGAAGCTTCGAAGCTGGCTAGCTGTATTGAAGAATGCCTTCTAGTTGCTGTACAATAGGCTGCACTAAGCAGTACAGCAAAGAAAAAGGACAGATTCCTATCAATTAAAATCTCCAAACTGGATACTTGGCCACTTAAACATCATCAATCCAGGTACCACAGTATACCATATGGATCAGGCAAGTCTTCTTTGTCAATCTTGAGCTTTTCAGCATACCTTCTTTCTAGAAAAGTACAATAGGATCGCATAAAATGCTCTGATAAGGTATCTATAGCTTGCTCTCTGAAAATAGTATTACTTTTCTATTAGCTGCCATTGTTTCTTGCCCTACGCAACATGCGACTAGCGCGCGCCCTAGCTAATCGCGTGGGTGGGTCTATCATGTGAGCTTATGAGTCACACCCCCGAGCGAGCGAAGCGAGCGAGACTAGTCTGGCATAGCACCGCCCACCGACTTGAGTAGTGGTCTGGTGACATACAATACAACGAGTTGTGCCGTTTAGCAGGAAAACTGCTAAATCAATGAATATCATTAAATGACGTTTAATGACGTAAAATTACGCAAACACTTGGCGCCTTTTCCTGTAAGTGTTCGCGCGCTAAAATTGTACCTGCCATCGCGCCATGCGTGCCAATTAAATTAAGAATAACTATGACAACTGTGATGTCACTGGCTGATTATAATACCGCTTCTACGACACTTCCTGTTAGTAACGCGCGTGCGCATTAGAATCCGCCGGCACAACTCGTTGTATTGTATGTCACCAGACCACCTACTCAAGTCGGTGGGCGGTGCTGTGCCAGACTAGAGCGAGACACACTTGTCATGTCAATCGAGATTCGCGATATATATAACTAGAGATGCTCGTATAGCATTAGTTGGGCGAGCAAGCAGCCAGTGGTCATTTCAATGTGCTCCTCCCTCACTTATGATTCTATAGCCCCAACAGTGACTTTCGATATCTAGCTATTCAGGTTGTTAACTGACTTGGTGCATTCCCAGTTAGCATTAGAGTGTCTTCTCTGAACCCAGGCTACCACTCCTGTTCAGACTCAGTAGCTAGTCTCTCAAATAATGAGCCCTCATATGCTCTAATCTGGCAGCTCTGTGTTCTGCTGACTCTGCTCTCCTTCTGGCTCTCATTTGCTCTGCTCTTGCAGCATTATCTTCTGCTGACTCTGTACATTCCCTCCTCCTGGCTCTATCTGTCGCATTTCTTTGCTAGTCTTGTTTTTCTCTGTTCCTTTGACTCTGTTCTCCTTCTAGCTCTGTCTCTTTCATTTCTTTCATGAGGTCTTGCTCTTCTTTGCTGGTCAGTTTCTAGAGGGTGTTCTGGGGCCCTCCTTCGCTTGTTTTCTGGTTCTCTGGGTTCCATAATACTCGCTACAATAGTGTTTCAACTTCAAGCTTAACGAAAATGATTGCTTATTATGACGTTGCTTAGTAGCTATTTCATGCGCATGCGTAAGCGCATGCGCATTTTGAGTGACGTACGTTACATATAAATATCGCGAATTTCCATTTTGACCAATTAGTGTGGGGCTTCGCTCGCTTCGCTCGCTCGCCAATTATTTGGTACTACAAATTTCACTTCCGTTTGAACATCGAGTTTTGCGTATGACCTTTGACCCCCATTGCCAACTGTACTAGGGTATGTTCGTGTAACATATTCAATCGGCGAGCGAAGTAGTTGGTGAAAGCATAGACTATAGAGGTTCCAGAATGGACTGGAAATGATTAATTACATCCGCCTTGCGGTGTTCCGTATATTTATGGTAATACTTACCGGATATTGTATTCTGGGCCGGCTGTTTCCACCAATTAATTAACTGTCTAGTGAATTTCTACAACCAAATATGTACCCAAAATGGATAAAAACAATACCATGCAACACTGCAAACTTTATATGAACTGCTTATATTACAGTATGAGCTGGATTGGTTAAACTTGGTCCTAGAAAATTACACAAAGCAGGTATACTGTTTGATAAAGAAAGGTGTAGTAGTTAGTAACAATGTAGTAGAAAGTTGATATGTATCTTTTAAAACAATTTACTAACATGTACTTCAAGTCCTCAACCACATTAACTATGGATGATAGAACTACTTCAGGAGATAAAATTACACAAAGTATTTATATGCAATTTTAACTGCTAGAGCACACTTTAACTCGAGTTTTGCTATGACAATAATCCCAAGGTCTTGGCATCTTGTAGTATAGTCTCCCTGGCAGAGTTCAGCCTCTTCATAGCCACTTATAAGCTTGTACGGTATAACCACTAAAGTGATCTTTCCTGTTCATGGAGATACAGCTGCAGCGCAATAGGCGCAACACGGATATCACACGACCGGAAGTGCTTGTTAATATTAATTTAATAGGCGTTTCCAGTCCATGTTGGAAAACCTATATAGTCTATGGTGAAAGTCATTTGTACGTCTTATTGGGCTGCAGTGGTTGTGGCAGCTGAATACACATGAGGCTGTATAATGCTTACCACAAGCACTTAGAAAGCCAAACGCCTACAATCCACTTAGCGCCTCTACGACAAAATGCTGTAAAAAGCAATAAGTTCTAGCTGTTTGTTCTAAGTGCTATGGGCACGATTCATTTGTGGGGTCGAAGGTCAAACGAACGTGCGCATGCGTATTACTAATTATGCCCGCTAGCTATTGACGTACGTATAATTATAAGCAGTTCATATAAAGTTTGCAGTGTTGCATGGTATTGTTTTTATCCATTTGGGGTACATATTTGGTTGTAGAAATTCACTAGACAGTTAATTAATTGATGGAAACAGCCGGCCCAGAATACAATATCCGGTAAGTATTACCATAAATATACGGAACACCGCAAGGCGGATGTAATTAATCATTTCCAGTCCATTCTGGAACCTCTATAGTCTATGGTGAAATAGACCGAACTGTGATAAAATTCTCACTCTCTTCAATAATAAGGTGGATTAGTTTTGACTAACTTATGACTACTTACATACTGTCACCTAATTGCTGTGTCCTCAAACTTGCATAGTGCCAACTCTATTTTGGGGACACAAGCCATACCTAACCACACCCACTTTATTATTATGTCAACACATCGATAATATCAATATAGGGTTTGAGCATCAAAACCTCAGCCACGATCATAAACTTGAAATCTCATAGTGTATAGTGCAGTAAAGTGTTACAATCAGAGTGCAACACGACTGCTAATTTTTCAGCCTGTGAATTATGAAATCATGCCAATCAGAACACTAGTCAAGAGCCTTGGGGACAAATCAGTTGATCTCTAGTTTATAATAATCATATAGTGCTATCTGAAATTCTGGGAAAGATTATGAATAAATCCTTCTGTATGTTCACCTATTCATGTAATAGCTCTGTGCAATTTTTGCTCACTTTGTTTTGGAGATGTCACACTGGAAATTTATGGGTAGTAATTACATTCTTTTGTGACCATGTGGTTACTTAGTTCACTCTTATCTAGCTCTGAGTGGCATTCACCTTGAGCATTAGAGCATCATTCGAGTGCACCTAGATCAGAGTGATCTGAACAATTTAGTGCTGATCACATGACTTGGGTCTAATCAAATTCCAGATGGCCCTTCTTATGACTCATCATACTTATAAAAGAAGATATTTAGCTCCTCTTACTGTAAGCGCTAGAGACTGAGACTGGAAGGTCATAGTCTTAGTTGATCTTCCACTAGGCTCCTGCACAGTTCCTCAAAAACATTAAAAGTGTGCTTAAAGAGATTTAAAGCACACTTCTGATTGGTCATAAGTCATGTGATCAGCACTAAGTGTTTCATAATACCATGCTTGTACAACATTAATAATCATCAATTTTTATTCAATGTATTATAGTTTCTATGGAGAGAAGTCGTATTCTGTGTGTAGCCATTGCTATTCTGGTCTTAATCATCCTTGTAATGACGACAGGAGTGCTGAAAGGGCCACATTACAGACAATTCACCCCTTACCAGCAGGAAAATGAACAAATTGAAGAAGCATCATTGGCTACTGTGACCCATTTGACCTCTCACCACACATCTGTGCTCCGTCTCTCAAGTGAACATAGACATACAGAAAAGAGAACACACACTATCTCTCAATCAGTAGCACCTCCACCACTTGGGGGAGTAGTAAAACTCATAGATACAGTCGTAGGTGACCATCACTTGTTTTCAGCTTATTATGACTCGAGAAGTAGTTTGCCATATCGACCAGCCATCGTGATTTTGGGGTATCGTGGACATGGTAGTCTATACTGTGGTTTCATGTATCCAGATAAAACATTCAAATGCTCAGACAAACCTCTTTATCATTTCTCACTTATCGCTCCAAATGTTCGGCCAGAAATGTACTTCTGCTCTGTCAAAAATGGTGACACCATCCCCGAGTACATCATGCTGAGTGCAAACAAAAATTGCAACCCGTCCTATTTTTCAAATCCCATTCCAGTATTAAATCGGAACCAGAATGTGCCTCAGGGAAAAGTAGGCGTGTGTGCTCATGGTCCTATATACACAAAAGATAAGAAGAGTGAGAGATTTTTTCAACTTATGGTGGAATTTTTAGCAATGTCCCACGTCTTAGGAGCCAAGACAGTGACAATGTACTCAGTGAACATAGACCATGCTGTATTGGAAAAAGTGATCAAGTTATTTCCAGATTTTGTTGAGATAATCCAGTGGATTAATTTGAACAACACTCTTCACTATTATGGGCAGAGAATACTGCTAAATGATTGCATTTATCGGAACATGTATAGGGTGGACTATTTACTAATGATCGATATCGATGAGATGATTTTACCTGTTAAAACTAATGACTGGCAGTCTATGATTAAAAGTCTTGAAAGCAGCGGAAAGTATGCAAGTTTCACCTTCTCCAATAACTTCATTGAAGGGGAGCCCAAAAATATTTCAGCAGAAATACACGAAGAGAGAAAAATTTGCAGAGACTTGCACCTCCCAAAGTATTTTATCAGAATGAACAGGCTTCCTTGGCCTTCGTTTAAGCAAAACACAAAAATGAAACTGCTTTTGAAGCCAAAGTTGGTTTCTGCCAGTTGCATTCACGATATATGCAGACAGGTAGTTGGTGGATACAGGAGAACTTACTGGGTACCGAAGACCACAGCCTTCATGGCACATTACCGTGTCCCTATTGACCCCTGGTATGTATTTGGGAAGGGAGTCCAGGACGACACAGCCATGAAGTTCAGAACTCAAGTCATGGAGGAGTTGAGGCAAAAGTGTTCTTCACTCAGTGAATAAGCTGTAGCTAACTAGCTATTTAAAATAAATAATCCTTATCTCTTTACTGAATAAGACAATGCTGCTAAGCTGGCTATTGGTCTGGTGAGAGAGAGAGAGAGAGAGAGAGAGAGAGAGAGAGAGAGAGAGAGAGAGAGAGAGAGAGAGAGAGAGAGAGAGAGAGAGAGAGAGAGAGAGACCCACTCTATATAGCAATAGTACAGAGCTAGCTAGCTGGAATCGTGCTGCTGGAATAATAAAGCCTTTTTTCCAAAAATCCGCTCAATTCAAACATTCAAGAGTATGCTCTAGACATCGTTGGAACTAAGTGAAGCGTGACTCTAACCCTTGCGCATGCGCAGATGGTAATGATAATTACCATTCTTTCCAGAATTTCTCCCTCCGGTACGTTCTGATTGTGCACCATCAATTATTCTCTTTAGCTACAGCCAGTTCTCAACTGCACTGTAAGCTGACTCTCCTCCTTTAAAGTTTTGGATTTCTTTGTCACAAGCTTCTTTGAAAAGCTGAATGGAAATTATACAGTGGATTGCAGGTTGCTTGACACTAGTACTTCAGCCAGCAAGGTCACATGGACCAATCAGATTCATGCTGACATCATTGCCTGCAAATCTGATTGGTCCATGTGACCTCGGTGTCTGAAGTACTAGTGTCAAGCAACCTGCAATCCACTGTATCTACACGACATTATCATTACAGTATTTACCATTCTGTATGCAGAAGCTAGCAAGCTAGCTAGCCAATAAAAACAGTCTGGCGTTGCCGACCCTTTACCAAAGGAAGGTAATTAAAATTAATTATTAGTTTCTCATCCCCGCCCGCATCAATTTTTTACCTACCGCATCAGAAAAATGTGATGGGTCACCTGGTCTTTTTTGAACGGTTGTTGCAGCTGTGTGAAAAGGCGGCAAGATGGTGTTTGTTGTTGCAGTGGAGTAGGAATAGGAAATTTATTGGGGGGGCAGGAACGAATCACAGTAATAGCAACAAATATCCGAAATAATCAATCCTTCTGTTGCTAAATTGAGCATATGCATTAGATAACAGTCAGCAAGCAGCAGTGAAATTGCTGACATCATGCAATGACACATTCATGGATGTAATTGCTTGGTCCTTGGTGCTATATTTTTACTTTCAATATATACTCTTCATATTATTATTGGGGGGGGGGGGGGGGGCAGTGCCCCTCCATCTATAGTATTGGGGGGGGCAATAGCCCCCCCTGCCCCCCCCCCCCCCCTATTCCTACTCCACTGTGTTGTGCAAGTCAGGTCTAGCAGGGTGCTAAAGAACTGGTATGGCTGTTCTGTCTCTGAGCAAGGTAAAGTATATCTGGCTAAGCCATTCGCTCTGGATTGCTAGCAGCTACTAGGCGCTACTAGGCCTAGCAGGGATGGGAGAGAAAGAGACTAGACAGACTAGAAGGCTAACCACAATCAGTACAGTATGGGGGCAGAAATTTAGCTAGCTATAATGGATCAACTATAATAATAAACGGACACGCGCGTGCGTATAATTATACGCGCGAATTGAGATAACCACACCCCCATGAAAGAGGTTGCCAAAAGAATTTTGAACGAACTAGCTGCTGCTTGCCTGTACCCATCTTGACTGACTTATACGGCACCACGAGGCTAGGGCTCCTGCAAGGGAGCGAGCGTTAGGTGTATGGGACGTACTATTCACGCACTGTTGTGACTCCAAGGCTAGGCAACACTCGCCCAGCTTGCAGTGTGGGCCAAAGGGCTCCCTATTAAGTTTGAGGTCAAAGGTCGGTGCCGTTTAAGTAAGCAAGAGTAATCATATTGTATGAGAGATACTTAAAGTAGGAGATATAAAGTAGGGTGGGTATGAGATTAAAAGTAGGGTGTCTGTTATCAAAATGTTATTTATACAGGATAAATGGTCGCAATATCACGATAGATATTGCCCAAAACGTCATCGCTCCTTCCATATCTTTCTCGCCACATGAATACAGAATGATTGACAGTGCTGTAGCCCGAAATAGCAGGTGTAGTGGCCAAACTGTTGTACGCTGCCCAACCATCTGACCAGATGGTGGTTCCTGGCTGTACGTGTGCCAGGATTATGGGTAGAAGGGTAGCAGCATCCCTGTGGTCAACTAGTTCCATATACCCAAGGGCTGGGGTCACACTTGTATCACACATTCCAAATACCCATGCTTCTTTATCTGCAGGCCGGCCTCTATTGTAAAGTTATATAAATACCCATGCTTCTTCACTTACATCTAATTATACCTTTGGTTTGTGTGAAAACAACGATTCATCGATCGATACAATCTTCCCAGGACCACCCAATTTAATTTCGGGATCGAGGTTGCAGAGTCTGTAACTGCACACATCTCTCAACCATGAGTATACCTGGATTGCTGTGGCCTCTGTGACACCAATTTCCTCTTTGGCGTCTGTGACTGGATACTGCCTGGCCCACCAATGCATCAACAGAAGCCACTTCTGAAGGGAGAGCTTCGATTTCTCAAAGAAACTACCCTTCCTGATGCTAATGCATTTGTGACAATCAGGACAACGCCATCGGCAGCCATCACTTATATCCTGCCTGCTCTGGAGTACCATCGTAGTGCCGCATGGGCACTTTTTCTGGCTGGCAAGAACATGTTTACCCTGCAAGAAGGTGATAATACCAGGAGTGCCTCCAAAGGCTACAGGCCCAAGCTCAAGAAGAGACATTTCCCGCTTCTTTCCCGCCAAAACTTTAAATTACAATAGTAATGATGTCATCACGTTTAATTTCGCGCGTATAATTACACGCACGCGCGTGTCCGTATAAGGCAAGGTCTCTGTAGCTGTTCTTGTTTCATGAAATTTAATTTCATAGCTCTTGTGTTGCAATGCTGGATCACAACCAAGCTTGGTAAGCGATTAAAATCTTCCAACTAGCTGAGTTCATAGATAAAAGAAGGTGAAGGGATAGGGAGCTACGATCAGCCTGCTTTCGTTCTAAATAATGCACAACTCACTGGGCTCGAGAAAGCTAAATTTACATGCTGTCGTTACAACTCAGCTAATAGCTAGCTAGGGTAACTTACCTTAGAGCTGACTATTATTCGGTTCTATCTATGTTCAATATTCAATTACCATTACATAAACAGGATGTCTGAGTTTTTAAAATTGCATAAAATTGCATTCCAAAGTATATAAATTAATATACAAACAAAAAAAAAAAAAAAAGGTCAACTAGTTCTTTCTTGGGATTCTGGGCTTGGAACAGTTAGAACACTGAGGATAATATTCCTGTGACTCTTCAGATTCTGGCATTTCTTCCGAGCAATGGATGTAGATGTCTTGGAGGTTTGCTGAATAATACAGTTTTTCAACTGGTTCAGTGCACTGCAGCTTCTTGACGTACACAACATCCTTCAGGTCAGGTGGAATATCTGCATCCCGTAGCTCTGATCCACACGAGAATGATAACCCATCCAGCACTCTCTCCATGGCTTGCTTCTCTGATGAAGTGAGCTTGCATCTAGCATAAACCAGCCTCCACATAGAACACTCTTCACATAACAGCATCATGCAGCAGGGGCTATACGTGGTGGAAGAGTTCGAGAGGGTGACCTATGCGCCATCAAGATTGTAAAAGCGTTAGGAAGCTGTACTGGTGAAGAGGATATGGAGGAAGGTTCATCATCCTTCTTCACATCAAACCGGACAGATTTCCCAAAGGAAGAAATTACAGCACTCAATTTAACATCTACACAAAAAAGACACTGACGTTATAGAATCTCAAGATTCATAGCTACATGTGAATTGCAAGCTATAGTGGGTGTACACTGAGGGCTTGTATTCACATCAACTGGACACAGGAGAAAAACTGTCCAGATCACAGCTAGAAGCTAGTCTTATAAAAAAAAAAAGGCTTAGTAGCCTGTATGCCAGATTCTTAGGCCTGTTTATATGTAAAAAGGCTTAGCTATAGCTACAAGTAAGTAGCTATACCTACTGGTTACTGGAGTCTCCCACAATGTCCAGGGAATCTTTGCAACTTCCCACACGGATTTCATCCACACTGTGGCCTGCCAAATCTTCACTGTTCGGTCTGCTAGCCAAATTGTTGTACAGCTCCTTGACAGTGGTTCTTTCATCATCTTCTTGGTATATAGTCCAAGGAAGGATGGTTCAACAGAGTCATACACACTAACACTAACTAGTGCCATAGCTAGAAAACGGCTGCAAAGTGTCACGTGATCTTAGCATGTGGTAAATATTGAAGTGTTAATTGAATAATTAAAAAAGTAGGCGGGTACTAAATTAGCAAGCGGGCGGTGGACAGGAAACTAAAACTACAATTTGTAGTGGCCTTATTATGATGATTAAGAACAAGAAAATAAGAAATCATGAAAAAGTGCGCTTTTATTATTCCTTCGTGTTGAGTCTTTCAGCCTCCAAAATTCTCCTGCACGATAAGAATGTGCATAAGAGACAGGGTAAGCAGTCATAGCAGCTACAACTTACTGTTTTCTGAGAAAATCCAACTTCATTTTGTATTGGTCCTATGGAGGGTCATAGGTCATCCCTACATAGATAGCGCTACCGCGCTCTCTGATAATAATAATAATAATAATAATATGCCCACACCCAATTATACCACGATAATAGCCTCTGTTAAGCACAATAAAGGACACACCCCTTTCTTGCTAAGCCACTCCCTTTCCAGCTAATTAAACATTTCCTACAATACCTCTACCCTTTTCTCGCTAACCACACCGATTTCCTGCTCATTTAACGACTTTCCTGCACAGTAATACACTTTTTGGCTAACCACACCCATTTCCAGCTCATTTAACATTATTTCTAATCAACCACACCTATTTCCGGCTCATTAAACAACTTGCTAATTAAACCACAATATTAATACCTAACCACACCCATTTCCTGCTCATTAAAGCGAATTGAAGGCTAATCACACCCTTTTATTGCTATTTACTGCTCGATTAACACGAAACACCTAATTTCTAACCAACTTCCTGCGAATTAAACCATGATAAGATCTAACCACACCCATTTCCTGCTCATTAGAGGCTAATACTCAATTAACACGAAATACCTAAACTTCCTGCTCATCTTCTTGCTAGTTAAACCATGATAATACCTAACCACACCCATTTCCTGCTCATTAAAGGCTAATCACACCCATTTACTGCTCAATCAACACGAAATACACCAACTTCCTGCTCGTTAAACAACTTCTTGCTAATTTAGACCTAACCACACCCATTTCCTGCTCATTAGAGGCTAATACTCAATTAACACGACATACCTAAACTTCCTGCTCATCTTCTTGCTAGTTAAACCACGATAATACCTAACCACACCCATTTCCTGCTCATTAAGGCTAATCACACCCATTTACTGCTCAATCAACACGAAATACACCAACTTCCTGCTCGTTAAACAACTTCTTGCTTGCTAATTTAGACCTAACCACACCCATTTCCTGCTCATAAGAGGCTAATCAATTAACACGACATACCTAAACTTCCTGCTCATCTTCTTGCTAGTTAAACCACAATAATACCTAACCACACCCATTTCCTGCTCATTAAAGGCTAATCATACCCATTTACTGCTCAATCAACACGAAATACACCAACTTCCTGCTCGTTAAACAACTTCTTGCTAATTTAGACCTAACCACACCCATTTCCTGCTCATTAAAGGCTAATCATACCCATTTACTGCTCAATTAACCAACTTCCTGCTCATTAAACAACTTCTTGCTAATTAAACCACGATAAGCTCTAACCACACTCATTTCCTGCTCATTAAAGGCTAATCATACCCACAATTAACACGAAATACCTAATTTCTAACCAACTTCCTGCTCATTAAACAACTTCTTGCTAATTAAACCACGGTAAGACCTAACCACACCCATTTCCTGCTTATTAAAGGATAACCATACCCTTTTACTGCTCGAAATACCTAATTTCTAACCAACCACGCCCATTTTCTGCTCATTAAACAACTTCTTGCTAATTAAACCACGATAATACCTAACCACGCCCATTATAAACAACTTTTCTTGCTAACTAAAGAGCTACTATAGCCTTTCTTGCTAATAATGGGAGACACATTCAATTATAGCCAGCCACACCCCAACCACGACTCAGGAAGAAGCTTTCCCTACCAAAATGGGAGTTGTACAACCTCATTAGGATAAGCTACAACCCCTCATGGCTCCCCAAAAAGCTCTATACTGACTCACAACTTGAACTGATGTCTCTCTCTTCGCGCTCATCTATATCGTCGATGATAGAGTCCTCTCCAAAGGTGGAATCGATTCCGAAGTGGCTGGAGCATCCTGGAACGAGTTCATTTCCCTCCATAATCTCAACCTTAAGAAAAGTAGCATCCCTAATGTGAGTTCCAAAAATCACCTACATCCACTTCTAATTGCTCACACTCACACCTAATGGAGTCCTTGGCACTAGTAACTACTCTAATGTCATTACTGCACTAGTCACTATCATACACCTCACAACCCACCCTTAGGATGTCACCAACTGATAAAAAGTGATCATTACAAACAATTATTATTTTCAAAGAATAACAAAAGAATAACATAAGTAGTTCAAAACTGGTGAAATTTGTCAAAGCAAGTAATCTTGCAGAGCCGAACTTTACAAAAAGAACATGCAAATGATGTAAATCTCATTGGGTTCCTGTTCTTCAGCACACACTGACAACATCTACCCCTTTTCAAATCTACATCAATGGAGACGACATGAACCTTTGGGATCCTCCTCCATGCTATAGTCTCTAGAGGCACCTACTCTGCCTCAACAAGAGGTGAACCAATCGCAGCCTAAAATCCAACAACTTTATGGGGGTCTGCTTATAGTAAGTGCAGTTGTGCTTATACAAAATAAAAGCATTATCAACTGCGTAGTCAAGAAACTGAAAGAATGGGCGCAATCATTACCTCTTGGATTTCCTATCATAGCATATCTATCTATGACAGCTGAATGACAGCACTTTTGTCAAAGTTGCTGTTCTGACAAGATCCGTGAGGTAAGACTTATGCCAATGATACTATAATACACTAGCTACACTGTAAAAACAAATGTGTAAAAACAACCCATTTTAGGTTATCTGAGTTGCAAATTGGAACTCAGATAACCTAAAAATCATTAATGGGTTGCTTTTACACATTTGTATCCACCACTCACAATGAGTAGATAGCTAGTAAGAAAAATTCAGCATGTAGAAATAGCTAAAGTGTCTGATAGAAAGTTGGCACTGCCTAATAATCATAATTTTCACCACTCACAATGAGTAGATAGCTAATAAGAAAAATTCAGCATGTAGAAATAGCTAAAGTGTCTGATAGAAAGATGGCACTGCCTAATAATCATAATTTTCACAAGTAAAGCTGTCAATATTGCGTTCTTTGGGAATGCCACACATAACAGCTGCCATGTGGGCGTAACCACTACTCCAGCGTACTATTATGTATGACTGAGCAAGAAGAATCACATCTACTAGCATGGACACTATTCCTTTATCCTCTTCACTCGTTATAACATGAGGCTGTTTCATCTTGTCAATATGAAAACCTCCGATATCTAAAGATCGAAACCTCAGCCCAAACTTAGACACTGCCAAATCCCTGACTGAATGAGAATCAGTGGCCAGAAATATGTAGCTGCTGTTTCCAGTATACTTATTAGCTCTATCAACTGCACATTGGAGAGCTTTCATCCATTTATTTCTATCTTTTATACATTTTATATTGGGATCATCTTTTACTGTATGGGAACCATCAAATCCTGTTCTTATATGGAGCCCAACGTATGGTATGCCATCAATTCCTAACACTGTCATGGCACTTTTAACTTCATTGATAAGTGAAGGCTCAAGAATAAATAAATATCTGAAGACTATTCCCAAAAGATTAATCAGATCTCTCTTTGATAAATTAGCGAGACCAGCTTGATTAAGACCCTCTTTTATCCATTTCTGTCCTGTGGTTGTATAGTTAGACAATAATGAATCCACTTGAATGTTAGTTGCCAGTGCCACAATTGGAGTATCACCCTGTATGATACTCAAATTACTTTGCCATGTTTTTCTTTTGAAGAAAAATGGAACACTGTTTACACAAAGCTTTTTTACATTCTTTTTGCTTTGCTTGATTTTGTCTATTACTTGTTTATCATCCCAGTTAATCATGTTTGGTCTGAGGTAGAGGTTCTCACTAGGAGCTTCCCAGTACATCACAAATCTCCTTCTACTGAATAGAGCCAGAGCAAATGTGCTTAATACTCCTCTAAGACGGTCTCCAATTCCACCACATGGATGATCTGATCTGCAGTGCCAAGCTAGCACCCTTTTGTTGCTCATTTTTGACTCGTTCCTGGTGTACTCTGCCAAAAGGTTGATGAACTTCTGATATTTTGGAGGAAAGAAGCCATATTCTCCTGGGTAACATTGGAAAGGAATACTTTTATTTTCAATACCTTCATGAATGCCTTTATCGATACCAGTGCTGTTTCTCTGAGTAAAACCCACAATGTGATTATAACGAAATTTGGAACTATTATTAGCTCTTTTTCCAGTGTAAAGTTTCCATCCATATACACTAGCTCTTGATATTCTCTCGGTCCAAAAGAAATTCGATGATCCTAGATTCTTAAAAATATATATCAGGCCTATCTCAGCAGCCACTAAGATCACAAAAATAAAGTTTATCAAGCGCATTGTGGACTTCAAGATAGGCTATAGTTTTCCATCGGCCGTACGACTATAATAGGCTACTGATTCTAGCTAGTAGCTACTAGCTAGCGCTACCGTATCCGCTGTAATTCAAGTGCCACACAGGCGCCGAGTTAGCTATTATAATAAGGCCACTATTTATAGAATCCTAGTTTCCTGTCCAAGAAAATATCCACAAGTGCTGCGGGCGAGCGGTTATTATAATTATTCTATTACTGCTTCGTTGTTTGTCTCAAGGGTCCTGTCTTCATCATTCACTAGTCTCGCGGCCCACGAGACTAGTCATTCACCACGGGCTTTCCCAAAAAGAGCTGCATGTGAAGCCAAATGTGCGCGCTCTACTGCGCGCATGAGCAATGGCAGGCGCTATAGGCAGTAATAATTTTTGATGCGGTGACATTTTCAATACGCGGGCGGTGGACAGGAAACAATCATTCTATTAATAGTGGCCTAATAATAACGTAGGTTGAAACTTGTGAGAGTTGCCCAGAAAACTGGCAGAAAATTGTTTATCTGTGCTCCGGAGATAGCTACACCCGATCCCAGTTGTTTCTCCATGGCATCATATTGGGATAGACTTTATTAGTAGGAACCATCGTAGAAAGGGGATCAGCTTACATCTGAGCATGCTCAGCTCAGTACAGTAGGCACAGCTTGCTGCTGGATAGCGGCCCAAAGGGGGTTTCAATGGAAACCTTCAAACCCCCCTGGATCCACCACTGCACTTGGCTGGCCACCCTCACAACCAAACCAATAGATACATTCAGAAATACATTCAGAAATACCAGTGATACATCAAGGGGGCTGGGTACATGGGGAGTGAGTGTATATAATCGTTTGGGCCATCAATAATCAGGAAGGATGTGTCGAGCCATTGCATCTGCACTTGAGATGAAGTCTGGCTACACCAGGGCCATTGTGTCATCATGGGCATGGAAAGAAGCCTTATCCTCTTTGCAAGTGCTGTATAAAGAGGATACAGCTTTTACATCCAGGCTATAGATAACAGAACAAGTCTGTATGTAGCTGTTTTTCAAGCTGATTTTTCAATACTGTGTCTCCACTCTCGATTTCTAATTCAGCAAAGACCTGAGGTTGCCGGGATTTTGGAATTGTCTCTTCTCTATGATCCTCTCAGTATTTCATGGTATATACACACAGATAATAGAAAAATCAATCAGCATGTAGCTGGCATGGAAGATGTCACTGCTTAATAATCATGTGGCTAAATCTATGTGACATGCTTGGTCATAATTAGTATGTATGCTTTGGTAGTGGTTATGCCCACATGGCATGCTGAATATAAGCCAGATTCAACACCACCAGTGGAATCAGCATCCCTTTTTCCTATTGTAACAAATTTTGTAACTAAACTATGATAATCATTATGAATATTTGTTCACACTTTCTCAAATTTTACATGGCTATTGGCAATAATGACAATAATTATAACAATAGTACCATTTATTTTCAGGACTTGAAATTTTGGGTATATTACATTCAGCAGGTGCTGATTCCACTGAGTCTGGCTTATGGTCAAATTACTAATCAACCCATTTTTTGCTCTCTGAATATTGATTACCTAAAAGTGCCAGGTTTGTAATGCAGTGGTATTTGAAGCTTGACTTCTATAAATGGAGACACAGATAGGGGAAGGATAGAACTTCCTGTCTTCCAACTTTGACAATCATACCTAGAAAACTCTGCATAAACTGGTAGCCATCTGAAATATGATACAGTTGTCTGATTATTGATTTTTTTCGGACACCTGCTTTAATGATGTAACAGCCATGACTGAAAGTCAGGATTCTGAATCAGTTTTCAATGGGCTATCTTTTGATACCTAAATCGTAGGTACTGGTATAAACCAAATGCCAGAAAAGTGTCCGGTAATTGATCCGTCTGATAATTGATCACTTACTCTAGCTAGTCTCTTGCCTACGTACGTATAGCTAGTAGCTATAATGTAGCTGAATTGTATGGTGTCATTTTCTGCCATGACACCCCTGTTTTTACAGTATAGAATTGAAATGAAAGCCATCTCTTTAGTCCAGTCATGTGTTGAGTCTTAAGTCAGGTATGGGGGTATTATAAATTAATTACCTGATCACTTTTCAGTTATAAAATTTGACCTTTGTACATAGTGATGAGTATTGGGCTATGCCAGGAACTCTAAATATGGAGCGTGATCTCTCGATAAGAGGGGAGTAAGTCACTATAGTTTATGCGAACATGCATGCCAGATGGGAAGACCACACCTCCTTTGTTGGCCTCCATAGGGCAGCTGGAGTTTGACCTATTCTGTGATGACTCTGGTTATATTAATTTGACCCTATTTTGGCTACACCAAGAACTCTAAATATTGAGTGTGAGCTCTCTTTAAGAGGAGAGCAAGTCACTATGGTTTATGCGAACCTGCATGCCTGATGGTGAGACCACACCTCCTTTGTTGGCCTCCATAAGGGAGCTGGTATTTGACCTATTCTGTAATTATTTTGTAAGGAATGGTTATCTAATTGACTCTACTTTGGCTACGCCAGGAACTCTAAATATGGAGCGTGATCTCTCGATAACAGGGGAGTAAAATAAAAGCATGCACTTGTGGTTTTATGGTTAATACTCAGGGGACTCCTGTGCGTATAGACAGACAGCAGATAATATAGCTAGTAGAAACATCGAATTTCCTAGGTGATTAGCTAATAGTGGTTGGAAATTTGACTCACATGACTGCATGTCATCTATCATTAAGTGCAGATATTCTAAGAAACCTCCAATGTGATTGGAAATTCCTGCATGGAAATTCTTATTAGTTACTGGTGACTCTGAATATAGCTAGCTAGTGACCTTTTTTGACCAACCACACAGGAAATTGGCAACATCAGGCTGGTTGCAACCCCCCTTTTTTTCCAAGCTATAAGCCTGTAGATAAAATGATACACTATAGCTATAGCCTAATGCAATTTGACCATGCCTACTTGCTTAGCCAGAACTATTAATTTTTTTCTTGTGCAAGTAGTATAATTAGAAGAACACATTATGAGCTAACTTAACTAATATGGTTATTACAGCCATCATCATCTAAGGCTATGGTCAGGAAAGAAACAATCTATGTATACATGACACATCCATTTTGGCTTGCACTTTCAAGGTCACACATTAGATAACTCAGTGCATGACCTTGCATGTGTCACTTCAAAGCTATCTTGGGCTTATAATGTTACACTGATTTTCAAGGTCACACATTACGTAGATAACTCAAAACTCTAAAGTAACACATGCAAGGTCACAGGTATTCATGAAGGAAATTACGGTTATGCACTTAGTTATCTAATGTGTGGTGACAAAGTGCTCCAAAAGATATCTTTACCTTGAAAATGTAAGCCAAAGTGCTCTTTAAAATGACACATGCAAGATCACAGGTGAGGAAATCACAGTTACGTAAGTATGCACAGTTGAGTGTAATAGCTAGCTATAGTTCACCTTTGCCTATACTCAACACATGCATGCTGCCAAAAAATGCACACGATCGTGCCATTTAGGAGATTTTGGGACTTCTTGGATCCAGATTAGCTATTTTCATGCATTATAGCTACAAAATAATTGGCTAAATACTCAAAAAGTGGTAGCCTGCAAGTGAAGCCAACATGGATCCTCCAAATAACTTGCTCTTTCTTGAACCCTTCCCCGTGGCCCAGTGTGTGTGCTCCTAGTCCTGCAACCCCACCTACGTATCTAAAAATCCTGCATTATTATCAGAGCTAGAGTATGGTAGTACTCTCTAAGTAGGGATGCCATGGATTGCCCCATTGGACTAATACTATTTTCTTCCCTACAGTCAGCTACTTCAAAGACCATGGGTGAAGCCATCAAAATTAGAGTGGTCCTTCATTAGCTAATTAGTGTGCCACATAAAATTAATTAGCTATAAGAATTTTAGGGGCAAACCTATGGCATACATAAGTGTGCTGTAAGAAATACAGTGATCATGTGAATTCTCATAGGGGGTACCAATCCAGCTATAACAATTAATAATTAAAGAATGAAGAAAGGTCATAATGTACGTTCTTCTTTTCTTGTGAACTATTACTAGTAAACCACTGCAAAATGTTCCTACTTCCATGTACACATCTCTATTTAATGCTAGAGAGCTGTTCACCATTCTATTCGGAGATTGGACTAAGGACCTGAGTGCATAACAGTGGCATAGAATCACGTACGTTCTTATGAACTGTTACTAGTAAACTTGTTACTGCATCCATATACACTTCTCTATTTAATGCTAGAGAGCTGTTCGCCGTTCTATTTGGAGATTGGACTAAAGACCCGAGGGCATAGCTGTGGAATAGAATCATGTACGTTCTTCTTTTCTCGCGAACTCTTACTAGTAAACCACTGCTAACTGCATGTACACTTCTCTATTTTATGCTAGGGAGCTGTTCACCATTCTATTTGGAGATTGGACTAAAAAGGACCTGAGGGCATAGCTGTGGAATGGAATCATGTACGTTTTTCTTTTCTTATGAACTGTTACTAGTAAACCACTGCAAACTGTTACTGCATCCACGTACACTTCTCTATTTAATGCTAGGGAGCTGTTCACCATTCTATTCGGAGATTGGACTAAGGATCTGAGAGCATAGCTGTGGAATAGAATCATGTACGTTCTTCATTCTTGTGAATTGTTACTAATAAGCCACTGCAAACTGTTACTGCATCCATGTACACTTCTATGCTAGAGAGCTGTTCACCACTCTATTCGGAGATTGGACTAAGGACCCAAGTGCATAATAGTGGAATAGAATCATGTACGTTCTTCTTTTCTTGTGAACTGTTACTAGTAAACCACTGCAAACTGTTACTGCATCTCATGTACACTTCTCTATTTAATGCTAGGGAGCTGTGTACCATTCTATTCGGAGTTTGGACTAAGGACCCGAGTGCATAACAGTGGCATAGAATCATGTATGTTCTTCTTTTCTTGTGAACTGTTACTAGTAAACTACTGCAAAATGTTACTGCATCCATGTACACTTCTCTACTTAATGCTAGAGAGCTGTTCACCATTCTATTCAGAGATTGGACTAAGGACCCGAGTGCATAGCAGTGGCATAGAATTATGTACGTTCTTCTTTTCTTGTGAACTGTTACTAGTAAACCACTGTAAACTGTTACTGCATCTCATGTACACTTCTCTATTTAATGCTAGGGAGCTGTGTACCATTCTATTCGGAGTTTGGACTAAGGACCCGAGTGCATAACAGTGGCATAGAATCATGTACGTTCTTCTTTTCTTGTGAACTGTTACTAGTAAACTACTGCAAACTGTTACTGCATCCATATGCACTTCTCTATTTAATGCTAGGGAGCTGTGTACCATTCTATTTGGAGATTGGACTAAGGACCTAAGGGCATAGCAGTGGAATGTACGCTTTTCTTTTCTTGTGAACTGTTACTAGTAAACCACTGCATATTGTTACTGCATTCATGTACATCTCTGTGTTTATAGGTAGGAAACTTTCACCATTCTATTCGGAGACTGGCCCCTAAGACATAGCATCACAATTTCTCACTTTTAAATCATCAAGTAAGTTTTTTTCTTCTTGTCTTGTACATTTAATGTACCCATTGTTTTGTGTTGCAGGGGGAATCAACAGAAGGAATATGAATCTGGACCTGTTTGGGAACATTATTATCCTATGTTCCCGTACTTATTTTAATATTTACACTATATAATATCAATTCTTACACTGAACCTTTTAGTTTGTTCCTAACAGTGCATACACATCTTCTACGTTGTACATATTTTTTTTTAAACTTAATATTAAGACTTCTCTGTGCTGACTACAACTCGTTCAGGTATTGTGGCCTGCATGATTGGTGTGCATGATAGGTGTGGTCACAAAAGTACATGGGATGTTCATCTTAATGTTTCCAAATAGCCATTATATCTATCAGTTGTTCTACTTCAATCACATTGGGATAGGGTATACATGCCCCCCTGGTGGTATGTCATATAATCAGCTTAGATAGGGTTAATTTCCCTGTCCATGGAGCATGTGATAGATCACAGCATAAAGGTCCTGGTCTGGTGTCATGATTTGACCCTCCTATCACCAACACTACGCTATCCAGGGTTTCATCTAGGAATTTCACCTTGGAGGGGAAGCTCATGGAACATGTGGCTGTAAGGCCATGGTGAGGGGGAGGGGGATGTGCCCCCTCCCACGCAGAGTGAAGCCAAAAATGCTTAAATCCTAAAAGAGTATTTGTTATCCTGAAATTGGCAATATCTTGGGATGGGGGGGGGGGGGGGGGGGGGGGGGGGAGATTGAGCTGTTTGGAGGGGAAGCTTCCCCTGCACCCCCCTCCTTAGATGAAACCCTGCTATCTGTGAGCAAAAATCAGATTTCCAGAAAAAAATCACTACAGTGTAATACATAATGTTATATGATCTTTTTATGAAATCTGTCACAGACACAATAATCAAGAATATTACCTGTTACTCGGATGTTAACAAGTCTGTGGTCACTAAATCTTGTCACTGCCTTTCTACTCACCCGATCTACCCATGACAATATTATTGTGTGTTAACTCCTTAAGGTTTCCGAAATACCCTTCAGATGAGAGCCCCACCCCCTTTTTAGATAGCTTGAGTGTGCAGGTCTAAAAAATTGTTTGCATGCAGGCCAAGTTGATATGAAATTATGAGGTGCAGGCATGCTCAGTAACCTGAGCACTGGACTTCCATGACACACCCTCTGTATATAGCTACCATTGGCCTGGGATCCCGGAGTGCTATTTTAGCTAGCAAGCCAGTTCTACTGAATAATTATGTTGCAATGATGCTTACTAAACATTATAACATCACAACATAATGATTAGGGCACCTAATAAGTAACTAGGGCCACAAAAGGAGGTCAAAATATGAATTGAGCCGGCTTGTATAATGTTGCAAGATCCCAATGTTATTATGAAATGTAGGTAGACTATGCTGGATATCACAGGTATGTGGTGTAGGGAGGGAGCTGATTGGGTGCTGGACACCACGGTTATGTGGTGTAGGGAGACCACCTAGAGCTGATTGGGTAATGGACACAACAGTATGTGGTGTAAGGAGTTGATTAAGTGCTTAACACCATGGATATGTGGTGTAGGGGCCGGGGGAGGGGAGGGGAGGGAGGGACCAACTGTAACAATGTAACTACATGTATCATGACTTAACAAAAGTGCCTCTGGTGACAGAAGTTGTTTTAAGTTGGAGAAAGTACAGCTATCCAATTCGGCTTTCATGCACCCCCTACACCATATATCCATGGTGTCTAGCACTTAATCAACTCCCAACACAGTCAGTGTCCAGTATCCAATCAGCTCTAGGTGGTCTTGATCCTACACCACATAACCGTGGTGTCCAGCACCCAATCAGCTCCAGGTGTATGGCGAATTGTGTCTTAGATGAGTCTGAAGGTAGCAAGTGTCCTACTGCGCAGGAAGAAGTAGTTCTTGGAAGATCAAAGTCCTATGTAAGCCTAGCTATTATTTTTACGTATCATAATGTCTAACTCTGGAAACAGCTATCTGGAAAAGCTCTAAAGTAGAAATTTCCAATAACTTTTTCTGAGCATCATCCTTCCAGTCTGATGGATGGGAATAGCTGTATGTATTTCTCTTACATAAGCCACATGGTCCACATGGACCCGGGTGTTTTACTGGTGTAAGTGGACCTGGGTATTTTACCGTTGTAAGTGAGAGAGTGTTTCCTATGTAATTTAGTAATATTGATATTCCATAATGTACTCTCTCTCTCTCTCTCTCTCTCTCTCTCTCTCTCTCTCTCTCTCTCTCTCTCTCTCTCTCTCTCTCTCTCTCTCTCTCTCTCTCTCTCTCTCTCTCTCTCTCTCTCTCTCTCTCTCTCTCTCTCTCTCTCTCCACACACACACACACACACACAGATGAAGGCACTCCTGTATTCGTCTTCAGAAGAATTCATAGTAGTTGCCATAGCTACCCATACTACTTAGTTACTTAGTTGCAAAGTTATTCATTTTATCATTGTAATTGTGGTTTATCAAACATGCCATATTACATACTGTCTATAATCATGGTGCTAATTTTGTCCCGCCACAAAACTAAAGTCCAACATTGAATGGGATTGTACCTGAATGTTCGGTAATGGATGCCACAATGAAAAAGAACCCGACGAAAGAGTCAAGTAGGCGCAGAGGTGATGAAGTGCAGGCGGAGTTTATTGAGTTCGGAAAAAAAGTGAAGAGATTAGTATCTGAATCGGAGCTATGGATTTGCTGAGTTACAATTTCATTGCATAAATTATTGCTCTGTACGATAGTGCGCATGAATGCAGTTCATATAGCAATGTGAATTTCTAGCGCTAAGTTGAAACTGACCACAGCTGCAGCCATTATTGATACATGCGTGGGTGTTAAAAATTCCGGGGATCACGTGAATTCTGAATCTGGCGGAACGACTGTCGGCACTTCGGTGCTGAGGCAAAAAGCTGAAGTTTAACAAAAAGTCATAAAAAAAAGAAGCTGAAGTTCCTGCACACTTTATTATATTTGAGAATGACAAACCATTATTTAATAGCCACCAAAACTAAAATCACATGAAAATCACACCTGAACTTCAAATAGAGCACACTATGCACATGCTCAGTAGAAATAAAATTAAAAGTCCAGAAGAGCAAAAATTAGGAGAGGGAGGGGATGATAAACAAGTAATTAAGTTGATGTGGCCTAATCATGCATATCTAGCTAATGCTGTACATGCACTATCCAGGGGCGTAAGAAGATGTTTTCTGGTGGGGGGGGCTGATGTATGTGTGCTGATCCATGCGCTTGCGCGTGGGAAAATTTTTCGCTGACCACGCCCACTTTCCTTAACCACACCCATTTTGGATACCAGTGTACCATCAACTGGCTCAACAGTGCAGAGGTGTTGGAAGCAAGATTCGATTGGTCAAGCCCAAAATTGAAACATAATTCCCAAGAACACCAGTTTGCTATACTTGAGCATCATATGTAGCTATTTAAGTTATTGATTGATAGCCACATAATAATTAATCCCAAAATATTTTATTATTGATTGATAGCCACTTAATAATTAATCTTGTTTTTCCCAAAATATTGGTCAGGCCTGGGCCTGACTGGCCTTACCTGTTCCACCGCCTATGCAGTGGCGTCAGTGCTTGTGATTGAGGTCTCTGAAGATGGACCAGCATCATCACTTGCAAATACAATAATTTTTATTTATAATGTACATATGCAATCTTACATCGATAGTTACCTGTATCAATTTGAGAACTGAATTGGAGTGATGAATTCTCCTCTGTCCCATAGTAGAGCCAAGCTAACTGCTGAGTTAGGTGTTACTAATACTTAGCTAATTAACCAATGTCATCTCATTCTGTGATGTTAATACTTAGCTAGTAGGTGTTATTAATACTTAGTTGACATGCAGCATCTGTTTTGCATATACTAATGCCTATATATATGTGCAGGTACTATCCATTTTGAGTGGGGGGGCTGAAGCCCCCCCCCAGCCCCCCTGCTTCTTACGCCCATGCTATCTATAGTAGCATCTACAGGCTTTTACAGCTGAGTCAGTTGACAGGCAGTGACACTGACTCAGCACTAGCTACTAAGTCAGCAGTAAAAGCCTGTGGACTGTCAACTGTGCTTTTGCTGCAGTACAACAAGCGTTGAAGTTGAATTGCACATGCACACACTTTCATAATAGCTACTCACTCGTCAAAAAAGTTTTGAGCATAATTTTGAGGTAAAAATTTTGGGAATTGCTCAAAAGCATAATTAGCCTCGTCCCCAGGCCCCTCCCAGAAGAAGGGAGAGGGCCTGGTACAGACTGTTTGTGCATGCTCTATTTTCCCAGAAAATCTGGGAATCCGTATATCTTTGTAAAGCACTCAGCATATCTAACCCGTAAACTTCATATGTCGTGAACGTCAAACGGATCAGCGTAACTTTTGACCTTTCTTTTGTGATTGTTGTAATGGAATCTGTGTTTGATGAAGCTGTGAAGTATGCACTGGACAAGGTTGGAAGAAGTGGAATATGCCTAAGAGATGAGCAAGTTCGAGCTATGAAGCATGTTTATGATGGTTTTGATACGTTTGTTTGGCTATACCAACAGGATTTGGCAAGTCCTTGTGTTATGAGTGTCTCCCATTTCTTTAAGTTTGGACGTACAGGCAGTAACAGTTTGGTAATAGTTATTTCTCCTTTGAGGTCCCTGATGGTAGATCAGGTTAGCTCTCTTAGAAAGCGTGGTGTCTCTTCAGCTATTTTAAATGGGCATGAGGGAATTGACCCATCATTATTGGCCTCAGAGAATGATTTCTCTAAGCATGGCAAATACAGCTTAGTTTTTGCTGCTCCAGAAGCAATCATTGGCTCTGAAAAATGGCGAAAGATAATGCTTACGGCTCCTTTGATGCAAAATGTAGTGGCCATGGCTGTGGATGAAGTGCACTGTGTTTCCAAGTGGTAAGTAAGAATATCAATTATTCTGCTTGAGGTTCAAAGGTTGATTTGTACGTGAGCACATGCACATTCTAAAGCATTATTTCCACTGAGTGCTCAGAATTTCTGTGTATTCACTAGTTATTATCATAATTATTATTATTATTTGCAGGAGTCAATCATTCAGACCAATTTATGCAAGGGTTGGTGAGATCAGAGCATTCGCACCTCAAAGCACACCTCTTATAGCTCTTACAGCAACCGTAACCAAAACTATGCGTTATAGATATTTACCATAAGTTAGAGATGAGTTCCTGTAAGTTTGTATATGCATCTCCGGAAAGACCTAACATTTACTATGAAGTTTTACCTCGCACAGAAATAAGTAAAGATATTCAGCCCCTTGTTGACAACCTTCGTCTTTGTAAGCAGATGATGCCTCGTGTAATAGTTTACTGTCGTTCACTTAATTTATGTTCTGACTTGTATGCTTTCTTCCTAACTTCTCTTCGTGAGCATAGTTACTACCCACTAGGAGCACAGCAAGTCAGTGACAATAGATTATTTGGGATGTTTCATGCCCATACACCAGCCCATAACAAGCAAGTTATTTTAGAGAGCATGAAGAAACCTAATGGGGTTGTGAGAGTTGTATTTGCATTAGGTATGGGAGTGGATTTTGTGGGATTAAATAGAATCATCCACTATGGTGCACCATCATCAATGGATGATTACTATCAAGAGAGTGGAAGGGCTGGGAGAATGGGTGACAATGCCACCTCCACAATTTATTGGAAACCTTCAGATGCCCCACTAAAGAAAGAATTAAGTAATATTTAGTTCACTCTTTTCTAGCTCTAAGTGTTTTAATGCACCTAGTGCTGATCAATCACACATTCGGGGACAGGCAGGTTTCACAAGCAGGTTTCACAAGCACGGGTTCAGCTCATCACTTAGTACACGCTTATAAACATCGAGTGTAAGGCTAGTGGGTCTCCCGCGCTACGCGCGACTCTAAATGAGGGGGCGGGGGCACATTTCTATATAGTGCGCAGCTGTAATGATAACATTAACAAGGTGGAGAATTAAACAAGTGTCGTCGTCTTTGAGATGGATCTATCTTCTCGTTTAGCTTCCAAGAAAACCAAGGAGAAAACCTCCAGGCTAATCACAAAGCCCAAACAGGCCAAGAGAACTTTCAAACCTAAGTCTAAGAAGGTTGATTCTGGTAATGAAGTAGATGACGATTTGAGTTTTGGAACTCCATCACCCAAACCTCAGAGATCAGTACGTACTAAACCTGCAACTACTATCGTTATTTCCAGTGATGAGGACGAGGAAGAATCAGAATCAGACTCTCTCCAAATAGACGAGTCTGATTCTGAGGATGATTTCATGCCAGATCCGAAGCGACACAAGAAAGCTAGCATAAACAATCTAAAACCGATTCGAGCAAAGAAAGTCTTGTCAAAGCCAAAAATAGCCATTTCCAAATCATTTGTGGCCAAAGTACTCAAGAATACGCAGGATGGAGATAGTAATGATGAAATGATAGAGTCAGTTCAACGAGCTCGCAAAGGAGCAAAAACGAATGAATCACGTCGAAAAGTTTCTTCTGATGAAGATGATGACACTTATGAACCGTTTAAAGAGACCATGAGTTCAAAGTCCACATCTAAGAATATGAAAATAGCTGGTCAGAAGAGGTCTAGTGACACACAGACAAAAGCAAGAGCAAAGAAGCAAGCATTGGATATTGCGGATGAAGAAGACAGTGAAGATGAGGTTCTCAGAATGGCCAAACCTAAGGTATAGAGATTTAAATTTAATCACTGACAGTGGAATCTTTGATAAATGACACTCTAAAAGAGGACAAACCTCCTAGGAAAATCTGACGATCTAAAAGTAATAACCTCCAAATGAGGACAAAGGTTGGGTGTCCATTTAGGTCACTACATTAAAGTTATTATATGAAGTACCACTGATTATACATTATTGTACTGAGTAATGGACACACTTGGGACCCAACCTTTTTCCTTTGTAGCTACAGATGGAGGTTATTTATATAGAATGTACCAATGGATTCTTTTATTGAGAGATTTAGAGATTTATTTTTTCATTTGTTAGGAGTTCCATGTATAGATTAATGAGCATCTTTGCCTAACTTTGCTTTTAATTATAGCTATAATTATTATAGCTAGTTATTGAAACACTTATATCCTTCTAATATTTAATTGCAGCCTGTACCACAGAGTGGAGATTTAGACAGTGGGGAAGATGATGAACCAGAAGATGAAGATGATGATGAACCAGATGATGACGACGACGATGACGACGACTGGGAACCAGGTGGAGGTCGCAGTCGCCCCACACGTCAAAAGGCTAAGGTCAAATACACTTTCAATGAAGATGATGATGATGACAGCGATGAAGATTATGAGTTTGATTAGCTAGCTATCATATAGAGCTAGCTAGCTATAAACCATTTCGATGTAATGCACACTAATTCACAACACTCATCTGTAGAGCTAGTGTTTCATCAGGAAACTAACCACATGAGCTGATCATGTAGCTTACTACCTTTCTTTTCCCTTTGCTTGTAATACGCATCTATAATAATTGTACATGACATTGTAATTTTAGCATGTACTGTACAGCTAGCTAATAAACTAAAACACACACAAAACCTTCAAAGTTCTCATACAGCTAGCAGCTCAATTCAAGCTAGCTGGCCGGCTAGACGTTTGTGCTTGCGCATGTGCTCCAGCAACCCCGCCTCGCGCCCGCGCCCCACATGTAGCCAAACCCTTTACCAACTTCCCTTCCTTGAGTTGGTAAAGGGTCTGGCGATGCGAGACTTTTGCACATTATATTAGTCGTTTAAATGGGAAAACTCGCTTAAATAGATGTAAAATTGGAATTGGCGGCATTTGGCGGCCTTATATCTATCTCTGAGAACAATAGAGCGGTCAAATCAGAACTTTGAAGTGATGAGTCATAAGTGGTTTTGCTTTGATCAAGCTTTGATCTTTGCTTTCAACACTCTTTTTTTTTTTTTAAGAAGAAGATACAGTAGGGCATGGTGGGTGTCTTGGGTGACGAGCGGATCCAGCTCGACCTCTGTCTGCCGAGAAGGGAGGCTGCAAGGAGCTAGACCACGGAGGCGGAATTTTGTGGGCGTGGCCTATCGGTTGTCAACGACTTTTAAGCGTGACGACCCCTGCCCATTCGATTTTGATTTCAAAACTATTGCAGGCTAAGGGTTATAGTAATGGCTCAACGTCCCGAGCACCGATACTGGACTGCTGATCGTATGCTGAGAGCCGAACCCGAACCTCTGAGTCTACTGCCGAAAGTGAGAGCTCATTTTGCTGAGTCTAATCCTCAGGCTCAAGTCCATAATTTCACTGCCAGGGCCACTACTGCCACTGCAAGGGCCGCTCACATCCCCTCCTCACTACGAAGACCTCCTGAATTACATACCAATACCAATGCCACTACCGCCACCGCTCATGTATCCATGGGCGTGGTCGAAGAAACATCTAGACCTAGGGTCGAAACGTCAACACTTTTGCGATTCGTTCCTGATGATAAAGTGAAAACATTTCCTTATCACAGTGTAGGTAAGCTTTTCTACACAAAAAAAGGAAAGAGCTACACTGCATCAGCATGGCTAGCCGACATTGCATCAGGGCATCACGTCATTTTCACTGCTGCACACAATTTGAAGAATAACATGGGAACAGCGGAAAATATCCTCTTCATTCCTGGCTTCCATAATGGATACAAACTGTTTGGTGAATACGAAGCGATACCTGGAGGAGGAGTGGCATGGGGTGTGCACCCAAAATGGGGCCACTACCATATGACTATGATATAGGTTTCATCAAATTGGACAAAGATGATTTGACGGGAATGCATATCGATAATGTAGTGGCACCAATCCCAATTGTTCTCGATCTAAATGAGACCAGGTTGCAAAGGTCTGAATGGCATGTGATTGGTTATCCTGGTAATGACAATCCATTAAAACAAGGGAGAATGGTGGAATATAGTGGTCCTTGCTACGGAGTGATTGGAGGCATTCTTTACAAGTATGAACATGTACCACGTGGTGTCAGTGGTGGTCCATGGATTCTTGCTGATGAAGGTAGCATTGCAGGGTGTATACAATCGGTGGACTGGACTACTGGATTGGACTACTGGACTGCCCTTTCACCTGGCACATGCAAAATTATAGAAGTGTAGCTGCATTTGTTTACCACTAGAAGTGCATATCCTGCATACCTCTGAATGACACTTATTGTCTTGCACAAAAAATGGTAAGGCCATAGAATCTACTAGATGAAAGTATATGTTTGCTGCTTGTATACATGTAAGAACTAGCAAATAAATTTGCTACTAGTTGGAAATTTATAGTCAAGCTCTACCCTCCCCTCCAGTCCAGTGGTCCAGTCAGACACCCAGATACAGGTGGTATCACTGGTGCATGGTAGCTTTGAACCTGTATGTACTTCCTAGGATAGTTTTGTACGGGGAGGGAGGGAAGTGGAATGGAGTGGAGGGTAGAGTTTGACTAAATTTGAATATGTAGCTTTTACAAGTGGCAAATATACCTTCATCTTGTAGCTATAGATTGTATATAGCTATGGCCTTACCATTTTTTGTGAAAGACAACAAGTATCATTCAGAGGTATGCAGGATGATATGCACTTCTAGTGGTAAACAAATTACTAGTGTAGCTACCAGTAATTACTGCAATTACTAATATTACATCTTCCCTCATCAGTTCACATGCCTAATTGCAGTAGTTTATAATTGCACTCCTACATCTGAGCATGTGCAGACTAAATGATTCTTGTTGTCTTGCGCAAAAAATGGTAAGGCCATACAATCTATAGCTACTAGATGAAGGTATGTTTGCCGCTTGTAAAAGCTATCCAAATTTAGTCAAATTCTACCCTCCCCTCCATTCCACTTCCCTCCCTCCCCGAACAAAACTATCCTAGGAAGTACACACAGGTTCAAAGCTACCATGCACCAGTGACACCACCTGTATCTGGGTGTCTGACTGGACCACTGGACTGGAGGGAGGGAAGTGGAATGGAGGGGAGGGTAGAGCTTGACTATAAATTTCCAACTGGTAGCAAATTTATTTATTTTATGCTAGTTCTTACAAGCAGCAAACATATACCATCATCTACGTAGTAGATTCTATGGCCTTACCATTTTTTGTGCAAGACAACAAGTGTCATTCAGAGGTATGCAGGATGATTATGCACTTCTAGTGTAGACAAGTTACTAATGTACACAGCTACACTTCTATAATTTCACATGTGCCACAGTCCAGTAGTCCAGTCCAGTAGTCCAGTCCAGTAGTCCAGTCCACCGATTGTATACACCCGAATTTCAGGGGACTAAATGAATGTGGATGATTACTACCCCGCACATGCATGCACAGCAAGGGGTAAAGCAATCGATCGTTGTGTCAATAATTATTCTTCAAGGGGGTATTATTGTTTTGGGAGATGTAGCATGCATCATTAGTTGAGCTGATAGCCAAAAACACAATTTATAGACAAAATTATTATTGTGATGACTTATGCTCTGTGTAGTAATGCATGCTTGAGTGGTGAGTGGAATGATGTAAATCACCCTGAAAAACACCTAAACCACCCAGCTTGAAAAAAGCTCTGGCTTTTTCTTGAAGTTTTCCTGGACTGATCTACTAGAAGCCATAAGATCATGCCTCCATCAATCACCAATACCCCACCCTCACAACCAAACTATTGTTCCACACCACTTGGTGTTATGTCGACTATTGGCATGGAAACTCTTTGTGAGTGCTGCATTCTACATGGGTCATGATCACTTCATTGTTTAAGCATGGAGATTTGCGAAGTTATCAGTAAAATAATGCTGACATCATTGTTTCAGTTCAATCAATTTTTTAATTATTGCTCCTGTGATCAATATTGGTTCATCCTCATGATTTGTATATATATATATGTTCAATTGTAATGATTATACACTATCACAGCTAGTTACCTTTATACATTGTAAAAATAAAATTGTGTAATAAAACTAATTTTTATGTTATCTGAACTCAGTGCAGTGTGGTACAGTTTACTTAAGCTATATTCAATCAGTCTAAATCTGACTAGTTTCCAGAATTAGAAACTTTCCTCCACCACTTGTATTTACACACACAATGAGTGATTAAATTTTAATAAGAAAAATTCACTACTGCTTAATAATTATAACTTTCACAAGTAAAGCTGTCAATATCACGCTTTTGGGGAATGCCACACATAACAGCTGCCATGTGGGCGTAACCACTACTCCAGTGTACTAATATGTATGACCGAGCAAGGAGAATCACATCTACCAGCATGGACACTATTCCTTTGTCCTCTTCATTTGTTATGACATGAGGTTGTTTCATTTTGCCTATATGAAAACCTCTGATATCTAGAGATCGAAACCTCAGCCCGAACTTAGACACTGCCAAATCCCTGACTAAAGGAGAATCTGTGGCCAGAAATATGTAGCTGTTGTTTCCAGTGTACTTATTAGCTCTATCAACTGCACATTGGAGAGCTTTCATCCATTTATTTCTATCTTTTATACATTTTATATTGGAATCATCTTTCACTGTATGGGAACCATCAAATCCTGTTCTTATATGGAGCCCAACGTACGGTATGCCATCAATTCCTAATAGTGTCATGGCACTTTTAACTTCATTGATAAGCGATGGGTCAAGAACAAACAAATACCTGAAGACTATTCCCAAAAGATTAATTAGATCTCTCGTCGATAAATTAGCGAGACCAGCTTGATGAAGACCCTCTTTTATCCATTTCTGTCCTGTGGTTGTATAGCTAGACAATAATGAATGCACTGCAATGTTAGTTGCCAATGCCACAATTGGAGTATCACCCTGTATGATACTCAAGTAACTTTGCCATGTTTTTCTTTTGAAGAAAAATGGAACACTGTTCACATAAAGCTTTTTTACATTATTGTCGTTCTTCTTGCTTTGCCTGATTTTATCTATTGCTTGTTTATCATCCCAGTTAATCATGTTTGGTCTGAGGTAGAGGTTCTCACTAGGAGCTCCCCAGTACATCACAAATCTTCTTTTACTGAATAGAGCCAGAGCAAATGTACTTAATACTCCTCTAAGATGGTCTCCAATTCCACCACATCCATATGATCTGCAGTGCCAAGCTAGCACCCTTTTGTTGCTCATTTTTGACTCATTCCTGGTGTACTCTGCCAAAAGGTTGATGAACTTCTGATATTTTGGAGGAAAGAAGCCATATTCTCCTGGATAACATTGGAAAGGAATACTTTTATTTTCAATACCTTCACGAATGTCTTTATCAATACCAGTGCTGTCTCTCTGAGTAAAACCAGTATTATCCACAATGTGATTATTAGCTTTTTTTCCAGCATAAAGTTTCCATCCATATTTACTAGCTCTCGATCTAAATTCATCACTCTCTGTGCTTAGAACCTTTTGTCTTGTTGGTGAAACAGTAGGAGGTAACGCATTGGTACCTTTCACAACTGGTCTGAAGATATCCGACGGACTTCTATACTTTATAAAAAGTAATATCCCAACAGCGACAAAGATTATCCAAACAATAAACACATAGTTGACCCTGAATTTATGGCACGAAGTTCCAATACTTGCCTTATCGGTCATGTTTATAGCCAGCTCTTTGGACGAGGCAGTCTATATGGAACGCGAAAAGCGACAAAAATATTAGCTATTCGATTCTGAACAAAGTTATTCGATTACGGGCACTCGATTTTAAAAATCGATTATGAAAAATCGATTCTGAATAAAATTATTCGATTACGGGCACTCGATTTCAAAAATCGATTATGAAAAATCGATTCTGAACAAAATTATTCGATTAATACGGGCACTCGATTTAAAAAATCGATTATGAAAAATCGATTCTGAACAAAATTATTCGATTACGGGCGCTCGATTTCAAAAATCGATTCTGAACAACGATTACGGGCACTCTATTTCATCGATTCTGAACAAAATAATTATTCGATTACGATTTAAATGATGAAGATGAAGAAACACTTGTGATGAAGAAACACTTGATGATTTGATTGAACTTTTTGAAAACCTTTTACAGTGTTGTGGCCTACTAGACTCGGATTTATTCCATACTGTGAGGGAAGTTGTTTCTACTTTAATTGCCGAAAAAGATGGAAGAATGATTAGGGGAAGAGGAAGGCCATCTATAATTACTAATGAAGAACAGCTGCAATACCTTGTTGAGCAAGGGTTTGGTGCCAAAGAAATTGGAGATATGTTTAATTGTTCTAAGAGAACAGTTGAAAGAAAAGTAAAGCAGTGTGGTCTTTCTCTGAGAAATTACTCATCATTAAATGATGATGAGCTTGATGCTAAAGGGTCAGTGGATATTTGGGCCAATGCTATATCAATAATCATGAAGGATGCGCCGAGCCGCCTGCGGCGGCTCGGCGCATCCTTCATGATTATTGATTAATAGCATAGTAGCACACTCTTATTTAATAGCCTGTATGATACTGCAGTTTTGCTTCATGCTTTGCATTTTAATACGAATAGAAAATTGAAAATTAAAAATTGACGACTATTACCGGCGGCGTTGACCCTTTACCTAAGGAAAATGAGGTAAAAGGTCGACGCCACCAGACTATCGCAATGTGATAAGCTAAGCTAGCTTATGCACCTTGTGAACTTTACCTGATCGGAATGTTGAAGAAGAAAGTATAGTATTAGCCTTATGGTCCCTAGCTACAGATGAGTAGGCTGCTGAGATTGTTTTTTCCTAAAATCTGGTCCCCACACAGCATTCATCTAGTTAGCACAAATAAGCATGCTCTAAGGCCCCGGTATCACAGAACCCCTAGCATCCCTCAAGAAATTTGGATCTAGGATCCTCTACTTGCAAGACTAGCATGCCTGCTCCTTTCCTTTCCTTTTTTGTATGACAGCAATGACTATAATTTATATAGCAAATGAAACAGGATCACATAATTATGTCCTCCATTTATGTTTTAAACCTATCATATCTATATACTGCTGAACAGTAGAATTCCATGGAAAAATGAAGGGAGTTGACTTGTCAGCAAGAATCAGTCACCCAGGGGTATATTTATATAATTCATCTTCAGCTGTCCTAGGGGATTGGACACCTAGCACCCCCTCAAGGAATGTAGCAACCATGCATGGGGTGTGTGATAATACTTATTACTATAGACAGGGCAAGACATACGATTTGATCATATAGCTACTCCTAGCCCATAGCCTGAAATTCATTGGTCTTTCAGTATCATTATATTCACACACAATATGCAGGCTCCAAAACTTGGGCATGGCTTTGAAGGAGAAGAAAAGGAGAATAATAATATGACTTGAGCATAATCGGCTCCACCTTAACTGCATGGGACTGGAGCCGTTGCATGCATGCATGCATGCATGTCTTCAGGGACTGGGCTGGAATGATTGGAATATCTTCACTCTCCAGAAAGGACTGGAGTGATTAGCTACTCTATGAATGATTGGAATATCTTCACTCTCTAGAAAGGGACTGGAGTGATTAGCTACTCTTCATGCACGCAGGGACTGCAGGCAGTATGTAGCTACAATGTAGGGTTGCATGTATTCAAGGATTGGCATGTCCCTCCCCCCTTTCCTTCTCTCTGGAGTGATTGCATCCCTCTACTCTTCTCTCTGCATGCAGGAACAGGAGTGATTGCATATCTGACTCAACTGGAACGATTGCATGTCTCACTCTCTACATGCCAGCAGGAACTGGAATGATTGCATGTCTCACTCCCTACATGCAGGAACTGGAATGACTCAATCTCCACATGCATGCAGAACTGGAACAATTGCATGTCTCACTTACTACATGCAGGAACTGGAACGACTCACTCTCCACACGGATGCAGAACTGTGCATGCCTCACTCCCCACATGCACAGGAACTGGAACACTTGCATGCCTCACTCTCTACATGCCAGCAGGAACTGGAACGATTGCATGTCTCACTCCCCACATGCAGGAACTGGAATGACTCAATCTCCACATGCATGCAGAACTGGAACAATTGCATGTCTCACTTCCTACATGCAGGAACTGGAACGACTCACTCTCCACATGGATGCAGAACTGTGCATGCCTCACTCCCCACATGCACAGGAACTGGAACACTTGCATGCCTCACTCTCCACATGCATGCAGAACTGGAACAATTGCATGTCTCACTCCTCACATGCAGGAACTGGAATGATTGCATGCCTCACTCTCCACCTGCATGCACTGGAACGATAGCATCTCTCGCTCCCCAAATGCAGTGATTGCATGCATGTACGCATGTCTCTTCAATCAAGGCAATCTTCACAAGGGGCTGTAAGTCGCTGAATGTCTTCATTCTTCACAACAATAATCTTTATTCTTCAGGGTCTGGCATGATGTATGTCGCTTTGTCTTCAGAACTAGATTAAGTGATTGTATGATAGCTGCTATAGCTACTACCATAACTGTTTTTCTGGACACTTGAATTAATAACCCAGCAGCTATACTGAAATTGCCAACGAGGGAAAAAAATTATCATCAATAAAGCTTAGCTATGAGAGAGTCTAAAAGTAACATCAATAAAAAATTTGAGAGCATCAATAAACATGGTAGCATTTCCATTAACCACACCATGAAAAATGGCATCAATTGATGGAAATCTTTTATTAAATGAAACGAGACGAATATCCATTTTTGAGGGGTCATCAAATAACGGATCCTGAATGTGCTGTTCTGGATCTGTGATACTGCCACCTTTCAATCGGTACTGATCGATAGCTTGCTGTGGATGCAGAATGAGGTCAGCGTTAATTACTGAAGCTTTATTGTTCACTCTCATAACTTGCACTGGGATATGAGCTGGCATTCTACCCTTCCTCCTACCTGCAGATGAACATGACAAGCTGACAGGTATACCATTTCCTCAAGGCAAATGGACTCTATACCCAGCTATAATAAGCATTGTCTTTATATTCTCACACTCACAGTTCAACTTACCTGGGATAGGATGATTGTTCCAAGACTTGATAAATAACTCAATTCCAACAAAAGAAACTCTTGTACATAACCAGGAAATGCAAAAATAATGAAGAGAATAATCTGGATTGATTTCACCTTTGTCAACCAGATCCACTAGAATGGATTTAATTGGGTAGTTCACTCTAACATTAATTTCGCTCCACATCCTTTCAACTATATGGTTCTGCAAATAAATCCTGTTTGTTGAAATAGTTTGGAAACAGTACTGATACTAACCTTCTTTGATGAAGTTTGAATATATGGTGTTTTTGCTACATTATTCCTTAATCCAGCAAGTGCCTGTTGTACTGACAACATCAAGAACCATTCCCGCCCATAGTCCACACGAATTTGGTCCCACATTCCAAACTGGGATATAACTTTCCTAGGTACAATAAGTTAATTATATTGAACTGTATGGTGATCTTGAAACTATTATTTTCATTCCTATGGAGTAATAATATGCTACATAGAAACGATAGTTAAATCAATTTCACCACTAAAATTATGTACACTCAATCAAAACTAGTCATCAAAGAATAACCACATTTAAACTTGTGATCAATAAGCCCTAAAAGTAACCACTCACATGTATAGGGATTCATATATAATTCTGTTGTTCTTGATTGGCATGGTGACGAAGCCAACAATCATGCCACTAAAGCCATCCACGGCACAGACATGAGTTACACCAAATTGGACCATTTTCTCGTTTTGATCAATGTGTAGTTTCTCGCCAAAATATTTAGCAGAATAAGGAATAGGATTAATCAAAGACTGTGTAGATGCTACTCTCCTATTATGGTAAGCAGAACAGACTTTCTTGAGAGAAACTCCCACTCGTTTTTCAGCAACCTTGAAACCATCAGCAGCCAGTAAACCAGTCATGGTCTTGCGACCATATGTTGGACCAACCTTAACAATGAAAAAAAAAAGAAAAAAAAAAAAAGAAAAAAAAGAAAAAAAATTGGTTAGCCAGACTCTTTTCCTTTTTACATGGGAATTTGGTACTGTTCCATGGGTGGCCTTGTATAGCAATGAGCAAACTAACTTTATGCTAATGTTCATAGAGTACTAGAGCACCACACATCAACAAGTCTAGTACCTTCTGAGTGCATGCATTATTTAGCTACTGATCAACATTCAATGGCCCACTGCAATCCAGTCAGTAAAAAAAAAAAAAAAAAAAAAAAAAAAAAAACCTGATAGATCTAGTCACATTGTTCTTACCTTCTGTATAGCTGTTCTGACAATTCTGTCCACTGCACCACCTTCTAATCTTGATGTCCTATGGATGTTGTGAGTTTTGCAAAATCTCCTCACAGTTCTAGAGCTCAGCCCTTGGGATAGATAGGGGAACTTTTCCTTCAAGATTACGCTCACATCTTGGTGACTGCGTCGCTCTTCGACTATCAGCTTTCTAATGATAAGTGTTGCAGCAGGAATTGCCTCCAAGACAGCCATTCCACTTCTCGTCGCCAGTCACGGTGTGCCTGCACATGCGCAAAACTTTTCTGCAGCGCGAGCGGCTCTATCTCTGCATCTGCCGGTAATAGCAAAAAGCTCACTTCTGCTATTTTGTTGCGTTATCTCTGTTATTTATAGCTACTTCTTCATCTGTGTGTGTGTGGAGAGGACCGGAATGAGTCTCGATCCCTTAGAAGGTACTAGTGGGATCCCTTCGCCACCCAGATCCCAAGACTTGGTCACCCTATGTAGGGATGGCCATGATAGTGTAGACTTGCAGGTGGAGCAGATCACTCCTACTGTAGTTGCTAGGATATTTTCAGTAAGTATGCTAGCTTTGGATGTCTAGCTAGACGTCTAGTTGTGTTTATAATAGCTGACGTGTTATAGCAAGTTATTTTATACAGCATGATTCTGTTGTTTCTGTTGTTGCAGCTAAGCTTGGACAGTGTGTGGCTGCGGGAGTCGGGTGCGGGTGGAGGGCGAGCATCATTTTTCCCAGATAATCGGAACAGACATTTTGATTTCTCAGCAGATGTTGGGTTTTTAATTCAAAGGCTGACAGTTGAAGGTTCGGCAGCTAGTGGAAGCAGTAATCGCATATTTTCTTCTTCCTCAATTATTGGAAGTCAAAGACCTCCATCTACTGTGGTCCCAGTCGGAAACAAGAAGAATTCCATTAGTGTAAAAATTGTTCAAGCTTCAGTAAAGAAGAGTGCCAGTGGGGGACGACCTGACTTCAAGCCATTGAGTCAAGCATTTGTTGATATCACTGAGTCGACAGCTAATGTGATGTACTTGAGTCACATTATAAAAGAAAAGTGGGGTGCTGACTATGTTTTGATCACTGCAGATGGAATGAGGATTGAGGATGGTTCAGGCACCCAAGGTAAGCCCTCTCAAACTGCACTTGAGGTTTCTCATCAAAATATCTGAGCTTGAGTTTGAAATTAATACACACTTTATTTAATTTTATCACAAGTTTGAGCTTCAAATTTGACTTGGTCGTTATTATAGGCAGCCCTATACTGAGAAAGTGTCCTGATTAGACAAGGTGTCATGATACCAGGGTGTCAATATTATACAATTTAGCTAGGGGTTCCACAACAGTCACCCTTGGGGCGGATAGACAGCACAGACACTATAGGGTCATTTGGGACTTGTCCCCTGCTCATGTACAGTGACCATTATAAACAGGTTCCAATGTAGTTTATAGCCTATTAGGATTTCTGCATAATTATTATAGTAGTTTCTACTGTAATTTATCACTTGATAGCTACTACAATAGACTTGAGAATTTGTTTCCCATTTAGGGCTAAAGTTCTGGAAAGTGGGAAGTCGCAAAATATTTGCAGTATCTTCTTCTGACCTCAAAAGGATTCATCATGCTGCTGACTCTTCTTCTTCCGACAGTGAGATGGAACGACCACCGAGAAAGATTGCCAAGATGAGCAGTGTTGAGTTTATGGCACTGGATAAGAACATTCAAGGACTCAGAAATCAAGTAGACTCCCTTGTTAGTGTACAGACTACTTTGAAGATTCCTCTTGCACTAAGGAAGTTGTTGCTGGAGAACTTCAAATGTATTATATGCCATAGTGTTATGACTCCACCTATAATATTTGCGAAGTGCTGTAAACGCCTCTTAGGATGTGAAGCCTGCATTGATACTTTGTACAGGGGAGAAGGAGGAATGTCCAAAAATTGTCCTCAGTGCAGGAGTGAGAGGGCTTATGCTGATACTTGCCGTGTCCATGGGATAGACGAGTTTTTGAACGGTGTAATCAAGATTATTACTACTGATGGTGCTGAGTGATAACTTCCAGTTTTTGAATTCCCTCTTTAACAATTTACAATTATTTGTGTGCAACAAGATTTGGCCATTGCCCATGCATCTTACGTTTTGATCTTTGATCTTTGCCCTTTACGTATCACACGCATGGCGCGTGATACATCACGTGCAGCGAGCGAGGAGCTAGCTAGCTAGCTTGTTGAGTTCTTCAGTTTGTTGTTAGCTGGGTGGCTTCTGAATGTGAGGGTTTCCAGCTGGGCGTTCTAGTCACTAACTTTTTGTAGGATACGAATGGCCATACGATGATGTGGAACTGCTGAGTCAGCATGTGACATGTAAGTTCTGTGTTCAGCATACATGTATGTATCTGTACTGTGTGAATGACAGTCTATGTGAGGGAGATGACTAAAGATCTGGGATGCAGGCTGGTTATCAAATGCCATACCTATGTTTTGTGGTTACTCCTTGGTGGTAGCGTAGCAAGTTTGCCAAATTGTTCACCTGCCTAGTGGAAGGTTGTTTTCCTCACTTAAGGAGCCAAGCTATATTTGCCATTTTGGGTGACAGGGGCCAGGGTTAACCTTTGACCCTAAACTATCATCAATTGGGTAGGGCCCTGCAAAACATATAATCAAATTGGTGTGGCCTAATGGGAGGGGTTATGTGTCTAGTATGGTTGCTCACTAGGCATGGGGCTAATATGCTGGCATAATAATGGGAATAATAGGGCCTCACTGGAATAGCAGCATAATAGGCTAAAGAACCAGAATAATAGGCTTCAGTCATTGTTATAGCTCGCTCCCTTGCCTACACATGGGTGCTTTTGAGTGCTAATATTGCATTCTGAGCAAAAAAATTTTTACATCCTTTTGGGAATCAGCAGGAAAACTGTTAAATGCTACACACAGTTAATGTACTCTTTCAGGACATTTTTGTTGAGAATAATAGGTTACTATGAAAAGAATAATGGGTCTGCTGGAGGAGCACTGCAGAATAGGCCAAAAAAGAGCATATTAGCCCCATGCCTATTGCTCACCAAGTGTTTACTAAGTTAGTGATGGAAACAGACCCTTTGGGAATTTAGCCACAAAAATGCTATTGTAGGAATTAAATTTTCTATGTAACATCCTATGGATGTGACTATGCTCCTAGCTGATGATGAAAGACTACATAAATTATCTCACTTGCAGACAAGTTTGGTCAAGCCAAGTTAGCTAGTGTAAGTTGGCTAGTGTAGCCAGCATTATGGTTCCCAAAACTATGCCAGTCCCTAGATGTGAGGAGTCCTATGCAATCCATGCATTTGTGTAAACCATAGGACACCTATTCCCCTAACTTTCCTAACAACCAACCTGCAATGGTGGATTGAGACCTTGACCAAGTCTGCACAGGTTTTGCTTAATTAACACCCTTTCAGACAGCCAGGTAAACACCAGGCACTATGGGTCCACCTACCATTCAATCTGGAACCTCCTAGTCTGCTCTGTGGTGTGCTTTGATCAATCTTCACCTATCTGCTGAAAGATTTATATTTGTTCTTGTCTTGTTTTTGATACTATGGGCAAGGAAGTTATTTATTTGTGGTTGGTCATTATCTGGTGGATGAAACCCTGCCATATTAATGAGCACAATAGCGTGCTTTAGCACTGCTTACCATTTACACAGGCAAATGTCATGAATAACCTTTGCTTGCTGTTTTCATTGACAATTTGAAACTAAAACATGCACTGCACAGCTGTTGTGGGTATGTGATGTCCATCCAGAGTCTGGTTGTGGTTTCTTTGATGGTTCAGCAAAATCTTAGTACAGTCCATTGCAGGTTGGTTATCAGGAAGTTTGGGGAATAGGTGGATACAACTGCATGGGATCAGGTTTCTTACCTATTTCTCATTCCTTATGGACAACCATCCTGAAATCTACAGTAGTTCAGAAGTAGGTTGTATTTGCAACAGATTTTTTTAGTATGCTATACTACATAGGTTACCACATTTCATTGATGTAGCCAGAGTTTTGGGTTAACCACTGGCTGTTGCAAGTTTTACTAAAGCAACTGCACACTGCTTCTGCTTTTAGGCCTTGGTACATTATGCCAGCATAATTCTGAGCATAATAACATTGATTTGTAAGGCAAGCATAATCGTCTCATTTCCAAAAATTCATTTTGAATAGCTATTTAATAGCATATGACACTCAATTCCACATAGTCTTGCTTGTAAAATGTCTTTTTAGCATTGAAAAAACTCTTCCAGTATTACTGATCACAAGCAGTGAACACAATTACTACAAACCCAGGATCAGATTACTGAGGTTAAAGGTCAACAATACCAGTGCACATGAGCATAATGACATGAATAGCATAATAGCCAATTTTTTGCCAAGGCCTATCTGCTTTGCATCCCCACTCCACCCCTAAATTGTTGCATGGTGGTTTACTAACAAGCATGTTCCTAATTATAAACGCAAAAAAATTCTTCTAAATAAAAAGTTAAGTAGGGATAGCCTCTGTATAATGTACTGCAGCCTCGTATGAAAACAATCCCTACATTTACATTCACTGCCTACAGCTAGCTATAGGCCGTTGTAAAAGTAGGGATTGTTTTCATACGAGGCTGCAGTACATTATACAGAGGCTATCCCTACTTAACTTTTTATTTAGAAGAATTTTCTGCGTTCACTTGTTTCTATCCTTTTTTATGCTTGAAGTTGAAGAATTGAGGGTGGCAGTATTGATCGTCACTTCAACTGAGAGTATGCAGTGATTATTAGGCTACAGTACAAAGCCAGCTCTACATAAACCTATCTTTTGTAGGCACATACACAGTCTCTGGAAGAATTTATTAGCTATTTAAGTTAGTTTTGTCTATTTAATATAAAACTTTACAGCAACAGCAATGTAAATGACATGTGCATGGCATGGTAAAGTGAGCTGACTATACACTACAGCCAAGTACTGGCTCTATAGGATGAGATCTGTACTGCAATGCAGCAAGGAGTGTCAGGAAGATCATCAGATAAGAATAAATAGCTAGCTAAACGATTAAACTGAAGACCTAGCTTACTAAACTTAAGAGGATTAGGCTGCACTGTACACTTATACGTGGCCACACCCACACGCTCTGCCCCCTACCGACTTGCGCTTCAAAATGGCATAGAAAGATTAGCAGAGTGCTATCGATATCACTGATTTGTGAAGTAGCGCTTTAGTTAAAACTAATAGCAAAAGATCAGCCTCTAGGTGCCGCTCTAACAGATGGCCAAAGCAGAATTTTGATGACTATAGCCAGTAAGTCGGTACGTCGATCTTATATTTATTATCCTTATTATAAAGAAAAAGAACAAAAGTCAATTTTAGAACTCATTTTTTTCTTATGTTAGCGAATGAATTTTTGGTTTTTGAACATTCTCCTCTCTTCTTTGTAGATGTAATAATTCACTGTAGCCTTCTGAGAACCTGTAGAGTAAGGGTAGAAGAGAAGAAGAGTTTTTAGTTTATACAGTCTTTATGACCTTTGACCCGCCATCCCTACTTAGAGAGTGCTAACGCACTCTCGATATTAATGAGCAGAAAAAAAAAATTCATGTTATTTATAAATCTTGCTGGCCTTGTATGAAAATATCATTTACATCCACTGAGAAAGCTATGCTTTAAAAAGAGCTAACTGTTCAAAGCCATTCAGGCTCTCAGCTCAACATCTATTCAAGTACACTGGGATCTTTACCATTAGTAACCAAGCATAGGAGTTTCTTCATGACAAACTAGCTATCACCTTGGTAAAGTATATCAGTTTGAAAAAAGAGTCCAGTGGAGAGATCCAGTTGACTAAAGTACTCCAGATTGACAATATACATACACACAGTTCCTTAAACTTGCCTGTTGTACTTCCGATACTAAAAGTCTTTCTAGTTGATTCCACTTCATTTCCACAATGTTCCTGAATCCCCATAGCCACTTTAAATTGTATGTCATAGGTGTTCATTCCCTGTATTAATTCAGCAATCTGGGTGGAGTCAGCTGGTTTGGGAAAGGTTACAGTACTCAGGTGTGTGTGTGTGTGTGTGTGTTACATTCCACCACACTCCTAGTAGCAATTAGAATTCAGCCATAACAATGTCTAGGCAATACTCTCCAGTGAAAAGGGCAAGATTTCCAGCTCTGTATTATAATATACTCCGTATAATGCATACTCAGTGCTGCTGACCATTTACCTACTCTATCTGAAAGGCACAAGACTTAAGAGGGGTTCCTTGGGTCCAAAACTCGCCACTTTACAAATGTATTAGTGTGACTCCGCCCACTTTTTTACTTCCTGTCTTAGCCCTTCCCTTCCTCCATACCAATGTCCGTATAACCCAGATAAAAAAATTCATTGCTTAGTTTCATCATATAGCTAAGTCCAAGCCAAATTTGAAGCCTCTATCACATGATTAACAATTTTTAATTCATTTTTTTTAATGACCACTTATGAAGGCACTATGAGAGTAGCTGTATACCCTAAAGAGTTAAAAATTTGCTTCTTGGGACAATGATAACTTAATTAAAAAATTTAAGATATCATTTGAATCTTCTTTAGAAGCTCTACAAAATGTGGCTCTCTATATAGGCATTGTAATCCACGTTAAATGACTTAAAGTACTGAAAGGTACTTTAAAACATTAGTGAATCACTTAAAAGATGATTTAAAAATTTTGTGTGTGTTGCTACGGAAAAAGGAAAGCCGCATTTTGTAGTCCTACATAATGTGTAAAGTGATGAAATTTTATCCTGAGTTATTACTATCCCTAACAGTGGTCTTCATTTTTTGCTTGAACACAATATTTTGGGGCCTCAATTCTTAAGCCACACCCACTTTTTGGTTCGTAAGTACTCCAACTATCATTGAAATAGCATACTTAATTTCATGCGAATACACATTATGGTTAATGAGTAATCCAATATTTTTTAGTGCAGCCAGGGAACCCCCCCCCCCTTATTGTGTCTGTGGACTAGTGTAGAGCAACAGCATACCCAGCCGGAGTGTTTTTAAGTGACAGGTCTAGGTGGTACTGTTTTTATACCTGCATGTTTAATCATATCTGTGCAGTTCTCCATACATGCAAAATGAGAACATGGACTCAGTAGTATTGAATGCACATGCCTAGATGATTCAATTACTATACTCTAGAGTGATAATTTGATAACTATTATTTGTTTGTTTCTTTCAGGTGGCAAGACAGAAAGCCAGCATCGAAGTTTCATTTGGAACATGTCTTTACTTTTTAACATCATGATGAATTTTTAAAATAGTAATTGTGATGCTATGTAACTTTTTGGGGTAAAGGGTTGAATGAGTGCTACAGAAAGTGTGCTAGGAATTAAGTTCAGTAATCTCACACAGGAGAAATGTTTGCTGGGCTTTTGTAGTTGGAGGAGGTGGTTAGACTGGTAGCTATATATGGCTAGTGTTGCCAAATATAGTACTACTTATAAAAAAAACAGCAATATCACAGGCTCTATGATCAATGAGTGCTATAGAAGGTGTGATAAGAATTGACTTAAGTTTAGTATGCAAGAGAAATGTTTGCTGGTAGTTAGAGGAAGTGCTTAGACTGGTAGCTATACAGCTAGTGTTGCCAAACAGTACCACTTGTAAGAAACAGCAACATCACAGGCTGTATGATCAATCACCTTGGGTTGTTTTCTTTCGACCATCTTCAAACATGCAGTCAGCTGTAGCTCACTTGCCAACACTGCTATTAAAAACAGTTCACTAGAAAGCTGTGAAGTACTTGGGGACGCTTCCTCCATAGTTGCTGCTTCATCACAGTATGTAGCTAAAGGGTATGCCTCACTCAAATAGAAGATATGTATCAGAAGATGGCAGGTACTGGAACTCGAAGTTAGTGTGGTCCATGTAGTTTGTGGTAAAGGGTATTAGTGACAGAGATTGTATGCATATAATGTAGGCCTACAGTTTTGGTGATACTGTACCGAATCACATGTACTGCGGCATCAGTGTAATCAAAAGACGAGAAAATTAAAAATACATGGTACTGTGGCGTTAGTGGAATCAAGCTACAATATTAAAAATGAAAAAAAATGTGACCTTAAAAGATTTCAGTTGATTTTCACAAATTAAATCCATAAAAAAAATTGGTTATTTTTCAAAATTTAATTTTCAAAAAATTGAAAATCAAATTATCTGTGATATTTTGTTCTTCAATAATAATGAATATTATTTGGACCAAATATCCACTGACCCTAAAGTGCAGGAGATTACTTCACTTTTCCCTAATATAGGTGAAAAAAACAGTAAGTGGCAGACTGAAGCACCTTGGGATTGTGATTCAACAAGACAGGGTTAGGGAATCATTACGAAGAGTCGACCCATCAGGTGTGAGATCTTGATGTCGAAGTATTCTGCATCGTCGAAAGTACAGCGTACGGTGAGTGAATATTTGGTCCATTCTAAAACCAATAATCAGGAAGGATGTGCCGAGCCGCCTGCGCACATCCTTCCTGACTATTGATTCATCTATATTATGCTATTCACTCACCAGCTTTAAAAATAAAAAAATTGAAAATCAAAAAATTGAATACACCCCTTACCTAAAATGTAGGAGGTGTGGCCAACTATATATTCAGGTGTGCTTTTATTAGAGTTCTGCTGCATGCTATCTGACATCTTTAGAGCCTTCATACTAAGGTAGGTAAATTGGGCTAACTCTTCAGTAGCCCTCGAGTTGCAGCCTTAGTTTAGCGTGTTTTCTGGAGTTGTAAGTTCCAGAAATAAAAGAGCAGCCAAATTATTAAATACCCACAGAAAAGGTACCAGAATATGGTAGCTATTTCTAGTTCAGTAGTACGTCCATATGGGACTAAACAAGAATGGTACAAAGCTGACATGGTTGTCTCCTTTTCAGGTTATTGACCTACATATAAAGATGTGTCCATATCTCTCTTAGACTGCATTAACACCATGGAGTGTGTGAAAAAATAACAACAGGGTTTCTTGCACCTGTTTAATCTTCATCTTCCTTTATCGTGATAGGGGTCTGGTGTTGTTAGTCAGGACCAAAAGTTAAAAACAACAGCAAACCCCCTTGAGATTCTACCATGGAAGGGGTGAGCCAGAAGTGTTGCAGTACATCCTATTTTAATAGGAAGAACAGTGTACATCTGCCTGGCTTGCCCCCCTAGGAATTAGCTAGCTTTCGTAATGAGATTATCATAGAATTTCATATACATCTTACTGGTTTATATACATAGTTGCCCATCCTCAATTTTCTTCATTATAGGCATTTGACCGGCCCCCCTCGAGCAAAATTCTGAATTAAACCCTGAGGGAGATAGTACAATGGAAAAAAGAATCAGATCAGGCAAGCTGTGCAGGTAGCTAAGTGCAAAATAATCTTTGTGCATGTTTTTATTCAACTACATGCTACATAAATTTATAGATTCCTTCAGCATAGTCGTTGATACTAACAAAATTTAAAATCAGCTTTCCACAAATCAAAGGAGTTAAAGGCTATGCAACAGCCAAGAGTTTCACTATGATACCATAGTTACAGCATAAAACCATTCCTGTTTTAGCTAGGACATTACCACATCATTTCGTTTATAAGACTTCATTATTGCCCCACTATACACCATAGATGTCCAATTAACTGAGCTGTCTACAGCTCCAAAGCATGCAGATCTGCAGAAGTTGCTACTACCACTCTATAGAGAGGTTTCTTGCTGAAAACTATGGATTGCTTAAGAGTGTACGAAAGTTACACAAAATATCTGGCTCTCCTGGTGTACACAGTGAATTTGGCTGTACCTGCAGCAGTTTTATGATTCTTCAGTATGTTGCGATACATCCTCAGTACAAAAAGCCACTCCTATCATGGCAAGAACACTTCTGTACAGAGCTGCTATAAGGAGGTAGGGTCAATCGATTACACGTGACCTGTGACGTCAATTTACAGCCAGTACCACCCACACCGACCCATACCTTAACCCTTGCCACAATTACTATCTCATAATTTTATTGTTGTACTCAAGATCACTGGAGAAAACATGAAACTATCTTGTTCTAGAGGATGTGGGCCCAAGGTGAACTTGATGCACGAGTGTATATTAGTAGGCTTCTGCTAACATAAATCTTGTGATAATTGTGAATAAGGTGCTAGAACATCAGATCACATGGGGCTTGATCGAAAGCTACTCATCAACAAGCTCAGATTCATGGGGCAATGGTGGTGCTACTGGTACTCGATTAACCCGGCCGATGAAAGTAAGGAGGTCATCTAGGCCTGACATCTTTGTAGTGTCTGCATACGCCCTATCACTTCGGCACAGTGGACAAGACTTCAACCTCCCTTGCTCACCTTCATACCATTTCTCCACACAATCACTGCACCCCAAAATACTTCTGCAGCACTTTGCAAAAATTGCTGGTGGGATGATGGGGCTACCTTTGCATATGCAACACTGGAAAGTGTCATGGAGCAATGACAAGAATCCCAATGGGAGATCAAAACTTGGAGAGACATTTAAAATCTTCGTCAGCTTTTCATCTATGCTCGATAGCTTATCTTGGAGATATGGAATATCTTGGGGATCGAGATCTGAGTCATCATGACTACGTTTTTTGCCCCTTTTCACTGCAAAGAGCTTTCTGCTCCCAACTTTCCAGAATTTCAAGCCTAAAATTATAATTAAAAATTTTATGACACCAACTTCCAAGTAGGACACTGTTAAGTGTATACATGTATTGAACAGTAAAGTCATGATTATTAGCTATTATGCTCTCCAAAATTCTAACACTTAAACCCACAATAATTATAACAAGTCCTTACAAGGTAGCTAAAATACACTTTTTCAAAAGCTGCAGCTGTGGAGTAAAACCCCTAATTATACTTTTGAACTTTTAGTCAACCTCAGTTCCATCTAAACAATGGTTCACTATTATAGTGATTGCATACCTCTAGTTGCAGAACTGTCTCCTATCTCTAGCCCATCATTGGATACCACTGTATAACTCTCTCCCCATTTCTTCTGGATGTAGGACTTAACATATGTTATATTCGCATTAGATGAGTTCAGTTCTATATATACATTCTCCAATGAATTAAACTCAGGCTTCCCATGAACACCTGTCTTCATCTCTGCCTTTACGATTTTTACTGTACATGAACTATACTTGTTGATACTACCACTTGGCATACTTGATGGACCAGGACGTTCAGCATCAACAGTAGCATCAGTTGCAGAGAGAGAAAGTGGTCCCCTACCATGATGTGACTGAGTAAGGGGAGATCCTTCCACATGGAGGTAAGTGGTATACTCATCGATATCCTGGAATAAATTGCCACTGGGGAAGTAGCACCTCAGTCCTGAACCGTCCCTCAACCAAACTGTCTTCGGATCCAGCTATAAATTATAATAGCTATTATTATATCAATTCCATGCTATCGTAGCTTTACAAAAACAGCCTTGAAGATGGGTTAGCTATAATCATGCTATAATTATAGCCAACTAGCTAGCTACTGCATGCACCTTAAACTATCTGCAACTATAGCTATGCTTATAAAACTTGTAAAAAACGACGACACTCACACCAAAGACGAGGGAGATATTGTTGATCGAGAGGTTTGCTCTCCCCATTCCATATGTCCTACCTTCCCTTTTTAGCTCGATTAGCTATATCCATGCTGCAGTAGCCTGCAGACCTGTTCTAGTTCTAGGTAGCTAGCAAGCTCGCGGTCTTAGACAGTTAAGTTAACGGTTCACACGGTCCACCGTAGCCTGCAGATCCTTCTAGCTGGCTTTTTGTCAAAAGACCTGTGAGCATGCGCACTACAAAGTGAAAAAAGTGAATTACATACCAGACTTTTTTTGAAGTAGAGGACGGTGCAGCGAGAGGATCATGGCATTGCTGGAACAATTACGATCCTACATCAGGCGACGTATTGAAGATGGGCACAGCCATAAAGAAATCGCTAAGAATTTACGACAAGCTTTTCCAACTGCGAGAGGACTTAGCGCCAGAACTGTGAGACGTTTCTGTACGAAAAACAACTTCCATAAGACTTCTAGAATATCGAACCATGCTCTGGATGTGCTAGTGGCTTATGGCATTGGAAAGGTATTGTGTGTAGCTACCTTTTTTAAAACCGTATACACTGCAACGGCTGAGTGCAGCTGCATGTTCTCCTATACAGACCCCTATGCCTTAGATTAAGGGTTCAAATATTAAAAGCCTTCATTTTATTTACAGGTTGGTCCAACCTATGGTAGGAAATTAATGACTGGCTTCTTATCAAGCCAAGGATTTCGAATCTCCCAGCAGCGCGTGGGTTTAGCACTAAAACGAATTAATCCACTTTATCACTCCAGAAGGCAGGATACTGCACAAAGATCAATTAATCCAGTACCATATACTGCAAAGTACTTTGGAGAAAAGCTACATATAGATCAAAATGAAAAATTAATAGCTTTCGGTGTTACCGTATAGCGCTTTATTTTCGAGGTTTTCGCGGATTTTGCTCAAAACACGAAAATTGTGCCCTCGAATATTTTTACCTGCCACGTGTTATGTACGCGCGTGCGCAATGTATAAACTGTATATAGTATAGTATAGTGCAGCTGTCAAATCATCGTTTAATATTTTAGCTCTGAACGTTAAACCAAAGCATTGCCTACTAGCTTATTTACTACCAGATCCTTGTGGCACACTGTCAGTTCCCTCCTCTTCTATAGAAGCAGGGAATTCGAAAGTTTCTACCGCGCTAAAGCAGGGATCTACCTGGCACCAGAGGGCCATAATCTAGTCTCGCGTGGCCAGACCCTTTACCAACTGCAGCACGGATGTATTACATCATCCGCACGCAGAAGGAAGGGTCTGGTGTCAGCGTGTACTGGCTTTCGTTGCATTCCCCAGGAATGTGAACTTCAATACTTTGTGTGTATTGCTTATGGGAGTGTGGTTTTTTTTAATCTCATTAATAATATTCACGCGCACCGATAACCGTAGACACATGGGCAATTCCACGGCTGGACTGCAATGCCTGGTTCCACTTGTGCTGACTGAAACGCCACCATACGCCAGTGCACTCTGCAAATTGTTGGTCAGCGTTTGCAGGCGGTCACTGCAAACGTATCCAGTGTGCAACTTGGTGCAGTCCACTTCAGGAAACCTGGAGATCAGAGCAGTAAGGCATTCCAGTGCACTTGACATGCCAGGACTTGACAAGGGTCTCCTTCTCTTCTTCTCATTGGCACTGGCCACAGACTTTCCACAGCAAAAACAATTCTCTCATAGCTAAGCAGCCAGATGCAATAATAATAGCGCGCAGTTTACTCTTATGGTTTTGTGGTGTGAACGTGGGTGTAAATTGCATTCCACTGCAACGAGAGCCAGTACAAGCTGACACCAGACCCTTCCTTCTGCGTGCGGATGATGTAATACATCCGTACTGCAGTTGGTAAAGGGTCTGGCCACGCGAGACTAGGCCATAATCTAGGTTTTCTTCAGAAAAAAAGGGCTGAAATTGCAAGAAGAGCAGCAGAGAACATGGCCCACGATGCTACCTGTAGTATCACAGCAAACAGGTCATGACTATTTCCTGGTTCTTTTCTGCACAGCAGTTCTTCCCCAACACTGGGAGTATACTTTGATAAACATGTTAGCCACGAACCATCGACTCTACACGTACACTAAAAGCTAGCGCTGGCAGCATGCTTCTATGTGCACGCGCTATATTCATTTTGTAGGCAGAGTTTATAATTTTAATGATCCTCGAAAATTATTCCGCGAAATAATTTCGAAATAGCTATCCTCGAAATATTAGTGCCTCGAAAATAGAGCGCTATATACGGTACTCACGTATGTGCAGTCGATGGTTTCAGTGGAAAGCTCGTAGGGTTTATTTCAATGCCAGTTAAAAGTAACACAATCATTTATGATAAACTTTACAGGTAAATCATATTCAATATAGGAGAACTTTAATAGCTACTATAAGGTTTGTATGTGCAGGGATATAGTTATGACGTATGGGATGTGGGACCAAATTCGTATTGACAAGGGAAAGGAGTGGTATCTCACAATATTTGTGAATGAACGTTTGTCATCCTATCGGTACAACACTACAAAACCACCTCACTTGCAGACATCCTCTAAGAAGGTGAGTAGTTTCAATAAGTGTATCTGGTCATCAGAAATGTGTATCTGAGGTGGAGCCAGAGGTTTCATATTGCAGTCTGGAGGTTTGCTATAGCAAATCATCTTTATGGGTGTCTAAGCTTTGTGTTTGCTGCACATTAAGAGAGAAGCAGCATTGCATGGCTGAGAGAATATTTTGATAGTCCTTATCATGGATTTGAACATGTATACTTGCATGTAGCTATGGTATGGGTCAAGTAGGAGACTCTTAGCTATAGCTGTGAGATCAGCAAGACTGTATATGCTATAGCTTATTTCTTGGTTTGTCAACTATGCACAGGCATTGCACAAAAGGTTTGGGTTTCCTGCATGATACAGTTGATTTAGTAAGACTTGCAAACGGGCAGTAAAGCACTAGTGACCGTTCTATTCCTCAGTTGTGGTCTCTTATAATAACTATGGTTTTAGAGAGCACTGTTGCAAGTCTTACTAAATCAATTGTACAGCAGGACCTACCATATAGCAGCCACTGTTTAATTGTTGGTGGGGGAAGGCTGTTCCTGTTTTGATTTTGCATCAAAATTGTCTGGAAAGTTACTAGACAAAGATGCCGAGGTTGCATGATTGGCTGCATCTGTACATGATTGTCCAAGATGACTTTCATCTATTGAGGAAAAACCACGCATCTATATAAGAACAGCTTCTAGTTTACACAGTTGTTTTAGCAATTGAACACTGAGCCAACTTGAATGGCATGTGTGTCCTATAGCTGCAGTACAAAGTATATTAAGTACTGCATACCAGCTGTTTGGGTCACAGTATACATGGCCTAGGGTGATTTCCTTGAGCAGGCTGTTCCTGATTAGACAATTCTCATGTATATATAGTAACCACTTGATATGTGCATGCAGTGATCACCGTGACACCAAACCAAAATTTACATAGCTTCCTTTAAGTAGCCCACTCTAAAGCCACAATGAGTCCTTTGAAAGGAAGCTATGTAAATTTGGCGGTGTAGTGTCAGGAAGGTTTGGGAATAGGTGGTTCTATACATGAAAGGATCAGGTTTCTAGGTCCTTGCAGTGGTGGTGGGGGGTTAAACCCCCCACTTTTGAATGTGCCCCCCCCCCCCCAACACCACTTTATGTGATATGCATTATTAGCATTCTTGTCACTAATAGACCTGGTCTTTTACTGATGATTGGTCAATAATCATTCTTTTGGTTCCCAAACACTCCTAGCTACTCAACACTTGAAATTTCTGCTCTCCAATAATCTTAGAATTTTAACATAAAACCTCCTCAGATTGCACCAGATCAAGTTGCTTCTAATGGACCCCAAAATCCAAAAATTTCCTGGAGGGACATCCCCCCAGACTCCCCTAGATGGCACACTATGCATGGTACAAAAAATCTCTGGCCCCACCCACTTTTCAGTAGCTGTCTCCACCCCTGCTTTGTAAGCCACTACCTATTTCTCATTCCTTATGGACACCATCCTGAATCTACAGTAACAGTAGTGTTCAAATTTACATGTTGCAAGATTAACTGCAATCCATTGTATCTAAATATCAATGTGATTCCAACTTAGTAAACCTCTAGTCACTCACTGGAGTGCTATACAGATGTGTGGATTTTCCTCAATAGATGCAAAGTTTTTATTGCAGTCAATTTGCGCTTTACATTTGGATTTGCAATTCACTGCATCACATACTATATGTACAAGCTATGTATATACTTGAAATCAAAGCCATGCAGCTACCTATCATTAAGGCTTCAATCTCACCAACCTGTACAAGGCTGTCTTCTAGAATGATGGGCTATTTTTGTACCTTTTCTGGAAAACAAATAACTTTGCTAAAGTCAGATAAATCCTTTCATTCTTCCCTGGCAGTTCTAATTGCTGAAGCTAACTATTAAGGCATCCCCACCCACTCTGGTTGCCAGGAATTAAGAAAGGACTTGATATATACTGAACAAAATTGAACGATTAGATACAATGGCAAGGTATAATAAACTATTCTCACCTTAGCCTTGAATTCAGTGGCTGTTGGTCAACTATTTCTTGCCCTATTTTCTACGAAATTACAGAAGCATTTTGTTGATCTCTCTATTCATATAACATTCATGATGCAGCTTGCTTTGTAATTTTGTTCAGATAAGCTTTGTGTAATGCAAATTTCATACTTAAACTCTGTCCATCTACCTAATCAATTTTTTTATTGGTCACCTTTGAACTAAGAAAAGGAAAAAGTTGTTAGTAACCTATGTGCACATAGCCAAGGCAAAGCAGAGGTTTTATGAAGCTATGGTTGAGGTGTGTAACTGATTCTCTCTCTATCTCTCCCTCATCTAGAATCATACTGTGGAGCGATTGTGGGTAGAAGTAAACAAAAGGATAAATTATCCACTAAAAGCAATTCTTGTTGACATGGAGTATAGGGGAGATCTCCACATGGACGATCCACTTCACCAATTTTGTTCTTCTTGGTTGACTTTGAATGTCTCTAATGTGGGAGCAAAGTTTTTTGTGGCTTCCTGGAACTCCCATCCAATTCCAGGTATCTGTACTAAAGTCTTTGCATTCACCTTGTGGATTAGTGCACTCTGCTGATACATTTAGTGATATCTACTCTCTGCTGGTGTTTGAAATTGGATGTAGGAATTTGAGAAAGTTAGCTATAGCAACTATAGTGAATGGTCAAGGGGCGTTGAAGATGCAATTAGACTTTTATTTTAGGAAAAGTCTTTACTTAGCAATGGACTAGGCCCAATATTCAGTTTGCTATAATAGATATTCATATGCGAATCACTTCTCTTGGCCCACACTGATCCACATACCACATAATAGAAATCCAATAATATACATAACTCAAGTAAAAAATTGTTCTACATTTTGACATACAAGGTATACCAAATTTGTCGTGCACTATGTATCCCCCTTTTACTTCTGTTGCAGGTGGTAGGAAGCGTGGAATGAAACGTGGTATTCCCAACAAATTGATGAGTTATGACAACAAAGCTAAGAAGATTGATCCTACATTTTTACCGACAGTAGAAGAAGCAGTGGGCTTGTATCCAGGCACCATATCAGAATCATGCAGTTTTGGTATGGATCCTTTGGAATCAAACAGCTTAAAACAGAAGATGAGATATGAGTCATTTTGCTCTCGTTATTCATTCGAGTCTTTGTTCACTGCAGCTACTAATGGATGTGGTTCTTTATTTGCAGGAGCATTGATTTTTTTTATTGACATTACTTATCGATTATCTCACACATCTTAATCATTCAGTTTTCTTGGCCATTTTTGGTAAAGGATATAATAATCATGCAGTTGTGTATAACCTGATATCTATACCTAGTTTCGGGGAATTTGTTAATGACCACAGCTTAATTTCTATCTTGCAATCTGTTCATTCACTTGGCTATACCTCACTTGGTTACCTGCTCTTCACTGTCTGATATACAATTCTCCAAAACAGTCAGGCTTTATGTGATCATGCCGTCTTGCTATCCAAGCCAAGTGCAAGCTCTGGCATAGCTGTCTATTATCAATATTGTACATGCAGTCTTTAGAACAGGGAAGGTAAACTAGGTTCAACTGGACCATTGCTTGGGGGTCCTAAAATATATGCCTATATAAGTGTGGTGCTTGCAATCACTACATGGTCACCACTGCTTTCAAGAATCAAATGAGTATTGCACCTGTAACCATATGGACTGTGTGTGTGACTAGCTATAATGCACATGCACTCACAGAGCTACAAATGTGAGAATCCTGTAATGTCAGGCCACCAGTTCACAAAATATCTTTAGCTATAATTATGCAGGTACATGTATTTTAAGGACATAGCTGCTATGTGGACTATTTCTCCTTCTGTGATGAAATAGAGTGTGTTCATCAAGGGACTCCCACAGCTGAGGTCAAGTTGTATATGCACCAGCCAAGGAGACTGGCACTCTGCTATAATTCCTCTCCCTGTAGTAGAACTCTACAATGGAGATTTTCTCTTCAAGGAAGTCCCTGCTGATGGAAACAGTTTTGATGTCATTGATCACTGCTAAGGCAATGATCACAATGAAGAAAGTGATCCTCCAATGTAGTCTCATGAACCAGATCTGGTTCATGTTGGCATATAGTGTGATTACACTGTGATCATGCATAGTGAATTGAGATAGCTAGCTGCAGCAAAGATTGCTCAAAACAATAAAAACAATGCATGGTTACATGCAGTGTGGCTTGACTGCATGCATGTACTTTGACATTATTTATAGCTACAGTTTGGCTTGATTTGAAAACACCGACCATAAGCCATGCAGTTAGCTATATACGTACATAGAGCTTTAACAAATCTATCTTCTCCAACTAGCTAGCTTACCATGCAGTAACCAGCCATCATGCTTGCTATTGTCAACTATAGAGCTACAAAGATTAACTGTTTAGCTATAATAGCAGAGAGGGTCATGACATGCAGTATAGGAATGTTGGCCAACAGTGGAAGCAGTAACACTGCAGCATAGTGATCACAGTGCATGGAAGGCATGCAGTGATCACTGATCTTGTTGAGTGATCATGCACTAATCTTGTTGAAGGCAGTGATTGCATGCAGGTGAAACCAATGATCACAGTGATATTAGATAGATGTGATCCCAGTCTTTGGGTAAAATAGCTACTAGTCTACTAGCTATATAATGATCCTTGGTAAAGATCACTTGTATTTTACTTCAGTTATAGTTTGGGCCCTTACATGTATAGCTATATAATAATTTATGCAGTCAAAATACATGCATGCAGCTATAGCTAGCTATGCATAAAGGATTGCATGAAGCTATATAGCTAATTATCTTGACTCCCACTGTTTGTATCCCATACTATAGTAGCTAACTTGATCATGAGGATCATAGCTAGCTATATAGTCACTGGCCTATCCATCCACCCTAGCTACATAGCTGCACTGCAAAAACAGGACAAGTGGAAGAGTTATAGAACCAATTGCAACAGCTGTTGATACTACGCTGGATGACCAATGTCTGTCTCCATGTCACAGCAAGCATGCATTTTGCTTGAACCAATAGCTAGCAGCCAAAGGTATGTATGAATTGAATATCACTTACCAAGATGGACACACAACAGACTTGAATTCAAGAATCTTGCAGATTTTAGTTAGCACTTGCTTTAAGTGATTATTGCACTAGCTATACACTGGTGTAGGAATGGGGGCACAGCGACAACTATCTATTAATATTTGTTGTAAAGACATTGTGTTTCTTATTGCTCACACAAACATTACAGCCATTGCCAAAAATACCAAGGTGGCTGAGACAATTTTTTATCTCTGGAGGTTAAAAGAGAACCCTCTATCCTAACTTGATAACTAGATGGTTAGCTAACGTGGAAATCTTTTCACAAGCAAAGCGCATGCGCACTAGTCTGATCTGGTAAGGTGTGTCAATATTCAATTTTTGATTTATGAAAAAAAATTGAAATTAAGTAATGCAGCTATATAAAAATTGAAAGTAAGTAACTAAAGTAATGCAGTTTATTATAGTACCTACCATGAATCAATAATCAGGAAGGATGTGCCGAGCCGCCTGCGGCGGCTCGGCACATCCTTCCTGATTATTGATTTTAGAATGGCCCAAATATACACTCACCGCGTACCGTCCTCAAATGCTTTATGGCATGTAGATGGCTACCATAAACTTATAAGGTGGCGATATGTCATCCATGGTGGGATCGATGGATATAGCAGGTTGATTACTTTCCTCAAGGTTTCAACCAATAATGAATCTGACACTGTTCTTGGAGCTTTTATTAATGCTGTGGAAGAATATGGTCTACCTTCAAGAGTTAGAATGGATAAAGGTGGAGAGAATAGAGGAGTAGCAAGTTATATGATTCAACACCCAGATAGAGGACCTGACAGAGGGAGTGCAATAACTGGAAGAAGTACACATAATCAAAGAATTGAACGGTTATGGAAAGATCTCTTTGTTGGTTGTGCTTCTTTCTTCTATAACTTCTTCTATTCACTAGAAGATACAGGGCTTCTGGATATCAACTCTCCAGTGGACTTATATGCACTTCATTTTGTCTTCTCGCCTCTTATTCAACATCACTTGGATTCATTTCGTCATGGTTGCTCAGCATAAAATCAGGACTGAAAGGAACAGGACACCACAACAGTTGTGGATTTCTGGCTTTTTTCATACTCAAGATGGAGACATGGCTGTGACTGGACTAGAGGTGAGTTGGTGATAGTCAAGTTACTATGAAAGTATTGTACTACCACACAATTTTAGGAAAATAATTGGGATCTTTTTGGCATTGATTGGGATGGGCCAGTTCCTGTTGAGAGTGAAGACGATATAGTCACAGTTGAACAATTAGCAGATATTCTACATCAAACCCAGAAAGATGAGTTGAAAAGTTTATTATCGCCACTAGCTTCAGACACATTTTCTCAACATGAAATGCTGAGCCAGTATTCAATAGCGAAGTCATATGTCAGCCAGACACTGTTATAAAATGAATAAGAATTATCATCAGACTTCTCTCTATGTAGGGTTAGTCCAGAATGGGTGTGGCTCCACTCAAACCAGGCTCAAAATTTTTTTATGAAGGCAGTGATGCCTATACTACTCCCCTGCTACATTAATGCAATGATTTAGTAAGCCCTTTTTCAAACTTCAGAGAACAAAATTCAGAGTTAGGAATTATTATATAGCTGAAAAACATTAAAAAAAAAAAAAAAAGAGCCAAGCAGTCAGCTGATAAATGTATACTGACTGTATTGGTTAAGTCTGGTTCTCAGTTCATACACCACCAAATCCATCGTTCCCTTTTATGCCCAGTATCATTGTATCTCTGAAGCTATTATAATCTTTATAACAAGCTGGTATACGAAGCTGGATATCACAGGTTGATGCTGTTGGAAATTTTGCATTGTTGTGATGCAAAAATGTAAGGGTAGGGTTTGAATCAAATCCTCCTGGTGGAACTTGATCAGATCCAGAGAAAAAAATCAATACATCTTCAATCTTGCATCCAATATCATCATCTGAAATAATAATACAGTGTAGCCATATATATCACACACACACACACACACACACACACCAAAGCATTCATCCAAAAAGTCAACGAAGAAGATATACGCTCTTTCCTCCTCTTGTCGAAATATACATCCCTTTACTGAATACTTAACAGTAAAAAGTTCTTTAATGAACTCTAATGTGCAGAAAAATAAATAATATTATTTGTATTAGCTACCATGGTACAAACCTGGTGATAATTGCCTTGCAAAATGAATGAAAAATAGCCTCCAAATCGTGGGATTAGATTGCATCATACCCAGAAATTGAAAGTTTTCAACCCATCACAATACTGATCAAGCTCAGCCTTTACTTTCACCATGAGATGGTAGTCTAGTAAAGCGGATTTTAGCTCCTTTACATCATTAGTAGTCAGGTTTACAATAGGCTTTCTAAATCCTGTAGCTGAGAGGTAGTCAAATGCCTCATCCATAGCAAAAATATTCCTCATATCATCATCATTTTCTGCCAAATTTACTATTTTTGTATACAGAATAATAATACTTATTACGGTATATGCAGTGGTACCTTGTCAATAACGAATCTTAGTGACGGTTCAGGAATGTCCAAAGTTGAAACATTCATATCAGCATATTTTCCAAATGCTAGATAACTGAATACTGGTTCTGAAACAAAGGGCATACCACTTCCTCCATAAATAATAGACAAAACTGTATACACACCCAGATAGTAGAAATCTTTTTTCTGTAAACAAACAATTATTATGAAGCTGAATTAATATTTTATGATGGCTATTATTACCTGAAAAGCAGTAATATTATTAGCCATATATTTTGCTCGGGTAGCATCACCTCTGAAGTAAACTTCAGATGCAGCCTTCGCAAATAGTCTGAAAAATTCTCGTTTAGGACCTCCCTGGTCTATGGCTCCCTCACCAACAAAGATAACCTGATAGATATTGAACATAGAAAATGTAGTTGTACTATATGCAATTAATTGATGGACATCATACTATGAGAACTAGGTATAACCTTGAGAAACGTTTTGGGATCAAATTTCTTTTTACGGACTTCTCTCATAGCGTCACATAACACAAAGTCTCTTCTAACTTCAATACTGAGAACATTGTCTTCGTTAACATTTTTTCTCAGTAAACCTATAAGCCCCTGTAAAGTTTCATCCCTGAAATCATGAAATAGTATAGTAAGGATTCTGATACCTATGAAAAAATTATAGGGACCTTGATTGAGTTATGGAAGAAATACTTGTTTCATGCTGTTGCATACTCTCATTACTTGTTTCATGCTGTTGCACACTCTCATTAATTGCAGCCCCAACCATCTCATTTTCAAAGTCATCAGCCTATCCAACAAAAAATACAAAACAAACTACAAACAGGGAAAGATGAATTTGCTCACCTCACTAATGTTAGTAATGTATGATTTTACTGAAATTGTCGGAAGATCATCAGAATCACTGTCACTTCTATGAGTAATGAGTAATGATTGATAATGCCAAGGACAGAGTAATAATTACAATGTGTTTGATGGAGAGACAGTTAAATCCATGAAATCCGCCTTAGGGCTAGGGATAATAATAATAATAAGAATAATAATAATAATAATAATAATAATAATAATAATAATAATGATAATAAAATTATATAACAAGTAGAAAAATTTGAAGTGTGCACTCTCAAGCTTCATTCTTTCCATCTTACAGTAGACCCTCACTAATCTGAACTCGAACCCATTTAATCTGAAACCTCACTCCTCAGAGCAGCTACTCCAATATTGAACAGCAAAAAGTATGCTAGCCATATAGTTTCAGGCTATTGAGGGTCCACTGTACTTAAAAATTATGCTTACCAACAAGAAGAAATATGAGCAGTAAGTGTTCCAATACCAAAGCTTTCTCCACATTTTAAGCATTTTTCCTTTGGCTAAAACATTAGAATTGCACTATGTATTACAAACAAATTTATGGCCTATTTAGTTCTGCTTACCCCACCAGGTAAGTCAAAAACAGCAGTCAAATCAAGATCACGTTGAATTGGTTTGATATAGGTTTTAGCATTATTAACACGACTCTTAAGCATCGAAGGAGATGATAAAGTTGTTGCCGAAAGTTTTTCTAAATTTCGGGTATTTGGAATGCATCTATAAAATTGAAATCCACCACCATTCTGCAAAGCTGGATAGTTTTCATATTATGACATCTCTAAACTCTTCAGCATCTATATCTATGTCCTTGAATATTTCTTTTTCGCCTAGACCAGCTTGAAGCAAGTCATCCTTTTCTACATCTGTAGTGGGTATACGAGTCTGGTCACAGTACGCCAAACAGAGAAACTTATGCTTCCATGCATTTTGATTTTTTTGATTTCTTCCCAAACAATGATGAGATTTCACTTTTGGCCTTTCTCTTTCTTTTATTGATGTGCGACAATACACGATCAGCTGCTGCAAGAACTGCAATAAAGATTTAGTATTATAGTTATTTCTATAGGGGTTTTAATATTATGATTAACACTCCAAAATGCATGAGCATCCAGATGTATTGTAAGTATTATTATTATTACCAGTGTAGTAGTATGTATATTTTAGTTCCCTAACACTAAGAGGATAAGGAATGTGTATTAATTTTTTGGTGGGAGTTAATAAGCTACCATCATCACTTTTAGTTTCCTAACACTAAGAGGATCAGTTTGGTGGGACACAGTTAGAGTTAATAAGCTACCATCATCAGTTCTTGATTTTTGAGAACGGGGAGGAACAGTATACAGCTGGAGGTCCTGGCACAATAGCTGCAGAAGCGGGTACGGCCTTCTCTGTCAGACTACACAGCACATCAAGCGCTTTTTTGGCCTGGGAAATTTGGTCAGGAGTTAGATGACCACGAGAAGTACTGGCTGATGAATTAGACATGATAAAGGCTACAACCATTCATGTGCACGTGGTCTCGATCTATACATTATATCATTCACTGCAACTATGAATGCAACGGCTATTATCAAGCCTATTAGTGTAAAACTTCAAAAAAGAAATAATGATATAATCAATGCATACACTGAAGTTGAAGTAGTAATTAAGGAGTTAAGTAGTATTCGTGGCAGTGCTGAATTACTTCACTCATGGTATGTCCAGGCAGAAGTATTTGCTACAGAAGTTGGTGTAGTACCAGATGTTCCACATACAGCATCTCGGCAGCGCAATCGTGACAATGTAGAATATAATACAGCAGAAGAATATTGTCGCAGATCAATTATACTTCCATTACTAGATAGTTTAATACAACAAATGAAAGAAAGGTTTGGTCATTCCCAAGCTATTGCATCTAAATTTCTTCATCTTATACCTTCAGTAATGTGTAATTCTACTATAAATATTTTAGATGACTTAGTTACCTTTTATAATGATGTAATACTTCACTCCTTACTTCTGAGCTCTGGAGGTGGAGGGCAAAATGGGAGGAACAGGATGTGTCTAATTGTCCATCTACTCTCGAGTCTGCTCTGAAGTGTTGCGATCCGGACTGCTTTCCTAATCTCAATACACTTCTCCGTATTGGTTGCACACTCCCTGTAACTTCATGTGAGAATGAGAGGGCTAACAGTGTCCTCAAGAATTTGAAGACATTCTTAAGAAGTACCATGGGACAGGAGAGACTTTCATCACTTTCTTTAATGCATATTCATTATAGATTACCAGTAGATCTTGATAATGTAGTAGATAGGTTCAAAATGAAATGTAATCGAAGAATAATTTTGTAATATTATTTGCTAGCACCTACAAATCAGCTTAGTGTAATCATGTTCCTTCATTCATTGCTGTTGATTTTTTCATAATTTTTTCAGCTTATAATCTACTTGGTGTCTTTATGCAATAACTAAAGTGGGCATTTCCAATAGCAATGTCACATGCAGAGGTGGAATAATTATTATAGACATGTAGCAAAAATGGAAAGAAAGGATGCTAGCAATGATATATTACAAGCAGCTATCTACTAGCTAGTAGTTCAGGTGTAGTTAGTGTTGTGAGTTTGTGTGCATCGGCATTAGCTAAATTAAAATTTACATTGTGAAGGTTTAACAATCATCAGTGTAGCCCTAGCTACAGTTAGTTAGCTAGTTGATCGACACTTATAATCCTCATCACTGTCATCTTCTACTTCTTCGACATCAAATCTGTACTTGGCTTGAGCCTTTCGTGAGGGGCGATGACCTGGTTCCCAGTCATCATCATCCTTGTCTTCAGATTCATCATCTCCCAAATCTTTACTCCCTTTCTTCTTTTTTGGCACGGGCTGTAATTAAAGCATCAAAAGGGTCGGTAAAGCAAATGGTCTGTAAATAATTGTTCTGGAACTTCAATAAAGGACATTCCGTATAGCGAAAAAAATTCGTGGGTCAAAAATTTCGTGATTTTGAAAATAGTAAGGGAATTTATATGGTTCACACCAATATTTGCAAAACCACGAAATTTTTCGCTATACAGTATTTCATGCAGTAGCTATAGCTATTTATACCCTCAAATAATATACTCGACAGTGTTTCACACAATAAGTCACATGAACTGCACTCAAAATAACTGCCTAATTATTTTTTTTACTTGGTAAAACAATGTAAAGTTTACAAGTTACTCCAGAACAAAAATGGTGATTTTAAAACTTCCGTTTTGAATATTTGCTCCATAATTATAAAGACCCCTTTTCTCAAGTAGTTACTATCACATGTTATAATTATTAATCGAGTTTCTTATTAGCTTTACCTTGCGAGGTTTAACTGTTTTCTTTGTCTTGGGACCTTCATTCTCGTCATCTTCTCCACTCACCACATCCAATGGTCGTTTCTTTGGTTTTCCTTTTGTCTGTGCATCGCTAGACGTCTTCAACACCTTTAATGTCGACTGACCAGCCATTTTTGTCTTCTTTGCAGTAGGCTTTGGCTTTTCCAAAGGCTTCTTGCTTGTCCCGTGTTTGGCTATGGACTTTGAACTCACACTAGGCTCGTAAGTATAATCATCTTCGTCAGAAGAAGAAATTTTTTGACGTGATTTGACAACCTTATCATCATCATTATCATCAGTCAACGTATCGTCAAGAATAGCAGCCTTCTTTTTTGCTCCCTTCTGAGCTCTGTGAACTGACTTGATTATTTCATCATTGCTGTCTCCATTTTTCACCTTAGCTGCTGCAGATGGTTTGGAAACAGGTATTTTTGGCTTTGACAACACTTTCTTTGCTCGAATCGGCTTTAGATCACTTATTTTTGCATTAGCTTTCTTGTGTCTTTTTGGATCTGGCATGAAATCATCATCCTCAGAATCAGACTCATATATTTGGAGAGAGTCCGATTCCGATTCTTCAATCTGAAAAAACTCATTTCCCTCGTCTTCATCACTGGAAATAGCATAAGTCATCGCAGGTTTAGCACGTACAGATCTCTTAGGTTTGGGTGACGGAGTTCCAAAACTCAAATCATCATCTTCTTCGACCTCTTCATCGACCTTCTTAGGTTTAGGTTTGAAACTTATTTTGGCTTGTTGCTTAGGCTTTGCACCGGTTGGCTTGGAGGTCTTTTCTTTGGTTTTCTTGGAAGCTAAACGAGAGACTAGATCCATTTCAGCGACAGCATCATCATCATTATCATCGCTGAAATTGAAACTGTCCGAGATGAGTTTGGCAGCTTCTATTTTCTCAGCCTTTTCTCGAGCTTTGTCCTTGGTATTGGATACTTTATCATCGTTCTTTAGCTTTTTAGTACCAGGTTTCTTGGGGTTGGCATTGAATTCAGGTATAACAGGGTTAACAGTTTCGGCAAATGGGCTCGGTTTTGTCTGCTTGAGGCTGTTCTTTCCAGCTCCCAGGAGTTTCGTCTGTCTTCCCAGCGTTTTCCCTTTGGATTTGGGCTTCTTGATAGATATCATGGCACCTGCTGCCTCTTCATTGCGCTCCATTTCTTCAACACGCTGCAAGTGAAATAGTAATGATTATAACAAAAATCACATATGATAGAATCATTTTTTAAACTTTGGATATGAGGATTTGAAATGATCTGACAAAATATCAGACCATGGGAAGAGTTGATCGGCCATATTATGATATGGGCTTTAAATAGATACATTCCTGCCAATAATGATGTCAGACTACTCTTGATCAGATATTCGACCTTTTGACCCGGTATGGTAGACTATCATAATCCTTACTACCATAACTCATGACTACTAGTGGCCATACATGCATGACAGCAGATACAAAGCAAAAAGCTATTTTCATATGGGACTGCATGTCAGGTATCATAATTTCCTAGCTAGTTAGCTATTTTAAATCCTGTTTTAATTATGTTGAACTATGTATCATTAACTATTATCGCAGCAAAATTTCAGCTTACATCCAATTCAGTCATGAACTGTTCCAGGTCTTCTTTCCATAGACATTTGGGAGTCTTCTCCTGCAGAATCATGAGTTCCTCCACCTATGTAATATAATTATTATGTGACAGCATATTACAGTACATTATGCAATACAGACGGATGAGAATAAAAATTACTGTTGTTTTATTGTAGCTAACTGACCTTAGCATCTCTGTTTCTGAGTATTTCTTCCTTGCTCTCCCAACTGAGAGACCACATTGAAATGGACATAAGGTAGTTGAAATCATCTTTATCCTTGGAGCCTTCACCACTTGCGTCCTCTTCTTTATCGCTTCCGTTTTCTTCTACCACTGAAGAGAGTGTTGCCTTCCATGCCTTGACTGGATCACTTCGGTAACCTTTGGCCTTTAGTTCGGCAATTATGACAGCTTTCTTCTTATTTTCTATATAAATCGAATGCTTCTGAAAAGTATGCAAGTAGTAACATTATGGTATTCAAATAGCTGGGTGGTCTCTAAATAGGGAGGTCAATCTATTGGGACATGGTGGAATGAAAGTGGGGTGGTCTGATTAGACAGGTTTCATTGTAGCTGGAATAGGTGCTATTAGGATATGGAGAGAGGTGGTCTCATTATAGAGTGGTCTGATTAGACAGGTTTCACTGTAGAATAGGTGGTGTTAGGATAATTAATAGAGTGGTGATCTCATTATAGGGTGGCCTGATTAGACAGGTTTCACCGTAAGGGATATGGTAGCCTTAATAGAGAAGTGGTCTCATTACAGGGTGGTCTGATGATTAGACAGGTTTCACTGTAGCTGGAATAGGGTGGCCTTAATAGAGAGGTGGTCTCATTACAGGGTGGTCTGATGATTAGTACTGTAGGATATGGTGGAATGGCATTGATAAAGAGGTGGGTCTCATTATGGGGTGATCTGTTCACTATTAACTTTTGTATTAGTGTTGTCAATTAATTTAATTTCCATACGTACCCACAACAATCTTTCCTTCAATCTTCTCAACAATGAAGCGAGCTTGGTTTGTCAATTTTGCTGCCTCAGCACTGAGCATCCCCTCGAGGTAATCTTTTCTCTTCTTGTACATATCGAGGCGAAGAGCATAGAAGTCCTTCAAGATTTCCTCTGCACTGGAATAGCGTCTCAAACAGCCATCCTTATCAAACAGAACCTGGATAGTCAATACAGTGAACTCTCACACAATTTCTACAACTGCTGCATAATGCACTGCAATGCGTACCATGTTAGCAATGCTGAGTGAACTCTCCAGTTTGAACTTCTTGTGGAATCTAACTTTCTCAGCTTGATTCATCTTGTCTGCACTGAGGTTTACCACAAACCTGACAGTAGTGTCTGTGTGGTACTCCTTGTAGTCACTGCATGTATGCAGAACACCAGAGGTGTATGAAATATCCAAGTAAAAGATATTTTTGGCTGGACACTTCTGAAATGTCTAGTGGAGAGGTTGTGAATTTGCTAGGAAAGCATATCCCAGAGTGATTTTAGGCTGCATGGACACTTCTGAAATCTGGGGAAATTGCTAAGGGAAAAAGGGAGTGGTCTTTTGGGGCGGAGTTGGATCACAGAGTACATCCAATAAACTGAACAAACTAGAACTTTCAATTATTAGCCTTATTAATGGGGCAATTAGTGTCAAACTTGATCGTGCTCCATGTATGTCACATGGCTCTGGGCCGCATACATATCACATGACTGCTATTAGCCATGTATGTCACATGGCTCTGGGCCGCATACATATCACATGACTGCTATTAGCCATGTATGTCACATGGCTCTGGGCCGCATACATATCACATGACTGCTATTAGCCATGTATGTCACATGGCTCTGGGCCGCATACATATCACATGACTGCTATTAGCCGTGTGCTGTACATGTTCCATGTAATTGAACTCACGTGATGGAAGGTTGGACCTTTTCAGTGCCCTGGAGCATCGTCTCCAGAGTACCCTCCTTATAGTTTTGAGTCCAGGACCTGATGGGGAGTTCTGTGATCTCCACAGAAGTGCTGGCCAGTCTGGCTATGTTCCCATACACCATGTACTTGGTGGGCTCCACATGTGCTATCAACCCTGTGAAGTTCTTATAATGAGGTTTCTGAGAGAGAGAAAGTGTGTGTGTGTGTGTGTGTGTGTGTGTGTGTGTGTGTGTGTGTGTGTGTGTGTGTGTGTGTGTGTGTGGTTGAGAGAGAGAGAGAGAGAGAGAGAGAGAGAGAGAGAGAGAGAGAGAGAGAGAGAGAGAGAGAGAGAGAGAGAGAGAGAGAGAGAGAGAGAGAGAGAGAAAACAAATATAGTTAAATGAATAAAAGAGGGAGGCATTTCTTTAAAATGGAGGAGTGAAGACAAAGAGAACAAAGTAGTGTGAATTACTGGTATACAGCTGCACAGTGCAAAATCTCATGACATCCCTTACCATCTCTAGTGGTTCCATATCATTCAGAAGCCTCTTAATGTTGCCAACAATTTCCCTGACATTGTAATTGGGGACAAAGGTCGAGTACCCAGTTCCTATCCCCTCGCTACCATTGACTAAGATCATGGGGATAATGGGACAGTACCATTCGGGCTCGATCCTCGAGTTGTCCTCATTGAGGAAGGTCAGTTGCGTGTCGTCTGTTGGGGGGAAGATGAGACGAGCTAGAGGACTCAACATCGTGAAGATGTATCTGCATGTACCAAGAAAATGAATAAATAAGCTATTTGCTACAATATCAACTGCATTCCACAACACATATTAATATTAATACGGAACCTATACACTCCAAAAGTGGACAGACCTCTCAACAATTTATTGCACAGTGAAACCTACCTTAATGCTTAAAGACCACCTGTATCCAGAGACCACCCTTCTATAAAGACCACTCAATTGTGTTCCAAAAGTGCCATTTTCAATTGATTTTGACCTCCATAAAGACCACTTTTTGTGGCCCAGAGGTGATCTCTGTAGGCAGGCTTCATGTATATATAATGACCTCCACAACCTTTCTGAATTCTGAATGTGTCCAGGTTTTACTGTATTGAGGCTTGGTTTCTTAGTTTCTTATATATGTGAACACATCAAGTAGAAATCAGGATTAAATCACATTTTAAAGTTTTGAGTAATTGATTCTTGAGTAATTGATTCTTAAAGTTTGCACTTCAAGAATCAATTACTCAAAAACTTTAAAATGTGATTTAATCCTGATTTTTACTTGATGTGTTCACATATGGCATTTGTCTATTATGCTCACCTTGGGGAGGCAGCATCTTTGCCTCCATGAAGGCGTGTCCCGAACTGACCAATTGGCTGCAGGAGGTTGATGTTGTTACTGCCCACAAAATTTTGGGCCAAGTTGATGATGGTAGACATCAGACTGGCCTGCAAGGAATGAGAAAAGCTACATGAGACACAGGTGATTTCAGGAGAGGGGATAAAGTGTAATATATTCTGGCAGAGTTAATAGCCCTTCGTCTATTTAAAGGAATAGAATAACAAATGTGAAAATAATTTTTAAGCTAGTATTTAGAGAAATTCAACAAAACAAAACAAAATAAAATAAACAAACAAACAAACAAACAAACAAACAAACATACTAGCAACAAATAACATGACCAATTTAAGTGAGATGTTTTACTGACCTCTCCATGGTGATAGGCAGAGTGCTCAGCCACTGAGCCTGCCAACTGGGCTACTTTGATCTCTTTCTTGTCCTTCCTCTTGAAACAAGTGAAGAGAACTTTTCTCTGTCCTGGCTTCAGTCCGTCCACCATGCTGGGGATGGAACGCTCATTGTCTGCATTCGAGAACAAGATGAGTTCCTTGTTTATGAAGTCGGAGTACGAGATCTGGCTGGTCTGTTCCCCGTACAGGAAGGATTCATTGAGACCCTCCTGTCGCTTCTCCTTCTTCTCCTGTAGCCACGCGGTCAGCCATTCTTTACGGCGATCTGTCAACTTCTTGCTGAAAGCCTAATAATGGAAATAATAAAATTAAACATTCCCTTATCTGATGATGAACTGCACAAATTTTCCATTTCAGTGAGTCACACATGTAGTACATGTCATGATGTGGGGATCCCACATGTAGTGAGAGATTTCAAATTTCAAATCAGCTCATGGAGTGGGTGATCTGGTGTTTTAAATTGGGTCAAGAATTGAGAAAGAAAAGTTATAATTACATTAATGATTGAGGGGATCAGGGGAATGCAAATAGACCTTTAAGTAAGTTATTCTGAAGATAGCCCTCAGGCTACAAATGTACGTGACAGTACTTAACAGGTTTTAGAGGAAATAATAGGAAGTTAGATAAAATAACAAGTACTTTCAATGTAGTTGGATTTCCATACATGTTACTGTCACTTTCATGGATGTTGCTGATAACAGCATCCTGATAGAGGACATTGTCCACTGTCAAAATAATGTCCTAATGTCCTAATCATTTATCAGGATGAAAATGACTGGTCATAAAGTAGCCAGAATAACATTTTACCTGTCCCATTAAATGTCCAGTCAAACTGGAAATGCCATAATAATGTCAGAGCTTGAATTGTCCAACCATTCCTGTAATACTTAAAACTCTGAAATTTGGTTGGCAAGAAATGGTCATGACCAGTGACCAGCAGTTATATCTTAGCTCTGTGTATGCCTACATGCACGGACATGTGCAATTCCATACATGTTTACTGGTCACATCCATGCACATGCACGCACCAGATTGATGGCGTCGTCATCATCAGGTCCCCCATACTTGAACGGGATTCTATGTTTCTCCATGTCAGAGAAATACTCCTTTGCCTCCTTGGCAGTGCTGGTCCCTAGACCTTTGTAATACTTGATCTTCCACGTGTGGTGGTTCTCTGTCTCTGCCTTCCAACGTTCGAACTCAGGCAGACTGTAGAAGGCTAATTCCTGACGACCCTTACTGACCTAAAGAAGTTACATGTATGTGTAATATATAATAATAATATTATATAATATGTGATAGTCTCATTCCATTGTATAATTTTTTAAATTTTTATTGGCTTAATTAAATTTGCTATTTCTTTGATGAATCTGTTCCAATAATAGTCTATCTCTATACCAAATTTCCAGACCATGACAATTTCTCTCTGGGACGTCACATTATTATCCATAATCAGAGAGAGCAGTAACTCCACCATGAATCCATAAAAATTTCACCCGATAAATTTTCCGCTATAACATACTACATTCTTGATACAAAATTAGCTATTATTATCAGCAAAAAAAAATTTTCAGCGAAATTATAATATTATTATTATTATTGAACCTTGACAATTGGTGTGATGAATTCCTCCACAAAGTTCTGGCGTATGAGCTTGGGCCAGTTGTGGTGGATGAAGTTGATGACAAGTCCCTTGATGTGGGAGCCGTCTTGATCCTGATCTGCCATGATCATCAAGTGACCATACCTCAGTGTCTTCAACTCTGTCATGTCCTGGTACTTTTTGGTATATTGCAGTCCGAGGATCTTCACAAGATTTTTGATCTCTTCGTTGTTCATGATCTGGACAGTAACAATACAAATCCAAATATTTTGAAGCCGATAGACTTGAAAGAGACAATGCTACACTCTTAGACTATGATTGAACTACACAAATCTTCGCTCTCAAACCAAACCCCTCAGGTATGGAAGAAGCTCTGAATCAGCAATATATCATTATGGCTGATATCAGCAAAGTTCTACTAAAGATTCTGTTCAGAATAATATATTTGGCAAATGATAACTGAACCATACCTTTTGACTGATATGGAACAGAGCTTTACACCAGGTCCCAACGTTACTTGGGACCAGTGGGACCAGGTCCCCACATAGACTTGGGACCAATGGGACCAGGTCCCAATATTACTTAGGACAGCATACATAATTGAACTCAGAATTAGAAGATGAAAAACAGACTACAGTGAGTTGTATAAATGCATCATTCTGGACTTACTTGATTATGAGTGGCTTCTCGCACATTCAGTAACTTTCCCCTGAGGGGGAAGACCCCGTAATGATCCCTACCAATGACGCCAAGCCCACTGACAGCCAGGGACTTTGCTGAATCTCCCTCGGTGACAATCAGGGTGCAGTCCAGCGAGTTCTTGCTGCCAGCATCGTTGGCGTCGTCCAGCTTTGGTATGCCTCGTAGCTTGGAGTGTTTTGAGCCACTCTGCTTCTTGGCAATTTGGGCTTGTGATTTTGCACGTGCCCAGTTCAAAACTCGCTCCACCACACCACAAGAGGTGGCCTGCAGGGCGGGGCAGGTGGACCAGATGGACATTTCAGATACAGTGGTATAATGGGGACCCAGCCTTTGTCCTTTGTTGACTCTTTTGGAGGTTATTTTGTATAGAGTATGACCTCCAATAAAGGACATTCTGAGAGTGGACAAATCTCTCAACGAAGGACAATTTAAAACTAGTACCTTTACACTCTATATAAAATAACCTCCAAAAGAGGATAAGGACAATCTAAAAGGACCATTGCATATTCACATACAAAAATAGCTGACAACCTCTTTACGAAGGATAAAAGGACTGTGCTACTCACAGCATATATGTACAGTCTATACTAAACAGTAGAGCTCTACATATACTGTACTATACTCACGGCTTTGATGAATTTATCACCGAGACTGCATGTGGATCCAAATGACCTGGCCTTGAGTGTCATATTCTCTTTGGTCTGAGAGTCAAAGGAAGGATTTTCTACCAAGCAGTTGACAAAGACCCACATCTGACTCTTGATGTGCATGGGCTTCAGGTCCATCCCTCCTTTGTTCTTCTTCTTTGCTGCCTCCAGTAGTTTGGCTACTACTTGGTCTACTATGTAGTTGACGTGGGTACCACCCTATGGGAATATCCATGGGTATCATTCTACATACGTACCACCCTATGGGAATATCCATGGGTATCATTCTACATACGTACCACCCTATGGGAATATCCATGGGTATCATTCTATGGCATATAACTGTGGGAGGGATAGGGGAGCGGAGGGAAAGGGAGGGGGAGGGGGAGGGAGGGGGAGGAGGGGAGGGATAGGGGAGGGGGAGGGGGAAGGAGAGGAGAGAGGAGGGGAGAGGTAGGGAGGGAGGAGGGGGAGGGAAGGGAGGAGAGGAGGGGAGGGGGATGGGATGAGGATGAAAAAGGAGAGGGACCAGAAGGAGGGAAATGGAACGGAGAGATGAGGAGAAGGAAGAGGAAGGTAGGGGAAGTTAAAGGGCATGAATACACTCACTCACTCACCTTGGTAGTAGCAATGGAATTGACGAAGCTTGCCTGCTGGAAAGCTCCAGTTGATGCTGTGATAGCCACCTCCCAGCGAGGGTTCACCACCTCATGCACTACTTTGCGAGTTAGTTCCTCATCATCATCATCATCTGAGGGTGCAATGCCCCTCACATACATCTCCACATACTCCTTAAAATTCTTGATCTGTAATGAATAGCAATACAGCAAATGATTGTTGGCTAATTCTCACAATGCTAATACTCAATAAGTATAGCTATATAAAACCTTATGAACATAAAAATAAATTTATTATTATTATTATTATTATTATTATTATTATTATTATTATTATTTTTTTTTTGGGGGGGGGGGGGGGGGGGGGGGGGGAGCTTCCCCCCACCTCCCCCTTTCTCCTAACACAATTTATCTAACTATGGGAAATAGTAATCTGAGAACCACATCATCCTTATTATTCTGTGAGCAGCCCACCTCACTATGTAAACTGAAGCCATGGATGCATACATGTGGTCTCATTTGACCAGTGACTGGCAGCCGCATAACAATACAAACATTGCCTCAAGGTTATGATGTAGACTACACACTAGGCCTGTGTTCTAATTTCCCTCTGCCATGAGGTTTCTGCTCCAAATTCATGCCTATTCTGCCCTAAATTCATGCCTCTTCTGCTCCAATTCTGTGCCTATTCTTCCCCTCATGTCCATTCTGCTCCAAATTCATGCCTATAATGGCTGAATCTGCACTAATTTTCAAATACACTTCTTTCCATTGTAATGGTGCCAGACCAGCAAGAAAAATGGCTGGCTGAACAGCAATTTTGCCTGGGCATTAATTTTGTCCTGCAGACTTTACAACAACCCTTGAAATTGTAGACCTAGAGAGCTACGTAGCTAGAGGAGCACCACTTTGGATCGAATCCTGCTATTAGGACCTAGCACTAGAGGAGTGATTGAACCATGCTGCTATTTCATATCTTACAGCAAGTTTCTTTGCATTGAGGTAGACAGCAACACCCTTGGTGCAACCCGCCATATCATACACACGTCTGGTCATAATGTCCACCATATCCTTGGTCAGGTGAGTCATCCCAAACTTTGAAAGGTCGGGTTTAAAGGTCACACGAGTGAAGTCATTCTTGCTCTCCTTGATGATGGTCTTGCCAGATTTGCCCATGTTGTTGCTCCATGTCTAGAGAATAAAGGGTTAAAATATAAGTGAATAAGATCAGCAGCACAGGGTTAAATATTACTGTAATGAATACACAAGGTAGACTTAACAGCAAATTCAGGGTTAGAACATGAATTATAGATTGATAGAATACAGGGAGATAGAATACGAGGTGGATGGATAGAAGGTAAATACAGGGATGGGATATGCAAGGTAAACACAGGGATAGATACAAGATAAACAAATGGTATGCAAGATAAGATAGAATACAGGGATAGAATACAGGGATAAAATAATTATAAGGATAGAATACAAGGATAGAATACAGGATAGAATACAAGGATAGAATACAGGATAGAATACAAGGATAGATAGAATACAGGGGGATAAAATGCATGGGGATAAAATAGAATACAGGGATAAAATACAAGGATAGAATATACGGATAGAATATACAGATAGAATACAAGGATAGAATACAGGGATAGAATATGAAGTGACCACAATTTGGGGGGCCATATTAGAGGGAATTGAACTGTATAACATACCATTTTGAAATATTTTTTTGATTCACTGCAGGAGGTCTCAACGGTGAACTCTGAACTGAAGATGTTGCAGAGCTTAGCTCCATAGCCATTTCTTCCTCCAGTGACCTTCTTCTGACTGTCATTGTAGTTGGAGGAGGTGAGGAGAGTCCCAAAGATCAGCTCTGGGACGTACTTCTTCTCCACAGAGTGCATTTCAACAGGAATGCCTCTTCCATTGTTCCACACACTAATAGTATTGTCTTCCCTAATAACGAACAAACAGGTGCAAAAAGGTCAATTGAAAAAATATCTAATGGAGATTATTATGATAGTTAGTACTTGAGCAAAAGTGATCTTATGGAAATCATTATCAGTTTAAAGTTGTTTTTTTATGGTGTCAGAAATACAACATTTTGTTCCTGCCCGAGTTATCGTACATTTTGAATTTATAACTCATGTACCATTTTTATATTAAATAGCCTCTTGTTGTTATTGTTATTATTTTCAATAATGATATGATCCCTTTTCTCAAGTGTACTCTCACATATTATACATGACATAATTAGAAAACAATTATACATGTCTCCATTTCTTTTGAGTCTTAATTCTTATCTGGCTCCACAGTGGTTTTATGTATTCAAGTTCAGAATATTAAATCAACTGTAGGAATTAATTATGAATGCAGGGCTGCATTTAGAGAAGGTCAAAGTGGTTACACATTTAATGATTTGGTTACAACAGGAAGAAGTATACACATGGGAAGGAATAAAGGAAGTTGATACACTGAAACCAACCAACACAAAGACACAAAAGAAGATAATGGAGCAAGCAGACCCACTGAAGCCACACATCAATGAAAAGTGCAACCACCCAAGAGGAGAGTGCATGCAAGAGAAACAAGGAAGGATACAGGCAGGAAAAGAAACCAGGAAACTGTGAAACCTATCTGAGTAAAGTACACAAAAGCCATAAGACAGTGTAGCCATGCAACTGCAAGTACATGACGTGTCTTAAAACTATATTATTACAAAAAAGAAAGGCTGAATTTCATTATTGATCGTTACTTGCAGTATACTATGTGTCTAACTTGGAGTGGATAATTTTATAATTATTGACTAGTAGTTTACAAAATTGTTACTTGCAGTATTAGCTAGTATTAAACTACGTGTCTAACTTGGAGTGGTTATATCGACTATTCAGTATACTATCTACATTGCTCAAGAGTATTAAATATGAATACTGGAATTGGGGTATCGAGTTGTATGAGAACCATGTATCTCTCACTGATTCTTCTAGCCTTCATCACTCACATCAACAGTCAAACCCCACAAACTAGATTCAATGTTGGAAATTGTCCTCCAATTAGAGCAGAGGACCTTGGAAGGACAGACATTCTAAGCACTGAAGGAGTGGTGGCAAGTGTATTACGAGCTCGATTTCACCGAATACCTCACAAAGTACAGATCCTTGATCACCAAATGGTGTGCCAGGCTGCTGGATTGATTAAAGGCACTGTTAGTGCTATATCGGTGGTGGTTAGATACCAATGTGAAGGAGAACACTGTCGTGACACTAGTGAAATTTTTGTTGAATATCTCAATCTGGATTGCAACAAATCTCCACCAAGCTTTCTACTGCCATCGCCTACCGTTCAAAGAGGAGCTGAACTTAGTCCTGGGAACCCGAGTGACCTATCATTGCCACTAAACACAATGTGTGGAGAGTGCAGTCAATCAGCTCGTGTGCCTGGCCACTGTGCATGTAAGTATGTGATGCATGTGCCTGCATTGAGCTTATATGTACTTGCATGTACATACATGTGCCTGCATGAGCTTACATGTACTTGTATGTACCTGCATGAGCTTACATATACTTGCATGTACCTACATGTGCCTGCATGTGCTTGCATGAGCTTATATGTTCCTGCATGTGCTTACATGTACCTACATGTGCCTGGTGCTTGCATTGAAATCTTGAGAGCTGCCCAGGCCTGAAGCTATACTATAACAATTATTATTGTATTGGGCACATGAACAATAATTATACATGCAGTCTTATTCCTTATTTCTTATTTCTGTAAGATGAAAACATCTGAAGTTTAAAAAGGCAGCTAGTTAAGTCCCATAATAGATAGACAATGATATACATGGGGTCTATATAATTGTTTTATTTCTCTTGCAAATATCCAGCATGCCATCCCTCGTGCAATGAGGGACAGAGGAGATGTGTTGGCATAGGCTCTGACCAATGCTGTAACTGGTACCTCGACAACAAATGCGCGGCAACATGCCCTTCCCCTCTGGTGGGAGATAACAACACATTCGACTGCGGTAAGAATGATAATGATAAATGCATACACTGAATACATGTTTAACATACACACATTATTTTAGGCTGTCAGGGACTAAGTCTTGACAATGGAGCTATCCGTTACTCAAATATGTACGCAGTGGGCAGTGTAGCCACTCACATATGTGATGTCAGCAATGGCTATGAACTCGTTGACTCTAGCGATAACACGAGAACGTGCACAATGAATGGCTGGTCCAATCCAAACATCACATGCAAAAAAAGTAAGTATACAATGATCAATACACTATGAAAGAGAATAAACCTCTCAACAAAGGACTATCTAAAAGTACCTTTGTATAATACACTCTACAAATATAAACCTCCAAAAGAGGACAACCTCTTTATAAATGACAAAGACTGGGTCCCACTAAAGCAACACTTTAAACCCACACCTAAATTTCAGGTAGATGTAGGGTAGTGCCATTCAAACCATAACCATGGTCCCGTCCCCTTAAGCCAATTACAGTGCCATTCATCCAATTAGCCATATTGCCATTCAGACTGGTTCAAACCACACAAAGGCAAACCAAAAATAGATTGAAGAGAAAACCATTATTATTATTATTATTATTGCATGATTTTGCAGATATCAATTTCACATCGAGTGATCAAGAAGAATCAATTCATGACACTTCAGGTACTTCCAGTCAGTTGAACCACGGAGTGATAGGAGTACTCATTGGATTGCTGGTATTATGCATAATCATGTTAGAAGTCGGAATTTGCATTGGAGCGATTGGCTATCGATGCTGGGTGGCTAGAAAGAACAAGAAAAATATGAATGATTTGGACTTGACGGATAAGTGTAGTCAGTCTGCAGAGAATATCACCATATCAGTGCCAGATTTCAACCCTTCAGGGAATGCGACCAACCTCTCAGTATCAGATTTCAACCCTTCAGTGAACGAGACCAACCTCTCGGTATCAGATTTCAATCCCTCAGTGCACTCATTACGAGATAATCTATTGGTGGTGGAAGATGTCTGTCTCGCCATGCCAACTGTCAGCCCCACGGTACAGACTTCAAGCCCGACACTTCAAGAGGGTGCTTGGCCCGATGATCCGACAGTTCAAGAGGGTGCTTGGTCCAAGGACCTGACAGTTCAAGAGGGTACTAGGCCCAAGGACCTGACACTTCAAGAGGGTACTTGGCCCGAGGATGGAGGTGATCCTGTGTATGATGATGTCATTGCGGAGCAAAAGGAGATAATTCTTACCAAGAATGTGGCATATGCAGCACCCAGCAAGGAAGTAGATTCACCAACACTCTCATACAATGTAGCATATGTATCCAGTACAGAACCACACACACCAACACTCTCATACAATGTAGCATATGGACCCAGTACAGAAGCACACACACCAGCACTACCAGACAGTGGAGATGATCCAGACTACAAGAATGTTTTTTAAAACTTTTTGTTAATGTGCAAGTTACATATAATATATTACAGCTGTTTCTTTTTCTCTAATGTATTTTAATCAACTAACTCATTCCCACAGAACAAGGCTAGGATTATGACAGCTTTCATTGTGGTTTTCATGACATACTTTTTACTGCTTCTTTTGTTGAACCACATACTTCCTCACGCTCCAGCTAAAACACACATGTGCTAATATAATTAGTTAGTCAAGCATCAAAGGACTCCATGCAGTCTGTTTTACAGTGAATGAAGTCTTGCATGCATCCGCTGGCTCAAAATATATTCGTCTTTTCTCCTCTTCTCCATATTGTATACGAGGTGATTGCATTCACCTCATTCCCCCACCCCCCTTTTCTGCACACACACATACAATGCCAGGAATGAAGCTAAGAAGCTATCATAATCCAAGCCTTAAACATAGCAGTGAAACTCCACGATTTTAACAGCAATGAACTGGTGCCTCTACCTGTGATTATCAAAGTTACTATGAAATGTCAGTGCATCAGCGTCAGATCAATGCATTGAGGCATCCATGGGTGAATGGCATCATATTTTTTGATTGATGAGGCAAGTGACAATCATCACATCTAAGTCTCCACATGCAGCCGAGGGGGGTGGGGTGGTTCTTGAGGACCGTTGGGAGATAAGGTCAGGATAGGGGGGAAGTTAAAAACTGCTTATGCACTTGTGGCTTCACCAGGTGTACATGACCACACCCAGCATGCAGCTGCAACAATATGCACTCTTGTGTCATGATATTGATGGAATAAATAGTCAAACATTAATAATTTTATTGAGTGATCTGTGTATCCTGATTTCTATTCCTGTTGCACAGGACTATACACCACAATTTATTCTTCATACTATAATATTATATGTTATTATTATTGCTACATACAGCATAAAGAGGTTGATCAGGGTGGAATGCTTCAGAGTTAAACATTAGTCATCTGTCCTGATTTCCACTACCTGTTGCACATGACTACACACCAAGGAACTGTTATTCTTCATACTGTTTTGCTATACATATTTACAGTATAAAGAGGCGATGTAATATTGATCAAGGTGGAATGCTTCACAGTTAAACATATTTTATTGAGTGATCTGCATGTCTGGATTTCCACTAATAATAAAATTAATATCCATGGCTGTTCTTGTTTCCTCCTCAGGTCTGGGAGGAGTCATAGCTATAATTGTGCTAGCTATGAAATTATTTATGCTAGTGACCTACTGTAGCATCATCCAGACACAACACAGGAAGGAAATACAAGTACACGCCCACACACATGAAAACACAGTCCAGTCAAACTGAACCCTCAAAACATTAGTCATGAAAATTGAGCCAAGAATGAGAAACCTTTCAGACTCAGTTTGGAATGGAAAAGCAAGTGTGAAGCATACATACAGGAAGTAAGAAAGAAAGTGCCACAGATATTAACAAAGCTACCATCATCCAAAGGAAAGAAGTCTCCTATAATTCTAGTCTTGTATGAAGAAGCTTCACAGAAGATAACCACACTACCACTGCCATTGCTACGTAGTTATTTTTCAGTTGTGATAGCTTGAGGAGAATCATGCAGATGTTACTAGTGGTATTGGCATCTCTGATAGCCAACAGCTACAGCCAGACTCCAGTACCACGAACAAATGTAGGGAGCTGTGCACCTCTGACGATAGACGATTTGGGAAACACTACGGCACTAAGTCGTTCAGGAATCCTCCCGGAATTCTTGCTCAAAGAACCAGAACAAAGAGACACGCCCATGGCTCAAATCTTTGCTGTTCAGGAGGTGTGTCAAGTTGCAGGTTTAACGAGAGGCACCATCAGCGCCACATCGTTCATTGTTGATTTTAATTGTAACGTATGCACAGGAGCCAATAATATGAATCCAGTGAGAGTCACCCAGCAATTTCAGTTGGACTGCAATGCAAATGCAATGCCCTTTAACAACATCAACAGGGGTCCAAGTTTTGAATTTCCACTGCCGGGTGTTACTGGCGGGTCCACACGAATTAGGAATCCAGTTGGGAATCTAAATACATCACTCAATGACAGATGCGGATTGTGTATCTCAACATTTGCTCGAGACGTAAATGCATCCATTTTAGCCAGAGTCAATAATGAAACTCACTGTGTTGGTAAGAGACTATAGAATTCAGTTCGTTTTTTTTTCCAGCGATTATATACAGCTAGTTAATATAAGCATTGAAACCATGAGTTAGACACTTTTGGGATCAAATCTACAGGCAGTAATATACATCTTAATTATAATCACTTTGATAGCTACTGAAATAGCTAAGGCCACTATTTGTTGATCATTAGTTAGTTAGGCTTTGCTCCGTGGCATAGTATTGATGGTTCTATTCAGTGAAAAACCACAGGAGTTGATACAGTCAGAAGTGATGTGGTATAGAAATTCAATTATAATCCTGTAGGTCAGAGTAAACTGATGCAGGGCAGGGATGAGAAACTAGCAATAGTGACCTAAATATGCACACAAACTAGTAATCTTACATCTTACATTTTTCTTTTTCTGTTTTGTAATTATAAAGAATGTGATGCAGCATGCGATGAGGGACAGAGGAGATGCATTGGTCCTGGCCCTGACCAATGCTGCAACTGGTACCTCAACAACACATGTGTGGCTACCTGTCCATCTCCTTCAGTGGGAGACATTGATACATTTGATTGTGGTGAGTACTTGGAAGAAACGTATTACGACAGCATGTCAAACTATATAGTGATATAGCTTAGAAAGTAATTCTCTGATGAAGTGTGCCATTTTTCAGAAAAGTGTACTTGCTAATGACTATACACATTAATTCAGGTGAAACTGATCAGAGCGGTGCTTGAATTAAAGGATTTTGATATTCTTGTGGCTTTGTTTTAACCACATGAAAGAAAAACAGGTCCCATCAGAGTGGTGTTGCACCTCCTTTGGGGAGAACCCTGTTAATCTGATCATGATACGTTTTTTATATAATACATGTAATACATGCAGGATGTGGAGAACTAGCTCTCAGCAATGGAAACATTACTTATACCAATCGGTTCATATTTGGCAGTTTTGCTGTTCACACTTGTGATATTGGCAATGGCTACATACCCACCGATCCGAGAAGAACTATCAGAGTGTGCACTATGGCTGGCTGGTCTGGTCCTCCCGTCACCTGTCAACGTGAGTGCCCCAGCATAGTTAGGGCTGCTTGACTATACCTTTCCTTAACCATTTTATGTGCATGTCTCACTCATTTTCTGAGTGAGGTGGAAATGAAGTGATTGGTCATAAGCAAGATTTGATCAGACATTCACCCTATACAATAGAATTAGGTTGACCATACTCCATGAAGTGCTGAGAAAATGACCAGTGAATATACGTACAGTACGTAGCAACCATTTCTAGCTCTGCCTTTCCCTGCAGCTCCCGGAAGGAGACAAGCATCTTTGAAGCAGCTACAGAAGGGAACCTGCATGTATATGTACAGTAGTCATCCACCACCCACCTTTGACAACACTTTAACCACAACACAAACTATTTCCTTATAAACAAGACAAACTGTTGTCATCCAATAATGACAACAGCATAATTCTCATCACGAAATTCTCTTCATTAAAATAAAAATATAATTTCTCACTAATGAAAGTGTGCAAACAATGGAGATCCCACAACATACTAGTCATACAACTTCACAGAAACACTATTAATCTGTGCTCTCTTTGATGTAGAATTAACCATAATATTATATATGGTATACTGTATTATGATTTCAGTAGGTACTTATACAGACTAACTGAAGACAAGTACATTATGTAGGTATAGTGATACAACTTTACAGAAACACTATAGAACATTATACACAACAATTACTCATTCCAAATACTATTGCACTGAGCTAAAGCTTGATGTAGAAATTAGGAGTGATATTAGGTATGAACCACTTTGTCACTTAAACTGTAGATCATAAAGGTTGTATAATCACAGCAGAACATAGCCAACCTCAGTATGCATCAAGCTAAATTTCTATTTGATTTTAGCATTATTATTATTATTATTATGATGATGATGAAATTACATGACTAGTTTTTGTGGGGCTGCCTGACTACTACTACTAGTCTATCACATCTTTTGTACTCAGCAGACAGAAGCCCCAGCATGGTCATAATACTGCATATAGTGGGATATTTCTGTGGGGGTAAAATTTTTGTGTCATTTCACTAATAAGGATAGTCACACTCCACCAAATTTTCAGCTCCATGCATGGCCACTAGAAATTTCTTCTTACTAGCTATAGGTAATTAATATACAACTGAATGAAGCCATTATAAGGCTGCATGCATGCAACCATACACATTCCTCCCCAATTGATGATGGAGGGTGGATGTTGTCTGCTGCTGGTAGCAAAACATTATTAGTAAAGTATCACTATGGTATCTCTATATCTCACCCTGTACAGTACCGTCACCAAGTTAATCATCAGTGACTTAAGTTATGTTTGTTTGGGGCAAACAAAAATTAGAAGTTCATCTGGATAGCCACTTATATAGCATCATTCTATACTTCAGGTAAACCTCTGCCTCAAGGACGTGACATGCTGCCTCTACTGATAGGAATTGCCATTGCTCTAGCAGTGTTCAGCATCCTGATGCTCATCTTGGGCTATGTGGCAGGACTCCTCAGCCATCACTTCTGCTTGAAACGCCGGAAGAAGAAGATATCTCCCATGCCCATGGATATGGAATGTTCAATTAAGGAAGAAGTCAAGAAGGAAGTTGATTCACCCGAAGAAGAAAATGGACCTCCAGTGTATGCTATTCTAGAGAATAGAGAATATGATAGTGTGGATAATTATCACAATTCTTTAAATGCAAGTGGAGAAATCAATCTTATGGGAAATGTAGCTTATGGTAGCAAAGAAATCTCAATTCCAAGCAGATATACATCAGATAGAGCCCAAGGTGATTTGAATCCAGCTGTAAGCAGAGACAGAGAAAGTGAAGGTTCTGCTACTCCTGCTCAACAAAAAGATGGAAATAAATTAGCTAATGCGTACTCTGTGCATCTTTCAAGTAAACAGAACATTACACTCTCTGGCAACAGGGGTCAAAGTGCAAACAAGGGTCAAAGTGTGAATGCATCAGGCAGTGACAGAGATTTCGAATTGGAGAGTAATGTTGCATATGAATCAAGCAGAGAGGACTATACCGGTGTTGATTCAACTGGAAATACAAGGATTGATCAAGTTGATGAAGAGGATGCCAATTTGGTCGAAAATATTTCATATCTTAGACACAGCAGAGAACATTCTGATATCAATGATTCAGAAGCGCATGTTGCAGCAAGCATGACATCAAACGATGATAGAGATATGGTGAAGAACGCTACATATGAGGGACATACACCACCTGAAAGAAACCACTCACGTGGTGAAAGTAGAGAAATTGAGATAGAAAGAAATGTTGCATACAAAAGTCACAGCCAATCACAACCAAATGAAGAAGGGAGAGTTTCAATTGAAGGAGATGACATTGATCTATTTGGAAATGTCTCGTATACTAGAAAAGCAACAAGAGGGGATGATGATATTGATGAAGCATATGTTGAATATGAAAGTATAGACCTCAGGAGTGAACATGCAAGGTCCTCACAGCCTGGACGAGATGGGAATGGCTTTACTAAGACCATTCATGATGTGGATGAAAATGAAAATGTTGATGTTGAGAAATCAGCTGATTCAGAAGAAGATATCAATCTTGAAAAAAATGTTTCATACAAGACACATGAAAGAGAAGATAGCAGTTTCACTGGCTTGATTGTTGTTATGAGTGAAGACCAGAACAGATCGGAAGAGAATATCACTCTTCAAGGGAATATCTCTTATAAGAAGCATGCAAGAGGAAAGGATAGCAGTTTTAATGGAGATTTAGTCGCTATTATGAGTGAAAATAAAGACATCCACACACCAGACAAAGAAGGCATCAATCTTGAAAAAAATGTTTCATATAGGACGCATGTAAGAGGAAACGAGAGACAATTTACTGGACATTTGTCTCAGGAAGATAAAGAAATCGATAACACATCATATGCTGTCAAATGAGAGTGAAGATAAATCTTGCAGGAAATGCATCATACACGCATTCTACAGCTGAACGATCATGATCAGTTTGAGACATTATACAGACAATTTCTATGCAAAAAAGAAAAAAAAGCACACATACATTAACTATAGCTATTTTCCACGTCAATGAATATCTAGCTACTAATTTTTGATGCCTGCTGCATGCTGTTGCTGTGTCGCTCGGGTGCGCACACGCAATCTAGCGTGCTCGAGTAGAGTACGCATGCGCACTCTAGCTGCTGCACGCTATCGATCGATCGATCGTACTCCGCGATAATAATAAATGGCTAGCTAGCTCGCAAGGATGACACACGGGATCAAAACTAATCCTGAATCCAAATCATGTGGTTAGCGTTTGCAGTATTAGCTATCTCTATAAGCAGCATCAACAATCAAGTGCAGAGACCTAGGACAAGATCTAATGTTGGAAATTGTCCAAGACTAACAGCGGAGGACATAGGACGATCAGACTCTTTAAGTAATACAGGAATAATCTCAAGAACATTCTCCACACTGGATGGTGTTGAATACCCATTAATACGTGTTTTAGGTTTCCAAATATTATGTGAATCAGCAGGGCTTTACATCAACACTATCAGTTCCGTATCATTGATTGCTGAGTATCAGTGCGTTGGTTATCTGTGCCCAAGCTTGGAAGTGATATCATACATTAATCTAGATTGCAATATAGATGATTCCTTTTACCCACCACACGTACAGAGAGGAGCTGAAAGGGTAGACACACAAGATAGGTCTCTGCTTATGGCTGCTGTTAGTATTCGTTGTGGGGAATGTACCCAGATCGCTCGTAATCGTAATCATTGTGCAGGTATGTGAATCCTTTAGTCAGAGCTAGAAATTGCTAAGCCTAGCCTAGCTAATAGCTATTATTATTATTATTATGGTTCAATGGCTTATAGTCCACTATGGAAGAAAATGAGGCATGAATTAATATCTAACTCCACCCCTTGATACTAGTGGACTTGCTATTGCTACTTAATTTTTATTAAGCTTTTATTCCTTTCCTTCTTTCTCTTCCCTGGCCACTTTCCCACTTCCCTCTCCCCCTTCCTCTCCCCTCTCCCTTCTCCCCTGGTCACCCCCCCCCCCCCCCCCCCTCTCTCTCTCTCTCTCTCTCTCTCTCCCTCTCCCCTTCCCCCGCCCTTCCCTCGGCCTCTCTCCCTCTCTCTCCTCAGGGTGTCATCGAAACTGTAACCAGGGACAAAGACGATGTGTAGGTCATCAATCTGACCAATGCTGCAACTGGTACGTTAACAATACATGTGCTGCCTCCTGCCCATCTAATCTGAACCAAGAGATCACTTCACACACTTGTGGTATATAATAATTTACTTACATAGGAGAGATTAAGTATTATAGCTAATAGAGTGGAACCAATAGGATCTCCAGCCTTTTGACCTTTGTAGAGAGCAGGGTTCTGCCCACACTGGTTGACAGTGGCCATTTTGGCCAACATTTGGCTATTTTGGCCACCACTCATTATACTTAGCTGTAGTAACTTGATTTTGATCATTCGGACACCCCTAAACAAGAATCCTGGGCAACCCTGAGAGAGGTTATCCTCTTTCGGAAATAGGGTGCGCAAAGTTGTAGGACCTTCATTGTTGAGAAGCTTGTCCTCTTTCAGAGTATTCTTTATCGGAGTTTTCTTGCAATGTACATCTAGCTAGCTATTTGATTTCTACCTGGACAGTAAAAGCTAAAGTATACTGTCCATGCACACCAAAGGCATCTATAACATTTTTGTCCTGATACAGACACCAAAGTGTTTATCATTTTTTAATAGCATGCTCATGTAGATATTACATGCAAAACTTATCAATTGGTTACCTTATGCAAAATAATATGCCACACCAACAGGATTTTATTAATAATTAATTTTACCTGCCTTCTCCTTGAGATAAGTATAGACAAGCTAGGGTAAGCGAATGTGCAAGCACACCAAATCACATGACATAGTCTTGGTCACATGACTTTGACTCTGTCACATGACAATTATAATCTTGGTCACATGACATAATTATAATCTTGGTCGCATGACTTATAGTTATAAATTGACTCAGTCACATGACTTATATATAACATACTTAGGTTGGTAAAGTGTAAAATATTTTGCTGCTTCTTCAATCTTATTGCTTTCCATCCATTATAGAATGCCCTCAACTATCTCTAGAGAATGGAGAGATAACTTATTCCAACAATTTATTAATTGACAGTGTGGCCCAACACACTTGTGATGCTGAATCTGGTTATGTTGTAGACGGCTCCACCTCCACCAGAACATGCACAGTGAATGGATGGTCAATGCCTGCAATTACATGTATAAGTAAGTAGTTTTAGCTTTTAATTTACAGATCTGTATGACTATTCCATTCAATGGTGTGATTGCTGTCACTGATTGTGGAAATCCAATATATTGCAGCATGAATAAGCGTACAAGCTGGAAAGCCCACCTTAGTTGTTGGTGGTTTTCCACACGACTCTCTGCTGCTTGATTCTCCGTGCACGAAGCTTTCATGTCTGATTAGCTAGCTTTAGTGCTATATTCGACATGTCACGCTAGTGTGTTAGTCGTTATAACACGTTAGTGCGTGACGTCAGATTATGTAGCTACTGTAGGGAAAAAATGCATGGCGTTCCGTTCCGCTGGCCTTACTGAACTACCAGCGTTTGCTGAGCAATGGCTGAGAAAGAAAAGATGGCATGTAATTTCCAGCTCTTTTAATAACAGTAGTAAGTACTGAGATGGAAAGAATGAAGCTCTAGAGTGCATGTAAGAGCAGAAATATTACATTATTTAATTGTTTTATTAATTTTTCTACTTGGCATGTAATTATTATTATTGTGAGCCAATATGCTAGGGGGTCGAAGGGGCGCTACTATAATTATTGTCATATGAACATTCTTCCAGTTCTGTCCTTTGCGATACGGTGATGCAGCTTCTTGCCACAATGCCTAGTTATTATTATCATTATTACTTGCAAGGGCCAACCACATAGCTACCAAGTAGGAAAAGTAAAGTGTAGAGGGTTATCACCATTAAGCAATGCATAAATATTAGCAATGACTGAGAAATAGAATATAGCGTACAGAAAGTCAGTGAGCACGTCCTACACCGATAGGTGCGGGGAACCTTGTGAAACTTCGTCATGCTGGAGATTGATTTTTGAAATTCGTGATCATTACATCAACAAGAAATTCCTAGTAAGCGGAAGTCAGGAGCTTGTGTTGATTATGCTCTCCAATATTAAGATGAATAAACTCCAGAGTGCTTGCAAGAGTACATTTTATAATCTTTGACATATTATTATGCTCATTATATAATTATTTTAGTTTTTTTCTGTAGGGCTGGTGACCTCGTACGACCATCAAACGGCTACTTCAACATAGCCGGAACGAGGATCAACTCCATTACCACTTTTGGGTGCAATGGCAGCTATATTCTACGTGGAAGTAGAACAAGGACCTGTACATTGACAGGGTGGTCAGGTTCAACTCCCATATGTGGTGGTTAGTGTAGCAGTATTGTACGATTATAACAGATTCAGAAAGATTTACAACTCTTTTTTTTTTTCAGAACCACCAGAAGCGTCAATTCTCATTTACGGGACAGTTGGAGGCCTAATATTCTTTAGTATAATCACATTCATATTAGGAGTGATTACAGGGGCACTTATTTATCACTACTTCTTCCGGGGAAGGAACACAAAAAAGAAGAAAGATCTGCACTCCCTTGCTAGCTCTTACTGGAGTCTCGGACATTTCATAAGATAATGATACCTGGCTTTACATACTCCATGCAAAGGAGTGTGGAACATTTCATTAATGTAACTATTATGCATACAACTCTTATACATTCAATATACAACTGGTTACTTTTTTATCATTGAGTTTGTAAGATACTGATATTAGCTATCATCATTGGGTTATTGCTTCTGAGGTCGAACAAAATTTTAACAAGTAATAGTTTCTTTTCTGATGCAAAACAATGCTCTGGGGCAATAAAATTTGCTGCAATTCTTCTTTGTCTTGTATTTAGAAGCTATGATAATACTTTCTCTCCACGCAGTGCAAGTGCTTCTGAGGGATATATTGCTTCTGAGGTCTAATAAAATTTTAACATCATGCTTGTATTTAGAGGCTATGAGATAATACTTTCTCTCCACGCAGTGCAAGGTAGTCTCATAATGTGGTAATGTGGTTAAGCTCCATATCAATACATGTTGTAGGTCCTTTCATCATAATTGCATCCTTCCTATTAAATAAAAGTCTCCTATTCAGCCATAACATATTACTTTCACCCACTTCCTGTTCTGCTAAGAGTTCACAGTTTAGATAACGATCAGTTAATAAACAATAAAGTGCGGACCACATGCCTCAAATTAACTATTTTGGTTCATGATTTAAGTCTTAATCGCATTCACTTGATGGCTTGATCACAATAATCAGCTTAGAGTGGGTGATCGAAATCTCTACTATAGTGTTTTAAATGTGAAATGTGGTCAAGAATTATTGAGAAAGTTATATAGCTTTTAGCTAATACACTAATAAACAATGGTGTATGCAAGTCTAATAAACCACAAGACCAGCCTCGAAGTGAGAGCATTAGGAGGTCAAAGGTCGTAAGATTAAAAGCTCTTTTCTCATATCTATATAAAACTCTACACTGAGTTGGTTGCCTTAGGGAGCCCTTTGGGCCTGCACTGCAAGCTGGGTGAGTGTTGCCTAGCCTTGGAGTCACAACAGTGCGTGAATAGTACGTCCCATACACCTAACGCTCGCTGCGCTCGCTCCCGCTACATATACACAGAAAATCACTTTCAATATAGAAAAAATCATTGGCGAGCGAAGCAAGCCACTCTCAGGTCATGTCAACGGGAGCTCGAGATTATATACGTATGTACGTCAAAAAAATGACATTGCACATGCGCTGAACCAATTGCTAAGCGACAACAAAGACTCATTAATGTTGATTAGCAAAAACTAATCTTGTGAATTTGACAATTAGCTACTATAGTATGGAGCTACCAAAGGCTAAAAAGAGAAAAAAGGAGACAGAGAAAGAGATAAGAACTAGGCTGGACGAAAGAAATGCATGTGACCCTCCCACTGCATGTCACACCCAATAATTTACAAAAAAATTGTGTAAACTGCATGTATGTGCATGAGGATATTATCAACATTGCTTCGCTCGCCCAACAACGCTTTACAAGCGATTCCTAGTTATTTTGGTTCATGTGGTTTAATTGCAAGCGAAGTGAGCCACTAGGTGGTCAAATGAGAGGGCACTATTTTATATACGAACATAATAGCTGTACATACAATCATCCTTTGCAATACGGTGATGTCCTCAGCTAAAGTCATTCCCTAGTAACCACTTAGCTAAGGAGCATGCAAGCCGGATAAACTGCCAGGATGTAGGCACAAGCTTGACCTCAAAGTAACTATATGCTCAAGGATTCAATTAGCTAAAACAACAATGGAGCAGAAGGAAACTAAGATAAACCACAGACCTCCAGAACGTGCTTGACCTCAGAAGAAGTTCAAAATAGCTATGTCTGGTGAACATCCTGCACAGGTGAAAAGTCTGAATTTCCCCTTTGGGAACCAGTATTCATACATTAATACTATGTGTCCCTCACCACATGTAGGTCTCAGTGTTGTCTGTAGAATATAGCATATGATGCATATGAGTTTTCAGTACCGTCTGTACCCACAGGAAATGGGTATTGAGAGAAGCATTGATATCTATGTATTCATACAGATCAGTGATGCACAGATAGATGTGGTCATTGCAGCCTTTATTATTTAATTTCTGTCAGCTAGTTGGCTATAAAAGAGAGAATACTTTTTGCTTTGATTCATTCGCAGTCTTTAAAGTCCTATACAATCATGTATCTACTGCTAGCTGTGTTAACCATCTCCTTGGCCGCTTCTATCAATGGTCAAGATACTGGTAAGCTAAAATTACGTAGGGAAATATTTTTATGATAGCAAAAAAAAAGTTGATGTAGCTTAGCTAAAGCTTAAAATAATTCCCCACCAGTGCATATCTGTGACTCTGGTGACATTTTGAAGTCAATAAATGGCAGTTGATTTGCCTGGGAAAAGTGTGTCTGGAGAAAATCCATTATGTATCACTTAGCAATTATTGTAGGAGTTATACTGAAGACTGAAGATCTTACTTTTTTTGCATGCACTGTCATTCTTATCACATCATTGTTGATGATTTTTGTTATTTTTTGTTAATGCTATTCATAGTTGTTTTTTTTAAGTGAGTGAGCTTTTATGGTGGTCATAGCTATAGCTTGGCAGCTTTCTCAGCCTACTTGTTGGGGGGGGGGAAATGTGGTGTTTTTTTTTGAAAAAAAAATTGCTGTGTGAACCATATAGCTTTTGTGTATTACTTTTTCAATACCACATAATCCACAGACATTTTACCCTATGGAAATTTCTACCATATGGTGGAATGATGACTGTGGCCATATTGACATTGAAATATCAATCCCTTTTGTTCACAAGCTAAGCCTGTAGCTAAAATGATGTGCACTTTCAAGGTTAAGCATTAGATAACTCAGTGCATACTAAGTGTGATTCCCTTAATGATTATACCTGTGACCATGCATGTGTCACTTCAAAGATGTCTGTGTGTAATAGCTATAACTCATAAATATATTTTCAGTTACACATATCATCATTGCAGTAATTGACTGTGGAAGATCTGATATCCCTGATCCAGAAAATGGACGAGTAATGGCTGATCAGACCATCATTGGTTCAGTGGCTACTTTCACATGTAATGCCAACTTTGTTTTAGTTGGAGATGCAACAAGAACTTGTGAATCAACAGGATGGTCAGGGAATAACCCTTCATGTTGTAAGTCAAAGATTTACACTGATGTTGAATGCATAATTTTTATTTAAAGTGCTCAAATTTTCAACTTGCAGTATTTGACTGTGGAAGAGAAGATATCCCCAATCCAGAAAATGGACAAGTGACAGCAGATGCGACTACCCTTGGCTCTGTTGCTACTTTCACATGTAATACTAACTTCACATTAGTTGGAGATGAAATGAGGACTTGTGAGTCATCAGGATGGTCAGGAACTAACCCAACATGTGGTATGTCTCAGTAAAAATACATTTTCAGTTGCTAATAAGTAGTAAGAGTCATATACATAAAGCAATCATCTTTAATGCAGTATTTGACTGTGGAAGATCTGATATCCCTGATCCAGAAAACGGACGAGTAATGGCTGATCAGACCATCCTTCGTTCAGTGGCTACTTTCTCATGTAATGCCAACTTCGTTTTAGTTGGAGATGCAACAAGAACTTGTGAATCAACAGGATGGTCAGGGAATAACCCTTCATGTGGTAAGTCAAAGATTTACACTGATGTTGAATGCATAATTTTTATTTAAAGTGCTTAAATTTTCAACTTGCAGTATTTGACTGTGGAAGAGAAGATATCCCCAATCCAGAAAATGGACAAGTGACAGCAGATGCGACTACCCTTGGCTCTGTTGCTACTTTCACTTGTAATGATGGCTTTATATTAGCTGGGGATACAAATAGAACTTGCCTGTCATCAGGATGGTCTGGAACTAACGCAATATGTGGTAAGTCACATATACATGATCCATGTGGTAAGTCACATGATCAACGTGGTAAATCACATCTCTCTCTCTCTCTCTCTCTCTCTCTCTCTCTCTCTCTCTCTCTCTCTCTCTCTCACACATCAAATGTCATGTGAATTTCATTTCAGAAATTATCGACTGTGGAATAGAAGATATCCCTGATCCAGAAAATGGACAAGTTATAGCAATTGAAACCACCTTTGGCTCTGTTGCCAATTTCACATGTAATACCAGCTTCGTATTAGTTGGAGACGATATGAGGACTTGTGAGTCATCAGGATGGTCAGGAACTAACCCAACATGTGGTATGTCTCAGTAAAAATACATTTTCAGTTGCTAATAAGTAGTAAGAGTCATATACATAAAGCAATCATCTTTAATTGCAGTATTTGACTGTGGAAGATCTGATATCCCTGATCCAGAAAACGGACGAGTAATGGCTGATCAGACCATCCTTCGTTCAGTGGCTACTTTCTCATGTAATGCCAACTTTGTTTTAGTTGGAGATGCAACAAGAACTTGTGAATCAACAGGATGGTCAGGGAATAACCCTTCATGTTGTAAGTCAAAGATTTACACTGATGTTGAATGCATAATTTTTATTTAAAGTGCTTAAATTTTCAACTTGCAGTATTTGACTGTGGAAGATCTGATATCCCTGATCCAGAAAATGGACGAGTAATGGCTGATCAGACCATCCTTCGTTCAGTGGCTACTTTCACATGTAATGCCAACTTCGTTTTAGTTGGAGATGGAACAAGAACTTGTGAATCAACAGGATGGTCAGGGAATAACCCTTCATGTTGTAAGTCAAAGATTTACACTGATGTTGAATGCATAATTTTTATTTAAAGTGCTCAAATTTTCAACTTGCAGTATTTGACTGTGGAAGAGAAGATATCCCCAATCCAGAAAATGGACAAGTGACAGCAGATGCGACTACCCTTGGCTCTGTTGCTACTTTCACATGTAATACTAACTTCACATTAGTTGGAGATGAAATGAGGACTTGTGAGTCATCAGGATGGTCTGGCAGAAACCCCTCATGTGGTATATCAGTAAAAATACATTTTCAGTTACTAATAAGAGCCACATAATTGTATCATCATATCTTTAATTGCAGTATTTGACTGTGGAAGATCTGATATCCCCAATCCAGAAAATGGACAAGTGACAGCAGATGCGACTACCCTTGGCTCTGTTGCTACTTTCACATGTAATACCAGCTTCGTATTAGTTGGAGATGAAATGAGGACTTGTGAGTCATCAGGATGGTCTGGCAGAAACCCTTTATGTGGTATGTATAAAATAAAATATAATAGAAATCATTCTAATAGTGGCATGATATATTAATCCCCTATGTGGTATGTCAGTAAAAATACATTTTCAGTTACTAATAAGAGCCATATACATATTGTATTAATGCATATCATCATATCTTTAATTGCAGTATTTGACTGTGGAAGATCTGATATCCCTGATCCAGAAAACGGACTAGTAATGGCTGATCAGACCATCCTTGGTTCAGTTGCTACTTTTTCATGTAATGCCAACTTCGTTTTAGTTGGAGATGGAACAAGAACTTGTGAATCAACAGGATGGTCAGGGAATAACCCTTCATGTTGTAAGTCAAAGATTTACACTGATGTTGAATGCATAATTTTTATTTAAAGTGCTTAAAATCAACTTGCAGTATTTGACTGTGGAAGATCTGATATCCCTGATCCAGAAAACGGACGAGTAATGGCTGATCAGACCATCCTTCGTTCAGTGGCTACTTTCTCATGTAATGCCAACTTTGTTTTAGTTGGAGATGCAACAAGAACTTGTGAATCAACAGGATGGTCAGGGAATAACCCTTCATGTGGTAAGTCAAAGATTTACACAGATGTTGAATGCATAATTAGGATGGTCTGGTAGAAACCCTTTATGTGGTATGTATAAAATAAAAGAAATTATTCTAATAGTGACATGATATATTAATCCCCTACTCAAATTTCCAGTATTTGACTGCGGTAATTCTGATCTTCGAGTGCCGAGCGAAGGAATGATTGCGTTCACAAGACTGAATGATGGAATAGATTCAAGACAAACTACCCTTCTTAACACCATAGCCACTTTCAAATGCAATGATGGATTTGAATTGGTGGGAGAACCAACAAGAACTTGTGAATTATCAGGATGGTCTGGCAGTAACCCTACATGTGGTATGTTGTATGATCCAATCAGTTGTAATATTTTATGTATCTCTGTATAACAATATTAGTAATTGACTGTGGAAGATCTGATATTCCAAGGCCACGAAATGGAAGTGTCATGGCAAACCAGACCACTCTTGGTTCTATTGCTACCTTTACATGTGACGCTAGCTTCATATTAGTTGGAGACGAGATGAGGACTTGTGAATCAACTGGATGGTCTGGCAATAACCCCACATGTGGTATGTACCATACAACATTTAATTAATCACATGGTGATGGTTTTGATCTGTTGCATGAGCAAACTAATGATAACTCTTGATCACCGATAATGGAGGGTGCACTAAACTAAATAACACCGATATACTTCTATTAATGAACTACATATATACTGATAATATGCTATACCTAAATAATACTCTCTATACTGAATGAGCTACCATGCTAAATAATACTACTGAATAGAAATAAGACTACTTAATGTTACACTATAATAATTATACTTCATACTAATGCTATAACACTATATATATGACAACACCAGCTATAGGTAGGGCTCACAATAACACTCTATTATTGTCCGGACATGATTATCTTTAAATGTATAGACACAAAGGCATTAAATGACCGGATAAGAAATTGACCAGAATATGTACTGTGACTGATTGTCATTGTGAGCACTATAGCTACCTACGTAATATGCTTTGTCCTTTAGCTGAAATATAGCACATCTCTAACAATAATTATATAACTTTCCAGTATTCAGTTGTGGCACTACTGGCCTTGAAACACCAGTCAATGGAAGACTTTCACTGACTCAGAAAACCCTTGGTTCAGTGGCTAGTTTTGCGTGTGATGCTGGCTTTGCCCTGATTGGAGATGCAACAAGGACTTGTGAACTCACAGGATGGTCTGGCAGTAACCCTTCATGTCGTAAGTTATCAATAGGCAGAAAATCCATTTCTCAATCGTCATTTTTGTCTGTCGTGCGTTTTATGTTTGGACTATCTCTAAACCAATTTTCAGCCTAATCATAAAGTTATGTAATGAAATGAATTCATGTGCTAGCTATGAAAAAAAACAAAAACCAAAAAAAACTAAAAAACAATATAATGGAGCATGCATCAGTTTTGAGCAAAAAAAAACAAACAAACCAATAAGTTTAGTTGGCTATTTGCTTGAAATGGTCAGAAAACAACTTGCTTGTTTGCTTATTTATTTATTTGTTCGTTAGAACTTCACTATATCATTATATACACAGTGTTTGATTGTGGCTCTACTGATATCATAAGACCAGACAATGGAACTGTCACACTGACCACAACAACCCTTGGATCTGTTGCTGCATTTACATGTGACACTAGCTTTGTGCTGACTGGAGGAAATGTTACCAGGACTTGTCAAACAACAGGCTGGACTGGCAGTAATCCCTCATGCAGTAAGTCAATTGTGGCATGCAGGCACTGGGGTTCTCCAGCCTAAAACAAGATCATTGCACATAAGAACGAGATCCCCTTGTACGTAGTTTCCCTTGAAATACATAATAATGAACTGTGGCCCTCTCCTAGTGAAAGGATCTCATTTCTATATGCTTGTATACTTAGTCCTAAGGAAACAATGCAATTACATATATGTTCTACTCTATTGAAGGCATATAAGATCATGGAATATGTAGATCAATCTAATATACTGTAGAAATGACTCTACTACTCTACATACTGCAATCTGATTGGTCAATAGGTGTGCAATATGATCTTGTATTGCACAGAGATATATGACGAAATTTTTTTTTCTCTCTCTCTCTCTCTCTACTTGTAGTATTTGACTGTACTTCTACTGAAATTGAAAGACCAGAGAATGGCAATGTCAATTTCACCACTACCACAATTGGTTCACGAGCTAACTTTTCATGCAACACTGGCTTTGCGCTGATTGGAGATGCAACAAGGACTTGTCAACTCACAGGATGGTCTGGCAGTAACCCCACATGTGGTACGTGCGTGTGAATACCATAATCATCTTCCATAATTGAGGGGCATGCAATTATTGCACTTTTAATGAGAATGTCACAAACGTCTTCTATAATGGTTTGACTATCTCCACACAAAATTTCTGTTCCAAGGCAACCATCATGGTGTGAGAAAGTGGCCGAAATGAATATGCAATATAAATTTCAATATCACATCATGACATAGCAAAGATACTACCACTTTTTAAAAAGGGAAGGAGCCCACTATTTGAGCCTGAGATACCAATATGGCATATTAGTCACAGCTTACAACACACACCATGCACCTCAATTCACTCAGCAGCTCACCAGCCCCCTCTCCCACTTTCAAAGTGCTATCTCTGCCTCTGATAACATAATAACATAACATAACATAACATAACATAACATAATAACATAACATAACATAACATAACATAATAACATAACATAACATAACATAACATAACATAATAACATAACATAACATAACATAACATAACATAACATAATAACATAACATAACATAACATAACATAACATAATAACATAACATAACATAACATAACATAACATAACATAACAAACAATTCATAATTTTTTTTGGTTTAATAATTTCCTCATCAGTACATGACTGTGGCTCTGGTGACATTGTGAAGCCAGCCGACGGGACAGTAGACTTGCCTGCCACCACTCTTAATGCCAGAGCAACTTTCTCATGTGACATTGGCTTCAGGCTGCAAGGAGATGAAACCAGAACTTGCCAACTCACAGGATGGTCTGGCAGCAATCCATCTTGTAAATGTATGTATAATAATTATACTTAAAGTCATCTATTTCTATTCACTTGGCACTTGTAACCATAATTATAACTCTCCACTGAATTTAGAATTCCAAAAACCAGCTAATTGTGTGCTGGCTCGTTTATATATATGGCTCCAATCTAAGTTATATATCTCAGTACTTCTACATATAGATGCCCAGTGAATACAAATAGGCTCTATTTATGGACTTCAGGGGGTTAGACTAATCCATGATGTTCATTTCAGTGATTGACTGCGGCTCTGCTGAAATAGTAGAACCAGAAAATGGTCAAGTCAATCGCAGTGAGGGCACCACATTCAATGCAAGAGCAATCTTTTCTTGCGATGAAAACTTCACATTGGTGGGAGATGAAGTGAGAGTCTGTGGACAAAGTGGATGGTCTGGAGAAAATCCAACATGTGGTAAGTATACCACTTAGCAAGCAAGAGAATAAACTAGATGTTTCCATTCACTTAGATACTATATATGATCACTTTCAAATATCAGCTGAAATACTTTGTGACTTTTGCAAAATTGAAGTGTAAACCGTATACAAATTCCCTTGTTTGGTATAACATCACAAAAATTTTCTGTTATACAGTAGTCAGAAAATGACCATGCAGTGTTGTTATTATTCCACTTTTTTCTACAGCATTTGACTGTGGCCTTAGTGACATTGAAATGCCAAGTAATGGAAGTGTCAGCATAGACTCAACCATCCTCAATGCCAGAGCTGATTTTATGTGCGATATTGGATTCACACTCCTCGGAAACGCTACCAGGACTTGCCAACTGACAGGATGGAATGGCAGTAACCCCTCATGTCAAAGTACGAAGTTATTATACATACATTGTAAAAAATTGTGTTTCTACTAAAGGGCTGAATTAGACAGGTCAAATAGCATGAATCTTCCATGTATACAGGTAGAATTTTGTGTTGTTGTTGTTGTTGTTGTTGTTTTGTCCTTTTTATCATTTGTTTTTGAACTGTAATTATGGCCAGCTAATACATATACAGTACTACGATCACTTACACGTACCATAACCTATGACCCCTAGAACATACTGAAATTTTCGCAGGGGAAATATTTCATGGTTTCATTGTAAGGGAATTTGTTGTTTGTTTGTTCAAAATCATGAAAATTTACAACAGGGTATTTTAATCTCTGATATTTAATCTCTTTTATCCATTCTGTTTTGTAGTAATTGACTGTGGAGATGCTGATATTGTGAGGCCTATGAACGGGAGTGTTAGTTTGACCACAACTACCTTTGGCTCCAGGGCAGTCTTTTCGTGTGATGCTAGTTTTGTACTGAGAGGAGATAGTAATAGGACTTGTGAATCAACAGGATGGTCTGGCAATAACCCCTCATGTGGTATGTCTATCAAAATACAACCATCACCAATACCAGTAGACTTTCTTATGGATTCAAGGAAACAGGGAAAAAAAAACAACCTTAAGCTATAATCAGTATTATTTTCTGCATCCCTGCATGTACTGTTAACTAATTTACCACTGGATATTAGAAATCTCTAGCCCTAGAAACATCTAATCAGGACAGCAAATGGTCAAGGAATCAGACTTTAGTTCAAAAAAGCCATGTGAGTGTGACATTTTCATGGGTTAAAAATTTTAAAGCTAAAATTGAAGTATGAAGCATATTTATATTTCCCTCTATACTATAGCTGCATTTTATATGCATTTATATGGCAATAAGAATATTGACCTATTATTATTAACTACATTTACATGAATTTTATCATCCCACGTCCAGTTTTTGACTGTGGATCGACAGATATCCAGAGACCAGTAAATGGAAATGTCAATCTGACTGAAAAAACTACAATAGGTTCTCGAGCTTTCTTTTCATGTGAAGTCGGATTTGAACTTGTCGGAGATGCAACCAGGACTTGCCAACTCACAGGATGGACTGGCAGCAACCCCACATGTGGTACGTCCATTGAGAACACATAGACAGTTAGAAAAGTCAGAAGAGGGTTATAACAGACAGTTTGAACACTGTAGAAAGTGCACACTACCCACCTTTTTATGTAACGCTTCTGTTATTACACGTCCAGTGTGACCTATGATCCCTGTAATAATTAATACTTATTGCACACTTCTGCGTTGAATATCATGATTTATTACTACCCGAGGTGGGAATATTTCACGAGGTCGTACTGCATGTTTTACTATGTTTTCATTGAGAGATTCCAATGTACGTAGATGTTATATACTTTAATTAATTAATTGTTATACAAGGGGTCATGTCCCACTGCATTGTATGAAGTTTAAGTTTAGCTCTATTTCAAATCTGTCTCTTCTTTCCGCAGTTGCTCCTGCTACGGCCCCCATGACACTAGGACAGAGCAATGCAGCTTCAAAGCAGAGTTCTAGTTCTCTCAAACTCATGTTTATTGCCACTATCACTGCTATCTTACTAGCAGTCACTCAACAATAATAGGGAAATCTCATACTCATATAATCATAACTACTGCCATTTTCTTTTCTTTTCATTCCAACTCCTCAACTTTGTTATCATCACCATTATTAGGCTATCAATAGGCAGCTATGTGATTTTTCATCTAGACCTCATTATTTTTGTCCTTGAATCTATACAGCAACTTATTCTTATTTATTTTACATAGATTCATAATAATATTAGCTAGCTATTAAAAAATGGGTTAAATTAACCATGATTTTTACCTCCTTGCTCACAATCATCAGATTCACAATGAAGGTCCCCTTATAAATTTCTGGATCAGCCCCTGTCATCAAGTCACTGCAAGTACAGTTGTGCTTAGCCACATGATTATATGTTCACAGAGCAAAGATATAACTAGAAGTCCTTATGGGATTCCTATATAGCTGCGTTCTAAATATAGCACACTTATAGGCATCGGATACATAATTGAGTTGATCTCAAACTATTTGTAACGTATGCAGACAAAAGCCAACACAGCTAGCGGTATTCCATGACAAACGTCTTCATTTACTCTCTTATGCTGATTGTACGACATTTCAAGAAGAATAAAATGCATGTATGAAAATGAAACATCTCAGTATTAGCAACTGAACAGAAAAAATTACTTTCGTTGATTAATGTGCAAGCTCATTATTTCTTTCTATACATATATATTACAGCTATTTCTTTTTCTCTAATGTATTTTAATCAACTAACTCATTCCCACAGAACAAGGCTAGGATTATGATAGCTTTCACTGTGGTTTTCATGACATACTTTTTATTGCTTCTTTTGTTGAATCACATACAATTCTCTTTCCTCACGCTCCAGCTAAAACACACATATGCTAATATAATTAGTGATGCATCAAAGGACTCCATGCAGTCTGCTTTACAGTGAATGAAGTCTTGCATGCATCCGCTGGCTCAAAATATTCGAGTGAGATTCTTTTCTCCTCTTCTCCATGTTGTATAGGAGATGATTGCATTCACCTCATTCCCCCTCCCCCCCTTTTCTGAACACACATATAATGCTTCTGGCTTTGTTCCAGGAATGAAGCTATCATAATCCAACCCCCACCCAGGGAACAAAGCTATAATCACAATACAAACATAGCAGTGGAATTCCACAATTTCAACAGCAATGAACTGATGCCTCTATATGTGATTATCAAAGTTAATGTAAGTGCATCAGTACAGATCAAGCATCCATGGGTGAATAGCATCGTAGTTTTTGATTGATGAGGCAAGTGATAATCATCACATCTAAGTCTCCACAGCCGAGGGGGGTGGGGGCTCTTGAGGACCGTTGGGAGATAAGGTCAGGGTAGGGGGGAAGTTAAAAACTCCTTATGCACTCATGGCTTGACCAACCAGGTGTACATGACCACATCCAGCATGCAGCTGCAACAATATGATTTGCATTTTGTACTCTCATGTCTTGTTCTCATGATATTATTTTGCTATGTAGCTAGTACAACTATAAAGAGGTATAATTATGATGGAATAACATAGTCAAACTTTATTGAGTGATCTGTCAAACATTTATCGAGTGATCTGTCCTGATTTCCATTCCTGTTGCACATGATTATATACCAAGGAACTGAAGCAATTTATTCTTCATACTGTGTTATTATTATTTAAAGTACAAAGAGGTTGATAGGGTGGAATGCCTCACAGTTAAACATTTATTAAATGATCTGTCCTGATTTCCACTAATATAATATATACCTGTTGCACATGACTACACACCAAGGAACTGTTATTCTTCATACTATTTTGCTATACGTATTTACAGTATAAAGAGGCGACATAATATTGATCAAGGTGGAATGCTTCACAGTTAAACATATTTTATTGAGTGATCTGCATGTCCGGATTTCCACTAATGATAAAATATCATGGCTGCTCCTCAGGTCTAGGAGGAGTCATAGCTATAATATGCTAATAGTGACCTACTATAGCATCATCCAGACACAACACAGGAAGGAAATACAAGTACATGCCAACACACATGAAAACACAGTCCAGTCAAACTGAACCCTCAAAACATTAGTCATGAAAATTAAGCCAAGAATGAGAAACCTTTCAGACTCAGTTTGGATGGAGCCTGTGCAATAAAAGCAAGTGTGAAACATACATACAGGAAGTAAGAAAGAAAGTGCCACAGATATTAACAAAGCTACCATCATCCAAAGGAAAGAAGTCTCCTACAGTTCTAGTATTGTACGAAGAAGCTTCACAGAAGATAACCACACTACCACTGCCATTGCTACATACTCTGTTGTAGTTATTTTTTCAGTTGTGATAGCTTGAAGAGAATCATGCAGATATTGCTAGTGGTATTGGCATCTCTGATAGCCAACAGCTATAGCCAGACTCCAGTACCCCGAACAAATGTAGGGAGTTGTGCACCTCTGACGATAGACGATTTGGGAAACACTACGATGCTAAGTCGTTCAGGAATCCTCCCAGAATTCTTGCTCGAAGAACCAGGACAAAGAGACATGCCCATGGCTCAAATCTTTGCCGTTCAGGAGGTGTGTCAAGTTGCAGGTTTAACGAGAGGCACCATCAGCGCCACATCGTTCATCGTTGATTTTAATTGTACCGTATGTCCAGGAGCCGATAATATGAATCCAGTGAGAGTGACCCAGCAATTTCAGTTGGACTGCAATGCAAATGCAATGCCCTTTAACAACATCAACAGGGGTCCAAGTTTTGAATTTCCACTGCCGGGTGTTACTGGCGGGTTCACACGAATTAGGAATCCAGTTGGGAATCTAAATACATCACTCAATGACAGATGCGGATTGTGTATCTCAACATTTGCTCGAGACGTAAATGCATCCATTTTAGCCAGAGTCAATAATGAAACTCACTGTGTTGGTAAGAGACTATAGAATATTGTTTTCAGTTCGTTTTTTTTTTTGTTTTTGTTTTTGTTTTTCAGCTAGATTTTATATAGCTAGTTAGAATATAGCTATATTGGCATTGAAACCATGAGTTAGACACTTTGGGATCAAGTCTACAGGCAGTAATATAGCAATCTCACTTAGCCACTGAAATAGCTAAGGCCACTGTTTATTGATCATTAGTTAGGCCTTTCAGACTGATGCCGTGGCATAGTATTGGCCATAATGCCATAGTTCTATTCAGTGAAAAACCACAGGAGTTGATACAGTCAGAAGTGATGTGGTAAAGAAATTCAATTATAATCTGTAGGTCAGAGTAAACTGATGCAGGGCGGGGATGAGAAACTAGCAATAGTGACCTAAACATGCACGCAAAACTATACGACTAGCAATCTTATATTTTACAATTTTCTTTTTCTGTTTTGTAATTATAAAGAATGTGATGCAGCATGCAATGAGGGACAGATGAGATGCGTTGGTCCTGGCCCTGACCAATGTTGCAACTGGTACCTCAACAACACATGTGTGGCTACCTGTCCTTCTCCTTCAGTGGGAGACATTGATACATTTGATTGTGGTGAGTACTTGGGAGAATTATCCCATATATTATTACAATAGACAAACTTGACCAGACAATAAACCTCAGATTTTATCTTTAAAATTTTCCCCATGTCAAAACTCCACAGCTGAAGTACAATTGTCTACCATGCATATCACGTATATTATGGATAGTTATTCTCTGATGAAGTGTGCCATTTTTCAGAAAAGTGTACTTGCTAATGACTATACACATAATTATTAATTCAGGTGAAACTGATCAGAGCGGTGCTTGAATTAAAAGGATTTTGATATTCTTGTGGTTATTAAATACATTGTTTTAACCACATGAAAGAAAAATGGGTCCCATCAGAATGGTGTTGCACCTCCTTTGGGGAGAACCCTGTTAATCTGATCATGATACGTTTTTCATACCATACATGCAGGATGTGGAGAACTAGCTCTCAGCAATGGAAACATTACTTATACCAATCGGTTCACATTTGGCAGTTTTGCTGTTCACACTTGTGACATTGGCAATGGCTACATACCCACCGATCCGAGAAGAACTATCAGAGTGTGCACTATGGCTGGCTGGTCTGGTCCTCCCGTCACCTGTCAACGTGAGTGCCCCAGCATAGCATACTGTATTAGCCACGGTATCAACACAAAGTTCAAACTGAAAGGAATTTTTCAGTATATATAATAATATACATACTACTAGTCCACATTCAATATTTTTTTCCTTCTAACGTGAATAGAGAAAGCTTGATCTTAGGGCTGCTTGACTATACCTTTCTTTAACCATTTTATGTGCATGTCTCACTCATTTTCTGAGTGAGGTGGAAATGAAGTGATTGGTGATTTGATCAGATATTCACCCTATACAATAGAATTAGGTTGACCATACTCCATGAAGTGCTGAAAAAATGACCAGTGAATATACGTACAGTACGTAGCAACCATTTCTAGCTCTGCCCTGCAGCTCCCAGAAAGAGACAAGTATCTTTGAAGCAGCTATAGAAGGGAGCCTGCATGTATTATGTCATCCACCACTCATCTTTGACAACACTTTAAGGGTGGTCAGACATACCACCCACACATGGTTGCTAAGGAAGCCAATCTCCAAAGCTACTAATGCTAAGGACTTGAAACTCCACATGACTAAGACACACTATAACACTACCACACATACCAAATATGAAGGAGAAAGGACAATTCCTACCCAAGATATGAAGCTTCATCACTCTCAACTATTTCTCACCAAATACTTGAGTTCAGTAGCCGATTTTTGGTCAGCCATTTCTTATTACTATCCTTTACAAAATTACGTGAGCTTTTGTTGATATCTTTTAATTTATTCCTATGGTGGTGACTACATGGCTTGCTAAATGAAGTTCTAGAATAGGTATCGATAAATCCAAATGTAAATTTGTTCACCTATTCAGATAATATCTGTATGCAAATTTTAGGCCCAGTGCTATACTTCATTCCAGAGAAACAATGCATTTCATATAGTCCCATTGAAACTCTATGTATCACACTGGAAATTTATGGTTAGTAATTACATTCTTTTGTGACCACATTGTTACTATGTCTGACCACCCTTAACCACAACACAAACCATTTCCCTATAAACAAGATATCCAATAATGACAGCAGCATAATTCTCATCACGAAATTCTCTTCATTAAAATAAAAATATGAAAGTGTGCAACAATGGAGATTTTTTTTGTATCGCTTTGATGTAGAATTAACCATATGTATGGTGTACTGTATTATGATTTCAATAGATACTTATGCAGACAAGTACATTAAATATGTAGGTAGTGATACAACTTAACAGAACATTATACACAACGATTACTCATTCCAAATACTATTGCACTGAGCTAAAGCTTGATGTAGAAATTAGGAGTGATATTAGGTATGAGCCACCTTGTCACTTAAACTGTAGATCATAAAGGTCATATAATCATACCAAAACATAGCCAATCTCAGTATGCATCAAGCTGAATTCCTTTATGGGGTGTACAAAAACCATAAAACACTTGCTTGATTTCTATTGTATGATCAGTTGACTTTAGCATTATTACCTATTATTATTATGATGAAATTACATGACTAGTTTTTGTGGGGCTGCCGGACTACTACTAGTCTATCACATTTTTTGTACTCAGCAGACAGAAGCCCCAGCATGGTCATAATACCGCAATTTCTGTGGGGGTAAAATTTTTGTGTCATTTCATGGTTTTGACTAATAAGGACAGTCACACTACACCAAATTTTTAACTCCATGCATGCATGGCCACTAGAAATTTAAATGCCTTCTTACTGGCTATAGGTAATTAATATACAACTGACTGAAGCCAGCAACCATACACATTCCTCCCCAATTGATGATGGTGGGTGGATGTTGTCTGCTGCTGGTAGCATTAGTAAAGTATGGTATCTCTATATCTCTCCCTGTACAGTACCATCACCAAGTTAATCATCAGTGACTTAAGTTATGCTTGTTTGGGGCAAACAAAAATTAGAAGTTCATCTGGATAGCCACTTATATAGCATCATTCTATACTTCAGGTAAACCTCTGCCTCAAGTACGTGACATGCTGCCTCTATCGATAGACATTAGAAGATCTAGGGAGCAGAGAATCACTGAGCAGTGTTTCAGATTTCTCCAGATGTCTTGGTGCATAAAAGTTAAACAATTTTGGGATGCTTCCTTTCTTTGCCCACACTCATTGCTCCATGCTTTACTTTTAGTAGATTATGCTCAAGATTTCTCCAGTTATGCTCAAGATTTCTCCAGTTATCTCCACAATGCTCCAAAATGCTACCTATTATTCCCTCAAATGCACCTCGAAAGCACCAATTATTCCCACTATTATTCTCAAATAAGCAATATGCTTGCCCAGTCACTAGTAGCCATTACCATAAACTTGCATGTAGTTGTCAATATGTGAGAAAATCACTCATGATTCAGGTCCTAGGTAGGTAGCTAGGCACTGTCACAGTGTAACAAGAAACCACCTCAGGCAATGAACATAAGTAGATAGTGAAGTCTTTGTTTCCAGCTCCCATTATGCTCAAAATATCCCTATTATTCTGGCATTGTGCTTGATTCCAGGAAGTTCCAATTATTCCCAAAATTATGCTGGCATAATCTACCTAGGCCTGTCACAAAAATGTATTTTTGTGGTCAAGTTAAAGGTCAGTCAAGTAGTCAAGTCAAATAGTAGTGAATTCAGACTCATTATGAATCTGATGATTGCAAGCAAGGAGGTAGGTGTGCACATAGCAAGGGAAAAAAAGAAGGACCCGGTGTCCTATAGCATACCTGTCAAACCATGGAAGTAAAAAATTTGGTTTAATTTGGATTTTACCAGTAATTATTATAAATCTATGTTAAATATATTATGGCTAATCACATGTAAGCAGCTGCCTTTCATTTATTTTTTAAATAATAATAATGAAACGTCGAGATTATGTTAATAAGTATGTTGATATGATGCGATATCATATAAGAAAATAATAATGACGTATACAAGTTAGTGAAGGCATGGGTGTGGGGCCCATACTGACATTCTGCTCGAGTTCTGCTAGGTAATCTGCACTTCTACACAGAGCTGAACTTGACCATAGAAGTTGAGAGCATAATGATATAAGAAAGTATTGGGCACAGGCTAAAGGTTTAGGTGCCATCACATGCAAGACTAAACAGAAAGATGGGAAAGTACAGCCCAAAGTGCAATTCAGTTAAAAATTCTGTTTTGGCTTATACTATAGGTGCTGCTCAGATGTGCAATGAATTGAAGAATATTACCAGGTTTAGAGACGTTTTAATTGTGAACACCAGACAATCGCGACTGTGCATTCAGTGTTTGAATAATGGTGTTCCCTTAGCTGGACCTGTCACTTGGACAGGACAAGGAGGACCTCAGAATAACTTCCAAGTATCGCAAGATCGAAGACAAGATGGATTGGAATATATGAATGGTACACTAGTGTTTGTGCAGCCTATGATGTTCATTCAGGATGGGATTAACGATGAACTACGGATGACATGTAGCAATAGGATCGTACGATATGATGATGCCGAAATCATTTCTGATAGTAAGACATGCATGCTTGAGATATCTATCATTAAACTGATGTGATTGCCATGCATAATATTATTCCTTCCATAGCTTTCCTCCCAGGAGTAATATTGCAATCATCACCACTGATAGTGAATGAGAGTGATTCAGTTTTATTAGAGTGTGCAGAAAATAACCCAGGAGCCCTTGAGTCTAATCCTGAGCCTCCGCAGGGATGGTTTGATATAAATGGAAATTCGTTCGGTAATACTGTACGTCGTAATCTTCGACTACCAAATATCAGCAGAAATCAAGCAGGGAATTACACCTGTTTTACCAGGGACAGGAGCAAAGCATTTTTAAATACCTCCATTGAAGTCATAGTTCAGTGTAAGTCAACTAAGCATATTCCAGCAGTTATTTTATATCATGCATCATTCATTCAGTCTTTTAACATTTGTAATTGTTGCTGTCGTTATTGTTATTGTTGTTATTGTTGTACTTTTTTAAACTTTGCTATTCAGATGCACCTAAAGTTAATTCTTCAACCATGGCCAACAATAATATATTTCTTGGTGGCACTCTGACCTTGTCATGCGTCTTTGTCGGGGTCCCTACTCCCATGGTAACATGGATGCACAATGACTCGGTTCTCAGTGCCAGTGATCCTGAGATATCAATCACTACCAATGATAATACTTCACAGTTAGTGAGGACTAACATTGACAGAAATGGAGGGGGGATATATAGATGTATCACTACGAATCTGCTTGGTTCTGCAACAGCTGTCTCCCAATTAGTACTGTGTAAGTTGTAGCATTAACAGTACTATTTTCTTTCCATGAAATAATTGCGAGCGAAATGGCCTCTAGGGAGTCGAATGAGGGGCACCACTATGTATGTATGTACGTTCTTCCAGTTCTGTCCTTTGCAATTATGGTGAGGTCATCAGCTTCACTTGCCACAATGCTTTGCATTTCTCTAGTACATAGTTGAGGGTTTAGAATAGCGCTCAGGTGTATGTCCATCACATCTGAATTAAGCATTGCTGTTTTGTTCGATGTTGAACCACTTTTATTGTCCCAAAAGCCAATGATAAATTGGTGTCACCTGATCATACCACATGCACATGTTTGCCTATCCTTCATTCTCTTGAAAGGGAACATAAGTGAAGTGTTTCCCTTGATTTTGGAGAGAAGGCCTAGAAACAAGCAGCTACATTCCTACTACAGTAAAGTTGTGATATGAAATTTGGGGGTGAATAGTACACAGAAAGTGTCCTGATAATTCAGTGAGCGAGCGGAGCAAGTAAGCTGACTCTCAGGTCGTAACTTATTGAAATTGTATTAGGTCTACACTCCAAAATGCCCCAGGTGTACGTATGTAAGTCATGCAATAGTAGCACCCTGTACGTGCATAATGCACATGCTCCAATTGTAATTGCTTTTTCTACAGCCTCTCTGGATAATAGGCCAATTATAGTAATTGACTGTGGAAGATCTGATATTCCCAGGCCAGGAAATGGAAGTGTCATGGCAAACCAGACCACTCTTGGTTCTATTGCTACCTTTACATGTGACACTAGCTTCATATTAGTTGGAGACGAGATGAGGACTTGTGAATCAACTGGATGGTCTGGCAATAACCCCACATGTGGTAAGTATATATTAGTTACATACGACATTTAATCACATGGTGATTAAATTAGCCAATAATTATGGCTTTGATCTGTTGAGCAAACTATAATATAACTCTGCTGGTTCACCAATAATGGAGGGTGTACTAAAATAATACTCCTATACTGAATGATAGCTACCATGCATACTCCGAATAAGACATAACACTCTAATGCTATAACACTATAATATAACACTAGGGCTCACAATAGCACTCTATTATTGTCCAGACACATGATTATCTTTAATGTGTAGCTATAATGGTCAGACAAAGGCAGAAAATCCGATAAGAAATTGACCAGAAAATGTCCTGTGACTGACTGTTATTGTGAGCACTCTAGACATACCTACATATATGCTTTGCCACATTTCTAACAATAACTTTCCAGTATTCAGTTGTGGCACTACTGGCCTTGAAACACCAGTCAATGGAAGTCTTTCACTGACTCAGACAACCCTTGGTTCAGTGGCTAGTTTTGCGTGCAATGCTGGTTTTGTCCTGGTTGGAAATGCAACAAGGACCTGTGAACTCACAGGATGGTCTGGCAGTGACCCTTCATGTCGTAAGTTAGAAAATCCATTTCTCAATCACCATTTTGATGAAATGTTCCAAATTTCTGTCATGTGCTTTATGTTTTCAGCCTTAATAAGGGTATAGTAAGTTTCCCTGTTTCTGGTGAGGGATTTTCCCACAACCCATGCAGGCGGGTGGAGAATTAGCATTACAGAAACTAATTAAATGATCTCTTGTACTTAATGTAACCACGATCATCTTGTAAAAAAATCTGATAATATGAGGACCAATACAGTCTGTGCAATGCATTGAGGTAAATAGTCAGCATCTGACAGATGAAGCACAGTAGACACATAATCGGTGGATATTTAGCTGTGTAATATAGTTTTTCAATAGGATCTCCACATAACATCTCTAACATACATATTACCCAATTTTCCTGGTAAATCTAAGTCTTATAGAGATGCACCACATGAGTAGACAAAATCATCCAGAGTACAGTGTGTTCTTTAAGTTGCAGGTTCTTTAAATCAGTACAGTCTCTACTGTATAACCTGAAACATTCACTGCAAGAATCTTCCAAGGATAAATCAATCGATTATTAGATCGACATCAACAAAGGACACTGCAATTGACTAAAGCCATGTTTGCTAAAATAAATAAAGTCTAGCTATCTAGCTACATTTATTCCTCACCTTCAGTTGCATAGAAGTGTAAGTCACATCTACATTCTTCCCACAACAGGCACTGTAGGCTACTATGCATGCTTGCATACCACGTTTCCCAATTTGTTGATGTCATTCTAAAACATGCACATGGCTGACCAGAAACAGAAAACAAGTTGTAGTGGCCTAATCACAAGTTATGCAATGAAATGAATGCAAAAACAAACAACAACAAAAAATAATAACAACAACGATAATGGAGCGTGGATCAGTTTTGAAAAAAAAAACAAAAAAAAACAACTACTACTATAAGTTTAGTTGGCTATTTGCTTGAAAATGGTCAGAAAACAACTTGTTTGTTTGTTTATTTGTTTGTTTGTTCGTTAGAACTTCACTATATCATTATATACACAGTGTTTGATTGTGGCTCTACTGACATCATAAAACCAGACAATGGAACTGTCACACTGACCACGACAACCCTTGGATCTGTTGCTGCATTTACATGTGACACTAGCTTTGTGCTGACTGGGAGAGATGTTACCAGGACTTGTCAAACAACAGGCTGGACTGGCAGTAATCCCTCATGCAGTAAGTCAATTGTGGAATGCAGGCACTGGGGTTCTCCAGCCTAAAATAAGCATGCATTGCATGCATATAAGAACGAGATTATTTTTCCCTTGTATGTAGTTACTCTTGAAACACATAATAATGAACTGTGGCCCTCTCCTATCTCATTTTTATGTGTTTGTATACTTAGTCCAAAGGAAAATTATACTCCCAGAGGATTTATTGAAGGCATAGGGGCAAGCAACATAATCTCCTAGGTGTTGCCGCCAAGACCATGGAATAGAATAACTCTTTATAAGATATATAACATCTATCTACTTGTAGTATTTGACTGTAATTCCACTGCAATTGTAAGACCAGAGAATGGCAATGTCAATTTTACCACTACCACAATTGGTTCACAAGCTAACTTTTCATGCAACACTGGCTTTGCACTGATTGGAGATGCAACAACGACTTGCGAACTCACAGGATGGTCTGACAGCAATCAATCTTGTGAAAGTACGTATAATTATAGAGTAAAGTCACCTATTCACTTGGAGAATTTGTTAACCATAACTTTCTTTATTCTCAACTGAATTCAGAATTTCAAAAACCAATTGATAGCTAATTGTGTGCTGGCTCTTTTATATATATAAGGCTCCAATCTAAGTTATATATCTCAGTACTTCTACATATAGATCCCCAGTGAATACAAATAGGCTCTTCAAGGGGTTAGACTAATCCATGGTGTTCATTTCAGTAATTGACTGCGGCTCTGCTGAAATAGTACAACCAGAAAATGGTCAAGTCAATCGCAGTGAGGGCACCACATTCAATGCAAGAGCAATCTTTTCTTGCGATGAAAGCTTCACATTGGTGGGAGATGCAGTGAGGATCTGTGGGGAAAGTGGATGGTCTAGAGAAAATCCAACATGTGGTAAGTATACCACTTCGCAAGCAAGAGACTTTGCATATTACAGTATAGCTACATGTATTTAGAAACAATTCATGTTTACAATTTCCATGTTATTTTCTTTGTTACAGTTTACTTGTAATTAGCTTTAGTACAAGATTATTTGTACAAGGTAATTAATTTTCATGGAATTGTTGAACATGACCATGAAAATTAATTAATTTGGTCTGTTGGTTTGGTCTGGTCTAGCTATAGCCTCTCTAAATAAAAAAATGAGGTCATATAAAAAGTAAACAAACAAGTGAAAGGAAAAAAAATACGCTAAATAAAAAGGCCATGTAGGATTAGTCTGTACTTTTACCTATAGCAGTAAAAGTAAACATGGCCTTTTTATTTAGCATAACTTTTTTTCCTATATTTATGTGGCAATAACCTATTATTATTAACTACATTTAGCTATATGAATTTTATTATTCCACGTCCAGTTTTTGACTGTGGATCGACAGATATCCAGAGACCAGTAAATGGAAACGTCAATCTTACTGAAAAAACTACAATAGGTTCTCAAGCTATCTTTTCATGTGACGCTGGCTTTGTAATGATTGGAGAAGAAACCAGGACTTGCCAACTCACAGGATGGTCTGGCAGCAACCCCATATGTGGTATGTCCATTAAGAACTATGAGAACACAGACAGTTTGAAAAGTCTATTTTAGGAGAGATTTCAGTCTTATATCTTCTATTTGTTAATTATACCACTACAAGTGAGCGCAAGCGAGTGATCAGCCACAAGTGCAAGTGAGCGATCAGCCTCTAGGTGCCGCTCTAACAAATGGCTAAAGCAGAATTTTGATGACTATACAGCCAGTAAGTGTACGTCGATCAATTTTAGAACTCGTTTTTTTCTTATGTTAGCAAATGAATTCTAGACTTTTAAACATTCTTTCCTCTTCTGTGTAGATGTAGTATTTCACTGTAGCCTTCTGAGAACCTGTAGAGTAAGGGTAGAAGAGAAAGAAGAGTTTTAGTTTATACAGTCTTATGACCTTTGACCCGCCACCCCTACTTAGAGAGTGCTAACACATTCTCGATACCAGACAGTTTGATTTTTAACACTATGAAATGAAAGTGCACACTACCCACCTATAGTCTGTGTAGCTATTTAGTGTACATTACTAGAGCGTGCATATAGGGACATTTATATAACGCTTTTATTATTACAGATTCCAATGTAGAAGTTATACACTTTAATTAATTAAGTTATACAAGGGGTCATGTCCCCACTGCATTGTATGAAGTTCAAGTATAGCTCTATTTCAAATCTGTCTCTTTTCTTTCTACAGTTGCTCCTGCTACAGCCCCCATGACACAAGCACAGACCAATGGAGCTTCAAAGCAGAGTTCTAGTTCTCTCAAACTTGTGTTTATTGCCACTATCACTGCTATCTTACTAGCAGTCACTCAACAATAATAGGGAAATCTCATACTTATATGCTACTGCCATTTTCTTTTCTTTTCAGCCACATACATGTAAGTGTTCACAGAGCAAAGATATATATATAGAAGTCCTTAGGGGATTCCTACATAGCTGTGTTATAAATATAGCACACTTATAGGCATCGGATACAAAGTGTGCAGACAAAAGCCAACACAGCTAGCGGTGTTCCGTGACAAATGTCTTCATTTACTCTCATGATTTGAGTGACACTATCATGTCAATCATGTACCTAACACAGCTGAGTGTCTCCTTGACTAGTTTTCACATTGAAAGGAATGGTGTAATATGTCAGGCCCCCCCCCCCCCCCCCCCCCCCCCCCCCCCCAAAGGGGTTTGGGTCAACTATCTGAATACATGAAAACAATGACCACCCATGATTTTCATGTATTGGAGGAGTCGGATCGACTTGATTCTGTATTTGAAGGCATTCAAACAAGGCCAACAACACATGTAGCAATATCATTATGATATGTACTTCTTCTGACAATATTAAACTCTATTCTGTATTAGAAGGTATATATGGCCAGCACAGCTAGCATTATCTGTATGTTACCTATGCATGTAGCTACTAGTCAGAGTCATGCAGAGTCTGCACAGTACATGCAATATTATCCATCCATATATATAACACTACCATACTCGCATGTTATTAGGAGTATCTCCACAGGAAGCTTAACAGCGAGTATACACCTAACAGTGATTTAACTTGGGTGGGCATTAATTAGAGCACCACGTGAAGAACCAGCAGTAAGCGGCAGTTTCCATGCAGAAATAGACACTTATAAGCGAGGTAAGCTTACCAAAGATGTTGAGGAGCACTTAACAAAGGGTACTAGAGCAGCAGCACCTAACAGTGAATACGTGCTTAGCTATAAGCGAGATGTACCTAATTATGCGCGAGTACGGTATAGAATTATCCAAACACAAATACCACTATTAAGGCTATTCCACCATCCCAACAGCTGTTGAACTTCTCTTCTTTTTTTTTAAGAGACCACCCTTCCTTTGTTCCTGACCCTTAACATGGCTGCATGACTGGCTGGAGGTAGCAAGAAGCCATATTGTGTGGAATTCATGTAGAGTGCCATGTAGAGTGCCATGTAGGTATAGCTACATGCTGACAAAGATAAGGGACTTTTCAATGAGCTATAGACATCCTTTGTACAATAATATTATGATTATGAGCTCTAGTACATCATTTATCAAGTGTATGGCTATTCTCAATCTTCTATACATCAAAAGTGCATGACAATGTTAACATTTCCAACTACAGAGGACACCTTTATTGAAAGCATTGATGTGCAGCTCAGGGGAAATATCCAGGGGGAATATGCTTTGCTGGTATTATTATGAAATTCCTGTGCATGAATATCATTTCGTGCCACACCCCCAAATTGAGAGTTCAGCATTATATTAAAATGCTGAGAGCATTATTTGAATCAATAATCAGTGTTTCTGGACTATAGTTATGAAGTTTTTCCTAGCTGTATTAGCTCTGCTCACTGCTATTAGTGATGGCCAAATGCCAGTACAGACAAGAGCAGTTGGTAACTGTCCTAGAGTGACAGAGGCTGACTTAGGTAGGACAGATGTTCTGAACAATACTGGACTAGTGTCACTTGCCACTCTCACTCCCAATGGAATTGAGAGGCCTTTGGTGCGGATTCTGGAGTACCAAGTGGTGTGTGAAGCTGCAGGCTTGACTAGGGACACAGTTAGTGCCACATCAGTGGTGGTAAGATACGAGTGTCAAGGAGTAATGCAAGTCTGCCCCATGTTTGTGTTAGTCCAGTATCTCAACCTAGACTGCAGGACTTCCGATAGCTTTCTGGTGCCTGAACCGGATGTTCAGTTTGGAAGTGAAATAAATCCTGCTAATAATAGTGGTCTATCAGTTCCTCTCAACACTCAATGTGGAGTCTGTACTGAGCGAAACAGTGGTACTGACCATTGTATCCGTAAGTATACTTAAGTCAAATTTACTCTGAGCATTTATAGTAAATTATGTGCTGTTAGATTTTATAAAGGCTTTATTTGATACCAGTGAAAAGTTACAAACATGTCCTGGTACTTACAGGTGCCAAGTAAATGCTTTCAGGGCTAATAATATAATTATATAATGTGGGCAGGATGCAGACTGCAGTGATCTTGCAACATAGTTCAGAATACTAAAATTTACATAGCATCCTTTCAACTCCAAAGCCACAGTTAAGTCCTTTGAAAAGAAGCTATGTTAATTTTGGTTTTGCTGTTCTGAATATCATGTTGCAAGATCACTGTAACAATAAACACAGCCATCTGGTCAGGATACTAATACTCTGCACATGACAACTATAGACTATTGGTAACCAGGTCCTTTTTTTTTTCTTTTTCTTTTTTTTTTTTTTTGGGGGGGGGGGGGCACTTATTACTTCAGCCTCCTTATTCACCCCTTGGCAATCTTCTGAAAAATCCACTATCAGTCATTGCTACTTACTTTGAGAATGACCTCTGACCTCTGTTTATACTTTATTAGTGTGATGCATACACTGTAAAAACGAAAGTGTACGCTGCATACTTATTTAGTGTAGATTGCACACCTAGTGTGTGTATTGAGAAATCTTAGTGTGCATGTTATGCTTCTGTTCTTATAGTGTGTGATACTTGTACTTAACTTAATGGAAATTAGCTCTTGTGTGGGTGGAGTGTTATTGCATGCCACCCTTAAAATATGTTGTTGTTTTTTTTAGCATGTGATTCTGCATGCAATGAAGGACAGAGGAGATGTATAGGCATAGACTCCAACCAATGCTGCAACTGGTACCTCAACAACACATGTGTGATAACCTGTCCCTCCCAATTGGTGGGAGATATGACCACATTCAATTGTGGTAAGTATAATAATATAGAGTCAATAATGTGATAAGGCAGTTCGAAATAAATTAGCTACTTGTTTAGTAATTGAACTATCCCAGTTTATAATGCATATAGTATACTGAGGTATACAGAGTAGTATACAGGTAGGTATACAGAGTAGTATACAAGTGTTAGTTTCAAATCTTACAGTATGATGCATATAGTATACTGAGGCATACAGAGTAGTATACAGGTAGTATACAGAGTAGTATACAAGTGTTTGTTTCGTCCTATAAGAAAGATTCTAGGAAAAAATCTTACAGTATGATGCATAATTATAGTATACTGAGGTATATATAGCAGTACAGTGGAACCCCTAAATGTGGACTCCCTGAAATGCAAAAACCTCTCTAATCAGGACACTTTTTCTTGTCCCAACACAATATAAATGTGTATAATTTAACCCCTGAAATAGGGACACCTCTCTAATCAGGACACTTTTCGCTGGTCCCAAAGGTGTCCGCATTTAGAGGTTTCACTGTGTACAGGTAGGAATACGGAGTAGTATACAAGTGTTTGTTTCATCCTATAAGAATTAATTTGGAACTGCCTAAACTTATGATATCTTCAACACGTATTCATATGGCAGGCTGCACAGAGCTTAGCTTTCCACCAAATGGAAACATAAGCTATTCCAATAGATTTGCTGTGAACAGTGTTGCCACTCATACTTGTGATGCTAGCAACGGCTATATGCTCAGTGATCCCAGTGCTAACACGAGGACATGCATGATGGATGGGAACTGGTCTGGCAACAACATCACTTGTCAATGTAAGTTCTTTGAACTTTCTACTATATAAACTTATATGTGTACTGTAAAAACGAAATGGTGAACATCACTACAATGTAGTGACTCCTGTGGCATCATCATAGTAATAAACATAGTGATGCCACAGGAGTCACTACATTGTAGTCATGTTCACCATTTCGTTTTTACAGTAATACTTCATGATTATGATGTATATAATATTATGTATGATATTCAACAGTTAATCTAATGAATTCTTGGATTTCATGGCTTTGAAAAAATTAATACACAAAACGAGAATTTATATTCATGCCGCAAAATTTTAACCCATGCTAAACAATCCATAAACTCATAACACTTGCTCAGATCTTAACTGTTTGTTTACTTGTTGTCTGCTACAGTGTTTGACTGTAACTCTACTGACATCATGGCACCAGTCAATGGAAGAGCCCCTATAGATCGGACCACCCTCAGCTCTGTTGTTACCTTCACATGCAACGATGGCTATGTCTTGGTCGGAAATGCAACAAGGACATGTCAACCAACAGGATGGTCTGGCAGTAACCCCACATGTGGTATGTAGGAGAGCTAATACCTAATTAAAGGGAACACCCCCTAATTGAAATTGAGAGATGAAATATAGATTTAAGGCTTCTTTTCTCAGTATGGAAGTCTATCTATAACTTTTATAAATAGTTTGTCCTTCTTCAAAGCTCTCTATAATCTCGCATGGGTTCTAATAGTACTGTGTATCATCCTTCTTTGACATGACACAGGTTCATTGCTATGCACCATGTGTATAGGCTATTTTGAATCGTTTTTCATGCTTAAAACATACCATGAATGAACAGACAGTTTTATTGGAAGAGAAGAGCCATAAGCATACATCAGTACTAACACAAGATGAACCTAGACTGTGGACTATCCCCTCAGCTGTTTTTGGCTACCGCTAGTAACTGATCGGCAATAGCACCACACATGCACAGTCATCTCATGCATGTATACGTACATGTCATTGTGCCGCACCCACCACCCAGTCATTCAGTTGTGTGTTCCCAATCAGCCAAGGAAGGTCCTAAGGATCGAAATGTCCTGTCCGTTCATTCGTGCTATGTTTTAACTCAAAAAAAGTATTCAAAATCTCCTTCTTTGCATGCAGTATTTGACTGTGGTTCTACTGTCTTGATATTGACCAATGGGAGAGTGATTATAGACCAGACAACTCTTGGTTCTGTTGCAAGGTTCATGTGTAATAATGGATTTGTATTGAGAGGAGATACGGTGACAAGAACTTGTGAAGTCGCAGGATGGTCTGGCAGTAACCCCTCATGTGGTATGCCATAAACTGTTAGCTAAATATGAAATGTTTATGGGATTATGGGTCTTGTGGGCTAACAAGATTAACCCCTGATGTGATAAGAACTGAGCATATTATAACGAAATATGGAATTACGGGTTTTATGGGCTAACAGGATCACCTCCCTACTTTAAGGCCACTTGTTCCTGGCCCAAGGTGGTCAGGTATCATTATAGTTGTCATGGAATGTCCGAGTTTTTGGACATGTTTTGTAGTATAAGGTGTGTATAAGATGATTGTCATATAATAGTGTACCTGGTTGCTACTGTATGTGCTTGCACTATTCTTTTGTTGCAGTTCGAGTTCTCAATGTACCAGGCATAGTGGTTGGCTCAGTGATAGGTGCTCTCGTCCTAATAATCCTCATCATCGCACTGATAATCGGGATTATGCTGATTGCACGACATCTCTCACAGAAGAACAATAAAGTGCATGAAAAACTTCAGTATTAACAAGAGAAAACTACCTTCGTTGATTTGTGTACACTTCCAGAATAAATTTAAAATTTTAAAATATTCATTATTATAAATTCATAGGTAGTTGATATAGGTGCCAATATTTTGTGCCACACCTCCTATCATACCAGATACAATGCAGATCATATACTCTTTATGAATCCAGGGTTCTGTACATCCATGGCCACTTTCAGTCATTATTTTGATACCACTCAGATGTGTGTAATTTTTGACTTCGTAAAGAGAATATTGGGTGTGGTCTTATAAAAATGGGAGTGGCAGCAAGCTAAACTGGTAGAACCCTGTTAATTAATTAGAGGATTCTGAATAGCATGCTTAGAACATGCAGATATATGTACTGGTGAAGCTACATGGCAAAGTTTAGAAGTCAAAAGGTTATTCATAGTGCATTACGTCAGCAATGAGCATTCATGGTTAAGCTGAATTTGATATTCATATGCTAGATAATGACATGTGGAATTTCATGGTAAATTCCATGAAGATTAGCAAACAAAAATGCACACACTAGCCTCTATATTTAACAAGCTCTGCATGCATTCAAGTATTTCAAAGCTCATAGAAGAATCATGTATCTAGTGTTAGTTATATTGGCCGTGTCAGTAACAAATATTTATAGCCAAGTGCCAGAGCTAAGGAGGAATATAAGCAGTTGTACTCCACTGACATTAGAAGATCTAGGGAGCAGAGAATCACTGAGCAGTGTTGGTTTAGTGGCAAGAGCTAATGCCAGAGATGGTGAGATACCTGTGGTGAAGATTCTTGAGCACCAAGTGGTGTGTGAGGCTTCGGGTTTGACTAGAGGCAGTGTCAGTGCTACATCAGTGGTGGTTAGATTTGAAACCATTCAGTACATCAACATTGACTGCAATGAGCAAGCTGGGAGATCTGAAGGGAGCTTCCTGGAGCCACAACCCACTGTACAGATTGGCAGAACCATAAATCCAGCAAATTTGAGCTCCTTGATGCTAACTACCAACACTATGTGTGGCCTCTGCTCGGATAATGCAAGCACTCCCAACCACTGCCTCAGTGAGTATAAACTCTGTACAATGTAAGGTAGTTTCAGGTACTGCAGTATTCACCAAAATATTTCCCACTAAATCATGATGTTTGCTTTGCCTAAAATACAAAAGTAAAAAAAACAAGATCTGATCTGATAGATCAGTTTTATTAGAACCCAATAATACAATTTCTTAATGACAAGCAGTATTTACCGTTTTATAGCTCTGAGGGCTACTTTAGTTATTTATTTTTATTTATTTAGTTATTTATTTATTTTATTAAGGCTGTGATGCAGCATGCAATGAGGGACAAAGTAGATGTGTTGGTAGAGACTCTGATCAATGCTGTAACTGGTACCTCAACGACACATGCACGGCAACCTGCCCCTCTCCTTTGGTGGGAAATACAACCACATTCAATTGTGGTAAGCAGATAGCTAATATAATACTTTTTAAATAGGTACTGAATTTCGTCCTGCTTAAAGACAATCATTACCTTGAATGATGAAGAATATTTAATCTGATTCTATAGCGATACATCAAAAATTAATAAAAAGCCATAGAAAGGTGAAGTTTTTTTCCTGTACCATATAAAAATTATTGTTTTAGCTAGTGCACGGTCTCAAGTCTATCTACATGTGTTAAATCTACTTAGAATTCTTTTCTACAGATTGCCCAAGACTCACTCTTCAAAATGGAAGTATTACATATACCAATGTGACCTCAATGGACAGTGTTGCCACCCATACTTGTGACACTAGCGATGGCTATGTGCTCAGTAACTCCAGCACTAACACAAGAACATGCACAATGGGTGGATGGTCAGGTCCTGAAATCACATGTCAATGTAAGTCATATTGAGTGAGTGAGAGAGAGAAAGAGGAGAGGAGAGAGAGAGAGAGAGAGAGAGAAAGAGAGAGAGAGAGAGGAGAGAGAAGAGAGAGAGAGAGAGAGAGAGAGAGAGAGAGAGAGAGAGAAGAGTGAGAGAGAAAGAGAAGAGAGAGGAGAGAGAGAGAGAGAGAGAGAGAGAGAGAGAGAGAGAGAGAGAGAGAGAGAGAGAGAGAGAGAGAGAGAAGAGTGGGAGAGAAAGAGAAGAGAGAGGAGAGAGAGAGAGAGAGAGAGAGAGAGAGAGAGAGAGAGAGAGAGAGAGAGAGAAGATACACATACATATTATGGTATTATATAGTGTTTGACTGTGAACGAGACTCTATTGTGGCTCCAACCAATGGAAATCATACATTGGATCAGACTACCTTTGGTTCTAAAGTTTCATTTACATGTGAGACTAATTACACACTGATTGGAAATGCAACAAGGACTTGTGAACTAACTGGATGGTCTGGCAGTAACCCCACATGTGGTATGCAAAAATAATTACATCATAGAAGGCTGCTCGGGAGATTGTCAAAATTAAATGTGGACTCCCTCAAATACAAAAACCTCAGCGATTTGGGGGGAGAACCCTTTAATCATTACAATGGAACTCCTGAAACACTTATTACTGGTCCCGAAACTGTCCACATTGCATTCCTTCAAACAGACCAGCATTTAAAGCCCTTGTAGGCAAGGTTTAACAATTTATTTTATTAACCCCCTTGTTTAACCCTGTTCACAGAGTTTGATTGTGGCTCTACTGACATCGTAGCACCAGCTAGAGGACACATTGGCTACTTCCCACCTAATAGAGTAAATATTAGCTACCCGGCAACCATCCTTGGATCCACTGCACTATTTTCCTGTGATAATGGATTCACATTGGTTGGAAATGTGACAAGAACTTGTGAACTCACAGGATGGTCTGGCAATAACCCTTCATGTGGTGAGTAGTAATTGTAAGAATAATGACACAAGATGAAGTTACAAAATTTGGCTTGCCATACCCATTTTTAAAAGTCACACCCACTTTTAGGGGACATTATCGACATTATCAATACCCTCAGTACGGCTATGATTATGAATGCAGTTTGCTGAAAAGCTTGAGTGCCTGTCAAAACACCATTGTGGTCTCTTTTTTTTTCCCCTTCTTCTTCTGTAGTTTTTGACTGCGGGTGCACTGATATCTTAAGATTGAATAATGGAAGCATTATCCTAAGTGATTCCACCACACTCAATTCAGTGGCAAGATTCCAGTGTGACAGTAATTTCGAATTATTTGGAGATGCAACAAGGACCTGTCAACTAGCTGGCTGGTCTGGCAGCAACCCTTCATGTGGTACGTGCTTCTCAAATGATAACTTGTATGACAGCATCAGTACACTAACCTGAGTTTCAAAATGGTCAATATAATACAACCATAAGTAACTTCTTAATATACTTGTAGTATTTGACTGTGATTCTACTGACATCATAAGCCTGGAAAACGGAAACACCACTATGCTCAATGGGACAACCCTTGGTTCTGTGGTCTCTTTTTCATGCAATGCTAAGTACAGATTGGAGGGGAATGCAACAAGGACTTGTCAACTCAAAGGATGGTCTGGAAGTAACCCCTCATGTGGTATGTCTATTAATGGCATAATTTCAGCAAAATAGGTACTCCCAAGCATCAGGCATAATGCTAGCATTACTTATGCAAGTGTTAGGATCAAGGAAGCAATATTTATAACCAGTATCATTGGAATGCATACAATAATGGCATAATCGAAAGATCGTGGGCATAATTGAGAGCATAATGAGGTCAAAGCATTTTTGGGGAACTGTGACATAGCAAGCTAGCCATAGATACAAAATGCTTAGCAAGAAATTACATTTATTATTGTCTCTTGTTGCAGTGTTTGACTGTGGTTCCAACTTAACACTGGAAAATGGGATGGTTAGATATATTTCAGAAAAGACCACTCTTGGTTCTGTTGCAATTTTCATATGTAACAACGACTACCGACGGAATGGAAATGCAAACAGAACTTGTGAATTATCAGGATGGTCTGGAAGTAACCCAACATGTGGTAAGAAATACGATGTAGTTACCACTTGTGCATGATGCGTATACTGCTATGCTGCTACATATCAATTCTCTCACATCATTAATTCATTGCTTTTTTTTTTTATGCTGCAGATAATGTACCAGGAATTGGAATAGGCTTTTTTATATTAGGTGTGATAATCACATCAATAATAATAAGTTGTATTATTATTGTAGTGATCCTTGTTAAGAAGAAATGTTTAGGGCCAAGGCTATCGACAGATTCAACCACACAAACACCTTCAAATCAAGAATGGACTATAAAAGACTTATAGAATCTGATTAAGTATACACTATATATATGTACTACAACTACGTTAGTACTTCCTTCTTCATTATTGTATAACTTTTAAAAATGACAAATCCAGGGGGTTTGATATTGAGCACGTGTATTTAAAGTGTCTATATTGACAGGGTGTGTAGTTTTAACAACAAAATAACAGTTGATCTGACATTTGATGGCAGACCATTGAATTTGCACTGATTTCAAAATACATGATGTATACTTTAATGTCTCCAATCAACAGGATAATGGCAAGATAACTGGCTGGACATTCATCCCATGTCGACTGCCCCAGGCTATGCATCACATTAATATGGTAAAGGGTCATCATGATAGCTATAAAACCAGGAAGTCCATAATCATTCAATTGGCTATAATCAACCACATCCATAGTCGCTCTGCATGCATGTAGAAGCTGTACAGCATAGCTAGCTGGTGTAAATCATGAGAGAAAGAAGAGTCCATCACTAACACCAACAATCAGATTCCAGAACAGAGACCAAAAAATTAATGTTGGTAACTGTCCTCCAATAAGAGAAGAGTTGTCCAGATTGGAGCATGGGCTATAGAAGTAATATGGTAAAGGGTCATCACAATAACCAAACCAGGAAGTCCATAATTGCAATCTAAAATCAACCACATCCATAGATAGCAAAAGCAGTACTCTTCATGTACTATTAGACAGAAGCTGTTCCAACTAGTGCATGCTTATACAGTGACCAAGTTAGTATAGCTAGCTGCTACAAATCATGAGAGGAAGAGTGCTGAGGCTAGTGCTAGCAGTGCTGGCTGTGTCCATCACTAACACCAACAGCCAGATTCCAGAACAGAGAAGCAATGTTGGCAACTGTCCTCCAATAACAGGAGCTGATCTTGGGAGTATGGATGTTGCGAGCCGCATGGGTGTTCTGGCTGAATCATTCGAAGGACCTGACGGACTAGAGCCTCCTTTGGTGCGGATTCTGGAGTACCGAGTGGTGTGTGAGGCTGCAGGCTTGACTAGAGGCACTGTTAGTGCAACATCAGTGGTAGTCAGACATGAATGTTCAGGTATAATAATGCATGCAAATATAACAGTAGCTATCAGGCATCCATTCAACACTCGAATATATAATCCTATTTGTTTATTGTTGTTGTTGTTGTTTTTGTTTATTTGTTTTGGATGCCAAAGCAGAATTTTAACCCACAACTATAGGGGACTGCTTATAAAACAATATTCTACCTCCTGCAAGTGTTCCCGTTGACTGGCACATTCTGCCAGCATAATTTTGGGAATAATAGGTCTATCAAAGCAGGAAGCATAATGCTGGCATAATAGGCTATGGAAAGTGAACTCCATGGTTGATCTTGAATGTATTTATCATGTGTGGCCTACACTAGCTAGCCTAGCTGGATCAAACTTGAGATTGCAGATAGCTACTTTCAAATGCATATGACATCAGCTATATATGAGCATAATTAGAGAATAATAGGTCAGTAAAAATAATGACTTTATACAGCTGGAATTAAAGAATAGAATAATAGGGAAGCAAAAAAGCATAATGTGCCAATCCCTAGTTCCCCCGTAAGGCTTCTGTCAAAGCCTCAAACCACAGTTTGCAAAAGCCACCTTCTCAGAACTTAAGAGATAGCAACCACTTGTGGTTATGTAAGGCTATAGCTGTTGCAAATAAAACCAGTTCGATAATTAATGTGAACACGCACTATTTTGTATGAAGGACTACAATGCCCCGGTTCAGAGGTTATCCAATACCTCAACCTTGACTGCAATCCACCTGGAGCTTCAGGAAATGCTAGCTTCTTAGTGCCATCTCCCACCGTTCAGATTGGTCGAGAGCTCTCTCCCGGGAATGCTGAATCTCTGTTAGTGCCACGTAACATTCAGTGTGCGGTTTGCAGTGAATTAGCACGTCGAAGAGACAATTGTGCAGGTAAGTCTGACATATGGAACGTCATGCATAACATGTAGGTATTACTGCTTAAGGCAGATAAGCTGTACTGCTCTCAAATTTTGAAAATCTTTATTCATCCCCCTCTCCCTGAATTTGAAAATCCCTGCATTTGATTTCTATCATGTATATCTTTAGCATGTGACACGGCATGTAACGAGGGACAGAGGAGGTGTCTTGGACAGCTCCCCAGCCAATGCTGCAACTGGTACCTTAACAACGTCTGCAGAGTGACCTGCCCCCCTCCCCTAGTGGGAGACAACAGCACGTTTGATTGTGGTGAGTTTCTCAACCTTAAAGAGGCAAAATTTTCGTAACCATTTCATATTCATTGTTAGTGCTATACAAATTGTTAAAACCCAATATCTGCAGCAATTCAAAATCTACCATAAAATTAAAAAAAACGCTTCCAGTGTTGAAATTTACACATGCTAGTTGTATTGAAGCATAACCACAAGATTAGTCACATCCATTATACACCTTCTTAACACTTGGAATCACTATTACCACAAAATCATCATAAACTACACAAAATTAATAGAAATTATGAGCACCAAAATCTACCATAAAAAAAAAACGCTTCCAGTGTTGAAATTTACACATGCTAGTTGTATTGAAGGATAACCACAAGATTAGTCACATCCATTATACACCTTCTTAACACTTGGAATCACTATTACCACAAATCATCATAAACTACACAAAATTAATAGAAATTATGAGCACCAAAATCTACCATAAAAAAAAAACGCTTCCAGTGTTGAAATTTACACATGCTAGTTGTATTGAAGGATAACCACAAGATTAGTCACATCCATTATACACCTTCTTAACACTTGGAATCACTATTACCACAAAATCATCATAAACTACACAAAATTAATAGAAATTATGAGCACCAAAATATTATGATATAAAGTGTTTGTCAGAAGACATCAAAAGGAGTAGAGGCATGAGTCATCTGCTCAAAGAGATTCTCACTATAGTCTAAATAATACACAACTCAAATGCTCCATGCCAGCACTGGACTACATACCATTCCCTAATTACCCTTTACAAACAACACTAAATGGTTTCAGTACTGGATACACTAAATATTTATACATTTTAATTCATCATAACATGTTATCTTGACTCCATTGCAGGTTGCTCAGAACTGACTCTAAGTAATGGTAACATCATCTACTCTAACCGGTTCACTCTGAACAGTGTGGCCACTCACACATGCGACATTTCTAATGGCTACGTCCTGGCTCCCTCCAGCCCCGTCAACAGGACATGTTCTGAGTCCGGTTGGTCTGGTTCCAATGCCGTATGTCAATGTGAGTTCAAATTCAGCATAATGAAATGCCAGGCCTGTACATCAATGCATCAGCTGATATAGTCATGTGTGACAATCCTATGTACGTAGAAATGCTATTTCTTTTATGAATTTGTTCCAAATTTCTGTCATGTGTTCCATAATGGTTAGACTATCTCTACACCAAATTTCCAGACCATGGTCATCATGAGTTACAATATGCCAAAGTTTAAAAAGTGGCTTGTCCCAAATAGGTCACACTAATGCCTCCGGAATAATAAGGAAACCCTCTGTACATTATAAGTGGTCCCAATGTATCTGTTATACAAGCAGAGGCAAGATACATGAATCAGCTGATAGAGTCACACATGCATGGGATCAATAATCACCATGCAGTAATTGAACATGGCAGCAGTTAGCTATTTCGAACTTTGTTGTTCTTATGGAGTGAGGATGACCTGTTCCTTGCACCAGCTGTTATGTTAGAGACATTGACCCACAGACCACTTGCAGTTCCACGATAACACAGTCCTATAGCTTCAGCTGACACTATAAAGGCAATGGAATGTCTAGACCAAAAAACACAACTATTTGGGGGAAGTTGGGGATGAACATAAATCAAGCTATAATTACGCCTGCACAAATTGATAACTATTGCTATATGCATGCACACTATATGACATGTTCAATATCACACATCAGTCCTGCATATAGCAATGTATCTAGGAAATGCTCTTTAAAGCAATTCAGTCTACAATACACACTTGCATAGGAAATGTATTGCCATACATTTTAGCTTAGTCTGGGGTACGTAACTCACCATTAACGAAAAATTCTGGTTCAGTGCCTGTGCTATAAATGAGTCACACATGCACATGCATGGAGTCCAACATGCACATGCATGGAGTCCAACATGCATGGAGTTGTGTGCATAACAGGACAAAGTTTAAGAGTAAGTGACATCTGTTCACTTCATATTTGGTGCACCCTTCAGATTGTGCTCGGCTTTGAAGTCTGATAGAGGCAATTATATTCTTATATGGCAGAGTATACACATCCCATAAATACTATTATGGTATACAAATCATGCACCTTTATACTTCTCAATGGGGCAAAAAAAATTTTTTCCGTGGTCTTACAAAGATTGAAGTGTGAACCAAACAAATTCCCTTATTTTCACGACAGCACTTATTTTTTAAAAAACCACACCCCACGTAAATTCCTGCTACACAGTATGTTTACAGTATGTATATGAAGTAAATCTGATGGACGTATGGGTTGTGTATTGAGGGAAGCCTCCAAGTGCTGGTATGCCAAGGTCAATATCACATAAACCACACTGCCATCTGCTGACACCTCAACAATGTAAACATAAGCTGCTTATAGAGATGATTAATTCTTACTCTATTGAAATTCATAAGTACGGCCAGCATAAAACAAAAAATCCAAGGGATATAAACTAGCCTTGTTCCCAGGCTGTAATATAAGAAAGCTGAACTAATAATATATTTTATCATCTATTGTAGTGTTTAACTGCGGCCCTGGTGATGTTGTAAGTCCAGCTAATGGAGCTGTAACATTTGATCGCACGACCTTTGGTTCGGTTGCTACATTCTCATGCAACACTGGCTTTGCACTGATTGGAGATGCAACAAGAACTTGTGAACTAACAGGATGGTCTGGCAGTAACCCCACATGTGGTGAGTATCAATATCTTTCACTATTGTATACAAAACACTATACTGTCCTCATTCCTTTGAACAAAGAAATAGAAGCTGCAATGGGACCTGGACACTTTGAGACCAGCTATTTCCACTCTTTCAGAGTATGGTTTACCTTGAGCTTTGTATTCCCTGTAATAGAGGTTTCAGTACTACTCATGCACCACATAGATACTTGCTAGTCATAGTATGGAGCAACTGCACAGAGTCACCATAAGAGACACTGCATGGATGCAACTGCTGCTGGTTGGCAGCATTCTCGGCCATTTCCATTTGACAGTCTCTTAATTTGTATTAACTGTAGCAGTATGGTTTGGTTCTCCCTTTTTATTGTTGTTTTATCATATAGAGAGTCCACTAAGAGAGGTAGCAGTAAAAAAATCCACTTTACACTTTTATTTTGACTGCAAAATAGTTTTAAATGCAGCGTAAATCTAAACCTTTTGCATCAGAATTCCTTAAAAAGAGACATACACAAAATAAATGGATCAGGAAAATATTTCAATTAGAAGAATATTCTCACTTATAAGGGAAACAATAAATTTAAAGGGACACTGTTTCAATATTTTGAATTGGGGAAATTCCTGTAATTACACCTTCAATGTGCTCTCTTTGAAGTATTTGAATGCGATCGTGCCGATATCATCAGTCCCGATAACGGAGCAGTCAGTGTGAATGGGTCCACACTTGGTTCTGTTGCTACTTTCACTTGTAACGACAGCTACACGTTGATTGGAGATGCAACAAGGACTTGTCAGCTCACAGGATGGTCTGGCAGCAATCCTTCGTGTGGTAAGTTAATAGTCACAAAACTGGTACATTTACTGTGGTACCGTGGACTCCCTCTAATCCGGCCACCTTTGGGGCCAGCAAAGGTGTCCTGATTAGACGGGTGGCCTCATTTCAGGGTGCATGGACTTATATTTTAAGTGTCCTGATTAGAGGGGTGGTCTCATTTCAGCATACATTGAGACTTTTTTTAAAAGTGTCCTGAATACAGGGGTGGCCTCAGGAAGTCCACTATAATGGTTACAAATTCATTAATTTATGGAGAAAATTTAAGTGAATTTAATCTACGAATGATACAGTGTTTGATTGTGGTTCTACTGATATCATACGACCGGAAAACGGAAGTGTCTCACTGAATCAAACCACCCTTGGTTCTGTGGCTACCTTTGCATGCGACTCTGGCTTCACTTTGATTGGAGACACAACAAGGACTTGTCAACTAACAGGATGGTCTGGCAACAACCCTTCATGTGGTATGTGTCAACAAAAACATTCATGTTCTAACAACTATAACCTTCTATATATTTATTCTTCAGCATTTGATTGTGGTTCAACTGATATCGTACAACCAGCGAATGGGAGCGTAGTGTTGGACCAAACCACTCTTGGTTCAGTGGCGAATTTCTCATGTGACGCTGGCTTTGCACTGATCGGAGATGCAACAAGGACTTGTCAACTCACAGGATGGTCTGGCAGTAACCCTTCATGTGGTATGTGGTGTCTATTATGCTGAATGTCAAGAAAGTACAAAGCAATATTGTTGGATAAGCAAGCACTTAAACAACAATAAACAGTTTGTCGTATAGGACATTTCAGGTCAATCTTGTCCTGTTACCTCATGCCTTTGTCAGATTCAACAGGGTTCACAATAACAGTCTGTCCTGGACATTTCCGATCAAAGGTCCTTTGTCCTCTGACTAGAATTTCTATTATGACTATATTTGCATGCCCTTAGCCTTATACCCAGCACTTAGCCCTACACTGTAAAAACGGGGGGTGTCATGGCAACATGCGCGAAAATGACACCAAAAATTTGTGCTACCATAACACCTAAAAGGTGTAGCTACACTGATGGTGCTATGACAACACTGGTGTCATTTTCGCACAAAAAAAAATACACCCAAATTTGGTGTTACCATGACACCCCGTGTAGCCTTAGTCACCAGCTGCAAGGGTTTAGGCTATTTAATTCACACTAGCTAATGGGCCGGAGTACGAGAGCCTCTAATATTAGCTATACATGTACAGCAATTTAACTCTTCTTACAGTCTCTGATTGTGGTTCTGTGGACATTGTGAGGCCAGAGAACGGGACAGTTCAGTTGGATCAGACCATCCTTGGCTCCATGGCAATCTTTGCATGCAATGACAACTTTCAATTAGTAGGAGATGAAGTGAGGGTCTGTGAACCAACAGGCTGGTCTGGCAGCAACCCGTCATGTGGTATGTTTATACTATCAGCATTTTACCATATAATTATTATGCCACGAATAATTTATGGTGTAAAATGTGATTTTTGCAAATTTTAATGTATGAACCATCGTTTGTTGTTGTTGTTGTCGTTGTTGTTGTTGTTGTTGTTTCTGCATTAATATTTCAAATGAAATCCACAAAAATTTACCCCCCACAAAAATTTCTAGTCGAGGTTACAACAAAATTAATATCACAAACGCCACTCTACAGAGTAGTAAAGAATTGAGAAAGTTCTAACAAAAATCCTATACAAAATCTTATAGAGTTTGACTGTGGGTCTGACAATATTGTAAGACCTGAGAATGGAGCAGTCATGTTGAACCAGACCACTCTTGGTTCAGTGGCCATCTTTTCCTGCAATAACAGCTATGAATTGGTTGGAGATGAAATAAGAACTTGTGAAGTGACAGGATGGTCTGGCAACAACCCCACATGTGGTATGACTCAAACTTTATGCGTTAAGAACGTCTAAATGCAGACACTTTTGGAGTGTCTTGACTAATCAAGGGGATGTTCCTTAATTCTGGGATGAATTAATAATTGCCAAAAGTGTCCTATTCAGGGGAGTATAGGGTTTCCACTGCTGTTATGATTATAATGTCATCTACTTTAATCTCATCTCAGTGTTTGATTGTGGCTCTGCTGATATTATAAGACCAAACAATGGAACAGTTGTATTGAATCAGACAACCCTTGGTTCAGTTGCTACTTTTGCATGCAATGCTGGCTTTGCACTGATTGGAGATGCAACAAGGACTTGTGAACTCACAGGATGGTCTGGCAGTAACCCTTCATGTGGTACGTATGTGTCCATACAAACCATTCACTTGCAAGCAATACCAGTAATAATTCCAATCAACCTCTAGCATTTGACTGTGGCTCTGCTGATATTGTAAGACCAGATAATGGAATGGTTGCGTTGAATCAGACGACTCTTGGTTCAGTTGCTATGTTCTCATGCAACACTGGCTTTGCACTGATCGGAGATGCAACAAGAACCTGTCAACTCACAGGATGGTCTGGCAGTAACCCTTCATGTGGTGAGCATAAAGCAAATAGTTCATATAGCTAATTATGAATATCACTAACTGCCAACTACTGTACTGAACATAGTTTTTGACTGTGGCTCTACTGACATTGTAAGACCAGAGAATGGGAGGGTCACATTGAATCAGACGACCCTTGGCTCAGCGGCTACTTTCTCATGTGATGCCAGCTTCGTTTTAGTTGGAGATGCAACAAGAACTTGTGAACTAACAGGATGGTCTGGCAGTAATCCCTCATGTGGTACGTAGCTTACTATAGTGCAAACTTTAGCATCTATTCCAGAATAAGATGCATATATTTCAGTTCACTTCTTCATACTTAAGTTCTATGATATTTGGTGTGGAGATAGTCCAACCATTATAGAACACAGGACAGAAGTCTGGGACAACTTCATCAAAAAGCATGTTTAATTGGAAAAGAAATACCCAAGACTGTCATATGCCCATATCAATCATTTCTACTTTCAGTATTAAAATTTAATATGAGTGTCACATATACTGTTATAATAATTATTGAGGAACTAATTCCTGTGATCACCATGCAGTGTTTGATTGTGGCAGTGCTGACATTGTAAGTCCTGGCAATGGCAGTGTGAGTCTACCTGGGACGACTCTTGGCTCTGTTGCTACTTTCTCCTGCAATGATAACTTCACGCTGGTTGGAGACACCACAAGGACTTGTCGACTCACAGGATGGTCTGGCAGTAACCCCATATGTGGTAAATACAGAATACTAAAATTAATGGCTAAATGGTGTTAATACAATTTACAACTTAAGTGATTTCAATATATCAATTTAGCAGCTACGAAGAAAGTTTTCAGATTATCAATTCCAGCATTCACCTGGCATTCACTATAGCTAACTGCTATAACTTTCTCAATTCTTAACCGAATTTCAAATTTCAAACACCAGCAGAGAGAGTGGATAATCAGGTCTCTGTTGATACATTAAACTAGAAATTTGGTTAAGAATTGAGAAAGTTATAGCAGTTATAGTGAATGATCAAGGGGCAAGATGAAAGGCCCATAATTATTTATGAGATATTTCTCTTGTGACCTCCATCAAACAAGTAGTTCAAAATAATAAATCTACTTCCTTTCATTAGTTTGAACTTTGAACTATTAACCACTGATTATTAATAATAACAGTAACCATATTATTCTGCAGAATCTATGCGCAACGATACCGTGATCGGCGATCCACTCTTCACTGTCCCACTATCCGATAGCCAAACCGGGCAAACCTATGACCTTTGCTTTGAAGTGCACGGACGAAACAACTCGATATTCAATTTCATATCTGACGAATGTGTCAGTGTGAATGCTAAATATTCACCAGTAGGGGACTTGAATATCATCAGCGAGATTGGTGTCAGGACAGAAGGAGAGAGTGGAGAATGTAGAGATATTCGGGTGAGTCTTGAAGGTTGTGCAGTCTCCACCAGAACCATGGGAGGAGGAGGAGGAGCTCTTGTTGGATTAGAACCAAAGGACACCTTGAAGACGGATGGGATTAGTGTTAGGAGGTACAGGGAAAGAGTTCGCATCTCCGTTCCAAACTGCAATCAAGCCAGACTGGTTTTCTGGGTGATTTGTGAGCGAGGGGCGATAGACATGATTCGCTTCCAAGTAGCTCACGGACTCAATCTGAGAGCAACTGCCCACGGACTTCTTGGTAAGTCATTTTACAATTTTTTTCAGTGGAACTGCCGATAAGGACACTCCATAAAAGGACAAAACCTTTCAACAAAGGACAAGTACCTTTGTATTACACTTCAACAAATATCAAAAGGCTGGTGTCCATTATTCAGAGATTTCACTGTAGTAAAGTGATAGAGAAAAAGCCATATTCCCACGCCAATGTTTCATCTTTGCTTCCTTCACATGCAGGACAATTCTGGAATGTGCCTGTGGCAGTTGAACCTTTTTCCACACCATCACCATCACCATCACAAAATGTCGAGGACGAACGACCCAAATTCAAAGTGACAATCCTGTCCGCCCACGACTCTCCCTCTCGCTCCTTCCGGGCAGAAGAGTACCCTCGGACATGGGACAACACCAAACAGACCTGTTACTATGCTGGCAACACCCAAGGAGGTCCTGATGTGGACGCTAACATTAAGGACTCCGTGATTGAGGGAAGTTATGAAGATTACGTCATGGAGTCTCTCTTCAGCACCACGTATAAATATGCCAAGTGGAAGAGTGACTGCAATCCTTAAAGACTGATTCATTACATGTGGCTACATACACCAGAGTTTACTAACAGATTACTATTTTACTTGGAAGATATACTAACTTTCTATTATGATAATAAAAATAGTATTTGTATAACAGTCCCCCCTTCCTTATTTCAAATACAGCCCTGCATGATTAGCTAATAAAGTGCACAGCTGTAATTAATACATTTAAGTCCTCCCATTGATATTTTATGGGACTGGAGATTCATGAATGGTTGCATTTCATTTTGGGCAAATCCAAATTAACCAAGATGATGAGGAATAACAGAGGAACCTCTCTATAATGGCCACCATTGGGGGGAATGGGTATCCTTAACGCAAGGTTTTTTGTTTTGTTGTTGTTGTTGTTGTTGTTGTTGTTTCAATGTACTACACTGAATAGTGATACAGTCAGGACCGAGAAGAGTGGTAAGGTGGCTGCTCATCAGAGGTGGCCGGTTTCACTAATTCACTTATGTTTACTGTATGCATGTCCCATACAATACAGTATATTTCAAACTTAAGCCTCCATGTACTACATTTATGCTTGCATTATTCTTTTGTAGCAGAGTGGTAATTTCAGCTCCCATGCAAGTATGGTGATTAAGCAAGTCAGAGTTCAAGGTTATTCATTGCACCATGTCAGCAATGAGCATGCAATTGGGTAAGCTAAATTGATATTCATAGCTAATAGATTCAAGGAATAAAGATGACACATTTTCTTTGAGGGGAAATATCACGGTAAATTCCAAATGATTAGCAAGCAACATATATACATTCAAATAAGCTTTTAAGCTTTTCTATAGAGCTTTGCAGATAGAAGAAGCATGTATCTTAGAAGAATCATGCATCTAGTGCTAGTTGTATTGGTTGTGTCAGTAACTATTACTTATAGCCAAGAGCCAGAGCTAAGAAGGAATATAAGCAGCTGTACTCCAATAACATTAGCAGATCTAGGAAGCAGTGAGATACTGAGTAACAGTGGTTTAGTAGCAAGAGTTAATGCCAGAGATGGTGAGATACCTGTGGTGAAGATTCTTGAGCACCAAGTGGTGTGTGAGGCTTCAGGTTTGACTAGAGGCAGTGTTAGTGCTACATCAGTGGTGGTTAGATTTGAAACCATTCAGTACATCAACATTGACTGCAATGAGCAAGCTGGGAGATCTGAAGGGAGCTTCCTGGAGCCACAACCCACTGTACAGATTGGCAGAACCATAAATCCAGCAAATTTGATCTCCTTTATGCTAACTACCAACACTATGTGTGGCCTCTGCTCAGATAATGCAAGCACTCCCGACCACTGCCTCAGTGAGTATTAGCTCGGCCGTAAAGTGCACGATTTTTATGGGGTCAAAGTCATGTAATAAATTGAAGTGTGAACTTTATGTATTCAAAATCAATTTTACCCCATAATACCTCCTACATATATATTACTGATATTCTTCTACCAGTAAATTGACAACAATAATCATAAGGGATTTATATAACTTTTTAAATTAGCTACTTCTCTCTTGCAGTGTGTGATTCTTCATGCAATGAAGGACAGAGGAGATGTGTTGGTCCAGGCCTCAACCAATGCTGCAACTGGTACCTCAACGGCAGATGTGTGGCAACCTGCCCCTCCCCTTCAGTGGGAGACATGAACACATTCAATTGTGGTAAGAAGATATTATGTATACTTATAAAATATGTATAACTGCTTCAACAGTATATGGTCTATTTGCATGCACTCACATGGCACTTTGGATTCTTTTCCAGCTATGCTGGTTCTAAGTCACTAATATTCTATAAACTGTTTGTCAATATATATATAAACCTTTGTTTTGCAGTGTTTGATTGTGGCTCCACTGACATCGTAGCACCAGATAATGGAAATATCAACTACAAGGCAACCATCCTTGGATCTATTGCGGAATTTTCTTGTGAAAGTGGATTCACATTAGTTGGAAATGCGACCAGGACTTGCGAACTCACAGGATGGTCTGGCAATAACCCTTCATGTGGTATAAACTGAGCATGCATATAACATACATAGCTACCAATACAAAATGCTTCTGGGTTTAGCTATGCAACTCGGGATTTATGGAGAGATAAATTATAATTTCTGTATACTGTATGTAGTATCTCATATTCACGCTTCCACTATTGATAATTCTTCTATAGATCTCAATGTAGGCATAGTGGTTGGCTCAGTGGTTGGCTCAGTGATAGGTGCTCTCGTCCTCATACATCTCATTATAGCACTGATAATAATTGTGATTGTGTGCTGTAAGAAGAAGAATAATGATGTGGTGCCATTCAGCAAATAGTTGTCTAGTTCAGTATTATACCATACCAAGTAGCTTACATGTGTGACTATTTCTTTGATTGTGCATATTTTTGCTGTATTGCTAGAAAGTTATATTTTAAAGTTGATAGAAAGTTTTATGCTCTATTGTTAGAAAGTTGTTGTTGTTGTTGTTATATATATAATATACTAGCTGATATTCATAGCGTATTAGTGATGATTTCTGACTTCCCAAAGAGAATATTTGGGTGTGGTCTTCTAAATGTGGTCTTCTAAAAATGGCTAAATTTGGCCATTATTCTGGGTAGAACCCTATTAGGATTCTGTATTGACATTTGAGCATGCTCAGGGCATGCAGATATAGTATATGTGGCACATTCAATTTTTTGTAAACAAGGGTTTTGAAGTATAATCTGGTAAGGATCAAAAACAGGAGGTAGCAGCTTAGTGGTTAATATGAAAAGCACTGAAGTGCTAACCCTAATTCTCTAATTCTTATCATAAATGATAGAAAGTCCTTCCTCCTTATTTTAAATGCAGCCAAACTGCAATAACTATCATTAAAGATGTTTTATGGGACTGGGTATTCATGAGAGAATGGTTGCCAAATACCGCACTAACTCACTTACGCTTAATACAGTATAAAACACAGTACATGTTACCATAGCACTTACATTCTCTATAAACCATAAGTACATTGAGGATCAAGAGCACTAAGATCTACACATTAATTTAGCTCTACATACCATATCACTTACCTTTTCTACAAGTGATAAACTGTATATTGAGGAGTGCATTAGCTTAGTTATGGTACATATATTACGTGAGGATTATAACTCTTTTGAAATGATCTGACAAATGTCAGACAGTTGATCGGCCATATTATGATATGGCCTTTAAATAGATACATTCCTAATTAAGTGTGCAATATGGGCCAATATTATGTCAGACCAAAGCAAATCTTGATCAGATATTTGACCTTTTGACCCAGTAAACGGCCTATGGCAGACTGTTATAATCCTCACTGACAAGTGATACACGTACTATACATTTAGAGTGTTATTCATACATTACTATTAAACTTACCTTCTCTACACTACAATTGTGTCGATACCCTGATCTTTCACTATAACTGCTATGATTTCTAATTTCAGAAAGAAAGAAAAAAACTCATAGAGTAGTTGATCGATCAACTCTCTATTAAATGTGAAAATTTAGAATAGAGCAGATAGTTATAGCGAATGATCACGGTATCAAGTGTGACATTGTACTGTGGAGCCAGTTAAAGATTACTTGGTGTTTATATGTATGTACTCATGTATTATCATTATATGTGCCCTGATATACGTGCCCTGAGGGTATAGCTATATAGTGAGGGTAGGGCTAGTATACTCACGGTTTGATGGTTATTTTCATGGCATTCATCAGTGGGTCCCTCTGCTTGTTATCAGCTGCATTCACTACAAGCCACAAGGTTTGGTAAAATACAGATAATTAAGATCATGGGGGGGGGGGGGGGGGGGGGGGGGGGAGGGGGGTGGTGAGAGGGGAGGAGAAGGGGAGGAGAGGAGAGGAGAAGGAGGTGGAGGAGGAGAAGGAGGAGAAAGAGGAGGAGGAGGAGGAGAAGGAGGAGAAGGAGGAGGAGGAGAAGGAGAGAGGAAGGAGAGAAGGAGGAGGAGAAGGAGGGGAGAGGAAGGAGAGAAGGAGGGGGGAAGGGGGAAGGGGGAGGAGGGAGGAGAGGAGGGGAGAGGGAGGATGAAAAGAGGAGGACCTGAAGTGGCCAAGAATGGGTCTGACTATCACATATTTTCCCATTCTTGTATCTATTTGTATCTATTTACCTAATATCTCATCAAAGATCTTGTAAAGTCCGGGTACAAAAGTCACCATACGTTTAATGATAGCATCCTTTTCATTGTCATACACGTACATCGGTTCCTTGGTCTCCTCGACAGATCCCACATAGGTGTCGGGACGGAGGAGGATGTGTTCCAACTGGGTCTTGCGCTGGTAGATGCGTTCAACCGAGAGTCTCTTCTTGCCCTTTTCATTGTCGTCCAGGCTGATAAATACGTCCTCCGGCTTCTCAATATGCTGTATATACAGGAAACAAATCAATCAGCATAATTATATCATTACTAGTTTTTTAGGCCATTAAAATTTTTCTTCTTTTTTTTTCATTGGCACATACACTCATCCTATGAAATGAGTTTTCATGAGTATTTGTGCACAGTGCAGTTTATGGTAAATAAAGACCAGATTTTCCATGTATTATATCCAACCTTCCCCCCTCTGAGGACAAGGATGAGGCTATGGACTAGGGCTCTGCTCAGAGCCACACTCAGGGCCTCTATCCACCAAACTGCAAGTTTTGGTGATGTGTTTGTTCAGCCGGAGTAGTTAAGCAGTGGGCTAATCACGAAGACCACATGAGCAGAAATATAAGGAATAGTATGCATGTGATAATTATAGAACCATGTGCTCATTTCAGGTTGGTAAAGGGTCAATAATTTGGAAACTCAAACCACATCAAAGGAAAGTAAAATTGCCTACACCAGCCCAACTGAAAAATGTAGGGAGAACACTGCATTATCTTGAAAATTAATATAGCTAGCTATGGGGCATGTAATAGTCTAAACAAAGCTTTAGAGCTTGTAAGCCCTCCAGGGCCCGCCAGGAGGAAAAAACCCACACTCTATACTTATTCACTTATCAGACTTACTGTAGGTGCTTTACTCGTGGCCATCTCCAAATACAGAGATCAAAGAACTCGAATAATTTCCTATCAAGCTCTCTCGACGTGTACAAAGTGAGTGATATACCAATATGCAGTGGACCGTGGTGGCGGGTTGATATTCTAAAAGATGCACACCCCTTTCATTCGTACTACCCGCCGTTTTTTTTACGCATGCGCTATCAGTTCATGGGCACTCCCAAGTTTTACAGAAAATAAGAGGAGTAAATATGTAGCTAGGTAAACTGATGTGGTTCCACCATTGTCTAATTCTCAGCAATCTTTATTTCTATTGATTGATAGTTACTTGGAAGATCAGGAATGGGCCATTTAGATATCGGCCACATGCAGAAACCACTCTCAGTTCCACAGTCCAGGCAAAGAGCTTCATCACAGCATGGGATGATTGGTGCATGCTTAGAACAAGGCATTCCTGGCACCGAACATGAAGGTGGTCTTCCCTCTGTCAGTCTTGCTGCCATTAGTAGGAATGTTAGTGAAATGGAGACCATCAGACATAAACGATTCATCACTGAATTAGCTAGCAATGTGGAGCTAATCTGCAACTTAAATTATGTCACTTTGTTTCAGAGCTGTAGCTATAACACTATAGCTAGCTAACTATCAAAAACTGTTCCCTTTCAAAGTCTGAAGAATAATTATTGCTAAATAGTAGCTTGCTATTCTTGGTCTAGCCACTAACTTATGACTTCCTTTCCAAGAACAATAAAAGAAAAATGTATTGGACAATAAGTACATCCCATGATTATTATGGATATCTTCTTTAATACTTGTATACTAGCCCATAGTGTAGCTACTGAATCAATAGGATGTTTGGTCAAGAATGTGCATGTCCTTAGCTACTCTTTTGGCCACTGACTCATTACATTAAGGATGAGTTCACCAGCTCCTTGCATGGCTCCCTCTTCCTGCTGCTATAGCAAATTCATTAGCTATATCAGGGGTGGCTGAGGACCCAAAAAAGTTGGGGGGGGGGGGGCTCAAAATTGCGCATCGATGACTACTCCCGATGAGCTGTAATGATATTCATGAAGGTTTTGATTCTATACATGCAGTCACTAATGTACAATATCATTAGTGACTAGACAGTAGACTTTACTGCATGCTGCAGTTAGTCAATTATATAATGGGTCAAAAAAAGTGGGGGGCTCAGCCCCACCTGCTAAAAAGTGTGTGTGTGTGTGTGTGTGTGGGGGGGGGGGGGGCTCTAGCCCCTCTCACCCCCACCCTCAGCTGCCACGTATATAGTCCAAGGAGGCAACTAACCTATAACCTCAGAGGTGTATCCACAGAATTTTGAGTTGTCCGGTGCCAGTGTGCTTGTGCGTGGAAATTTTCTGATCAGTAAAATTATGCTAGACTATGTGAATTTTGCAACAACAAAAAAATGGATCATGATGTGGTCTGGTGAAAACCGGACGAACCGGAGTGGATAATGTCATTTCATAATATTATAGTAACACCTTAAGTCTGTCACACTTTATTATTTCTGAGACACCCAATAAAGTAAGAGGGGCTAGATGGCATGCTTTGCATGCTGTATGGTCATGGCCATATGGATAGTTACACCCCTGAACCTAAACTGTCAGAGTGAAACGAGGCATGGTATTTGGCACCATGGCGTGAGATTAATAAGTGTGCTAAATCTATAAAGTTTATCAGGTAATACAGTCATGATCATAATTATTAAGAATCGTATTGCACAGATATAGCTATAAAACTAGCTAGATACAAAGAGATATTCATCACTAGCTATTTTATGTTCTTTTTCGTTTCATTGCTTGAGTATCGGGTGAACGCAGAATCCATTTTCAGTTCTGCAGTCGAAGCAGATTGCATCCCCACAACACGGAATAATGGGAGAGAATGTCGAACAAGGCATTCCTGGAACTGAACATCCGGGTGGCTTGCCTTCCACCGAAGTGACAGCCACTGCTATTAACAGAATTAGTGAAATGAAGACAAGAAACTTCATTATCGCTATGATGAGTGTGGAGCAATGATTGATCTTCCAGTTCTAGCTACAAGATTGAGCAAGTCACGAATTAGCAGATGGCAGCTCCAATTGTGAGCTACAGCATTAGCATACTGATACATACGTAGCCTCTTCTTTCAGACAATAAAGTAACTATGGTTACAGTGCATGCTTTTTACAGTAACTAGCTTGCTAATAGAAATCTTCATTGCTTCCTCTACACAGTGAAAGAAGTAGCTAATAATAGCTAGCCTATCTTCTTTCTTATTGTTTTTGTACAGAGAGAGAACTCTATTGTCAAATTCTCTGTCTTGGCAACACTGAATAATGAATGAAGCCAGACACACTTTCTATTGATTCTCCCATTCAACCTATAGTTTGCTATAAATCATAAGGAAGGCACTCAATTTATGGACTAGCTATTATTTAGGTCGAATAGCCAGCCATTTGAGGAGGGAAACTGAATTAACGCACATAGCTAGAGCTCAATAGTTAACTTTGAAGTGATTGCACGATTCAAAGCAAAGAAGCAGATTTGCTATTAGCTATTGCAGTAACTGATTTTTTGTATTTATATAGCTAGCTATTTTGCATCAGGATGACATCAACAGTGAAGAAATACCTTGTCATTCTCGCCTCAATGGCATTTTTCTTGCAGCTGGCTGCTACATTAAACTTTGAAGAGGATGCGACTTGTCAAGACACAGCAGGAATGCCGTGTTCCACCCATCCTGAGATCAGAAAGCCTTGCTGTGGTGGAATGAAGTGCAAAGAATGTGCACATGAATGTGTCTCACTCTTTGGTTTCTGCGTCTACTCAGAGTATATTGTTCCTGAACATTGAATTTGAGGATAAGTTATATATGACTGTAACATTACCAATCACTGTGTAACATGTATCATTAGACTTACAGAATAATAATTACTCGATAGCTGGGGAGTCCTGTCCGGTAATTACCCGCCAATTTCCCGCGCGCATGCTCCACGGCCACGTGTACAACTCATGCTCACCACGCAATTGCAATTAGTCTCGCGGAGCTAGCCTGACCTTTAACCTACTTACACCACTGCTGAAGACAGAAAAATGGCCCTGGAACTGAACAAGGTACTTATAAGCGATTCGGTGGACCCTTCCTGCCGACAGATTTTGGAGGAGGCTGGGATAAGTGTGGACTACAAACCAGGCCTTCCCAAAGAGGAGCTACTCTCCATTATCAAGGTAAATGTATACAATTGTAGGGTCACTTAAAGATGATTTCTCCTGGAAGGAGGAGGTGGTGTGCACCAAATGGAAGAACAGGTGGGAGGAGATGGGGAAATCCCCTTCAGTAAAATTTTTTCGAAGATGCTGGACTGTAGATAAACCTGATAGGTAGATATCTGAAAAGCCAATGAGATCACTGATAACTGGTGTGTGTTTTAGCCTTGCCAGATCTTTCTAGTGCCAAGGTCAAATTATCTGCAAATGCTTGAAGCTAGCTGGAGAAAAAATAGCCTGTTAAATATCAGGTTAATTGCATTTATACTCTATGCTTATTCATGCAAAAGCTTTGTGAGCCTCGTGCATTGAAAGGGTGTTCTGCTCCTCCCTGAATAAGCATGGCCATGAAAAATCTGTGTATTAAAAATGCCTTCTCAACAATAATCAAACCCCACTCCCCAATGCTTATTCTTGTCTGGGGACAAATGGGCCATGTTAAAACTTGTTTTTGTCTTCCAAAGATTTTGAGTATGATAGGCCAACATTAAATCTTCAAATTCCCAATCCACAGGATTACAATGCTCTTATAGTGCGTTCAGCTACCAAGGTTACAGAGGAGGTCATAGCGGCAGGGACACAGCTGAAGCTGATTGGACGTGCTGGAACTGGAGTGGACAATATCGACCTCAATGCTGCCACCAAGAAAGGCATTTTAGTCATGAAGTCAGTTCCTTGTATACTACAGTATACTACAGTAATTCCTTGTATATTACAGATATTACAGGTATTAGAGTCTAGCTGTGTCCTATGTTTCATAATGCCCTAAGGGCTAAGATTTACTGTTTAATCACTCACTAAACCACAGTTGTGAGGTTACCGTACCTTTTGTATTCTGTATCCAAACACATTACATATTGCTGAGTTTGAGGTGACCCTAATGACCTTTACCAGAAGTGAGCCGATGACCATAGCCATTTCTTTCTGCCTCCCTTCTCCCACCCCTCTCCCTCTCTCACCTCTCCCATCCCCTCTCCCTCCTCTTCTCCCCTCCCCTCTCCCCTCCCCCTCCTCTTCTCCCCTCCCCCCTCTTCTTCTCCCCTATCCCCTCCCCTCTCCCTCCCCTCCCCCTCCTCTTCTCCCCTCCCCTCTTCCCTCCCCCTCCTCTTCTCCCCTCCCCCCTCCTCTTCTCCCCTCTCCCCTCCCCTCTCCCTCCCCTCTCCCATCCCCTCCCCCCTCTCTCTCTCCTGTCCTTTATTTTCATCTGAGCAGTACTCCAGGAGGGAACACGATCAGTGCTGCAGAACACACTTGTGCCATGATCTGCTCCCTTGCCAGGTATGCATGCATGTGTAGTCCAAGGGGGTGGAGTCAGTGGAAACCCTCAATATGGAGTTCCTGATATGCAAGCACCACATTGATATTATCTGCTCAATTCTTGACCTTTTTTAAAAAAACACCAGCACAGAGCTGATCAACCACTCTGCCCTGAATTGAAATAGAGATTTTAATAAGTGGATGAGGAAACGTGATTGTTTTTCTGATTGCAGGAACATCCCCCAGGGTTATGCTTCCTTGATGTCCGGAAAGTGGGAGAGGAAGCAGTTTATGGGGGTGGAGCTGGAGGGAAAGACCCTTGGCATTATCGGGCTCGGAAGGATTGGCAAGGAGGTTGCCATTAGGATGCAGTCCTTTGGCATGAAGGTCAGTCTGCATCTGGTGGGAACTCAATTTGATGGGTAAAGTTCTCTGTGCCAGAAAATAATTATTTCGTAATGATCAGCACCACGCGTGGATTAGCTTGGTAATGATGCACTGTTTGGTATACAGTCTGCTTTCTAGGAAATGTCTGACCTGTTTTATAGGTACTGAATGTCACACATCCTATAATGATGACCATTACCAAACTGATCTATGTGAGCCTATACTAATGATGACCATTACCAAACTGATCCATGTGAGCCTATAATAATGATGACCATTACCAAACTGATCCATGTGAACTGACCATTACTGAGCTTATCACATATTCAGCACTAAACTGTATCATATCATTATAATCTTGTGACTTATCATTCTTTTCTCTTTGTAGACGGTTGGCTATGATCCCATCGTACCAGCAGAGGTGGCTGCCAGCTTCAACGTGCAGTTTATGGAGCTTGAGGAAATGTGGCCACTCATTGACTTTGTCACTGTGCACACCCCCCTCATACCCCAGACAAGAGGTACGTGGTCACATGATTGTCATGTGATATAGGATATCCATTCACTCATTGACTTTGTCACTGTGCACACCCCACCCCTCATTCCCAGACAAGAGGTGTTTGGTCACATGATTGTCATGTGATTTAAATGTGGCCAGTCATTGGCTTTGTCAATATTGGACATGTGCATGCAAAATTGGGAAATTTTCAATGTTGATTAATGGTGATGTCCAACAATGGTGACATAAATTAACATGAAAATATAAACATGAATCATTTCCTGATTTGTAGTAAGCACATAATGGCCGTAAGGCCATACCAAATTGATTGCTTATTTCTCAGACTTTTGGAACAAAAATTTGACCAGGCCACCCGGAAAAACAATAATAAAATTATTTATTCAGAAGAGCAGAGTCTCCCCCAGCTGTACTTTCAAACAGGGTGCTTAAGTATATTCATGAGAATATAGTGCCATAGACCCAGCCCACTTTCTTTGAAGTTCTATATCCAAACAGGGTGGCCCGCCCTGCATTTAGTATACTGGGGGGAAACACTGGAAGAGGTATAGCTGCATTAGAAATGCAAGTATGTTCATAAAACATCTCAAAGTTAAACATTAATGCTAAGAATTATATAATAATTATAATGTATAACTAAGATAATGAACTCCTTCACGACTTGCTGCCATAAGCACACTAGAAGCCGTTCTTGATCATGATGGCCAATTTCTCTCTTCACTACTAGTTTTGAGGTAGACATACATTGCTACATCTGAACTGGTCACACAAGCTGATAGGAGCAGATGGGGGTGACATCGTGGGTGTCGACAAACTTTTCATCTTTAGAAATAGCACTGTGAGATATTGTTTTATCTTCAAACTCTACAATCACCTACAAAAACACAGAGGTCATGCTATTATGCTGGTTATCTTAAAAGAAAGAAGGCTCCCAAATGAGTCTTCCCATCCACACTTGACTATTGTCCTCTTTTTCACCACTTCTTGGCAGCACTTCACAACAATGCTCAACCACGTAAAAGTAGTATGATCAAGGGTCCTGATGATGTGGAGTCTGTGTGGACACTGAGCTACTGCTAGAGCAAGAGTTAGATGCGTGATCCATGCGCGTGCTCCTTGTGTGCATGCGCACATGGGGAAAGGAGGTCGAAAAGAAGAAAATTCGATTAAAAAAAAAACCAATCTCCAATAATTTTGACCCACCGGATCTGAGAAACAAGTAATCAATTTGGTATGGCCTAAAAGTGACTTGACTCATGTATTCATCCTCATGAATATTCATTGATCAATGGCAGCCAGATTCATCATTCCGTGAGGTATAGTTTTAAACCGTAATGTTATGATGCATGTCCAACCTCCTGATCCCTGGCCAAGAGGTTACATTGTCACATGATCAGCATAATTATGCTCAAAATTAATTTCCACAGAGTTAAAATGAATTACTTACCAACTAAACTTGTCAAGTGCAGTAAGCATCTGGTTTCCTTCACTGTTTGCAATTTTGTTATAGAGACTCTTAGACTACCAGGAATATAGAATGGATAGTTAGTCAGTGTGGGATTGCATAAGCTTTCGTCTGGTGTATTAAAATACAATGAGGACCACCTGTATCCAGAGACCACCCTTCTATGAGACCACTTGGTTATGTTCCAAAAGTTGCATTTTGACCTAGAGGTGGTTGCTGTAAGCAGGTTTAGAATGCACATAGTTTTGTTGTTGTTATTTTACTCTCTCTCTCTCTCTCTCTCTCTCTCTCTCTCTCTCTCTCTCTCTCTCTCTCTCTCTCTCTCTCTCAGGTTTGATAAACGACGTGGTGTTTTCCAAGTGCAAGAAAGGTGTGCGAGTGATCAATGTGGCACGAGGTGGGATCATCGATGAGGAGGCACTTCTCCGAGCTCTGGTGAGTGGGCAGTGTGGAGGGGCTGGACTCGATGTCTTCACTGAGGAACCTCCAAAAAACAGGTAAGCAACTGAACCAGTAATTCCATGTAATATTGTACTGATATAAAGTGTTGTATTGTGCAGTTTTAGTTGAAATTGTCCCTAAACTTTTGTCATGATTTCATAATGGTTGGACTATCTCAGCACAAGCTTTCAGCCCTAGAGATACTTTGATGAAGTCCCAAACTCCTGTCATTATACAACATCAAATTCCATCCCTATGGGTTACTATGACTTATAAGAGAGAAGTGACCATTATTCTGAAGCAAAAGTAGAATAAGTTTAGCAGATAGCAATTGGTATCAGATTGAAGCATGACTGGAATGAAAATCAAAAAATAATAATGATAAAGTCATAGTTGGTTGAAGATCTATTTTAGCATTCAATTTTCTCAAATTTTGACCTAAGTTCACATCACTGAGAGAGCTGATCACCCACTCTATGAACTGAAATTTAGATTTGGTTAAGAATTGAGAAAGTTATAATGAATGATCAAAGGTGTTGATGTTGTGTCTTGCATGTTTAGAGAGCTTGTGGAACACCCTAAGGTGGTAGGCACCCCTCACCTCGGTGCCAGCACAGTCGAGGCGCAGCTCAAGGTGGCCCAGGAGATCGCTCAGCAATTTGTGGCCGCCACCAAGGGGGAGGGGCTGATGGGTGTGGTAAGTTTATATCGCAGAAATTGCAGGAACTTGGTTATGTCCCAATAGTGCTTGTATCGTTAGTTTTAAAGAGACCAAAAGACCATTTTTAGTGGTCCAAAATATGTACCTGCAGTAACCTAAATAAAAGGTCACTCTAAATAAAGGATGATTTCTAAATAAAGCACACTTGTTTAGGACCAATCATTAGACCTCTGCATAAAGGTCACCTCTCTATAATTGACAAAATGTTTGAGAGGATCATTCTGCAAGTAATGCAGCCATCTCTTCATTCTCCCAATGTTATTCCATCAATTTCGACCTCTCTAATTAGAGAACCTTCTACTGTTGTCAGGAAGGTTTGGGGAATAGATGGATAGATTTTGTCCTACAATTTACACAACAATGCATGGATTGTATAGGATCAGGTTTCTTACAGTGAATTGCAAGTTGGTTATCCAAAATATAAACCGCAAATTGATTGCAATTTGCATCTATTGAGGAAAAGCCACACGTTCATTCAGGAACAGCCTCAAGTTTACACAGCTCTTTGCATCTTACAGTGATCTTGCAACATGAAATCCAGAACAGCAAAACCAAAATTTACATAGCCTCCTTTCTGGAGTTGGGCTACTTGAAAAGAGGCTAGCTATGTAAATTTCAGTTTTGGATTTCCTGTTGCAAGATTACTGCAATCTGCTGCAACCAACTTGTAGGTCCTTGTAAGCCACTACCTATTTCTCATTCCTTATGGACAATCAGTAAATGTGTGTTCATGCATGTGTAGGTGAATGTACCTCGACTAGCCAATGCTATGACCCCAAGCAATGCTCCCTGGGCACAGCTGGCCACCTGCTTGTCCAAGATCATGTGTTCCTCTGTTTCTTCTCCACCTTCGGAGCTCAGTCTCACCCTCTGTGGCACATCCCTCAAACCACTAGGTATGTACGTAGGTGGGGTCAGAATGGGTGTGGCATGTCCACTCTGAGTGGGCGTGGCATAACACTGTCCAGTGAGCAGTAGTATAATGGTGTTTGAGAATTGGAAAGTTATCACAAAATTAATAATATCATGAGTGACCTTTGATGAATGGATGCCAGGAGAAAGAACCTGACCTATATAGTAGTGAGGATTACATACAGTGGGAAATTTCTGATCAAGATTTGCTTTGGTCTGATATCATACTGGCATAATACATCCCATTGCACTTAGGAATGCATCTATTTAAAGGCCGATCAACTCTTCCCATGATCTGAAGTTTTGTCAGATCATTTTTAAAAGAGTTATAATCCTCACTGGTATTTATTTCCAAGGGTGATTAGTTTCTGTGATTGTTGTATAGGAGAATTGCTGAGTTCAGCAGTTTTGATTGGATGTTCCAAATCGACCGACATCAACCTCATCAATGCCAAAGCCCTCTCCAGTGCAAAGGTCAATGTGGTCACCAATAGCAACGAGTGTAGTTGTATCCAAGTTGGATGTGAAGGAGGAGTCCACCTCACAGGAATGGTACTTGGGCCTGTTCCAGTTCTGAAAGCTGTAAATGGAATGGAATGTGGACCAACCGGATTGAGTGGGAGTGTCATTTTATTGAAAGGAAAGTCAGTCAAAGAAGTTGTCCAATCAGTGGATGGAATCTTGCAGGTCAGAGGTCAATTCAACAATTAGAGTGGAAAGGATATTCTGAAAGTGGACAAACCTTTCAATAAAGGACAATCTACACTTTATACAAATAACCTCCAAAAGAGGACAACCTCTTTACAAAGGACAAAAGGATAGTCCCAAGTGTGTCCATTATTCGAAAGTCCCACTGAAAACATTTTCCTTAAAACTTTTGTGTAAATGATTTTTTTTTTTTTTTTTTTTGTCTGTAGGTTTCTACATGTGGTGATTTTGTGGTTGCTATGGTGAATGCTCTCCCGTCCAAATGCCCCGAGGGGTGTATAGCTTGTGCCACATTGTAAAACACTTGTTGCAAAAAGTTGAATCTCGTTGAACAAACTATAGTTAGATAGGAGTGATCATCAGTCCACAGGTTTCGTTATCACAACCCTTATCCCTTATAGTTCTGCCCTTATATTATCTCTATTGAGTTTAGTGCATTTTTCGTTTTGGAACATTATGAAAATTGTTTATTCTCAAAGTTCATATATCTTGTAAGGTAAATTATTTAGCTAATCATTGGTCTCATACTGTAGCAGCACTACCTCTGTGAAGATGTAGCTAGCCTGTTCATCAAAAACATGGAATCTTCTTTCTTTGAATCTGCAGACACCTCAAAAGAAGGTTCTGATAGCTACTAACAATGCCCTATTTAGCAAGTTTCACTATTTGTACTGTTATTATATGCCTGGAATGTTCAGAAGGTACAGATTATAATTTCTAGCAGTATCTTGTACACAAGGGAGGGCATGACTAGTACATGCAGAGTTGTGGAAAACAGTCGTATCTCACATGCAGGGATGATGGCATAGCTACAACTAGCAGAAGATGATCAGTTTTGATCCCAAAGGTTATTGTTACTTGCATGGTTTTTATGCCTACACCATTAGCAGTTGCTTGCATGGTTCCTTCACATGTGCACACGATTGTGTGTCCTTCACATGTTCCTACAGCTTCGGCAGTCACACTATTATACTTCATTACTTGCATAATTTGCATGCGGTAGATTGCCACCGTGTAATTCAGCCTCCAGCACACTAAATAGAGACTTCCTTTGCAATGAATGAAGTGTTCCAGCAACATGTGAGGTGTAGGATGGTCTGCATGCAGAAAGGGCATGGGATTGTAATATAAGCAACCAAATACATTATAAAAACTAGAATAATTCAAGATCCAACAACGTCAAGTGATCAAAATAGAAGCTCTTTGAGCACTTTTTTTTCTGAACTAGATCAATCCAAGATTCAACAAGTGACAACTCTCATCTGAGTTTCGTCCCTAAAGCATGATGACTTCAAAAGTTTTATTCATCACTCTGGCCTTTTTCTTTCTCTGTATGGTCGATTTTACTATATCCTATAGTGTGGGTGAGATATCCAATGGTGAATCTGAGGATAAGTCATTTGAAGACAACGAGTTATCCAATGCCGACACGCAATCCAAAGATTTCCATTTTTGTCTCATACCAGGTGATCGAATTCCCTGCAACATTTTCCCGTTCTTTGATTGCTGCAGGGGTTTCAAGTGCGAAAAGAAATCATTTCATCTATTCGGTTACCCGTTATCTATTGGGAAATGTAATTTGAATTTGAATTTCACACTTCCAACATGGTCCCCTGAACAACACTGAACAGGAAAGAACATAAGATAGCTCTAGCTGGTATGCAATTTTTATACTAGCTAAGTTAGAACTCATAAAAAAATATATATAATCAACTAGCTAACTTTTTTTTTCCTTTTTTCATTGCTGATAGTAATTGAAGTGCATTAATTTTTCTGATCATGTGTTATTGCAAGGTCAGCTAACGAACAGTCAGTTACTGCAGTGCATAGTGTAGCTATAGACTTAGTCAATATATATATATATATGCTATACTGTGAATTTTGCTTGGCAAAGGACTTAGCTAATGATGTTGAGCAAATAGCTATACAAGTAATGTGATAGTGTGACATACTGAGTGATGGTCATAGCTACTAGCTCTTATATTCACTTTTCACTTGCTGACAACTCTCTGTTGCATGACGTACAAATGGTGAAGATTATAACAGGGGCCATTTGCTGGGTCAAAAGGTCAAATGTCTCATTAGACATTGGCTCACAGTTTACTTTTTTTATGCTGGATAGCTACTCCCATGGTCTGACATTTTGTCAGATCATTTCAAGGCTATCTAACTACAATCTCAGTAACTAAAGATAAGCCCGGGGGTAGAATACTAAACAGCTGTGAACTTGGAAGATAGATGAATACGAATACCCAAGTTAGAGTCTGAGATCAAAAGACTGTCTTGGCAGTTTTATTATTATTATTATTATACCCTATGCATTTAGGTCAAGCAAACTTAACTATCGTCACAGCTAGGCTGCTAGCATAATATAGAGAATAATAGGTATGCCAAAGAATCAGGGAATAATGCTGGAATAATAGGGAACATTTTGGGGGATTTTAGGCCAATGTGTGTGATAATGCAACTGGAGTACAACTTTACAAGCAATATGGCTAGCTAGTTGGTAACTAGACCACACTATGTAAATTTTGTCATATGTAGGTATGTTGATGTAAATGACTGTGGTCATTAAAGAGCAACAAACTCTTGCTCTAGAAGACTATTACTAATGCTACAGTATAACTATAGGCACTCATAAAATCCTTTCTTGTAATCTTGTCTTGTCTAATCTTGATGAGTAAAGGTGATCAGCATTTTTACCCTCAAAATTCAAGCAGGCTTGGTGATCCAATGTGCAGTAAAAGTGACATTGAATATTGACCTCCTTTCCTCATGAAAATCTGAAAATCTAGTGACAATAAACAGCAAATTAGTGTGTGGCCTTATGCTCACTTATTGCATAATAATGTTGTACAACACACCTAATAGATCAAGATCAGGAGTGAACTCACTTGCATGCTCACAACAATTCAATCAGATCTCTTGAGTATACATGACATTGTGTTGCTTACAGCGTTTCCATATGCCAGTAACCTTAGACCACCTTCATCACCTCTTGACACCTTATACAGCCCCCCATTACACACACCACTGCACATTGGAACAATCAGGTGCTAACATAAGTGCATGTAACCATTATCAGGTACAATAATAATATAATCTCTATAGCTATTATACCCAAGGCCAGATAGCTAATAGCTAACTGGAAAATAGGAATTAGCTAGCAACTAACTATATATAGTCTGAGATCTCTAACTGAAATCATTGTAACTTTAAAAGGAAGTAAGACAGTATAATTAGCTTATAACTTATTGTACATTATTATAGTCGAATCTCTTATACTGCTTCAGTATATCCTATAGAACTAGCTTGTATTTCAAGCTAAAATGACTCTGGGCCGTCACTCCACCATTCTGATCTACTTTTTGGTGAGCGTGTCTTGTGCTCTCGGCATCTGCCTGGATGAGAATTCCTGGCTGCCTTGCAACTGGTTTTGGTTTCTGAAGTGCTGTAGTGGTCTGGTCTGTTACTCAGGGTCTTGCTTCTACAACTCGACCATTATGCATATGACTACCGATGATATACTTTAAATGGACGACTACTCTCAAGAATAAGAACTAAATTTTCATTATCATTTTTATCATCATGAAATATTAAGTTTTAATTTTTGTATATTGTTACTATTATGATAATAATTATTGTCTGTGGAATCGTACATGTCATCCTTAAGGTACATCAGAACCTCTGATAAAGGACACTCTGAAAGAGGACAAACTTCTCAACAAAAAAGTAATTTTCGTATAATATTAATAACCTCCAAAAGAGGATGACGAAGGACAAAAGGTTGGGTCCCAAGTGGGTCCATCATTCAGAGGTCCACTGTATAGCTGTCATCTTTTGCTCATTGTATATCTTTCGGAGTGTCCTTTATCTGACGTTCCACTGATTTATAGCGATGTACGTACCATGCTATAGTCACACAATCAATTCACTCATACAGACAGACAAAAGAGGAGACGTTCAGATGGTTAACTAACAGCAGATGGTTGAAGGCCAACCTTGCTGTGAAATGTCAATGCTTCAAACTATGCTCTTATCATGTGTCAATGAATTTTTCAATAATATTCATAGGATTTCTTAATAATATTCATAGGTCATGAGTAGCTAGCTATGTGTCTTGTGACACACACTCTCTCTCTCTCTCTCTCCAAACAGCTATATAAACACCTACTATATTTAGGTATTCACTACTAGCTAGTAACTGCAAGTTATATAGCCAAGTGTTTCTTCGTCCTCTGGACACTAAATTGTCATCTCCATCTTGATAACACTGCTAGTGACTTCATTATGAAGGTATAGCTATTACATTGAAGTGATGCAGTAGAACCTTTGATGAAGGACGCTTCAAAAGAGGATAAATTACCTCTCAAAATAAAGGACACTCTAAAAGTACCTTTGTATATAACCTCCAAAAGAGGACAACCTCTCTACAAAGGATTGGGCCCCAAAGTGTGTCCATTATTTGGAGGTTTCACTGTAATACTATTAATCAAAGTCTGCCTGAAGTGATACAAATGTGTGATGTGATTACACTGGGTGGACAGTGGCTATGATTTCAGCCACCACTCAGTTGTCCCTTTACACAGCTAGCTATATATGGCCAACAGAAAATAGTCTACTGCTCAGGCAGAACCTCCTTACTTCCTGATTCAAAATGGTCCGGATAGCTACACTGAATACAAATTACATACCAAGTAGAAAAAAAAAATTACATAAAAAAACAAAAAACGTTACATAAAAATATGTAATGTAATCTAAATAGATAAATAAATATTTCTTCTCTGAATACCTCAGTGCTTCGCTGCCATCACTGATCTTCAAGGTTGTGATATCAAAGGCAGCTCTATTAAATTTATCATGTACAATATTCATGCATTCATGTACATGTACATGCAGGTGACTACAATGCTGTCTTTTTCCTTTGTGTTCATCTCTCTCCTCCATTTTGGCCTGGCCCAACCCCCTCGAGGTAAAACGTGTATTCAGGACAGGAAGACCCAGTGTTCCACCTCTCCCCCTTACAAAATGCCCACCATCCACACCGATGAGAAGTTTCGCTACATCACTACCATCCAGTGTCCCCCGTACGAAAACCCAGGATGGACCAATCCTGCACAAGCCTGCCAGTTCCCAAACACATATAAAATACCACTCAAACCAGTTGTAGCAAACACACCTATTCCTGTTGGAGAGGTCCTGGCTTTTTATGAAAACATCACTTATTTGAAGGTAACAATAATTGAGAAGGGAGATTTTGTGTGATGCGTCACACAAATCAGTTGATAAAATTTAATCATTTAATGATTAATAGAGGCATTTTCACTGATTAATAGGGGTCAATGGAAAATCTGTCACATCTAGATATAGAGGTATTCAATCAATAATACAGGCATTTTAATGATTAACGGTTGAGGCCCACTTCAAACTAGCTAGCTACCCATTTACCTTCAGGAAGATCCCAAGTCTATTCCAACTATTCATTTTCTGATTTTTATCTTCGCAGGAAGATCCCAAACCTATTCTTGGAGTGATGGGTGTTTTGGTGAACGGGATCAACATCTTTGGCGTTGGTTCGCCATGTGGTTTCAGCTCCAAGTGTCCCGAGCAGGGTGGCCCTAGCAAGTACGTGGACGCTGTCGTGTCCGAAGGTCACACAGTGGACGGGTGTGGAGGACACCCAGCTCCCACTCACCAGTATCACGTCCACTCGGGCATTGGAATGACAACCAATTACAAGAGGGAGATGTGCCAACTGCCTCAAGACGTCGCTGGAGAGCACTCCAAGCTTCTTGGCTGGCTCTTTGATGGATTTGGTATATACGGAAGGTGAGGTAATAGGAAGGTTTTCACTTTTCTAGAATCAGACTCAGGGTTCTGCCGTGAAATGGGGTAGGAGGGGGGGGGGGGCTATAATATAAAAGAGCTAGACTTTATGGTAAACATCGTTTGTACATGCCCCCAGGTACTCCCTAAATGGCACTATGCCTACAGATCTCGATTCCTGCGGGGGCCACACCCATGACATTGACGGCGTGGCAACCTACCACTACCACATGCCAGATAGTTTCCCTTGGACCATCGGCTGTTACAAAGGCTGTCCAGAAATCTCCAACAACCCAAGAGAGTTGCAGTTCACCACCAGCTCTAAGTATGGCTGCTAAGGCTATTAACAATGTTTTGTACTTTAATTAACAAGGTCAGGACTGCATCTCCCTTTTGATGGTTACCACAGCAGAGTAAAATTCTCGTGCTTTACTTATTTTTGTGAATTTCAATTCACCTTACAAAAATTGTGTTATTATGCATGTTATACTAACAGAAAGTAAGCAAGAAAACCAACATGAAACCCATAAATAGTGAGACCAGAGGGTACAAAGCTCAAGATATCTAGCAAGAGAGCCTGCAAGAAAGCCAAGAACAAAAGCTACAGAGTCACAAGTAGGCTGAGAAAGCTGAAAGAGAGCCAAGCTATAGCTATGACCACCATAAAAGTTCGTTCACTCACTTAAAAAACAACTATGAAATGTGATAATGAAATAAGATCTTCAGTCTTCAGTATAACTCCTATAATTATTTATATAAATCAGTGATAACCCTACGTGCCGAGGCATCCAGTCTTTTAAAAGACTAACTTGTTAAATTCTCATGGTTTAGTAAATAGTTCTTCGGACTCAAAACAATTCTTATTAATGTAGTCTGTAAGATCTTTCAAATAGCAAACTGATAGAATATCTCAATTGAGCTTTGAGCTCCAAGTGTCCTATCACATAATACTTTCACCATATTATAAGTTGCAAGACAAGACACATCATAACATTAGCGAGTCATTAAATCCACAGACTACAAGAGGGTACGTAGTCTGATCAATAATGCCATTTAGTCAGTCCATATACATGTGGAACCTCCGCTAAAGGAAGGGGACATCATTCTATACAAAATAACAGGGTCAACCTCTCTACAAAGGACAAAGACCGCTGGGTCCCATTATTCGGTCGGAGGTTTTCAATATTTATTGTAGCTCACAATAATTTTTTTAGTGGTACCTGGGGACTTGATATAATACTCAATGTTTATTTTTCCTAATATGGTTTAAATCTACGTTTAGCTTTGAGAATGGCAACTCTCTCCTTGTCCTCCTCAAACTTCCTCCGCAGCTGAGCCACTTGCTCCCTCTGGCTCTCCCTCTGTTGCCACGGATACACACTCAGAGAAATGTCTTGCTTCTTCTTTCTATGTCTCTTGCTCTGTTCATCCGTCTGCAAAAAAACAAAAACAAAAAAAAATGTGATGAGCAATTCAGTGGAGGATAAACTTCAGCGTCCTGATTAAAGAGGTGTTATTGTTTTTTTAATTTAATTTTGAAAAAGTGAATTCAAGGAGTGATCAATAGCACAATACCAAGGATGGCGGAGGGACCCAAAAGGGTGACTTGAATATACAGTGGAACCACTTGGGACAGCGTGTACACAAAAAAGGTAGTGAGAGGTTTGTCCTCTTTCGGAGTCAGTGTCCTTTATTGGAGGTTCCACTGTAGAAGTTTTTTGCATTTCATTAGGGGTTCCACTGTAATGATTAAAGGGTTCTCCCCACAATGGGTCCTACTACTTACTATAATCTTTGGTGTCTTCCTAGTTACTGTGATCCATCCATCTTCATCCGGTTCCCCCGCCTTCTTCTGTTTTTGTATGGCTTCTTCCCGTCTCCTATCGTATAGTGCCACTCCTTCTTCCACAGCAGCCTCCAATGAAGTCACACTGGGATGTCCCAACATGTACTCCCGTGACCACTTAGAGAGACCCACACAGGAGGTGTGGCATGGAATGGGTTCAGAGGTCAAACACAGATTCAATGCAGACATTGCTTCAGATTCAGTTGAAAATACAACATATGCAACATGAAATCCACAATATTCTCTCATATCTTCAGATTTTTCCACTTGACCTGGATTCATACATAGATATACGCTATTCACGTGACCAGCACGTGAGAATAAGTCCTCTATGGCTTCTTTACTGCAGTAAGGTGGCCATCCAAGGGTGAAGAGTGTTTTGTTGTTAGGAGTCAAGTTCGAATTTATTCTGACTGTATGCTTCTTGCAGAAGATAGTGTGCCTAGAAGTATGGATCCTTCCTGGAGACTTAAACATCACTAGTAGTTCCTGAAACCCATCCATGATCACTCCTATTTAATAGCTGCAGCAGAGCAGTGACATGTGATTTGATAAAGGATCGATACATGACATCACCTAATTTTTGGCTCAGCCGCGCGCGCAGCTAGGCCGGCGCGTCAGACGGCGTCATAAAATTAATTTTCACCATTTTTTTCCTTTTGCCTTAGCTAGCGACTTGACGAAGACAATAAGTTGAACAGAAACATGTCTGAGAAACAGCCTCTTGTTCAGGGACAAGGTGTTCCTAATGCTCCACCTCCAGCTTATCAGCGTAAGTTAGCTGCAGCATGCAAGAGTGTTGGTAACTGAATTGAGTTGGTCGGGTGGCTTTAATGTCGGATCGCGGAAACCTCCATAAAAGCAGCAACAGAATTTAGCTAGTCAGCTGCTACATGTCACATAAGTCAACTTCTTTACCCAAGAGACAGTTGTGGGTCAAGCAACCTTCTTGTTTAGTACATGGTGTTGCCATAAACCTGATAGAAATGTGATTAGCTAAGGGAGTTACAATGGTTTGTTTCTGATGTCTACATTTTTTTTGGATTGTGTTAGCTAGCTACTAGCTCTCGGAGGAGGAATGTAGTCGTTAAACCTTTTTTTGTCGTCAGATACTGTAAAAATGAAAGTGTATAAGGTAAAGCAGGACTGTTTCGAACGGCGGGTAATTCCGCATTGTTCAAATATTTCTGAAGCTTCTGAGTTCAATGTTGTAGGATATAATCTACTATAATAGTAGAATATACCTTTCAAATTAGACCTCATAAGCTCGAGGAGTTTTGAAAATATTTGACCCTACGGAATAGCCCCACCGTTCGGAATAGCCCCGCTTTGCCTTACTGCACATTTATAGTGTGTGTAGCTATAGGTAGTGGACCTGGAGTGTGTGTGTATTGGGACATTTAGTGTACAGTGCATACTTTGTTATTATTATGCATATTGGCAGTCCATTGTATATCCTATCTATACATAATCTTCACCAACCAAATAATTTAGTATTAGGAAATTGTGTAGTACTTCATTGTTCAAGTATTATATGCAGTGCACATGAAAGCTATTATTATCTGCTCTAACTTTTCTCAATTCTTGACCAAGTTTCACATTTCAACCACCTTAAGAATTGAGAAAGTTGCATGTAGCATGCAGTAATGATCTGGTATCAAGTAAATGCAATGAGTTAAGCTTATAGGTTGGAAAATATTATAGCTGACCACCATGAGGTCTCTGACTAATTTCCTTTTTTAGCCCCCCAGACTCCTCCTGGCTACTCTGCCCCCTATGCTCCACCCACACAAGCACCCTATGGGGGCGTGACCCAGCAGACAAGCAATACAACTGTGTTTGTGCAGCCAACTCAGCAGACGAGGGTTCTGGTGGACATAAAACCTCCCAACTATGTGGTGCTCTCTGTCATCACCATGCTGTTCTTCTGTTGGATCTTCGGACTCATTGCACTCCTCGTTGGTCTCCAGGTAAGGAAAGGGGTGTGGTCTAAAACTTGTTTTTGCTTTGGAAACCCTAACACAATTCGCTGAGTTATCAATATCTTGATTATACTTCTGAAAACCACCTATTTTGTGGAACCTTGGGAAAACATCTCTTTCTTTTTTTTTCAATTCCACCCATAATTTTGAAGCAAAAGATTCATTTAGTAAGCTGTTTGGGTGCATGCATACCTCATCTGATTTCATATCCTGTTCAACCTTGTACCACTGTCCCCAACCTTCTGTACAAGAAATCTTATCTGCATTAAATTTTATCCACTTTTTGTTATCCTAGGCTGTTAGCTTTTTGTTATAATATCAAGGCTAAAGTTCTTATAATAACTTCTTAAGTGATGTTGTCGCCCTCAAAGTGCCTGATGTCTATGGCGTGATCTTGCCGGCTTGATAAAGATACACTTCCCTTATCTGGGTAGTAAAATCCCCCTGAGTGTAGTATGCTGGGATGTGGTTGGTTGGTTATCACATTTTCAATCCTAAGGGGGAAGAGAGAATAGTGAGAGTACTATATTAGTGCACAGGAGAGAGAGAGAGATTAGTGCAAAAGGGGAGAGAGTAGTGTATTAATTAGGCACAGGAGAGGAGAGAGAGAGAGAGAGAGAGAGAGAGAGAGAGAGAGAGAGTACTATATTAGTGCACAGGAGAGAGAGAGAGAGAGAGAGAGAAGTGCAAAAGGGAAGAGAGTAGTGTATTAATTAGGCACAGGAGAGGAGAGAGAGAGAGAGAGAGAGAGAGAGAGAGAGAGAGAGAGTAGTGTGTTAGTGCAAAGGGGGAGGGAGAGAGTTATTAGTGCAAAAAGGACCAAAGAGAGAGAACTAGAGTAGTGGAAAGGGGAGAGAGATAGATGATCCTCTTTCATTTGTCAAGGTTGACTCTGCATGGCTGAGTGGAGACAGAGATGGAGCAAGGCGTCACTCTCGACAGGCTCGTTTGCTCAATATCATAGGCATGATAGCTGGAGTTTGCCTGTATGTCACAATCGTTGTTGTTTCGGTATCTGTCAGTGTGACCACAGCACAAATAGTTTACTAAATGAACAATGCTTGGACTTTTTATCGTTATTATTAATAATGCTGTAATGTGTGCCGATCAGTGATTTTTAAACTCAGAATTTTTTAAATTGTTTTGATTAATAATTATGCCACTGAATAAAAATTCCAACTAGTTTGAGAAATCTGAGCATGTGTACATAATCTATGAATACCATTAGAGATCTAAAATAACCTACAAGTATTATTAAAGAGTCATATGATACCGGCTTGACTGTTACAGTCATGTGACTTGCATGCTATGATGAATGATCTTGTGTACAATTATACTTAAAAGTGCAGTAGAGTCAAACCTCGGTTATCCGGGACACCTTTGTCCAAACTTTTTTTCTGGGCTGGCCAGATAAGTGAATTAGTCTGACAAGTGAAGTGCATTGAAATAATAGTGTTGTGGCTATGCTGTTGTTTAATATTATGGGCTAGTACTAAGAGCTGTTGCTAACTATGTGCCAGTGCATGCAAAGCACTCATAATTGAATGCTTGTATTTCCAAATCTGGATAAACTAGGTTCTGGATAAAGGTTACACTATATTCTGAAAGGGCCAGATGTCCTTGTAAATGTGGCCAGCAAGGGGAATTTTTGTACTTGCAGGAACCTCATTGTTATTACAAAGGACACGCCAAAAGAATGTTGGCATTGCTCCAGCAAGTTGTAATGATTAAGCAAGTGTACATACAACTACATGCTATGAATTAATACAGTGGAACCTCCAAGGACATTCCAAAAGAGCCCAACCTCTCAATCTAGCTACCTTTGTATAATAATATGCACTCTATACAAAACAGAGGACAGCCTGGAAAGGGCTGTGCCCCATGTGTGTCCATTATTTGGAGGTTCCACTGTATCATAGCATTCAGTGTAGGGTTCTCCCCAGGCATTCTTAAGGCCACTATGCCTTCAGTTCTTTCCCCTATGCCTTATGTCTTGCCACTATGCCTTCAGTTCTCCCCACTATGCCTTCAGTTCTTCCCCCTATGCCTTATATGCCCTCCCCTATGCTTTATGTCTTGCCACTATGCCTTCAGTTCTTCTAATATCTCCCCACTATGCCTTCAGTTCTTCCCCCTATACCTTATATCTCCCCACTATGCCTTCAGTTCTTCCCCCTATACCTTATATCTCCCCACTATGCCTTCAGTTCTTCCCCTATGCCTTATGTCTTGCCACTATGCCTTCAGTTCTCCCCACTATGCCTTCAGTTCTTCCCCCTATGCCTTATATGCCCTCCCCTATGCTTTATGTCTTGCCACTATGCCTTCAGTTCTTCTAATATCTCCCCACTATGCCTTCAGTTCTTCCCCCTATACCTTATATCTCCCCACTATGCCTTCAGTTCTTCCCCCTATACCTTATATCTCCCCACTATGCCTTCAGTTCTTCCCCTATGCCTTATGTCTTGCCACTATGCCTTCAGTTCTTCTAGTATCTCCCCACTATGCCTTCAATTCTTCTCCATATGCCTTATATCTCCCCACTATGCCTTCAGTTCTTCCCCTATGCCTTATGTCTTGCCACTATGCCTTCAGTTCTTCTATATAATATCTCCCCACTATGCCTTCAGTTCTTCCCCCTATGCCTTATATCTCCCCACTATGCCTTCATATCTTCCCAATGTCTCGCCACTATGCCTTCAGTTCTTCATGATGATCATGATCTTGCCCCTATGCCTTCAATAAATCCTGGGGAGAACCATGATTCAGGGTGCCCACTATCATGACCTTTATTGCACTCATATGTACATAGGTGGATACTCATTGGGCGAATGGTAACCGTGAAGAGGCGTGGCGTCTGTCCCGACAGGCTCGAATGTGGAACTTGATTGCAATCATTGGAGGGGTGTGTATCGTCATCATCATTATAGTCAGTGTTAGTGTCAGTGTCAGTGTCAATTCTTATTGAAACACATATAACTGACAGACAAGCTGAACAAAAATCATTACTGTGTGTATTTTGTATGATACCCCATGGACCTAACTTTATTGATTTTGCTATTATGTAAGAAACTGAAGATTAAGTATTTATTCTGTACTGCTGTTGTGAAAAATAACTGGAATTGGGTATGTATAATGATGCTGAATCATTATCACCTCACACAGTGATCTGGTTACCCTTTACCTTGGCTTACAGCTCCTCTCATGCAATGAACAGTTGAACCTCCAATAAAAGGACACTCTAAAAGAAAAATCTATACGAGATAACCTCCAAACCTCTGGGTCCCAAATGTGCCTCAATATGTATAGATCATTTTTTTGGACATGCGCAGTGGATCATGGAATTAAGCCTCGGGAGTTGGTAAAGGGTGAAAGTTGGTAAAGGGTCGGACTTGCGACTAAGCTTAAGGGGCATGGCTCATGTTGACCACTATAGGCGCAAGGGACTTGAACTCACATTGCAAAGATGCGTTCTCGTCAGGCAGGAGCTCCTCGTAAGTAGCTAGTACAGCAGCACTGCAGGTTTATATATTTTCTGGCTGGATTCAGGGCCGGAGCCACAAAAAAATGAGTGGCCAGGTTAATATATAAGCAGGGTTTCATTTAGGAATTCACCTTGAGGGGGAAGCTTACTGATCACGTGGCCATAGGCCACAGTGAGGGCTAGGGGGAGGGTGCGGGTGCCCCCTCCTGCACGAATCTCAAAATGCTTACTACTCTGAAGTATCCCAAATTCAGTGTTCTATCTAGAAATTATTTGTTCTGAGTCCATTTTCATCAAGAGGCAAGCTACGCAGTTGAATAACTACAAGCTGCATGTCATTATAACACGTCCTTTGTCCTTGTAATTTCAATTTGCATGCATAAATGTGATCACTGGTAGCTAGCTAGGCATGCAGTGTCACGTGTGTCAGGGCTGGATCCAGAATGTTTAGATAAGAGGGGTTGCAGGACTAGGAGCACAAACACTGGACCATAAGGAAAGATGCAAGAAGGAACATATTTATTTGGAGGACCTATGTTGGCTTCACTGGTACTGTTCATGCACTCTCATACTCAAGATGCAGCCTACCCTCCTGCACATCAGCAACTGCCTTACCCTGCCCATGACTTCGCATACCACATTCATAACTAAAAAGAGGGCCTGGGGGGACAAGGCTAGATTATATTATATTTACAATTTCAATGAGTCATGCATGACCAGTCCTGAGAGTCAGCTTGCTCGCTGCAATTAACAGTGAAATGACTTCATATCACTCACTACTTATCTTTGACTACAAAGGTATCATTATCATCAAGTCTTTATCACTACATACAGTTAGGATTATAATAGGGGGGTGGATGAATTGGGGATTTATTTTTTTGGCAGCTTGAAAGTTATTGTCTACTCTGAAGTTGTCATGGTAGTAAAACTCTTAGGAGTGAGATCGCTGAAACTGGAAGCACTGAGTGGAGAGTCCCCTTCACTGTGGAGACGTCCATGACTCTCTGGATTGATGTTCTTTATCAGCAAGGAGGTGTGTTCTAGACTCGCACTAGAGTCAATACTTTCACCTGAAGAGAGATTGAATAATAATGCCACTTTCTTTTGGTGTACAGTGTTCCCAAAAACTAACCACTGATAACACAACACAGCACTCCACACTAAGTATTATGAACCAGGAAACCAAGTACATTAGTGGAAGCTCAATAAAGGACACTGTGCAAGAGGCGACCTATACTCTCTATACAAATAATAGTAATAATAACAAAGGACAACCTTTCTACAAAGGATAAAAGGTTTGGTCCCAAGTGTGTCCATTATTCGGAAGTTCCATTGTATGCAATCATAACCACAATTAATGCAACTGGTGCTCTCATACACACTAACTTTTAATTAGCTTACCAGTAACTGTTGTTTCCAGTGTTTCCCCTGAGTCTGCTACAACACACGATCCTGAATTAATTGAGAAATTTCAGTAAAAAAGAAGGAATGTCTTCATTCTTTGGACTATAATTATGGGGGGGGGGGGGGGGGAGTGGGGTGGAGTGGGGTGGAGTGGGGACACTGAATGCACATTGCTATCATTTGAACTTGAAATCAATTTTGCTGCTTCAACCTGTCGGTCATTTCCCTATAACCCTATAAATAAAAGCTACTATGATTGTTATTTAATCACGATGCCATGCTCTGAAACAAGAACATCCTTTAATTAATTATTTTGCTTCCCTATGTATGCACTGGGAATTTTAACTTAAAGTGTGAAGCTTAAGTGAGTCCTAAGAAGTGCACACCTGATTTGGAAAAGTTAGCTCCTTTCTCTTTGACCATATGCTGCATAAAGTCGAATGCAGCCATGGCTGACGTGAATTGCCAATTCTTGGCTTTATTTTCATCTCCATAATCAGCAACCCCTTTAATTGTGATTACTTCTTTAACTTCTCCTTCGTTTTTTAACTCTAAGAGCTTGTAACCTTCCATTTCTCCTCCAATCGCTTCCGGTTCGGCTTCTTTAAACTGGTCTCGTTTATCTTGACTACTAAAAAGAATGGATGCAGAAATGAACAAACCACAATGTGCTCTCGAAGCTCGATTGCTACTGGATACTTTGAATTTATTCCAATAAGATATCCTTTTACAAAAGATACTATTCAGAGCATCACCTGTCACAGAACGAATACCCTGAGGTATTACTTTATCACCAGCATATTTGATAGTTTCAAATGAAGATATTCGATTAGAAATCAGAACATCACCAAACTTATGCTTTTTATAATCGAAAGCAAAACATACACCAACACTAGTTATATATTCTGCATTTAAACCGAGCTTTTTAATTGCATTTTTCATATCTTTACCACATTGGGATCCTGGATCAGTTTGAATCAAAGCTACTTTAATCCCAGCAAACATTCCAAGTATGTGACCGTGATAATGTACGCCATTTCCATCTGTTTGATTTGGTGCAGTGATATAGGTAGTTGCTGCCTTGAATTCATATTCATTCACGACATGGATAATCCAGTTAATTTCTTTAAGAAATGGCATAAATTTCAGCTCCTCATTTTCTGATAGACAAATCGGTTTATGTTTAGATGATAGCTCTTCCTGTTTTTCTTCAGTATAAAAGGGTTCTTCTGCAATAATCAAAGTCATTTCAATACTGTTATGTGGTCAGAGACTCAGTTATAATAGATTAATAACTGCAGTGAAGCCTTAAGGGACACCAATGGGACCAGCTATTTACTTCCTTTGTGTAGAAAGGTTGTCCTCTATATAATAACCTCCAAAAAGGCTATAGGTCCCAAGTATTATGTCCATTATTCCAACTGTATGGCTTAACTCCTATGATTAATGCATTATAATATAATATCATAATATACCTTTGCTTGATGTGTGATCAGATTCAGGAGATGCAATTTGAGAGCAGAGTCTTTTGTCAGCTATGAATATCCAATAAGATACTCTTAACATGTAAATCTTAATTATATGTAGCTACTGCACGCTAAATTGTCCCAATACGTACCAAAAACAAAAACAGTGTGTGTATTGGGACAAAATGGTGTGCAGTAAACACTTTAGTTTTGCAGTGTATTATATTAATACGCTTGTACGTACATACGTGTGTCTGTCACGATTCAAAGGTCAATTGGTAACGCGCATGTGTGTCACTTGTGGCAACGTGCAAATTCAAAGCAAGGAAGGACGAATCGAGCCGTGGAGCAGCTCGATACGCTCAAGTTTCTAGCTATGGACTTGACTCAACTACAAATCTTGACGCTCTAAGAGTCCAACGTTACAAAGAGGTGAGGGAAGAAAGAAAGGAAAAGAAAAAAAAAAACGGTTCAAAGGTCAATAGCTACTGTGACTGCAGCAAGCCTAGCCAGGCTGGCGAAGATAGAAACAAGCAAGGGGCTGGAAGCTGCGAGTAATCCTAGCCAGTGAAGAATGCAGGATTGCACTAAGCCTAGATAGCAAGCAAGATGTCATAGGAAAAGCATCACTGAAGGAAGAAGAGCACAGCATTGGCTTATCTAGAAGAAACCAGCCCCAATATCAAATGCAAAATAAGATTGCCACAGATTTTCTGTGGGTGCAGGCTAGTATATAATGTTATGGAGAGCTAAAATTATGATGAAGTGGCATGCATCTATATAAATTCCTAGCTACTTGTAATCTTTCTTGCCAATGCTTCGTTACTACCACCCATAGGGTGAGCTACAGCATCACTCAAACTCTGGATGGATGGTTTTGCAATCATATTATCGTCTTTATCAAAATTAAGCCTTTCCATAGTCTAGAGTATGGGGAGAAAATATAATTATTATAATTATAATGTAGCATAGAATGCTTATTTTTGTTTCCATTAAACAATGAACACAACATGTTAATAAATAAAATTTAATAAGGATAATAATAGCATTCAACAGCTTGACATCTCTTATCGATTTTGCAAGTTGGTTCAGTGCAATGTCTTTCAGTATTACAGAAACCAGAGTCTCCCAGTTATCTCATAACCTATAGCCCTACAGATTATATTATAACCTGGAGATTTCCATTCAAATTACACATCAATTTGAGAGATTAAGTGCATGAGGTGTGGAAATTGCTAATATTTTTGAGCTCTCAAAAGTGGCCACTTTCAAGACAAGATCTGTCATAATTATTGGCCACAAAATAATTATCCCGCTCAAAAAATAATTACCAGTCATTATACGTACCTCAATTAATTTCTTAATTTTATCTTCCATCATTGTCAAGTCCTGGTCATCATCAATGATTTCCAGCTCACTCACTGGCACTCCCAGAAATGCTCCTATCTCAAACCACTTGTTCTTGACATCATCTAGGCTCTTCACAAGTACATGATTGGGAGCATCTACTGCATGAATGACAAACATCTCAGCTATCATGACCAGCTATAACTACTATAATGTGCAACATTTGAGTTACAGTGAGCAATTAAAGCAAGCAAGTACATGTATAGGCTTTTGGAGCTGATATTAATTTTGTTTGTGCTTTTGCAGAATCTTTGCAACAGAGCTTGAAGACTGAAGACCCAAGACCGTTCCTTATTTGGAAGTAGTAGCAGAGTAGTGGTAGCTAGAACAAAGGGCCTGGGTCACAGCAGTAGCTATAGCTCTATCTTCTTGTTGCAAAGATTCTGCAAAAACCCTTTATATGTAAGTGGCATGGCAGCTGCAGCTCTATTGACCATAATGCCATTATTTTGATATAGAGACACCACAGGAGTTAAAGTGATGCGGTATAGAAATTCAATTATAGCTAGATGGCCAAATCCTGTAGGTAAACAGATTCGGGGGAAATTAATAATCAATATAGTGGCCTACTGTAATGCTTACCACAAAGCACTAATTAACCCACTTAGTACCTACTACCCTGTGAGAAAAGACTCAATCAAGCAATTACAGTTGCATTATGCATGTGCAGGACGCTACTATTGCACGACACGTACCATACCACATGTATACCTGGGAAAATTTTGGAGTGAACAATTTCAATGAGTCATGACCTGAGAGTCAGCTTGCTCGCTGAAATTATTCTTCACATGTCCTAAGAAGCTAATTGAACTCAGCCCAAGTGCAAAAGACTATGGCTAATCGCTAGATACTTGAATAAAGGACACACTGCTCAAAATTGTTCTCTTTTCTGTATGGAGCATGAACCTTTTTTAGGGAGGCTATATGTCTATCATGTCTATTGTATATGTATAGCTAGATTATTTTCTCACATACTCAATTTAGGATCCTTCACTGGTGGATTCTTTTCATATTCTGCAAACATTTAAGAACAAAATCATTTATAATGGTCTATGCGGACTAGTACACTTTTTTTTATATACCTTGCCACTTTTGAGCTATCTCCATGGCAGCTTGAGGATTATTTCCTCCAAGGCAATCAGCTACAATATAAACAACTGACCACCAACAAGCATCATACTCTGGTGACTCTTTCTTGATCCATGAATCCATTACGTAAATCAGTCCCTTGACTGAATTTTCTACAAAATGTATGTATAATCACAATTGAACCTCCCTCTGAAATAAGGACACACTAGAAATGACTGCCTTTTTTTTTTCTTTTTTTTCTTTTTTTCCTACTTGGTATGTAATTTTTTGTAGAGGGTGGACCAGAAACATGCTTGCTACTTCAGCACTATACAATTGAGAGGAGATACACCTCTCAACATAATAATACCTCAACAGTATCTACACAAATAACCTCTAGACAAAAGTATTAGTCAGGTTGCTTAGAGGCAAATTTTCATGAAATTGTTACGAAGCAGACAAAAGCGCCAAAATTTGTCAGCAGCTTGCTTTCATCATACTAATCAATATTAGCCTAGGAGCCCTCATGAATTCACGCCCCAGAACAAAATGGCCGCCATTTAATTGACGCAATACTATTTTTGTGGGCTTATTATCATCAAATAGTATATAAATACCTATTTTTCTACACATGAGGTAAAAGTGGTGCACTAGCATTATAATTATTCTTGGATGTTCAAAATTTTTCGCTGCACAACAAAATGGCCACTATTTATCCTTCAAAATTACTATTTTGTGGCTTATTAATGTATGTGTTTTTTTTTTCGCTGCTGCATGAGTGCACAAGTGATATTAGCATTCATTTGCTAATCATTAGCTAATAGAACTACCTCTTCAGCTTTTGAATGCAAGGTCTCGGATAGTGCCGTAATTGTACTTTTTCTGCATCAAGTACATGCATGTGGATTTGATGAGTATGCGGATTCCTTGCCTGATCGAACAGAGGTCTACCTTGCTCAAAACAATTTCTTTAATAAGATATGCACTGAATAGAATTCTAAATCCCATGTGCTCAGTAAATAGAAGTTTTTCTTCTTGTGGATTGTGGCTTTTTGAAAGTGAATTTTTCGCTCATGAGATCCAATCATCCCCACCATCTCTCTCGGAGCTGGGTAAGCTCGATTTGCCAAGTGCTAAGTCTGAATTACTGCAATGTATTGAGCAATCTGTAGAGAATGAGCCACCTGCTATGTTTGACTGCATGGTGCTTGATGGTCCTGTTATCGTCCACAGCTTGCCAACCTCTGGGGTTACTACTTTCAATAAGTGAAAGGAAAAAATTTATGCTAAATAAAAAGGCCATGTAGGGTTAGCCTGTAGTTTTACATATAGCTAGCAGTTTCTGTGAACAAACATCAAAATTATGCTGCCTTCACCTACATCACTGCCTCCCACCAAGCTGCTTTATTGTTCATGTCAGTATAAAGTTCTGCTTGGTTTAGGCAGTGATGTAGGGATTATTATTGAAGGCAGCATAATTTGATGTTTGTTCACAGAAACTGCTATAGGTAAAAGTACAGACTAACCCTACATGGCCTTTTTAAATATTTTCCCTTTCACTTGTTTGTTTACTTTTTATATGACCTTTTCTCAATTCATTTTTATTTAGAGTGGCTAGCTAGCTAGGTACTGGTTGGCACACGCATACATGCATGTGATCATGACAGACGCTCGTGTGTCATAAATGACGTCATTAATTACAAAATGGCTGACATAGTATCATTTGTAATGAAAAGTCGTTCGATATGACTGATTATTTTAGAGGAAAACTGTGTGAATAACGATGGTAAAAGCACATTGTGTGATTATAACTGCACAAGTTGATATGAATTTGATTGTCGTATGTGAAAGGATCATGGAGTTACAGCCATCAAAGAAAATCTGATGATGATGATGATGATGATGATGATGAACGAATCATAAAAATTTTAGATTTAGACGGCGGCTGGTGCTGATTGTTGACGCTGTTCTGGAGGAGTTTGAGCGGACATAGCTGCATTGTTTTCTAGATGTAAGAAGTTTAGTTGAGCCTGTAGCAAGAATAGAAGAGATACAGAGAGTCCAGTTTGTATTGTTCATGCCCATTCCTTACTAACCCTACATAGAGAGTGCTACCACACTCTCTGATGAGTATGCAGATAAGGTGTTCATGCCTTACTTAATGAAGCAGCTAGGGAATACTACATGATTGGGGATACATACATTGTAGACAGTTTAAAGGAGTCCACCAGGAACAAGAGGGGAAGGGTGTGTGAAGAAAAGTGTCTGGCTCAACTACGCTCCCTGGTAACTGGAAGGATTCCTTCATGACTCAAAGAATAAAGAGGAGCTGTTTACCTTTCTTACAGTCAAGGTTGCTGAATACGCTTTTCCACCAAGCAAGTTTGTGTATATCACATCGGGGAAGTCTGTTGTGTGCATAGGCTCAAGCAATCCAATGCTAGATTGCAACCATGAAGAAGCTGATACCAGGGTCATTGTGCACAGTAGACACTGATGTGGTAACAATCCTTATTGGCGCATTCTATGACCTTACTGCAATTCAACCTCAAGCAGACATCTGCATGGGTTGCCTTTGGGATGGGGAAGAACTACTGCTTCTATTCCATAAACATCGTCTGTTCCACCCTAGGAGAGCCAAGATCCCGAAGTCTACCAGTGTTTCATGCATTGACTGACTGTGACACTGCTTCAGCCTTTAAGGGAAAGGGCAAGAAGACTGCTTGGCAAGCTTGGCAGATCTATGAAGCTGTCACAGACACATTCGTACACCTTGCCAGTCATGTTATTTCTTCACCACATGAATTCTCGTAGACCAAGGAGTCAACATCAGGGCCTTGGATCCCAGTGTGGATTACAATCACAGAAGTTCCCAGAGCATGCAGCGAACTCATAAAATGTTCATGCAAAGGAGATTATACCAGATGCAAATGTGCTAAAGCTAATCTTCAATGCTCATCACTTTGCCAATGCAAATGTAATGACTCTGTTTACACTAAACTAATTTTGCATCAGTTATTTTTTCTCGTGCAGCCATTTGTTCTTAACCATAAGTGCTAAATTATTGTTGAAGTTAGCTCCTAGCCTAGTAAGGGATCTTCATGTAAAAGTGACTGCAATAGCCTACTGTAATCTTCACTTTGTATGCAATTTGCAGTGATTTATCTTATAATTGCCGAATATGGCGGCCATTTTGTTATTCTGCGGGTGCGCTAGGAATATTTTCCACTTTGTAACTGCTATTGTGAATAATAATGCAATTTTCAGTCATTTATCACAAAATATATTGGATAATTGCTGAATATGGCGGCCATTTTATTATTCTGCGAGTACGCTAAGAATTTGTCGGGGGCTCCTAGGCTAATATTGTTTAGTATCACAAAATGAACTCTTGTGCAAAAAATGGCACTTTTGTCCGCCCGGTAACGATTATTTCACTAAGCAACCTGACTATATGGGCCCCAAGTGTGTCCATTATTTTGGAGGTTCCACTGTAATATATACTAACTTCCATGACCTAGTGAATCCGATAGGATAGCTACAAGTGAACTACAAATCACTAGCTACATAAGCTTACTTCTGCATTTTTGCACCAGATTTTTCTTCTCTGCTGAGCCCAGACACATTTCTGCAATATTTTTCCACCTATCTCGAACTCCAGATAATGCTTTCATCAAATTTCTGAGATCTTTTACGTCTATATATTAAAAGGAGGAAAAAATGTTTAGCAGATTGCCATAGCCAGCCCTCGCTGTAAAAGCTTTATAGTACCGAATTTTCTAGTAGATATTCCTGGATATTCTTTGAATATCTTTTTGGAATAGTTCTCGCTATGTCCCCTCCAATCCATACTATGATAGTCTCTCTCAGATCCTCCCTTGAAACGTCGTCTGCAGCAATAGGCAATAATTTATGTAGTCTGGCGCAGCCAGGCACTTGTGGGAAGTGCCTGGGCAATAATGCGCATGGACAGTAACTTTGCATACAACGGTGTTTCCTCTGACCATTTCCGGGGTCATAGTACATGCACGTGGCAATAGCTCTACAAAGAAAAAACGGGCTAGTGTGAGAATATTTACACGCGCTTGAACTTTGAAGGAGTCTAACTCTTGTTTATACCATCCAGGAAGTTTGTAGACAGGAGAATAGCAGTGGAAAAGAAAATCCCATCATCCTGGTTCAAGGTATTAATATCAGTATTAATTTTTACAGAGGATTTCACGATCTTTGCAACGGGAAAGCCAAAAGCGGAAGTAATTCAAACCTACTGATTGGTCAGATTCCTCATGTTGATCATGTGACTGGCTTTTTGCAGTTGCAAAGATCTGTACTTATTTTTTTTTTCCAGAGAGTTGCAGCCATATGTGTATGTTATTTGGTTCAGTGTTAGAATTTCTTGGTTTGGGTTTAGGCTGATGTGTTGGTAGGACATATAAATGCCTTAGTAAAGGTTGTTTTTTTCGAATGAATCTTGCCTTTGGTAGAAGTTGTGAGCATCTGTCCTGGGCCAACTCAACTTCTTTAACACCTGCTTGAAGGTCTGTTCTATATATGCACATGGTTACCAATATTAATGCCATATCCAGTGCCAACAAAAAGGGCCATCCTTTCTTCTTTCTGGTTAGTGCTGATAATTCTGTTGTCTTTTATTGAGGGAGTATAATATTTAATTTTATTAGGTGTATGACTGCTTACTATGGAATCCAACATTGCTTTATGCTCTTCGATGGCTTTGGTTACGGATACGATTGATGGATCTAAAAGATATGTGATGCCATAGCATTGTTGTCCTCTTGATGTTGCCACCATCAGCAAGGAAGTTAGAATAGCCCTTCTTGATCCCTTCCAATAATTCGTTTGGTGCTGGTGCCACGTTTGGCTTTTGGGATTTTTTTCAGCTACTCTGGTCATTATCAATCTATTTATGTTGGGAAGCCTAAAGAAGGAAACAGTCAAATAAACTTCACAATCTTCAGAATGTGGAAGCCATGATTTTACTGGTAGATTGTACTTCCTTTTGGATCTCTTTCAATGTCAAGTAGCAGCTGTTGCACACTACTGGAGGGTATTATTGTCAGAGACCTCCAGGCTGGGCACTGATAAGAGTTTATGCTTCTTTCCACACATCCTACATCTATCAATACCTGCCCACACTTGGTTCTATACTGCACCTGTTGCCAGCAAGACTCTTTGTGTTTTATTTTGTGCCTCATGCATGTGTTTATTTTGTGCTGATGACATTGCTTTTTATAATTGCATGATGATGCCTCGCAAGGTGGTAAAGGGTCGGACTCGCGAGACTAAGCATGCGCTTAAGCTTAAGGGTTTACTGGGTGTGGCTCATGTTTGATTTCAAAGATGTGTTCCCATCAGGCAGGATCTCCTTGTAAGTAGCTGCCATAATGATCAGGTTTATAATTTCTAGCTGGATACCAAGCTACTGTTAGTAAACTACAGTAAATCTAGATCCAGCTTACCCTCCTGCACATCAGCAACTGCCTTACCCTGCCCAGCTTCAGATAGGGCAACAATTCCCAGACCCATACCCATCGAAGCCTTACCCTGCCCAGCCACAGAGACTACCCACCGAAGCCTTACCCTGGACTTTACCTAGGGCATCCTGTCCAAGATCACCCTAGTGGTGCACCAAGGGTCTACCCAGCACAGCCTCAGGGGTGTACCCTCTCAACTGTCAGAATAATGCACTGGTAAGATGAAGGCAGAGGAGCTTAGAGTGCAGCTTGATATGTGAGAGTAAGTAAGTTGTTTGGGCGCATGCATACCTCATCTGATTTCATTATCCTGTTGAACCCTGTACCACTGTCCCCAACCTTCCGTATAAGAAATCAGTTTGAGCTGATCTTATTGCTTATCCACTCTTTGTTATCTTAGGCTGTTAACTTTTTGTTATAATATCAAGGCTAAAGTCACTCTGACTTGATATGTCGCCCTCAAAGTGCCTGATGTCTTGCCTTGATAAAGATACACTTAGGGTAGTAAGGTAAAGCGGGGCTATTTCGAATGGCGGGTAATTCTGTATTGTTCAAATATTTCTGAAACTACTGAAGCTTCTGAGCTCAATGTTGGAGGATATAATCTACTATAATAGTAGAATACACCTTTCAAATTAGAGCTCATAAGCTCGAGGAGTTTTGAAAATATTTGACCCTACGGAATAGCCCCACCGTTCGGAATAGCCCCGCTTTGCCTTAGTATCATTATGGCTGGATGTGGTTGGTTGGTTATCACATTTTTAATCCTAAGGGTATATCATGTACTCTATTAGGGAAGAGAGAGAGTAGTGCAAAGGAGAGAGAAAGAGTTATTAGTGCAGAGTAGTGTATTGGTGCAAAGGGGGAGGGAGAGAGAGTTATTAGTGCAAAAGGGATCGAAGAGAGAGAACTAGAGTGGTGCAAAGGGGAGAAAGATAATCCTCTTTCATTTTGTCAAGGTTGACTGCATGGCTGAGTGGAGACAGAGATGGAGCAAGGTGTCACTTGCACTCTCGACAGGCTTGTTTGCTCAATGTCATAGGCATGATGGCTGTATGTCACAATCGTTATTGTTTTGGTATCTGTCAGTGTGACAACATCACAAATATAATTAATGAACAATGCTTGGACTTTTTATCATTATTAATAATGCTGTAATGTGTGTGATTTTTAAACTCTTTTATTTGTTATTATGCCATGAATAAAAATTCCAACTAGTTTGAGAAATTGTAATTTTCAGAGTATGTGTACGTAATCTATGAACACCATTAGAGTTATAATGTGATCTAAGAATATCATTAAAGAGTCGGTATGATACCTGCTTGACCTGTAATACTGTTACAGTCATGTGACTTGCATGAATTTGGGCTATGATGTTACTTGTGTATAGCTACAATACTTAAGAGTACAGTATACTCTGAAAGGGGAATGTCCTTGTAAATGTACACAGCCTTTCGAGCATACTTATATCTCCCCACTATGCTTTCATATCTTCCCAATGTCTCACCACTATGCCTTCAGTTCTCCATGATGATCATGGTCTTGCCTCTAAATCCTGGGGAGAACCATGATTCAGGGTGTCCACTATCATGACCTTTATTGCACTCATACGTACATAGTGGATACTCATTGGGTGAATGGTAACCGTGAAGAGGCGTGGCGTCTGTCCCGACAGGCTCGAATGTAGAACTTGATTGCAATCATTGGAGGGGTGTGTATTGTCATCATCATTATAGTCAGTGTTAGTCTCAATTCTTATTGAAATACATAACTGACAGACCAGCTACCGGAACAAAGTTATTACTAGTACTGTGTATATTTTGTATGATACTGTGGTAATGATACAAGTAGTGTATGTGGGCGTGGCTACTGGTATTATAGCACACTCACAATGCGGACTAGAGCATTCTGTAGTTACAGATTGTAGGTTAGTGAGTCATGGAAGCTGCAGATTGATCCACTAAAGAACAAGGAGAAGCAGAACAACAGAGTTTTTTTTATGTACTCTACTCTAAAAGAAAAATCAAGATAACCTCTATGTACAAAGGACAATGCTGTACTGGGTCCCAATGTATACATGTAGATGATTTTTTTGGACATGCGCAGTGGATCATGGAAGCTCGAGAGTTGGTAAAGGGTCACACTCGCGACTAAGCTTAAGGGGCGTGGCTCGTGTTGACCACAAGGCCAGCAGGCCTTAGGACTCGGCAAAGATGTGTTCTCATCAGGCAAGAGCTCCTCGTAAGTAGCTAGTACTGCAGCACTGCAGGTTTATATAATTTCTGGCTGGACTACTGTTTAGTAGCTAGCAAGCAAAGTTCCCTTTTTACATAACTCATGCCAGTTTGCTGCTACCTATGCAGTTTTTAATTAGTTATTTAGTGGAGGGCATATCTGCTTAAGGAACATGTAACTAGTTAGATGGTGAAATTATGTATAGATTATCAGGTTGCTGTCTTCCAGCTGAACAGCATCAGTCTGTATTCAGATATTAAACAAACAATGACTGTCATTGTTTGTTGAATACTCATTTCACCATATAATGCTTGAAGTGTACAGAATTATTTTGTCTAGGCACACATCATTAATTTGTTCATGCACTCTCACACTTAAGATGCAGCCTACCCTCCTGCACATCAGCAACCGCCATACCCTGCCCAGCCTCAGAGAGGGCAACAATTCCCAGACCCTTACCCACCGAAGCCTTACCCTGCCCAACCTCAGGGACTTTACCCAGGGCATCCTCTCCAAGGTCACCCACCACCTCAGAGGGTCTACCCGCAACAACCACCACATGGACCGTATCCAGCGCAGCCTCAGGGGGTGTACCCTCCCAACTCTCAGAATAATGCACTGGTAAGATGAAAAAAGAAGACCTTAGAATGCTGTGAAGAGATTAGGGTTGCACAATAATAGAATCTTCGTATCACACTGGGTGCCCAAGGTTTGTAAGGAGTGTGTAGATCACTATGTACTTGAGTATTGTATAATAACATTACACTTTGGGAAATGACGGGGGCAAGCACATGTTTACCAAGGTTGTCACAAATTTCTCATAATCTTCATTTGACTTCCTATATATAGTGGGGCTTGCCAGGAAGCTAATACATGTATGTATAATAATCCTCGTTTGACTTCCTAGTGAATGCTCATGCACATGTTAATTTTTTTGTGCTCCAATTGCCTGTAGTTATTTTTCTCTACTATCTAAGTGCAATCTTGAGGTGAAGTGACAATGTAATCTGCTATATAGCTCACCACAATCATGACAGATACATGCATGCTTTATTGACCGTTCCAAACTTCTGAACTATCTCCACACAAATTTATGCTCTAAGTTAGTCTACTAGCTATATTAAATTATATATTATATATATATATATATATATATATATATATATATATTAAAGTCTATTTGCATTCACCTTGCCCCTTGATCATTCACTATAACTGCTGTAGCTTTCTCAATTCTTGACCAAATTTCAAACACCAGCATGCAGAGAGAGTATTATAATCAGCTCTCTCTGTTGATGTATAATTTTGGTCAAGAAGAGCATCTCAAATGACTATACTGTTATATACAAATGTTGTTTTTTTTTCCCTTTCTTTTCCTACAAAATTATAGCCTAAGGATTCGGGGAGGAGTGCAGCATCTGAAAGGGCTCTTCAGAAGCAAGTGGAACAGTTGCGTCGCGAAGTGACTGACATCCGCAAGCAACTGGAGGAGTCAAGGAGAAGAGAGCGATTATCATTTGCAAAACCTAATGCAAAAGCAACACCACCAGCAGATGCTCAGAAGGGCCATGTAGGTTAATAAAGGAGATAGTACTGATTAAAATTAGAGGAAGGTATAGTGCTGGTTAAATAGAGGATGGGGTGGTGCTGGTTAAATAGAGGATGGGGTGGTGCTGGTTAAATAGAGGAAGGATAGTGCTGGTTAAATAGAGGATGGGGTGGTGCTGGTTAAATAGAGGAAGGATAGTGCTGGTTAAATAGAGGAGGGGTGGTGCTGGTTAAATAGAGGAGGGGGTGGTGCTGGTTAGAGGAAGGATAGTGCTGATTAAACAGAGGAAGGAATATAGTGCTGGTTAGTATAGTGCTGGTTAAATAGAAGAAGGATAGTGCGGGTTAATAGAGGAATGGTTAAATAGAGGAAGAGGCTAATAGAGAAATTAAAGGATTCATAAATGAAGGGAGACTGCTGGTTAACTAGAGGAAGCCAAAAGGATAGTGCAAGTTGAAGGGATGGTGCCAGTTAGTGCTGATTAATCAATGGCAGTTCTATGCAGATATTTTATACTGTATGGTTATTTTGTGTGTTTTCTTTAATTCTCTGCTAAAATGATTTGGACTGGAAGTTGAACTAATATTGAAAGCCGTTGACTTGGTGACTCATAGTTGACATGTATGCGTTGTTTGTTTTTTTGAGGGCTGAAATATAAACACAAATGAGGTTTCAGAGAGGTGAAAACCTACAGGTCTGGAAATATTAGTGGTCAGGCAACTCAGACCATGCATGGCCTGACCACCATTGTTTGCACATGCACTACAAATAATACTATAGGAACTGCACAACAATAACTTGTAGCAGCTGTTAGTGCTAGCTATGATTAAGGGGGGGTTCCCTGGGTCCAAAACTTGCCACTTTACAAATGTATTAGCGTAACTCCGCCCATTTTTTACTTTCTGTTTTAGCCCTTCCCTTCCTCCATACTGATGTCCGTATAACCCAGATAAAAAAATTCATTGCTTAGTTTCATCCTATAGCTAAGTCAAAGCCAAATTTGAAGCCTCTATCACATAATTAACTATTTTTAATTAATATTTTTTTAACAACCACTTGTGAAGGCGCTATGAGAGCAGCTGTATACCCTAAAGGGTTAAAAATTTGCTTCTTGGGACAATGATAACTTAATTTAAAAATTATAATTAAGATATCATTTGAATCTTCTTTAGAAGCTCTACAAAATGTGGCTCTCTATTTCCAACTATAGGCACTGTAAATGGCCTAAAGTACTGAAAAGTACTTTAAAAAATTAGTGAATCACTTAAAAGATGATTTTGTGTGTGTTAATTGCTATGGAAAGAGGAAAGCCACATTTTGTAGTCCTTCTACATAATTAGCACTGTGTGAAGTGATGAAATTTTTTCCTGAGTTATTACTGTCCCTAACAGTGGTCTTCATTTTTGCTTGAATGCAATATTTTGGGGCCTCAATTCTTAAGCCACACCCATTTTTTGGTTCGTAAGTATTCCAACTATCATTGAAATAGTATACTTAAGTTCATGCGAATACACATTATGCTTAATGAGTAATCCAATATTTTTTAGTGCAGAATTTTTAGCCAGGGAACCCCCCCCCCCCCCCCCCCCCCCCCCCCCTCTTAAATCAGCAACACAGCATAATCAAAACACTATTATTTAAAATAATATACTTCAGTTATCCGGGAAAAAAATTTTTTTTGGCCAAAGGTGTCCAGATAGCCAAGGTTCCACTGTATGGAAATGAGTTAATTTTCATATTGGAAGGTGACCAGAAATGTCTTAACAAATATGAGCAGCCTTTATATGCAAAACAACCTGCATGCTATAGATACCATAAAAGACTTGAGCCTCTGTCTCCCCTATCAACACCAATTGAGATATCATCGATTTTTATTATAATAGTTTGATCAGTCAAGAGTTGAACTCAACAACCTACGAAGGGAGAATTTCCATCTGAAATCAAGAATACAGATGCTAGAGGAACAGGTATGAATGAAGCACACTGTTGCAAGTAAACTTTAGAAAATGTCAAGTTTGATTTGAGTTTCAATGTTATTTTATTGGAATGTCTTGACTTTCCCAATTACCAAAAATAATAATATTATTTTGAAGATGGCAACCTACAAAGAGGATTTTCAGATTGAGAGGTTTGACAGAGAGAGAACTCAGGCAGAGCTGCACGCCTCAAAGGAAGAGAGAGAGAGTCTGAAGCAGGCTATACAAATGCTGGTATGTAATGTGCTACACTGCAGTGATTATAATCAAGATTTATGTAGTTAGTCAAATACAAATTGGAACTTGAAGTTCTTGTCAATTCAAAAGGACAGATATAAAATCAGACATGTTCTAGACAGCATAGATTGTAATTAGTGATTAACAGATTGGGTCTTACAGTTAGTTGCATTCCACAATTTATATAAATTTATGGTCAGTCTATCTCAAAAGAGCAAATAGGAAAATAGCTAAGGAGTAAGGACTGCATGGGAGTGCATGATGGGAAGCATGCATGCTAAAGAAAGATTGCTTGTGGAACCATTTTTTTCCCCCTATGATATTGTAGGCGACTGAGCACGGTGTTCTTCTTGACCCTGGAGGACAACCACTCCCTCCTCAACGCAATCATCATTAATAATAGTTGTAGTGTTGTATACGGTTATTATTATTTATTATAATATGACGTCATAATGATGATTGTGGAATGTGGACGTCGGACGTACATGCGCGTAGCATGCATGCATGGAATGTATTTCGAATTTCGGGGTGTATGTAATAGTGGTGGGCGTGCCTGATTAAGTTACTAGTTAGGCGCCAGGCTAGGAGAGCTACACAAGATTAGATCGAAAAATTAGGACCGATAATGTCTTCTCTTCCAAAAGAAACGCCTCGTAAGTATGGTCTTAACTATTTAAACCTCTGGCTCTAGCTAATCAGAGATCTATTTATAAATGATTAGCTACACAGTTGCTTAGGTCTTACTTCAGCTAGCTACAAGCATGCGATTGACGGCTGTAGACTTCGTGGAGATGTATTATAGCTGATTATTAATGAAGCCTAGGATATGCATGGGTGCTAATAGCACCTCCTTCCAAGCTTTGCAATAAAAACATCTCTCATAGCTCCTGAAATTACCGGATAGCTCCTGCATGTCAGGGCTGGCTCATCCAATTCAATATTGGGTGGGCCACTTTGAGGTGAAAGAGTGAAGTAGCCACCATTGACAACAGCAGCTGTATTCCCTTAGAAGAGCACATGACATGCTTGTGGTTTATATTTTACATGATCAATAATGGAGTGTGACCATTGCATGTACAGCTACAGTCTAGCTATAGTGCTTTTTTTTTACTCTGGTCTAGTGAAGCAGACCAGCCAGACAGGAAAGGAAACAAATTATAGTAGTGTATTATTCCTCTCCAGCGGACTATAACGAAATTAACCAGGGATATCCCCCTCCTACACATCAGCAACCTCAGGAACTTTACCCTGGTCATCCCCAGGAGGTGAATCCTAACGCAACACCTCAACAATCACCTCAAGCACCATACCCTGCAGCACAGCCATACCCCCAGGGAGCATACCCAGCACAGCCCCAGGGAGCATACCCTGGGCAGCCTCAGGGAGCATATCCAGGACAACCTTACCAAGCAGGACCGCCTGCATACCAAGGTCAGCCCCAAGATGCCTATCCGGAAAAATACCAGGAAGCCTATCAGGGCCAACCTCCCTACCCAGCTCACCCTCAGGGAGTGTACCCTCCTCCAGTTGTGCAGCAGCAGCAACAGAGCAATGTAGTGGTAAGGCATAATATTATTTATACATGCTTAGTGTGTTATACATAGTATCTAACTTGTGACCTTCTTTTAAGCTTATTCATCATTCTGAGTCTTATTTTGTGTTTGTTTTTTTCCCATGAATAGTATTTATCTATCCACAAGAGATTGGCATGCTTGATAATAACCATTTTTAGGGATTCTTATGAGAGCCTATTACAACTATGGAAACTTTGACACCTGATCTTTCTCCTACTGTGGTAGCTACCCAAGGGAAAAAAATCTAGCTAATAATTTACTAATCTTGCAATTGTTGTATTTAGGTGGTTAGCTCGCAAAGTCAAGCTGTGCAGCCGGTGAGCATTGGCTTCAAACCTCCTAACTACGTTGGTTGGTCGGTCATCAACATGATTTTCTTTTGTCAGTTATTTGGAATAATTGCTCTCATGCATAGCCTGCGGGTAAGGATGTAATAAATTATTGTGCTTGTCCAGGACTCAAATACTTGGTCATTATTGCCACACCATGCTATAACAGACCATTTACCGGGTCAAAAGGTCAAATGTCTGAGCTTTGGTCTGACATCATTATAATTATTGGTATAATACATCCCCATTGCACTTAGGAATGTATCTATTTAAAGGCCATAATTATCATGATATGGCTGATCATGGTCTGACATTTTGTCAGATCATTTCAAAAGAGTTATAATCCTCACTGAATACAGTGACTTATTGATAGAGAAACCATGGTCCAATGGACCCAAGATTTTATTTTGTGGCTGTACATGGATGGTGCATGTACTATTGAGGGTATGCCTACATCATACAGTGGAACCTTTGCAAAGGACCCTCCAAGAAGAGGACAACCTCATAACAAAGGACAGTTAATATTATTAATCATGAGTACGGAGGTTCCACAGTTAAGGGTTTTACACTGAGTGAGGTAAGTGAGGAGATCTACTATGATAAGGGGCTCCATAGTTAGGGGGTTCAACATGAGGCGGGGTCCATAATGAGTATTCATCAGGGGGTTCCACAGTTAAGGGGTTCACATTGAGTGAAGGGGTTCCACGGTTACTTAGGGGGTCACAATGAATGTGGGGCTGGAGGGTTCTGCCCAGAATTCTTGAGCAATGGCTGAAATTTAATTTGGCTACGCCCACTTTATAAGACTATCTTCATTAATTTTAGTGGTGTCCCTTTTAGATGTCCCTTCGGATGATCAAAACCATCACTGACATGAGTGCAAGCCTAAAGTTGCTAGCTACTCACTTCGAAATAGCCAAGTCCATATAGGCCAAAATGGCCAGTCCCACTGTTGATCAGTGTGGACAGAATCCTGGGTCCATAATAATATTACGTATTACTACATCACAATTATTCTTTCACTGTACAGGTTGATTCTGCTTGGGCTCGAGGGGATGCTCAAGCAGCTCAGCAGAGTTCTCGTGCTGCTAAGAACTGGAACATTGCTGCACTTGTTGCTGGCATTATACTCGTGGGCGTTATTATTGTAGCTGTGGTGGTGCCACGAGTCATCTTCATATGAAAGACTTATTTTTACTGGCATTATACTCGTGGGCATATTATTGTAGCTGTAGTGGTGCCACAAGTCATCTTCTAGACTTATTAATACTGTTATCATGTGATGATGCATATTCTATAGCCTCGTACCACTTTTTTTTTCAGGGCGGTCCCACTAAAAAAAGCGGGGCCTGGGTACAAGGCTAGCATATTCTATTGCCACAAACTGAATGACACACTTCTTCCTGGCTGCAGCATCAGTCCCTATTCCACCTGCACAACTGAGCATGTTATTCAGAGTAGCTATAGCTACTGTACTGGCCAAAGGGGGAAGTGCAAACTGGATTAATGATGTACAACAGTTCACTGGGCCCAACCTTTTGCTGGATTACACTAATCTTATGAGCCTGACGTATTTCTGCCTCCCCCTTCTTCTGCAATATGTCTGGTTTGCAAGACTACACAAAAAAACCTTGGATATAGCTACACTGGTATGCCCTCAACACCTCTCACTTCTGTAACTTCATTCCCACAAGGCTACGCAGGTCACTCTGTAACTGTGTGACGAGTTCCTGGTTGCTGTTTCCCTGCAATTGCACAAAACAAGAATGAACCATAGAAGAGGCAGAATAAATTCATGTATGCTTTCATAGTACTAAGCTAACTTACTTATTAACAGTCTCTAGTATATCCATGACTTTATGACATTCCGTACTTATGTGTGACATATTTTATGGTCTATTTCTACACTGAACTTAGCTAGCTACATCTAGCTCTACATGATATGCATTTGTAATAAGGTACGTAAGTATTATGCATTTGTAATATTATGAGTGCAAAACATTTCTTCTAAATAAAAAGTGAAGTAGGGGATAGCCATAAAATTCAGCTGCATTCCTATCACTCTTAGCCCTCCTAATTTCAATAACCACACCTCCCAACTTAAATCCCTACTCTTCACTCCCCCTTCAGCAATAAGTGAGTCAAGTAACCCCTACCCGTACGCATCACCAAACTCAAGAATCACAGCAATAATAATTATTATTACAAAACTACTATTCCTACTTCACTCCTAAGGCCTAGTTTGCACCTGGACTACTAGCTAATGTTCATATTTTAAAAAGTCATCAAAAGAACAAACAAACAGCCAAAAAACAACAACAAAAAACAACAACAACAAAAAAAAATTATTGTTAGCTAAGACTTAAACTGTCACAAAAAAATTTCTCCTCCTATCATTCTTCTGAATAAATTCCTCAGCTATTTCTTAGAGAGGAAAGAGCTATTTCTTAGAGAGGAAAGAAAATAATAAAGGATGTCTTTCTCTTGGCCATGTTTTATTGGGGGGCCAGGTCCCCCCTTATAAAATATTGGGCCCCCCCACTTCCTACTCCACTAGAAGAGAAAGAAGAGTTTTTAGTCCTATGGACTTTGACCTGCCATCCCTACTTAGAGAGTGCTAGCGCACTCTCTGATTAGCTATTGGTTAATAATACTGTATACTGTGCACAAATGCGCATATGCCACACCTCTTCCTAGATCCTGAACTGAGTCCGTTTGGTAAAGGGTCGAAAACACCGTATGACGCAATAATGATGATGTCACTCCAGCTCCTCCTCATTATAGCTAGCTAGTGACTCGATATCCCACAGCAAGAAGAAGGTGTCAGATTGCACTAAGCGAGCGGCAGCAGCAATGTCTTCAGAAGTTCCTCGTAAGTAGCTATGGAAATTAATGAGCCGAAAGATTTAGCTACGATAGCCATCATGGGTAGCCTAGCTAGACCGTGGAATACAGTGGTAATGGACACTCCGAATAAGGACACCTCTCTTGTTGCTGTTCCACCATAGCACTTTGTGTATTGAATATTATGACCTCTGACTAAAGGACACTTCTCTATAAAGGATAATTTCAGTGGCCTCAACTTATCTGTTATTTGGAGTTAGTCTGGCGTAGCCAGCCACACCCCGAGCGCGAAGCGCGGGGGGAGAGTCTGGTAACATACAATACTGCGAGTTGTCAGATTGGAATTTCCATTATGGTCAGCTTGTCGTCATGCTGCGTAATTGCGGTAAGTAATAAAAACAACACGTGGTTATATGCAGCTGCAGTGTAAAGATGTATATCTGCTAGCCTACGGTTGGTTCAGATATAGAAAAGAAGTAAGTTTATCTAAAGCTAAAGGCAAAACACAAGCTCTTCCCAAATCCAGTTGGGAGCACAGCAAAAACATCCCTGCCAGATAAAATTGGATCACCACTTCCAATTGTTCAGGCCTTAGTGATGGATAGCCCAACTTCAGGGCGGCTTCATTTGCTGCAGTGCACTCGATAGTTTCTCCTTAGCAGCCGTCTAGTTGGCTTACTGCTGTGCATGCCTGTGGTGTACACTGTGGTTCACACTGTGGTTAGGTAATAATATTCATGAGTAGCAGATTTTCTGCTACTTCTGACAACTCGGTGTATTGAATGTTTCCAGACCACCTCGCGCTTGGGGGTGTGGCTACGCCAGACTAATTTGGAGTCGGGTTCCACTGTATAGCTATAGTTAATAGGGCATCTTGACCTGGTCATGTAGATATTGAACTAATAGCTAATTAGTCTGGTGGTGTGCAGACACTTCCGCAACTCCAGCGCGAGGGTCTGGTAACACACAATACTTGTTCCAGGCCTATAATTTTTTGTTACGTAATAATGAGTAGCTAACATGACATATAAATGACGTTAGTCTTGTTTAATTGTCATAGCAACACATCTCGTGCAAAGAAAATGGCCTCCCAATCCCGTAATAATTCTTATGTTTGTTAGAGCTACCATGTGTCATGAAATGCATAAATGTCAGCTAATGATATTCATCGTTTAGCAGGATTTCTGCTAACAGATAGCACCTAGCTATGTGGCTTCTGGCATTAGTTATATTACATATTATAATTGGTGAGGATGCCATTGGTTGCTCCAAAATCATAACAGCTAGCCATAATATGTACTGTATGCCCAGCCCGGGGTTGCACCATACATAAGAATTCATTGATGTCACATGAGGCAAGCTCGAAATTCATTCAATTATTGATCAAGGCCACACTCACCTTATATGCTCAGTGGGAGTGAGCTATCATATCACTTTGCTTAGCCATATTCCCAGCATTTTTAAGCTAGAATTTTGATCTATGTAGCTATAGCTATAATAATTATAACTGTGAAATATTTAAGATTCTTTCAAGGCATCACATGCATTATTGGTAGCTATCAGTTTTCTCATTGCAACTGCATAGCTGGACATCAACTCTAAGTCTAAAGCCCTGAAGTAAAATTAAACCTTTTCACTCATTCATCGTAGCTATATCTAATATCTATATAGCTGATGTATTGCTTTGCATCAATGAATAGAATGTGTTGTGAACAGCCACCTACTGTAGTTACCATCATTTGCACTACAGCTAGAATACATCAACTTTTCTTAGCACTGAACATCTGTCATGATTACAGCTATACAGACTGTGTAGCTAATAATTATAGCTAGCTTAGTTATGCAGTACCAGGTGATAGTCAGGCACTGCATGTAAATGTATGGATTCATTTTATGTACTAACCCTTTTTATTTAGAAGAAATTTTTTGTGCTCACTTGTATAGCTAGAAAAACAAGGGAATATAGCTAGCTATTATACTTAAAAAAAAAAAGTACCCCACAAATATTTCATCCAGAATCATCCTATACTGAATTGTAGTCATTGTGAAGTCAATATTTAATAGCATTATTCTGTAGCTATGTATATTGTTATATGTAACATGTGCATGGTGAAATACATTGTTCCGTCCGTTTTAAATTAGCTGCTTACTCAGAGAAAGTGCCACCACAAGATGGCAACCCAGGACAGCCTCAGGCATCCTATCCTGCAGGACAGCCTCAGGGAATGAGCAAACAGCAGGAAGCATACTCAGGGCAACCCCAGGGAGGGTACCAACCCCAGCCGGGAGTATATCAACCCCAGGTAGCATATCCTGGACAAACCGCAGCATACCAGCAACAATCCAATAATGTGGTTGTAAGTTATACTTCTATAGCTACTTCTCTTTCATCATTATTTCATATTAAATAACAAAAATAATAATTATGTATAATTATAATCATGATGTATGTATAAAAACAATTAAGCAGTATTTTACACTTTCACATTGCTATAGAACATAGCTAGAGAAATGAACCACGTTAGAAAACAAATGTACCTGAACTGTAGTCTGGCGTAGCCAGCCACACCCTGAGCGCGAAGCGCGAGGGAAGAGTCTGGTAACATACAATACTGCGAGTTGTCAGATTGGAATTTCCATTATGGTCAGCTTGTCGTCATACTGGGCAATTGCGGTAAGTAATAAAAACAACACGTGGTTATATGGAAAGCAGCAGCTGCGGTGCAAAGATGTAGCTATATCTGCTAGCCCACGGTTGGCTAAGTTTATCAAAAGCTAAAGGGAGGACAGCAATCTTCCCAAATCCAAATCCAGTTGGGAACATCCCTGCCAGATAAAATTGAATTGCCACTTCCAACTGTTCAGGCCTTAGTGATGGATAGCCCAACTTCAGGGCAGCTTGCTGCACTAGATCTAGATAGTTTCTCCATAGCAGCTGTAGTAAGCTAGTTGGCATCTAGAGCTGTACATGCCTGTGGTGTACACTGTGGTTCACACTGTGGTCAGATAATGATATTCATGCAGTTGCAGATTTTCTGCAACTTCTGACAACTCGGTGTATTGAATGTTTCCAGACCACCTCGCGCTTCGTGCTCGGGGGTGTGGCTACGCCAGACTACCTGAACTGCATGATAGCACTTAGTTATTGATATCCAAATGATTCCATCACAGTTTATTCTAGCAGTTTATGCTAAAATGTGATATAAAAAGGAAAATGTGAAAAAAGCCACTAGCTCCCTTACAAATCAAATACAAGTAGCTATTATGTGTTTACAAAAATAATGTAGCTAATTACTTCTAGCTCATGATACGTAGTCTGTTTAGTTAAACCAATCAATAACTAGTTATGTGCTCATAGCACAGAAGGGCGAGCGAAGCAACACAGCTTATAATTGCTTTTGCGAAAACTTTAAATGTTGCATAATGATATTTTGGAGTTGCATGCCCTATTCTCATAGAGTCTATAAGCCCTGTCCCTTTCATTTCTTTTATCAAGCCTTGACCGTCTTTGTTCCACTGATTCAGAGCTTCTTCTGGCTCTATCCTTCGCATTCCTCTGGTCTAACCTTGCTCTTTTTTTGCTGCTCAGTTTTGGAGCAGTGTTCATTCGCTTCACTTTCCTAAAAGTTAGCTATTTTGTGCATGCGCAGTATTTCTTGATATATATTATTATATCACCACTATTCAGTTTGTACATTATAGAGAGGGGCTCACGATAATAATATTGTTCACTTCTTTAGGTCATGACAAATCAACCAATGCCAGGAGTGCAGACTGTGAACATGGGCATCAAGCCTCAAAACTATTTGATATTCTCCATCATCACCTTGATATTCTGTTGCCAGCTCTTTGGTATAATTGCCCTTATCTACAGTCTGCAGGTAGGCTATACAGTATACACAAGGACACTCTGAAAGAGGACAAACCTCTTAGTACTTTTGTATACAAAAATTATAACCTCCAAAAGATGACAACCAGGACACAAAAGCCTGGGTCCAAAGTATGTCCATTATTCGGAGGTGTCTCAGCTCTTTTTCTATTAATATATAGTAGATTGATTCTGCCTTGATTAATAGGTTGATTCTGCCTTATGTAATTAATAGATTGAGTCTGCCTTAATTGATTCATATGTTGATTCTGCCTTAATTAATTGGTTGATTCTAATTAATAGGTTGATTCTGCCTGGAATCGAGGAGATGTGGAAGGAGCCAAGCAGCATTCTCGCACTTCCAAGAACTGGAACATAGCTGCCCTGGTCACTGGTATTGTCTTGATAATCTTCATTGTTATTATTGCAGTCCTAGCCAATGTCATACCACTGATCATTGCAACTGCTGCATTCCGTGGCTAGGCTGAACTTTGACCTCCTAAACATTAACAATTTTTACTATACAATGTTATGTCCAGTCATTATAAGACTTTTAATTATTATTATTATAATTTTTTTATTCATAATGCCCTATTTGCCCTCATTTACATTAGGGGGTTAAATAATGAACAAACATTCAGCAGGATTCTATCTACTGGGGGAGTGTTTTTACATGTCATTGTTTGATATCCAAAAAGGCTGTGGTTAGGCAAAAGTGGGCGTGGCCAAGGCAAAAATTTTTTTCCCACACACAAGCACACGGATATTCTCCCCTCCTATTAAAAATTCCTAGATAGAACCCTGTTCAGTGCCTCACCAGATCAGATGTGAAAAGAATTTGCATAGCATATGCAGCTAGCCAATAGAGTAAAACGATCAAAGATCGGACACCATGTATTATCGATACACTATATCTCAGGAATGACAGTACGTAGAACCAAGTTTAAACTACCAAAATGGAGTGCAAACCTTCCTTGTTCTGTCACCAAAAAATTGTTTTAGTACCTGTTGTTATTTCAAAGAAATGTAGCTTCACTTAAACCCATCTATATCTGGACGAAAAGTTCCATTTATGGACACCCACAAAAAAGACTTCTAAAATCAAAGCAGTAAGTTACTAAGCAATTTTCCTGAAATGGTACACTGCTCTGAAACACCCTTGAAGATATAATAGTATAAATCTTCCAACAATGACCTGGGTGTGGCTGATTCAGAGGTCGATTTTTAATGCGTCCGGGTGTGCACATGCGTAATGATGTCAGCGGGGGAAAGTGAGTTTGTAGCACATTTTGGTTAGGTTATGGGTTTACCCAGTTCCAAATCTATCAGTAGCACTTATCGATCTCACTAGGTAGCTAAAATATTTGATCTAGCTATCTCTGTCTTTTAATCATAGACCATTCGGAACAATAATTATCATGATAAAAAATTGGGATAAAAAATTAATTTTAAAAGTCTTTGTCAATGATAAGAAATAAATCTTTCCCTTAAGCCATTCAGAAACTCCTGTATCATCAGTTTCAAATTTCACTTCTCTACTGCTTAGTTAGTATACTGCACAAATGCCACATCTCTTCCCGAACTGAGTCCGTTTGGTAAAGGGTTGAAAATACCATATGTGACAGTCGAGGGTAGAAATCAAACTTTATTCACGCTTTCTACTTCCGGAAAAAAAAGTTCGAAAGGCAGAAAATTCTATTGTAAAGCATCAGTCATGACAAAAGGAAACTTTGACTAAAACGTGAATAAAGTTTGATTTCTACCCTCGACTGTCACATATGATGCGACATCTAGCTCTACAAGTACAAGATCCTAGATCCTGTGCACAAATGCCACACCTCTTCCCGAACTGAGTCCGTTTGGTAAAGGGTCAAAAACACCATATGATGCAATAATGATGTCACTCGCGTACTCCTCCTCATTTACTATATATAGCTAGTGACTCGGCAATAATATCGATATATCCCACAACAAGAAGAAGGTGTCAGATTGCACTAAGCGAGCGGCAGCAGCAATGTCTTCAGAACTTCCTCGTAAGTAGTTATGGAAATAAATGAGCCGAAAGACTTAGCTACGACAGCCATCATGGGTAGCCTAGCTAGACCGTGGAATCATATTATCTATAAATATTGTGGATTAAACTTGATCAAGAGACAGAATGACTAATTAAGTGTGTAAATAGATAACCTATTAAAGAATGTATATTTATCATGTAGATATAGCCAGTTGATTTGTTGAACAATGCATTTTATTGAGCAATAAAATAGTGAAATTGTAACTTAGGTTGCTCTGCTTCACCCCTACTCCTAATAGTCACCAATTTTGAAACAGATGAACAACCATAGGTGTATAGCTATTGCTTTGCATCAATGAATAGAATGTGCTGTGAACGGCCACCTACTATAGTTACCATCATTTGCACTTACAGCTATAGAATGCATCAATTTTTCTTCTGAGTATACTGAACATCTGAACTGCATGTCATGATTACAGCTACAGACTGTGACTGTAGCTAATAAATATAGCTAGCTGTAGCTACCAGGTGATAGTTAGTTAGGCACTGCATGTAAATGTATGGACTGATTTTATATGAGGCTGCATGCAGTAGCTATACATTTAGCTATAGCTACAGCCAACTAGATTTTAGGCCATCCCTACTAACCTTTTGAAATTTTTGTGCTCACTTGTAGCTATAGCTACAAAAACAAGGGAATGTAGCTAGCTATTATACTTTAAAACCAAATATTTCATCCTATAATTATAGCTAGTCATTGTGCGAAGTCAGTATTTTAATAGCATTATTCTGTAGCTATATGTAGTTATACCATATTGTTATATGTAGCATACATTGTTCTGCCTGTTTTAAATTAGCTGCTTACTCAGAGAAAGTGCCACCACAAGATGGCAACCCAGGACAGCCCCAGGCATCCTATCCTGCAGGACAGCCTCAGGGAATGAGCAAACAGCAAGAAGCATACTCAGGGCATCCCCAGGGAGGGTACCAATCCCAGGGAGGGTACCAACCCCAGCCTGGAGTATATCAACCCCAGGGAGCATATTCTGGACAAACCGCAGCATACCAGCAACAATCCAATAATGTGGTTGTAAGTTATACTTAGCTATATAGCTACTTCCCTTTCATCATTATTAATTTTCATATTAAATAACTATTATATGTACGTACTATATAATTATGATTGTACGTGTATGGCATTTAAGCAGTATTTTACACTTTCACATAGCTATAGATGAACCACATTAAATGTACCTGAACTGCCTATTGATATTCAAATGATTCCATCACAGTTTATTCTAGCAGTTTATGCTAAAATGTGTTAGCTACTGGATGGAAAGTGTGTAGCTAATAAGCTCATGATTCTTAGCTATGTACGTAGTCTGTTTAATTAATAACTAGTTATGTGCTCGTAGCACAGAAGGGCGAGTGAAGCAACACAGCTTGCTTTTGCGATGTTGCATTATGATATTTTGGAGTTGCATGCCCTCTTCTCATAGAGTCTATAACCCCTATCCCTAACATTTCTTTTATCAAGCCTTGACCGTCTTTGTTCCACTGATTCAGAGCTTCTTCTGGCTCTATCCTTCACATTCCTTTGGTTTAACCTTGCTCTTTTTTGCTGCTCAGTTTTGGAGTGCTCACTTTCCTAAAGGTTAGCTATTTGCGCATGCGCAGAATTTTACCCTCAGGGCTTGATATTACCACTATCCAGTTTGTAGAGAGGGGCTTACTTCGCTCGCGATAATAATATTGTTCACTTCTTTAGGTCATGACAAATCAACCAATGCCAGCAGTGCAGGCTGTGAACATGGACATGAAGCCTCAAAACTATTTGATATTCTCCATCATCACTTTGATATTCTGTTGTCAGCTCTTTGGTATAATTGCCCTTATCTACAGTCTGCAGGTATAGGCTATACAGTATACATAGGGACACACTGAAAGAGGACAAACCTCTTAGTACCTTTGTATACAAAATAACCTCCAAAAGAGGACAACCAGGACAAAGGCCGCAAAGTGTGTCCATTACTAAGTTCGGAGGTGTCTCAGTAGGGACTGGCACATTATGCTTTTTTTGCTTCCCTTCCAGCTGTATAAAGTCATTATTCTTTTTTTACTGACCTATTATTCTTTAATTATGCTCGTAGCTGTATTTGAAAGACTACGTAAATGGCTATCTGAAATCTCATTAGCAGATAAGGGTCAAGCTAGGCTAGCTAGTATAGGCACACATGATAAATACATTCATGGAGTTGACTTTCCACAGCCTATTATGCCAGCATTATGCTTCCTGCTTTGATAGACCTATTATTCCCAAAATTATGCTGGCAGAATGTGCCAGTCCCTATGTCTCAGCTTAATAGTATTGATTAATAGATTGATTCTGCCTTGATTAATATGTTGATTCTGTCTTATGTAATTAATAGGTTGATTCTGCCTGGAATCGAGGAGATGTGGAAGGAGCCAAGCAGCATTCTCGCACTTCCAAGAACTGGAACATAGCTGCCCTGGTCACTGGTATTATCTTGATAGTCTTCATTATTATTATTGCGGTCCTAGCCAATATCATACCAGTGATCATTGTGGCTGCAGCCCGTGGAGGCTGAACTCTAACCTCCTAAACACATTAACAATGCTGTCAATGTTAGCTACAAAATAGCTAATGTCCCCCTTTTTTTTTTACAATCACTATAAGACTGCTATTTTAATTATTTGCCTAAATTATGATGTAATCTCTACATATGAAATAAACATGATCAGATAGCTACTGTAGGTTCTTCTGACTCACAATCACTTAGCTAGTTAGATTTGTGCACAAGGTCACAATCGACCCTTTTTTTGATCATCAAAAGTTGTACACTATGTGATGAGACAGAAAGTGGGCTCACATATGGGCATCACACCATGCAAGGATCCTAGGATGCCATGCCGCGCGCGCCAGCTAGCTAGGCGCTCATGAGCGATCTATGACATCAGTACAGTAAAGAAGTCGCACATGTGCGTGCACGTGCCGGATCTATTTGTATGTGCGCATGCGCAATTTATGACGCTACGCGCGCCGTCTGGCTGATTCTCTTCTTCCATTTATCGATGTCTTCTTCAGCAGCACCTCCACGTGAGTAGTAACAAAAAACAAAAATAAAACAAAAACTACAACTTAGATAAAACAATTCATAGAATATACCCCGACACATGTAAGTCTCAGTGAACTACAAATAAACCTGCCTCTTTCTTATTCCCTTGATACACAAGAAAAACACAGTGAAGGCATTGCCACAAGGAACTGCAAAAAGACATGCATGAAGAAAGTAGTTAGCTAATGTTATTTGCTTTGTAACAACTTGTGACAGTTTTTCAAGTATTTTTACCTTTACACTCTAACTCTATACATGTACTTTTGCTAAATATAAGTAGCTAGCTAGCTATTACTCTACCACTCAAGTTCAATGATGCACTGTTATTCAGCAGCTTATGAAAAACCTCAGGGACCTTATCCTGGGCAACCCCAGGGAACATACCCAGTCGGACAACCACAGCAGACAGGATACCCACCACCACAAGTTGTAGGTTAAAGCTAGTCTCCCTAGGTTAAAACTATGCATATTATATACAACTATATAGCTAGCTAACTACAGTGAAACATCTGAATCATGGACACACTTGACCTTTGTAGAGTTGTCCTCTTTTGAGGTAGTTAGCTAGATAAAGTGATTATACAAAAGCACTAGCTATTAGATTATCCTTTGTTGAGAGGTTTGGAATGTTCTTTATCTGAGGTAAAAGTGAGGTTACACTGTAATGCATGCATGATGAAGAAATCTTAAAACATTCTATTACCTTTAATTAGGTTTTGATGACTCAACCAGGAATGCAGACTCTGAATATGGGAATTAAGCCTCAGAACTATTTGATATTCTCCATCATCACCTTGATATTCTGTTGCCAGGTCTTTGGTATAATTGCCCTTATCTTCAGTCTGCAGGTGAACTGAACGGTTGCACATTGTATGCATGTGCAGGGCCAGCAGAGTCGAGCTCCTATAGTTAGGATAGTAGCTATCAGTGGTGGAGGAACCAAGTTTAGTTTGGGGTCACTTATAGCTACATGTGTAATTATAATAAGTGCTAACTTTTAAATCTAATTTGCTCCCTTCTAACCAACAATTAGGACTCAAATTGGGGATAGGGGCAGCCGGCCTTAGATTTTTCTTGTACATGTGCATAGCTAAACTATAGAGTAATGATTTTTTTTCAACTGACAGGTTGATTCTGCCTGGTCTCGAGGAGATGCAGAGAGAGCCAGGAGAAACTCTCACACAGCCAAAAGCTGGAACATAGCTGCCCTTGTCACTGGCGTTGTCTTCATAGTTTTTGGTGTTCTTGCTGGAGTTCTGGGCAATATCATACCATTGATTATCGTTCATAGTCACAGACGTGACTGAGATAACTATAGCTGCATGCTAATATACCACTTATAATGACACTGATTATCATTCAATAACATGCTTTAATACAATAATTATGTTGCTATGTTGCTATTTAACTATAATTATTAGCCAGTAGCTACGTAGCTTTATTTTCACAGCAGAGTATAATTAATAGTTGATAGTATATCTATAATTGATATCTGAAATAATGGACTAGCTAAGTATAATATTATAGTAATAAACTTTATTGCTCTTTTCACTGAGTGGACCTACGTATCAACTTTTCTATTATAAGCACATAGATAGCTATACATCTCATTATGAATAATAGCTTAACTGCCCATTATTATTTGTACTGTATAGGATGAGGTTTATTCTAATAGCTAGTAGCTAGCTGAACTAGCTATAATAAAATTGTTTATGGCTGAAGATGATGAAGTTGTACTAGCTACGTATATGGAACATAAGCTGAAGCTGTAATTTTTTCCCAACTCAAAAAAGTGCCAACTGTTTTCCCCCCAAATTAATTGCTAGCCAATTGCTTTTGGGATAATTATGTGCTTTTGGATCAGAGTATGAAACATCCTGTCTTATGTTACTAGATAACACAGTGCAGAGACTCATAAGTGCCTATCAGCTAGCTATTAGCCAACTATTTTCCACCAAAAATTGTTGCCAGCATGCAGCCCAATTGCTTTTGGGACAGTCAAAAATCAGAGTTGATAGAGGCAACCCTAATAATTTTCTTGGGCTCTCCATCTTTACCACATTCTGCTGTTGTCTACTCTTTGGTCTCACCTCCTTATTTTATGGTATGAAGGTATAAATACAATAGCTACATGCATGCAATTATGAATAACCACTACATGTATATACACAATGGAATCTCCAATAAAGGACACTCAGAAGTGAATAAACCTCTCAACAAAGGACAGTCTAAAAGTGTACACTCTAGCTATTACGTGTATAACCTCCCAGTATTAACACTTGAGTTCATGTGTGTCAATTATTCGGAGCTTCTATTCCAATATGACAAAGGCTTAAAATGTTGTGGACTCACTATAGCTAGCTACGTAATTATTGGAGGTTTTATGGTTTAATTACTAATCTTCAATAATTTTTTTTTACTCGCTGACTGACCATGAAATTGCTGTAGCTATGTGCTTTTGGATCAGGGTATGAAAACATCCTGTCTTATGTTACTACTCATAATAATTATGCTGATTATGGTTTTCATACATGATTATAGCTAACTATAAAAACCCATCACCTGCTTCACCTGCTGCAAGCCATCTCATCATCATCTGCAAGCGGCCATCACATCATCACCTGCAACCCATCCATCCAATCTGCAGTCTTGGAACACATACAAATACAGCTCATCATCTGCTGACACCATCATTATTGAGCAAGTTCCTTGTGAGTTCACCTAGCTACTATAGCTTCTGCATACATGTAAAGCGGGGCTATTTCGAACGGCAGGGCTATTCCGTAGGTTCAAATATTTCTGAAACTACTGAGACTTCTGAGCTTAATGTTGGAGGATATAATCTACTACAATAGTAGAATATATCTTTCAAAAGAGAGCTCGTAAGCTGGTGGAGTTTTGAAAATATTTGACCATTCGGAATGGCCCCACTGTTCGAAATAGCCCGGCTCACCTTGAATCTTCCTCGTTAATTTTATCCAGATTTAGTGCACTACAAATGTGTGGAATGGTAGCGAATTTTTTGAGTGCTTAATTTGCACAGGCACATTATTAGCAACTGCACAACAATCAGTATAGCAGCTACACTATTCTATAGGCTGTTAATGTCAGCTATGAAAAAATTATATATAAATAGCACATAACACTATTATTAGCCACTTCAGTTATTATCCAGCAGCCTGGGAGTGGATGTTTGGACAAATTAGGTGTCGGATTACCATGCATGTGCATGGTAGCTATACGTACACTGTAAAAACAAAAGTGTTTACTGCACACCACTTTGTCCCAATACACACACTGTTTTTATTTTTGGTGTGTGTATTGGGACAATTTAGTGTGCAGTACACATTTTTATTTTTACAGTGAATAGGTTGCTAGTTATAGCTATAATTATTAGCATGCTTTATACTGTTAGCAGTTTTGGGAGATGCATAGTTTTGGGAATTAGTTATCTAGCCAGCATAATTATTATAATAGCTACGTATCATAAGGTTTTAATTCAGTTGGCTCAATTGACACTGGCTTCCTGCCAATAATCTTTATGATGAGAACAATTTTAAGGCATGAAGCCAGTCAATCTATATAGGCTAGCTATATCATGCAGAAATCATTGACCCCGAGAAATTTTGGGAAATGAGAAGTCATAGGATGTACACTATTTAAGGAAAATGTGGGAGTGTCATACGTACAAGCAATGGCATAGCTATACTTGGTTAATAACTATTATCATTATGATACTTCCAGCCTATGGCTATTAATTATTTTGCCATTGGGAAAATGAATTTGACTTTATTTTCTTGGTTAACTATAACTTAACTATAATTAATTGCAGTTATTGTCATGTTTGTTGTTGTTATTGTTGTTGTTGTTGTTGTTGCTGCTGCTGCTGCTGCAGACTAGCTAGCTACCATGGAGTATTAATTTTATACCTCATAATACGTATAGGTCACAGTCACAGCCAAAAATGCGAACTGATAGAGGCAATCCTAATAATTTTCGTGAACTCTCCATCTTCACCACATTCTGCTGTTGTCTACCCATTGGTCTCGTCTCCTTATTCTACAGTATGCAGGTATAATAATACATGCAATTATGAATAACCACTACATGTTACACAATGGAAAGGACACTCTGAAGCGATTAAACCTCTCAACAGAGCTTTAAGGACAGTTTTAAAGTACCTTTTATATAACCTCCCAGTATTAACACTTGGGTCCATGTGTGTCCATTATTTGGAGCTTCTACTTTGGAAATGATAAAGGCTTAAAATGTTGTGGATTTACTATTGGAGGTTCTATCAAAATTAATTGTTTGTAGTTACTACGTGTAGCTATAATCTTCAAATTTTTTACTCGCTGTCAGATCATGAAAATAATTAGCAATCCAAACTAGGTATATAGCTCAGTATGTCCTGTATCATATGCCTTCAAATATTCGATCATACAGGTTGATAGCGCTACATCTCAAGGTGATATGGAAGGAGCACACAGTTACTCCCGCATAGCTAAATATTGGAATATCGCTGGTATTGTTGCTGGGCTCCTTCTATTTGTGCTTGTAGGAGTTGCAGTCGGTGTTGCTTTTGGCCTACTGCCTGTTAGGACCGCCTTCTGAACAGACTCAGCACTAGATGATATATATGGTCAATTTTTATTATAACATTGCTACATACAGTAGCTAGATTTATAATTGTGCATACACTAAACAACTATTAGCTATATGCACAATGTTAAGCTTTGTACTTGTATCAGTATCTATGCTACATGTAAGGTTCGATCATTAAAAGATTTAGCCTATAGCTAGCTTACACACATCACAGAAACTTCATAACTTAATTCCTATACCCATAGCTATATGATTTGTTCTCACACTATAATTATGCTACATGTACTTACTAGCAATCTTATCATCATTCAATTGCAACCTATTATATGGCTTTCTGCAACAGTCTTTCTAGATCTTCTGGTCTTTCTGAGCAATCGCAAGACTTGACTCCTGATTGATAATTATTGCACAAAACAAGACTGAACTGTTAGTGTAGAAAATGCTGCCATCTCCCAGCCATGCTTACTATCAGAGTAATCCAAGCAAGCAAATGTATGAATACCTGCAATATTCTGCTGTATGACATTGCAGCATTGAGTGTGGGGTTAGTCCCTATTAATTTAGTCACTGTCACACCAATATTAGCTAGCCTTGTGTAGAGTGTAGAGATAGACCATAACATATATCACACATGAGTATAGAGTACTATTATATACAGTGTCGTGGCCAGGTTGCTCTCTTAAAAAATCCATAACAGTGTCATGGCCAGGTTGCTCTCTTAAAAAACATCCATAGACATCCATAGACAATTTCTCATCCAAAAATCCACAGACTGTGGATAAATCCATGAACCTGGCAACACTGCAGGCCAAGGAAGTTAACATAATTATGCCCCGCTGTGAATCCGTTTGGTAAAGGGTCGACTATACCGGATCGATGGCGTCATGTCGTGACGTCACTCGATCGAGCTGGCCGCCCACCCCACTTGCTGGCCGGGCAGTAAAAAAATAAGTGGGCGGGCTGGCGAGACTAGAAGTGACTCTGCAATCGCACAACAAGAAGAAGGAGATTGCACTAGTGTTAATAAGGCGAGCAGCATAATGTCTTCAGAAATTCCTCGTAAGTATGGGTATTATTCAAATTGAAGTATAATTGTCAATTGCCATGAGTCATCCGAGTGGCTTCAGTGAGCTTCCAAGATCGTAGATATAGGACCAAAGCAGTAGGGAGTTATGGCTATCAAGCGTCCACGAAGGTATTCGGACGGCAATTGACAGTTAGGACTTGAACTTTACTTCAATTGAACAATACCACTTCAATATGGTACCAAGATTGTAGATATAGGATGAAGCAATTGGGAGTTATGGCCGTCAAGAAGAAGTATTATTATTATTAATCAATGAGTGTGGGTGTTTTGCGTGTCAAGCCTACATAGAGAGTGCCACCGCACTCTCTGATCTGATAGTTAGGGTGTTTTGACTTATGTAGGGATGAAAAACTCTGGTCAGATATTAATTAGTCTGGTGCAGACACTTCTGCAACTCCAGCACAAGTGTCTGGTAATTAACATACAATAGCTACTTCGACTTGTTCCAGGCCTATAATTTTTTGTTACGTAATAAGACGTATAGCTAAAATGACATATAAATGACGTTTAACGACTGTTGAATTGTCACATCTCGCACAAAGAAAATGCCCTCCTGATCAGATCCTATAATAATTCTTTATTAGCTACCACGCATCATGAAATGTATAAACATCATAATGCGTCATTTAATGATATTCATCGTTTAGCAGGATTTCTGCTAAACAGAACAAGTCGAAGTATATTAGCTATGTGTTACCAAACCCTTGCGCTGGAGTTGCGGAAGTGCCTGGGGGAGGCTGCACCAGACTAATAGCTAATACAATACAATAAAGTTATAGCTATGAAGTTTACACTAACAAACATTATCTTGTTGCATGCAGGTATAGCTACAGCTATAGCACCTAGCTACGTGGCTTCTGGCATTACTATTAAAAGCTGACATCATAATTGGTGCATGAGGATGCCATAATTATAGCAACTTGGTTGCTCCAAAATCATAATAGCTAGTATTAGCTATAGCCATAATAATGTATGCCCAGCCTGAGGAGTAGCTATATATAGCTACAATTAGGGCAACTGTGGGACACTTGCCCTAGTAAAGTTTCATGGTAGTGTGACAGAAAAACGGATGTGGTCAGTAAAAAGTGTATGGCAGGTCGAATTAATCTTGTTTGCCCATGGCTAGCTAGCTAGAAGCTATGTAAATCATCATCACTGTGAATGAGATTCATTGATCAAGACAGTGGCAGATTTAGAGTGATTTCTGTGGTTTCCATTGATATACCCTTTGCTCTGTGCTAGCTCGCGTGATAGCTGGCCTGTCTGGGGGTAAAGCCCAGCTAGCTACAACTAAGACAGAGTGGATGTAGTTAAATGTAGGGATTGATTTTATATGAGGCTGCATGCAGTATATTTATAGTTGCACCCACTTGTTTTAATGTCTACCCCACAAACATTTCATCCTATAATTACAGTCATGAAGTTGTTCTGTCTGTTTCAGCTGCTTACTCAGAGAAAGTGCCACCACAGCCTCAGGGAATGAGTAAACAGCAGGAAGCATTCTCGGGGCAACCCCAACCCCAGGGAAGGGGGTACCAACCCCACCAACCCCAGGGAAGGTACCCTGGACCAAGCGCAATATACCAGCAACAATCTAGTAGTGTGGTAGTAAGTTATACTTCTTTGTTCTAATCATTTGCTACTACTAAAAATGTGTTAGCTAGCTGGTGGATATAGAAAGAAAAGTGTGAAATAAGCTTTGGAGATAATACCCACTAGCTTCAAAATCAAACACACTTGTACCTATAGTGTTTACAAAAAATAATACATAGCTAGCTAATTACCATTGTTGTTTTTGTTCTAGCTCGTGATGCTTAATTATATATTGTTCACTTCTTTAGGTCACGACAAATCAACCTATGCCAGCAGCGCAGACTGTGAATGTGGTGGACATCAAGCCTCAAAACTATATGATATTCTCCATCATCACTTTGATATTCTTTTGCCAGCTCTTTGGTATAATTGCCCTTATCCACAGTCTGCAGGTATAGCATAATTATGATGGTTATACAGAGGAACCTCCAATAAAGGATACTGAAAGAGGACAAATCCCTAATAAAATACCTTTGTACGTATATGTACCAAATAACCTCCAAAAGAGGACAACCACTCTATAAAGGACAAAAGGCTGGATCCCAAGTGTGTCCATTATTCGGAGGTGTCTCAGCCTTTTATCTAGGTTGACTCTGTCTTATGTAATTAATAGATTGATTCTGCTTAGGTTGATTCTGCCTTATGTAATTAATAGGTTGATTCTGCCTGGGATCGAGGAGACGTGGAAGGAGCCAAGCAGCATTCACGCACTTCCAAGAACTGGAATATTGCTGCCCTGGTCACTGGTATTGTCTTGATAATCGTCATTATTATTGTCGTGGTCCTAGCCAATGTCATACCAGTGATCATTGCAACTGCTGCAATCCGTGGCTAGGCTGAACTTTGACCTCCTAAACATTAACAATAATATTATGCAATGTTTTTTTCTGTCGCTATTAGACTTTCAATTATTGTTGTTAGATATTATAGCTACGTATATCTATCTCGTACGTTCTAACAATAGGGTTTCTAAAGTTAAAGGAAGTTTTCATGCATGTCACTATTTGTCATTATTAACTTGCCACACGAAGGACCATCCTGTAAGTTGATAAGTCCTTGTTGCATCTCCAATCAACCTGGAGCTGTTATTACAAGTGAAAGTATAGCAACAGAACCAAGTGTGGACCCATTCACACTGATTGCTCTGTTATCAGGCTGGATTATATCACTTCAAAGAGTGAAAAGGATTAGATTGAAGGATAATTGCAGGAATTTCCCCAATTCAAAGTAGTAATTGAAATTAACAGCATCCCTTTTAAAGTTTAAATTTATTATTCATTTCCATGGTTCTCCCCAGGCATCTGGGCCACTTTGTGGTTCTTCCCCCTATGCCTTACATTGATCTTGCCACATATGTGCCTTCAGGTCTCCCCTTATAATTATGCCTTATTATTGATTCACCAATGCGTGGCTTCTACGCCAGGAGCCATCTCAGAGCACCCATAATCCTTATAAAAGTAACAAAACATCTGTCTTAATTATGTTACTCAGTGCAGTGACTCGTAATAATGTGTATAGATTATGGTTTCATACAAGACTAACTATAAAACCCATCACCTGCTGCAAGCCATCTCATCATCACATCATCACCTGCAACCCATCCATCCAATCTGAAGTCTTGGAACACATACTGTATATAATAGCTTATTATCTGCTGACACCATTGATATCAAGCAAGTTCCTTGTGAGTTCACCTAGCTAGCTAACTTCTACGTATTAGCTATTAATTCAGCTATACTTATATTAAAAGAAGACAATAACAAATTTGTAGGGGGCGAATCTAGGATTTTATGATGGGGAGGGGAGGGAGGGAGGGGCAGACCTTTCTCACCTCTCTTATTTGGAACCTCCAGGGTCAGATTTGGAAATAGCTAGTTATTAATACAACATGATTTTTTTAAAAATTGAGTTTTTTTTGACATTTTTTGGCCACTCAACATGACTCATGACTATACTAGCTAGCTAGTGGCCATATAGCTAGTCTAGAAATTTTATTGGTGTAAAAATATCCTGGCCATTACAGAACATAATGACAGAACTAGAAGCAGGCTGTGCTGTATTGATTGAACTTGCTTAGCCTGAAGCTGGTGTACATATACCTACATGGTAGCTATAATTATTGTGTGTACTGTATTTCAACAGTTTGGGAACTAAAGTCTATTTGTATTCACCTTGCCCCTTGATCATTCACTACAACTGCTATAACTTCCTCAATTCTTCAAATTTCAAATGCCAACAGAGAGAGTGGATAATCAGTTCTCTGTTGATGCATTAAACTAGAAATTTAGTTAAGAATTGAGAAAGTTATAGCAGTTGTAGTGAAGGATCGAGGGGCAAGGTGAATGCAAATAGACTATAGCTAGCCAGCATAGCTACATAGTTATTTCATTATGAGGTTTCAACTCAGTTGGCTACAGTAAATTAATTGACACTGGCTTCCTATAGCTACCAATAAACATAAACTTTGTAATGAGAACAATTTAAGGCATGAAGCTAGCCACACCATAATTAAGGCTTCATTCTGGCTAAACACTGACATGCAGAAATCATTGTGACCACAAGAAATTTTGGGAAATGACAGGATGTGGGAGTGTCATGCATGTCATAGCTAGCTATAATAATTGGCTAACAATATAATATAATAGCTAGTTATAATTATGACTGGTATGTGTAGTCAAAAAAGCTATATAATAATAATAATTATATAGATATACAGCACTAACCACCTCCTGCAAAAAGAAATCACAACAATAATGGGCCTGGCATAACAAGCAGGCTATAGCTTATAAGATCATAATAGCTAATAATGACATGCAAAAAAAATTTTTTTTTAAGAACAAGTACCTAGCTAGCTATAGCTAATAGCTAAAGAAGAAAAAAAACATTAATTTTTTATTCAAATAAATGAAGGTGGTGTAAGAATAGTTACGTAACTGGACAAAAAAGTTGGAACAAGAGCTGAATAGATCATGTCAGATTATGCAAGGATGAAATCGAATCTGGGTGAGGTCACTAGGTGACATAACTAACTATTCACATTTGACTTCATCCTCATCTAGCTCTTTTGTTCTTTTTTTTTTGTACATCATCCCTACACCTTGAATAAAGTAACAGCTAATAACAGACTATATCTAATAGGTAGTGAATAAGTCACAGCCAAGAATGCAAGCTGGCTGTCCATATTCACCACATTCTGCTGTTGTTTACCCTTTGATCTCATCTCCTTATTCTACAGTATGAAGGTATATGCAATTACGAATAACATACATACAATTCTCCACTCTATGGCAAATAAACGTCTCAACAAAGGACAGTCTAAAAGTGTACCTTATAACCTCCCAGGGGTCCAAGTGCATGTGTCCATTATTTGGAGATTCTAGCAGCTATGGGGAAAATGATAGCTAAAGGTCTAAAATTTGGAGGCTCTATTAGTCAGACTCTATTAAAGCAAATAATTGACTAATCTTCTTTACTTGTTGCATGACCATGAAAATTAACAATAATAATTATTAGTGGTACGTATAGGTCAGTAGAATGTGTCCTATATCATGTATGCCTTCATTCAGCTGTAATGAAAATTTGATCACACAGGTTGATAATGCTTCATCTCAAGGTGATATGGAAGGAGCATATAGTTACTCCTGCAGAGCTAAATACTGGAAAATCGCTGGTATTGTTGCTGGACTCCTTCTTGTACTGATTACAGGAGTTGTGATCGGTGTTGTTTTTGCCTTTCTGAACGGTCTCAGCACAAGTTGAATCTGACTGTACATGCATGGTCATACTTTTAAATTTTTACAACATACATACTTATAATTATTATACACCAAACAACTTTTTGCATTTTGCCATAAATTAGCTATATAGCTAGCTAGATATGATTTGTACTCTCATAAAAGCAATTTTAGCTATAGCTTACACATCACAGAAACTTCATAGAAGTAATACTTCTTGTAGTCTTAATTCCTATCACATAATACTATCTATGCTACACATGTACTTACTAGCAATCTTATCATCATTCACTTGCAATCCATTTATAGCCTTTTTCTGCAGCAGTCTTTCTAGATTTTCTCCATGGTCTTTCTGAGCGATCACAAGACTTCACTCCATGCATGGCCAGTATAATATAATTATATAGCATCAGGGGTGGAAGCGAAGTGTAGTTTGAGAGGGGGGGGGGGGGGCATGCAATTTTAGGTTGTGTGTGATGAAGAACTTTATGCTGTATTGTTTTATATTTGTGTCAATCCTTACCTTATGCATATACAATGTCATGTAGCTATGTGTGTTGATATCCCTTAGCTACCACGCACCATTTCTAAGTGGGTAACTTAGAGCCTTATGTTTCTAATTTTCTGATTTCAGTACACAACATGCAGTGTGTGTGTAGCAGCCAGTGTAAACACAACTCAAAATTGAGGGGTGGGGTCTTGTTCCTCCCACTTTCCCCCTTCCCTCCTGTGGAGTCTCCCCTGTACGTGGCTACATGTATATGCCTGTGCTGCATCCATGACCACACCAAAGGTGGATTGGAATTAGTGGCCTTGAACAATTAAAGGAGCAGTCAAAAATGATGAGTCATAAATGGTTTTCCTTTGATCATGCAAGCTTTAATCTTTGCTTTCAACATTTTTAAACAAAGAAGATACAGGAGTGCATGGTGAGTTTTAGGTGACAAGCAGAACCTCGACCTTTGTCTATTGAGAATGGAGGCTGCCCATTCGATTTTGATAAACATTGCAGGCTAAGCTATTTTTTCCCAACTCAGAATTAAGTGCCTATTAGCTATTAGCTATTTTCCCCCAAAATATTATTGTCAGCATGCCAATTGCTTTTGGGACAATTGCAGTCAAAAATCAAAGTATGAAAACATCCTGTATTAAGTTGGCTATAGCAACACAGTGCGTGACTTATAGCAGATTATGGTTTCATACACGACTTAGTCTAGCTATAAAAACACCTATTTCACCTGCTGCAAGTCACCTTATCATCATCTGCAAGTGGCCATCACATCATCACCTGCAACCAGCAGTCTTGGAACACCACAGTACTGTATATCGCTCATCATCTGCAAGCTGTCTCATCATTGTCTGCAAGTGGTCATCATCACATTATCATCTGCAACCCATCCAATCTGCATAATTTCACTCATCATCATGTCTGCTGACACCATCAACACTGAGCAAGTTCCTCGTGAGTTAGCTTCTATTATTAATGTAACTACGTGCCATGTACAGCAATAATGATAACAAAATTAATATTTTTTATAAGTTTTAGCTAGCTAATAGGAATACATATCTATAACGGTTACTAAACTGTGCTAGTCCCATGCATTGTCAAGTAGAAATCAAAATTTAATATTAGACACATTCATTTTATTTTTGGCCACTTTCTTTTGGCTCACCATAACTCATGACTGCCACCATACATGGTCTGAAAATTTAATAATTATTGGTGCGAGACCTCCATGGCCATTAGCCAGAACAGCTACAGAAGTAGCTAGCTATAAGGCCAACGTGATTAAATTCATTGCTTCCTGTCAACCGCCTGCATGCTAATTTGGCCACCTGCATACTCGTTTATTATTATCTGCTAAGCATGCTTGATTGACTTCTACAGCAATTAATTTGTCAGTTGTATGGTGGTTTATCTATTATTGCACATTACACCTTCCTAAGTATGTAGCTGCTCTCCAACAGCAAAATTTTAAGGGGTTGTGAAACAAGTTGGAGTCTAAAACTCGCTTGCTTCAAATATTGCTAGTATAATAATAATAAAAAATAGCCTCCCTCCCTCATCCAATTTGAGCAAGGAAAGGACAGGAAACAAGGTATTTAGTCACATTGGCCTAAGCTGTAGAAGTCGATCTTATCTTAATTAACCGCATATGATTTATTATGTATTATGTATGTGTATGGTAACTGATATAGCTATGATTATTCACATGCTTCATGTTGTACTGTCAGTAGTTTTGGGAGATGCATAGCCAGCATAGCTACATAGCTTATAAGATTTCAACTCAGTCAGCTCAATTGACACTGGCCTCCTGCCAATAAACTTTGAACAATTATTTAAGGCATGATGCTATATCCACATCATACGGCTTCATCCTAAACACCGACATCCTGATGAAATTTTGCATGGGAAATGAGAAGCCACTGTTTGGGAAAAATGTGGCAGTGTCAACAGAGTAGCTGCCATTTGGGGTGAATGCACATAACTTTATTTTCTTGGTTAGCTACAACTTACTAGGTAGCTGTTATTGTTGTTGTTGTTGTTGTTGTTGTTTGAATGGTTAAATTTCCCATTTGATACAGCTAGTAGTTGTATGTATTAAATGACTATGCTGCATAATGTCTGTCTGTAGCTCCTTATCCTCAAGAAGAAGCTTACCCAGCAGGAAAACCCGAAGTGTACCCACCTCAACCTCAACCACAGGGGGAATACCCACCACAACCGCAGGGGGCATACCCAGGACAACTGCAGGGGACATACCCATGGCAACCACAGCCACAACAGCAGCAACATAATAATGTTGTACGTCATCAGCTATAACTAAACATAGACTGAAAACCACATCACTGCCAATTATATAGCCATGCTATACACACTAGTGTGTAATATAGCCATTGCCATGACAACCTTTGATGCATTGCTTTGATGTTTAGTATTACGCACCAAGTGTGTTAAATTTAAAGTGCAAATGAACACACCATTTTAAACTATAATAAATGTGACAGTCGAGGGTAGAAATCAAACTTTATTCACGCTTTCTACTTCCGGAAAAAAAAGTTCGAAAGGCAGAAAATTCTATTGTAAAGCATCAGTCATGACAAAAGGAAACTTTGACTAAAACGTGAATAAAGTTTGATTTCTACCCTCGACTGTCACAAATATATGTACAACCAGTATTAATTAATACTATACTTTATAGGTAGTGAAGTCACAGCCCAAAATGCAAGCTGTTAATAGAGGCATCAGCCCTAATAATTATCTTGGGCTGTCCATCTTTACCACATTCTGCTGTTGTCTACCCTTTGGTCTCATCTCCTTATTCTACAGTATGAAGGTATATCTATACAATAATAACTATAGCTGTGCACAATGTAATCTCCTATAAAGGACACTTGTAACTGCACTACCTCTCCTAGACAGCTAGAGGGTCTTACTAACTATCTTGTTATCCAAATAAAGAGGTCAAAGTACAATCTATCATTCCACAATGAGCATGCTCAGTATGACAAAAATTAATACGTTATTACACACTCCAAAGCGAATAAACCTCTCAACAAAGGACAGTTTAAAAGTGTACCTTTGTATAACAGTTATACACTCTATATAACGTACCTTCCTGTATTATCACTGGGTCACAAATGTGTCCATTATTCAAATGGTTCTACTCTAGTATGGGGAGATAAAGTATGATGAATTGCCCTAAATGGTTGGGGGGGGGGTTTATTATTAGTCTAGTTTTTGATTGATGAGCATGAAATTAACAATTAGTAATCCAAACCAGTAGAATGTGTTCTGTGTCATATGCCTCCCAACTGTAATGAAAATTACATCACACAGGTTGATAGTGCTTGGTCTCAAGGTGATGCGGAAGGAGCATATAGTTACTCCCGCAGAGCTAGATGTTGGAATATCACTGCTATTGTTACTGGACTCATTCTTGGAGTGACTGCAGGAGTTGTGGTCGGTGTTGTGCAGGGTCTTGCCCTAACGTCTGGAACCACACGCACCTTCAGTAGAGTAACATTTTGAACAGTCTCAGTGCAGGATGAATCTAACTATTATAATTATTATACACAGTCATAATTTTTTTAATTTTTACACATGCACATAACTACTTCTGGTAGTCTTATACTCTCATACAGTATGATCTAATCATGACCATCTTAAGTTTCTCAGTCTTCTGGCATAGCTGACCCTTTACTTTCTTTTGTAAAGGAAGCTTATGTAAAGGATTAGGTATAGTCTTTGTATAGCTGGTGAGAGTTTGGGCTGTAGCTAGTCCAGCTGACCCAATTCTAGATCTGGCTACATAGTCTTACGATCGGAAGTATTCCTTGCTTGGATAGCTAATATAATCAGAACAGGCTTAAAGTATTATAGCTTACAATAGTCACTGAAACCATGATGCAGATTTAGCATAGAAGCATGCAGGCTGTCTCAAAAAAGAAAAAAAAGAAAAAACAAACAAACAAAACATACCTCTTAGCTATAGCCAAGCTGTTTGTGAAGCTGGGGAACCTTGAAGTTCATGAAGAGCAATCATCAGCTTCAGGAAGCAGCTCTTGCTTGAGGCTTATCGTATGCCTTCAGAGATTCAACTGCAATGAAAATTACATCACACAGGTTGATAACGCTTGGATTCAAGGTGATGTGGAAGGAGCATATAGTTACTCCCGCAGAGCTAAATATTGGAATATCGCTGCTATTGTTACTGGACTCCTTCTTGGAGTGACTTTAGGAGTTGTGGTCGGTGTTGCGAGGGGTCTTGCCCTAACCACCTTCAATAGAGTAACATTTTGAACAGTCTCATGAATCCAATATTCACAATCATAATTTTTATCACAGCAACCATTTTTGCATTGCTAACTAGCTAGCTACCTATATATCTTTTTTTACACATAGCACAGAAACTTACACATAATAATAATTCTGGTAGTCTTCCTGGCTACATACTCTCATACAGTATTATCTAACATGACCATCATAAAATTATATAGTTTACACATGCACAGAGGCTTTAACTAAGAATACTTCTGAAGCATGGTCAACCCTTTACCTAGCTACTTTGTAAAGTATCAGGTAAAGGGTTGCCTATGCTGACATGACAGCTGCAGCTGATTGACCTAGTCGGCCCTTCTCTACTATGCTTCAACTGGCAAACTTTACAGAATGTCTCCATCTCTAACTTTGGTTATTCTTTGTATCCTTGTTTTTCCTAACCATCCTGCTAGTTCGAGAAACAAAAAACTTCATAAAAACGACCTGCTTCAATCGGAGTGTGCCATTACACGTCGTATCATCAAATCTCCCAGTGCAGGAGGAGATGGTGATACAGATTTTGATGATCGAGTCAATGCCCGCCTGCAAGACTTTGTTACCATTGATGGCGTGCAGAGCATCTCTCTCAGCTATACAGACTATTTGGAATCAATTCAAGTGACTTATATACTCTCCAATTACTCTTCCTTCCAAGCTCCAAGACATGGAGTATTGAAAAGCTCTGAAGTTAAAATCACTCTAGCTCATAGAGAATTTCTAACCAAGGTGGAAGGATTTCACAATGGGAGTGTTGTCCAGCAGATCACATTCACCACTGAAATTTTCGGTAGCGATAACAAAACAAAACACACTTATGGCCCATATGGATCTACCACTGGTATCACACAGTTTTCAATAGAAGGATATATAGTTGGTTTCCATGGTTCTTTCAATAGCTATAGGAACTTGATCAGCATTGGAATGTATGCACTTGCTTTTCTCTCAAAAAGTGAAGAAGTCGGTGGTGAAGACAGTCATCACAAGCTTACCCACTTTGATGACACACCGGATAATGTATATGCACCTACGTCTAGAATCAACATACTCTATATTAACCATGGTGATGCTGTTGATTCCTTTAAAACCATTTATTCCATCCTCGGCGGGGACATCCTACAGAGTGACTGGCATGGTGGTTCTGGTGGAAACCAGACTACAATCTCTCTCACCAAAGATGAAGCCATCATTGGAGTGGAAGGATCCAGCAATGGCGTTTACATCAACCAAATCAGTTTTATAACACGACAAGGGAATGATGGAAGTGTGACCAAGTACGGGCCATTTGGGAAAGCAGCCTCCAGAGCGTTTTCCTTCTATGGGAACATTCTTGGTTTTTCGGGGAGTTATGCAAACCTCCTTCACAGCATCAGTGTCTATTACACTTAACTTGTATAATTGCATGCATGCATGTCAGGTTCATGCTACGCATGCGCAGAGACTTTTTAGCTAATTAATTACTTCCGACGGAAGTAATTAATTACTCATTACAGCATTGGCTCAGCTGAACTTGAGGCTCTTACCAGGAGAATGGCAGAGTTTTCTAACGATGAGATTGAAACGACGGAGAAGGTTAACCTGATCGAGGATACTGATGATGGCGACCCACAACCGCTGGCTGATCTCCGTAAGCCAAAGAGCCATAGCTAGAGGATTTCAGACAGAGCTAGCTAGCTATACTGTTCATCAGGAAGGTTTGGGGAATAGGTGGTTTACACATTGTATAGGACATGATCCCTGCCTATTTCTCATTCCTTCCTGACAACCATCCAGTAAACTGTATCCCTCACTAACTAGACTACTAACAGTAAGTCAGGGTAATTCTAAATACAAGGATACATGTCATGGAGCTGACGGTACGTTATAGTTGGACCTACTTGCATGTGAAGTTTCTCCCAGTAATGAGGGGTACTCATAATTACCCTGAGCCAATACAAGTAAGGTTAATGCTTAACATTAAACGGAGTTTAGAATGCGCATGCGCTTTAGAGCAGCCGAGCACATGGGAAGCAATTGTAAAGATATAGCTAGCAGTATAATTTGCCTCACCGCAGTAGTTTTTGTGAAAGTCGCTGAGAAAGATGGACGAGCACAGAGAAGAAGATGAATTATTACGTAGGTCAGTAGAATGTGTCCTATATCATGTATGCCTTCATTCAGCTGTAATGAAAATTTGATCACACAGGTTGATAATGCTTCATCTCAAGGTGATATGGAAGGAGCATACAGTTACTCCTGCAGAGCTAAATACTGGAAAATCGCTGGTATTGTTGCTGGACTCCTTCTTGTACTGATTACAGGAGTTGTGGTTGGTGTTGTTTTTGCCCTTCTGAACGGTCTCAGCACAAGATGAATCTGACTATACATGCATGGTCATAATTTTAAATTTCTACAACATACATACATATGATTATTATACACCAAACTATAGCTTACACATCACAGAAACTTCATAAAAAGTAATACTTCTTGTAGTCTTCCTATCACATAATACTATCTATGCTACACATGTACTCATATAGCAATCTTATCATCATTCACGCGCAATCTAATTATAGCCTTTTTTCTGCAGCAGTCTTTCTAGATTTTCTCCATGGTCTTTCTGAGCAATCACAAGACTTGACTCCTGAATGATCCATGCATGGCCGGTATAATAATTATATAGCATCGGGGGTGGAAGCGAGGTTTAGTTTGAGGGGGGGGGGGGAACTTTAGGTTGTGTGTGATGAAGAACTTTATTTGTGTCAATCCTTACCTTATATATACAATGTCATGTACGTGTGTTGATTTGTAGCTATCATATCCCTTAGCTACCATCATTTCAATAGTAATAGTTCAATCATCATAGAACACACAACTGAAGTTTGGGTCAATTTTATCAAAGAAATTTCCCATTCAACTAAGCTAATTGGAAATGAGATAATATTTGATTTCTATTTTCTGTACGTAGCTATATGCCAGTGCTGCATCCATGACCAAAGGTGAATTGGAATTTCAAGCAGGTAATATAAGTTGCTCAATTAACATACCTATTACGACCCCCTCTGAAGATTCTGTCCGATCTTGAGGGATGCAGGAGAAACTTTTGTTCAGCAATTGGAATATAATAATTATAGTTATAACTAGCTATCCTGGTTTGTGTTCTAGCTTGCAGTTCTGGGCAATATCATACCAGTGATTTCCTCAATAGTCACAGATGTGTCTGACAGCTGCTAAAGCTAAAATACTCTAATATTAACGTATAATAGCCACTTCAATGGGTTTGTGCTACGTATAATTATTAATTATTGTGTTCATCTTTCATTATTATATAAAAGTACAATGCAAATTATTTTATTACTTTTGGCATAATAATTATTGGCTACCATATGCATACTAGCTAGAATGTTACACACACACACACACACACACACACACACACACACACACACACACACACACACACACAATTTAATGTAACTGTCATGTGAAGTAAAGATGAGGATATGATATACATGTACTAAAAATTAATGGAACAATACGTATAGCTATGATCTTAATTCTGAGCTAACAATCCAGTTTTATAATGAACTAGGTTAATGGAGCCTCTGGACCAGGTCACATCCCTACAGTAATGTATTATTACATGAGCGTTATTATCCATGTGTTGTCACATGACTTTACTTGTAATTATGAAAGTCTATATGTAACCCTATAGGCCTAGTTATAAGAGTCATTATACATAATTATTATAGTTCTCATTATTATCAAGATAACAGGTATAGCTATTTTCCAATTTTGAATTGCCTGGCTATGGAGTAGCTATAGCTACATAGCTGCATAATCGAGTTCATAAGTCTTAAAGAGAAGCTCCACTGATAGTTATTGCACCACAATAGAATGTACAGTAACAATCACACCTGTGATTATGCACATGTCATCTCAAAGATGTCTTTCAGAGAGATAGAAAAATAGTCTATGTACAAATGACGCATCCGTATTGGCTTGTATACTTTCAAGGTCTCACATACACTACAAACGTAACTGTGTTATCTCCATTAGCCAACAATCACACGTGTGACCACACTATGGCCGGAGGTATACAGCCATAGCCATACCACCATTCACAGTTTTTTTGGTTTCATTTTGTGTGTATGTATCAATTTGAATACTAACAATGACTTATAAGTTATGTAGTACATGACATTGCCTACGTAGATCATACCAGATTGAAATTGAATCAATAATAATTACTGGAGGGCCCCAAGATGGTAGCTATGGCTGTACCACTACAAGTGAAACCATTCTTCAGTAATCTCATGGCACAACCATCCTTGTGTCGGTTATACTCGTACAAGTAAAGGAAAAAAAAAACATTTAAGAAAGTTGATGTAGGGATGACAAAAAGCAGTGTACAAAAAAATCAAGAAACAAGGAAAGAAATTGTGAAAAGAAAATGGTTGATTTATTATCATCCCTACATCAAGCCAAGGAATTGTTGTAGCTAGTGACTATTCAGCTAAGTACGTATCGTAAGATGTTTGATAATTATCATAATGAAATATATAATGGTACAATTATAGTATTATGTGATGCTACTATAGCTAGGTGGTATTCATAGAATGTACTTGGTGCTCACATTATTGATTCAACTTCACTGAACGGACAATCTCAACCATGCACCTGCTAAGAGTGACTGCTAATAGATTTTCATTATTGAAAGAGGACAGCCTCTCTCTATTATGGTAGATATTGATCTGACCAAGGTGGAAGGATGCTGGATGCTGGATTCTCCATGCACAAAGCTTTCATGGCTGACTAACTAGCTTTGGTGCTCCTTTAATCTAAGCTCTAAACATTGTCAGCAAGGATCTATAGGATCAATTGCACAATGTCATTACATAGAGAAAAGAAAATGTGTGTCCTCACTGAACTATCTGTTTTCTCTGAGAACTAGAAGATGGCACAGTGGTGGAGAACTGGAACTGGGGGGGGCAGAGGGCCCACTTTTAATAGCTATATCTATAAAGAGAATATTTTCATGCTACAGGTGAATGGGTTATAATTTCTACCATTTTTTGTTTGTAACACTAATTCAAAAAGACTAAAGAACCATTAACTTCCTTGTAGCTAGGTTACAACAAACCAACCAAAACCACAAAACTATTTGATGTTCTCCATCATCACTATGATGTGCTGTTGCCCTCTCTGTGGTATGATTGCCCTCATCTAGCTACAGTCTGAAGGTATAATACATATTGTAGTAGCTGATTATAAATTTTTGTAATAATCAAAATTATTGATTCTGCAGTAATGGACCTTTGATTCTGCCTTATACGTAGGTTGATTCTGCCTGGAACCAAGGAAATGAGGAAGAAGCCAAGCAGTATTCTGATAGTTCCAAGTGCTGGAACATTGCTTCCCTGGTCACTGGTATCATTATGTTCATCATGGCTGCCATAGCTGCATGGGGTAGCTAGTGTGTGGTATCGTTGGAGCATTGTTTATACTCTGACCTCCTAAACATTAACATAAGTTATGTAATGATTTATAAATATAAGTCAGCTTATGCCATAACTTTATGACTTGTTTTTTTTTTTGTTTTTTGATGTAATTTAAATTAGTGGCCTTGAACAAATAATGGAACAGTCAAAAGTGATGAGTCATAAATGGTGATCATGCAAGCTTTAATCTTTGCTTTCAACACTTTTTAAAAAAGGAGACACAGGAGTGCATGGCGAGTTTTAGGTGACAAGCGGAAGCTTGACCTCTGTCTACTGAGAATGGAGGCTGCAAGGGGCTAGCTGCAGTTTTGTGGGCATGGCCTACAATCAGCTGTGGAGCTTTTAGTGTGACGATCCTGCCCATTCGATTTTGATAAAACTGCTATTGCAGGCTAATTAAGCTAGCTATTTTTTCCCAACTCAGAATTAAGTGCCTATTTTAGCTATTTTTATTTCCCCAAAAAAATTATTGCCAGCATGCCAATTGCTTTTGGGACAGCTGCAGTCAAAGATCAGAGTATGAAAACATCCTGTCTTATGTTACATAGCTATATACTATAATAGACAACACAGTGCAGTGACTTAGTCTAGCTATAAAAACACCTGTTTCACCTACTGCAAGTCACCTTATCATCATCTGCAAGTGGCCATCACATCATCACCTGCAACCAGCATCACAGTACTATTATCGCTCATCATCTGCAAGCCATCTCATCATTGTCTGCAAGTGGTCATCACATTAATATCATCTGCAACCCATCCCAATCTGCATAATTTCACTCATCATCATGTCTGCTGACACCATCAACACTGAGCAAGTTCCTCGTGAGTTCACCTAGCTATAGCTTCTATTATTAATGTAACTTGCATGTACAGCTGTAGCAATAACGATAACAAAATTAATATTTTGTATAAGTTTTAGCTAGCTAATAGGAATATATAATATTATCAATAACGGTTACTATAGATCAGCTATAGCTAAAGTCCATACAAGTAGAAATCAAAATTTAATATTAGACACATTCATTTTATTTTTGGCCACTTTCTTTTGGCTCACCATAACTCATGACTGCCATGGAGTGCCATCATGCATGGTCTGAAAATTTTGTAATTATTGGTGTGAGACCTGGCCATTATAAAACAGATACAGAAGTATAAGCTGTAAAAGTCTTAAGTCGCACATAATTATTATGTATTATGTATGTGCATGGTATTTACATGCTTCATGTTGTTGTACTGTAATTTTGGGAGCTGCATAGTTTTGGCTATAGCCAGCATAGCTTATAAGGTTTCAACTCAATTGAGTGTCACTGGCTTCCTGCCAATAAACTTTGTGATGAGAACAATTTAAGGCATGCTAAACACTGGCATCCTGAAGGAAATGAGAAGTCACTGTTTGGGAAAATGTGGCAGTATCAACAGAAGCTAGACTGCAAGCATTATTTTGCCATTGGGAAAATTAATTTGAATGGACATAACTTTATTTTCACTACAACTTACTATAGGTAGCTGTTTTTGTTGTTGTTGTTGTTGTTGTTGTTGTTATTGTTGTTGTTTGAATGGTTAAATTTCCCATTTGATACAGCTAGTAGTTGTATGTATTAAATGACTTATACATATGTCTCTGTCTGTAGCTCCTTATCCTCAAGAAGAAGCTTACCCAGCAGGAAAACCCGAAGTGTACCCACCTCAACCACAACCACAGGGGGGATACCCACCACAACCGCAGGGGGCATACCCAGGGCAACTGCAGGGGGGATACCCAGGGCAACCACAGCCACAACAGCAGCAACATAATAATGTTGTACGTCATCAGCTATAACTAAGACTTAGCATAGTGTGAAAACCATGACTCACTGCCCAACAGATTTGTATTGTACATAATTATAGCCATCTATATTATTATTAACAAGTATACCATTAATCAATAGCTTTACTTTATATAGGTAGTGAAGTCACAGCCAAAAATGCAAGCTGTTAATAGAGGCATCAGCCCCAATAATTATCTTAGGCTATCCATCTTCACCACATTCTGCTGTTGTCTACCCTTTGGTCTCATCTCCTTATTCTACAGTATGAAGGTACGTATATCTACAATAATCACTAGCTATACACAATGTAATATCCTACAAAGGACACTCTGAAGTGATTAAACCTCTCAACAAAGGACAGTTTAAAAGTGTACCTTTGTATAACAGTACCTTCCAGTATTAATACTGGGTCCCAAATGTGTCAAGGTTCTACTCTAGTATGGGAAGATAAAGTATGATGAATTACCCTAAAGTGTTGGGGGACTTAATCTAGTTTTTAATAGCTGAGCATGAAATCAATCCAAACCAGTAGAATGTACGTGTCCTGTATGCCTTCAGAGATTCAACAACTGTAATGAAAGTTACATTACACAGGTTGATAATGCTTGGTCTCAAGGTGATGTGGAAGGAGCATATAGTTACTCTCGCAGAGCTAAATGTTGGAATATCGCTGCTATTGTTACTGGACTCATTCTTGGAGTGATTGCAGGAGTTGTAGTCGGTGTTGTGAGGGGTCTTGCCCTAACATCTGGGACCACCTTCAGCAGAGTAACGTTTTGAACAGTCTCAGTGCAGGATGAATCTAACTATATATTATACACAGTCATTTTTTTAATTACAACATAGCAACCAGTTTTTGCATCGCTAGCTATAGCTATATTTTTTACACATGCACATGAATACTTCTGGTAGTCTTCCTGGCTATATGATTTGTATACTCTCATACAGTATGATCTAATCATGACCATCTTAAGTTTCTCAGTCTTCTGGCATAGCCCCGACCCATTACTTTCTTTCGTAAAGGAAGCTTAGGTAGTCTTTGTAATTGTATAGCTGGTGAGAGTTTGGGCGTGGTAGCTAGTCCAATTCTGAACAAATTGGATCCAAACCAGCAGTTGTCTTATGATCGGATCGAAGTATTCCTTGCTTGGATAGCTAATATAATTTCATCTTCCAGTAGATAGCTAACTATAGCTTCTATTATTAATGTACTAGCTAAACTACAATAATAGCTATATAAAATTATTATTTTGTAGAATAAGTTCTAGCTAGCTATAGATATAGGAGTAACTAACGGTGGCTAGACCAAGTAGAAACCATATTAGATACATTAATTTTATTTTTGGACACTTTCTGAACTTTTAATTGGCTCGAGATAACTCATCAATACTAGCTAGTGCATGGCCTGGCTACACTGTTAAAATGGCGTATTCTATTGCACTTTAAATTTAACACACTAGCGTGTAATACAGCTGTTGCCATGACAACCTTTGATGTGTTACTATGGCAACCTTTGATGTTTAGCATTACACACCAAGTGTGTATTTAAAGTGCAAATGAACACACCATTTGGTCTTGGTGTAGAGATACGTACGTAGTCCAACCTGGCCATTATAGAACAGATATATATCTAAAGAAGTAAGCTGTAGCTGTATCAATTGAGCTTGTTTGGCCTGAAGGGGTTACGTAATTATAAGCCGCATATCATGTATGTGTATAATTATGTGTATGGTAACCGATAGCTACAACTATTTGTATGTATACTGTATTTAGCTAGCTATAAGCAGTTTTGGGAGGTGCATAGTTTTGGGAATAAATCTTTATGATGAGAAGCTATAGCCATACCATAAGGCTTCGTTCTGGCTAAATATTGACATCATGCATACAGAAATCATTGTGACCACGAGAAGTCACAGGATGTACACTATTTGGGAAAATGTGGGAGTGTCATAGCTATGCATATGCATAGTGGCTATAATGATAATTGCAGCTATATGTCTCTTATTATTACTACTTAATTTCAACAGAGTATACCATGGCTATTAATTTCCCATTGGGAAAATTACTTTTGCATACACTTTTCTTGGTTAGCTACAGCTTACTAGGTAGCTGTTGTTGTTGTTGTTGTTGTTATTGTTATTGTTGTTATTGTTTGAATGGGGCATTTGATACAGCTAGTAATTATATGTACTTATGACTAATCCTCTGTCTACATGTTATATGTAGCTGCTTATCCTCAAGAAGAAACTTACCCAGCAGGAAAACCCGAAGTGTACCCACCTCAACCGCAACCGCAGGAGGCATATCCACCACCATACCAAGGGCAACCACAGGGGGCATACCCAGGGCAACTGCAGGGGGCATACCCAGGGCAACCGCAGGGGGCATATACCCAGGGCAACCGCAGGGGGCATACCCAGAGCAACTGCAGGGGACATACCCAGGGCAACCACAGCCACAACAGCAGCAACATAATAATGTTGTACGTCATCAGCTATAACTAAGACCATAGATATAAGAGGTTTACGGGATTGGAAATGGATCACGTGCTCTCGTTAGCAACTAACAACCGAGGCGCGTTGACAGCTGAATGACATAGCACTTTTGTCAAAGTTGCTGTTCTGACAAGATCCATGAGGTAAGACTTATGCCAATGATACTATAATACACTAGGGCATAGATTTACTGTATGAAATAAATTTTAGCTCAGATTTTCAAGTTTAATCCTACAAATACTACTGTAGTGGTTAATGGGACTATAATCCCTCTCACGCTTGATAGAATCAATTGCTGTTGCCCATTTTCTGATCAAAAGGCATGTAAACTTTAGCTACATGGAATAGTAATGTTAGTTTTTGTATTAGCTGACATATATTGTCTCTAGCATTTGCAAGTGGTGTTAAAACTGTAATCCCTCTCCCAAGAAATAGATTAACAATATTGCAACTGTATTAGTTATTTCAGGGAAAGGATAGAACAGTAAATGGAATTGGTGCATTCGTTTTCTATACAATAGTCATCCTATGGAGATGGCAAGCTTACTATATTTCCCCCCTAATATCCATAGGGTCCACAGGACAGCTGACTGAGCCGAATTCTTGAGGTGGATGGTGTCAAAATCCAACAGCCAAAAGCTGGAAGTATTGCAATAATGCTGATGAGGGAGAACTGAGCAGAAACTGGCGGATAACTTTGGGGCAAAATTATCTAGCTATAATAATGATGAATTTATATCTAATTTTAATACCAAAAGTCATTCTGGCCTTTCTTTCAAATCAATCACATAAAATTAGTGTATAAATGAGCAATGATAGGTACTCATAGTTATAATTACAAGGAAAAAAGTTATGAATAATTAATAACTTCCTTCCTCAGACTCTCCAACTTCAACTCTCTGACTCTTCACTTCTTCAATACCTTTCCCTTAGCTTACTTGTACTATTCTATGAGCTGTAGGGGCAGAACATCACTTTAACTGCCTTGAAAGGAGTGAATATTGATCTCCTTTCACGGCCATTAATATAATTAATGCTGCATGCGCGTGCGCATCTGTCAACGCGCCACGGTTGTGCAGTTCATTGGGCTTTTCCAATCCCGTAAAACCTCTTATATCTATGCTAAGACTTAGCATAGTGTGAAAACCACATCACTGCCCAATACCGTACTCGCGCGTTATTAGGCGCATCTCGTTAATAAGCGCACATTCATTGTTAGGCGCTGGTATTCTTGCTGCACTAACTACTCTTTGTTAAGCGCTCCTTACTTATGAGCTCTATTTCTGCTTATTTTTTGTTTTCCTACTGGTTTATCAACTCTTTGCTAAGCTTACCTCACTTAAAAGTGTGTTTCTGCACGGAACTGCCACTTACTGCTGGTTCTTCACGCTCGCTTCACGCGGTACTCTAAATAATGCCCACCCAAATTAAATTATCCATCTCGCTATTAGGCGCATACTCTCTGTTAAGCGGTGGTTTGCTTCCTGTGGAGATATAAGCGCATACGCCTAATAACGCGCGAGTACGGTAGCTTAATGCCATGGTATTGTACATAATTATGTACATGCAGATACAGTATTAACTATAGTTATACCTTTATACTAGGTAGTGAAGTCACAGCCAAGAATGCAAGCTATTACTAGAGACATCAGCCCTAATAATTTATCGTGGGCTGTCCATCTTTACCACATTTTTCTGTTGTCTACCCTTTGGACTCATCTCCTTATTCTACAGTATGAAGGTATAATAATACATGCAATTATGTACACGATATAATCTCAATAAAGGACACTCCGAAGCCTCAATAAAGGACAGTCTAAAAGTGTACCTTTGTATAATAGTTATACACTCTAGATCCTTCCAGCATTATCAACACTGGGTCCCATAATGTGTCCATTATTCAGAGATAGGTTCTACTCTAGTAGCTATGGGGAGGTATGAAGACATGTCCTAAAGTGTTGGGGGACTCACGATATATTATTAATCTAGCTATTGTAAGCAATTCGAATTGTTTGGTTTTATAAGGTACGTAATTGCTGAGCATGAAACTAGATATAGGCTAAGATAGCTCAGCAGAATGTATGCCTTCAGAGATTCAACTATCACACAGGTTGATAACACTTGGTCTCAAGGTGATGCGGAAGGAGCATATACGTAGTTACTCCCGCAGAGCTAAATACTGGAATATCGCTGCTATTGTTACTGGACTCATTCTTGGAGTGACTTTAGGAGTTGTGGTCGGTGTTGTGAGGGGTCTTGCCCTAGCCACCTTCAACAGAGTAACATTTTGAATATTCACAGTCATAATTTTTATCACAACATAGCAAGCAACCATTTTTGCATTGCTAATAATATTCATATGCACAGAAACTTACACATAATAATAATTATGGTAGTTTTCCTGGCTATATACTCTCATACAGTATTATATAACATGACCATCATAGTTTACACATGCTAAGATTCTGGTAGTCTTGATACAGATGATCTCATTAAGGTAAAGATAGCATGGTCAACCCTTTACCTACTTTGTAAAGTATAAGAGTTAGCTACGACCTAGCCCCTATCTAGCTAGTCCCCCAGCCTAGTCTTCCTTCTCTACTATATGCTTCAACTGGCAAACTTTACAGAATGTCTCCATCTCTAACTTTGGTTATTCTTTGTATCCTGGTTTTTCCTAACCATCCTGCTAGTTCGAGAAACAAAAAGCTTCATAAAAGCGACCTGCTTCAATCGGAGTGTGCCATTACACGTCGTATCATCAAATCTCCCAGTGCAGGAGGAGATGGTGATACAGATTATGATGATCGAGTCAATGCCCGCCTGCAAGATTTTGTTACCATTGATGGTGTGCAGAGCATCTCTCTCAGCTATACAGACTATTTGGAATCAATTCAAGTGACTTATATACTCTCCAATTACTCTTCCTTCCAAGCTCCAAGACATGGAGTATTGAAAAGCTCTGAAGTTAAAATCACTCTAGCTCATAGAGAATTTCTAACCAAGGTGGAAGGATTTCACAATGGGAGTGTTGTCCAGCAGATCACATTCACCACTGAAATTTTCGGTAGCGATAACAAAACAAAACACACTTATGGCCCATACGGATCTACCACTGGTATCACACAGTTTTCAATAGAAGGATATATAGTTGGTTTCCATGGTTCTTTCAATAGCTATAGGAACTTGATCAGCATTGGAATGTATGCACTTGCTTTTCTCTCAAAAAGTGAAGAAGTCGGTGGTGAAGACAGTCATCACAAGCTTACCCACTTTGATGACACACCGGATAATGTGTATGCACCTACGTCTAGAATCAACATACTCTATATTAACCATGGTGATGCTGTTGATTCGTTTAAAACCATTTATTCCATCCTCGGCGGGGACATCCTACAGAGTGACTGGCATGGTGGTTCTGGTGGAAACCAGACTACAATCTCTCTCACCAAAGATGAAGCCATCATTGGAGTGGAAGGATCCAGCAATGGTGTTTACATCAACCAAATCAGTTTTATAACACGACGAGGGAATGATGGAAGTGTGACCAAGTACGGGCCATTTGGGAAAGCAGCCTCCAGAGCGTTTTCCTTCTATGGGAACATTCTTGGTTTTTCGGGGAGTTATGCAAACCTCCTTCACAGCATCAGTGTCTATTACACTTAACTTGTATAATTGCATGCATGCATGTCAGGTTCATGCTACGCATGCGCAGAGACTTTTGCCTCTAGCTAATAATTACTTCCGACGGAAGTAATAATTACTCATTATAGCATTGGCTCAGCTGAACTTAACTTGAGGCTCTTACCGGGAGAATGGCAGAGTTTTCTAACGATGAGATTGAAACGACGGAGAAGGTTAACCTGATCGAGGATACTGATGATGGCGACCCACAACCGCTGGCTGATCTCCGTAAGCCAAAGAGCCATAGCTAGAGGATTTCAGACAGAGCTAGCTAGCTATACTGTTCATCAGGAAGGTTTGGGGAATAGGTGGTTTACACATTGTATAGGACATGATCCCTGCCTATTTCTCATTCCTTCCTGACAACCATCCAGTAAACTGTATCCCTCACTAACTAGACTACTAACAGTAAGTCAGGGTAATTCTAAATACAAGGATACATGTCATGGAGCTGCATAACCAGACGGTACGTTATAGTTGGACCTACTTGCATATGAAGTTTCTCCCAGTAATGAGGGGTACTCATAATTACCCTGAGCCAATACAAGTAACTTTTATTGATGGAACTGATTTGAGAATTGATGAAACCATGCCTAAACCTAAGAGGAGAGGGGAAAGCTACCTTTATGGACGACTTTAATAAACCAGGATGGGGTAGCTATAGCTACATGGCTGTGTGTTTATACATGCTCTAGCTAACTGCCAAATTTCTAAGCTTTCACTATTGTTTAGTCTACATAGCTAATGTCAGCATTCCACTTGCTAACAGCTCATATGATCAGCAGGTTACATGTAAGATAAACTTTTCATACTAATTCAGCCCCAGAGCTTCAAGTATGGTGGTTGAAAATGCTGTTATAAATGATAACTACCACACCCAAGCACTCTTTTAGTGTCGTGGCCAAACTAGATAGCTGAAATACCATAGACTTGTGGCTGCAATTAAGGGCCAGGGCCATGCCTTCTACAACCTTAGTGACAAATTAGCCCTGACCACACAGTACAGGGGGAAAGTCCATGCAATATACTAGACAAATGCAATGCATTGTGGGGCGAGCCTGAGCTGAATGTGATGCATGTTCCCTTTAGCAAGGGTGAAACAATGAGAATGGCCTCTCTTTCTGAAAACAATCTCTGGTCTGCATTCTCTGAGACTGGCCAGCTGTCTGTGACATCAACTGCTGACTTGCACTCTCCCTCAAGCGCTGTCTGTGATGTGCTGAATGTGATGCATGTGAGAATGGCCTCTCTTTCTGAAGACAATCTCTGGTCTGCATTCTCTGAGACTGGCCTCTCTTTTCCTCAGCTGTCTGTGACATCAACTGCTGACTTGCACTCTCCCTCAAGTGTTGTCTTTTCTCTGTAGCTGTGCTTTGAGCAGGATGCCTTGCCTTCTATCTCTTACTTTCTTCTTTCTGTTCAGCGGTCTTGCTAATTTGATCCATTCTTTAGTAGCTAGCTAGCATCTGCTATTCGATGCTTGAGGCATTCTTTTCTCTGGGCCAGCATTGTCTCAATATACGCTTCCTAAGACGTTCTTTCTGTTCAGCTAGCCTCTCTTAGCTTAGCTTATAGCACAAAGTTCATTGCAAGGTCAAAACATACGCATGCGCGTCTACTACACTGTGATGTAATGTTACCAGATGATCTCGCAGAGAAAAACCACTATTATTAGGACGTACGAGATATATATATATATATATATAATGCGAATTTTAGAGCCAACTCGCTAGTGTGGGGCTCGCTCAGGCTCGCCCCAATTATGTATGCAGGGTTAGTATCAGTCTTCCTGCCACATGAAAAGGTTTTACATTATTATGTAACTGGATCTAAAAAGTCTATTTACATTCACCTGGCACCTTTACTGCTATAACTTTCCCCCCAAATTTCAAACACCAGCAGAGAGAGTGGATAATCAGCTCTCTGTTGATGCATTAAACTAGAAATTTGGTTAAGAATTGAAAAAGTTATAGCAGTTATAGCAGATGATCGGTGAATGCAAGAAAAGAGATCTAGCCTCAAAAGTTGTTATAGCTATATAGCATGTTAAAGTTTACATATACAAGCTAGAATAAACCACCATGACCATGGAACCAAAGAGTTATGGTTTTTATTAGACAGAGAGGATTAAATTTGTCAAAATTTCAATTTTTGTTCCATATTTATAAGTTCCCTCAGTCACATAATAATTTTATTGAATTTCCTCAATATACAAATGTGCTGTGCACACCCAAAATTAAGGTGCATGCAAATAATGGACACTAAAGTATCTATTCAGAGGTTCCATTGAAGCTGCTATTATTGTGCTGCTATATTGTCTGTAGAGAGACAGACTTTTCACATTATCTGACAGAACTCATTAGGTGTCACCTGATCCACCTAATACAGTGAAACCTCAGACACACTTGAACTCATCCTTTGTCCTTTATAGAAAGCTTGTCCCCTTATAAATGAGATTATCCTTTGCAGAGAGGTTTGTCCTCGACCAGAGCGTCCTTTATCAGAGGTTTACTATAGAATTATAGCTAGTGTGTGCATGCATGGCTGTCAGTGCTAGCTGCTGTCATCACTAACAGGGTGTGAAAGATCAGTGAACTAACTATACGGTATAACTTCTATTTTATTATAGCCTCAAGTATTTAGCCTACAGTATATTGTCACTATAGAGTGTTTACTTTTAGCATCAAACATATTTATATAACTGCATCATTTATTTCCTGAGGCACTCATGCGGTAGCACTTAAAATATGTTCACTTGGTGATTCTGTTCACTTTTTGAGTATATGCATTTTCTTGAAAAGTCTGTTTCTGCTGCTGTTCAAAAATAGCTATCATTCCAGTCTGTTCTCTCATACAGGGACGATCTGTTTCAGGTGATAAGTCACTGTTATCCTACATGATGGCTAATGTGAAGCTTTTAAAGCAATAGTTAATGATCCACTCCGTATTATGTCTGTATAGTTAAGCTCTGGGGAATATTATAAACATTGGCTATGATTTCAAGAATCGATGATAATTGACGAACTCAGATCATTGGCAATAATATTTTTTTCAATAGTGAGAACTATATAATCATATGATAAGTATTTATTACCTTTTGTCCGATCTTTAGTGTGCTGGATTTGGACTGTTTATAATTATAGTCATCAATACAACAGTGGAACCTCCAAATAATGGACACATGCACTTGAGACCTAGCCTTTTGTCCTTTGTAGAGAGGTTGTCCTCTTTTGGAGGTTGTATATCCTATGTTGAAAGGTTTATCTCCATTCAGAAGTGACGTTCCCTATCAGTATTGAATCATGACAGACAGTATCCATAATAATAAGCTATTGCCAAGAGTCTATTAATTGGCCAGAGTCTATTGGACTAAGGTTATCATCCTTTTCTATATTTTCTCTCTAGCTCCACCCTACACTTCCAGAGATCCCAGTGATGGACCTTCTAAGGATGAGATTAATGTCGTAGCCCCAGGAGCAGTGCGTCCTTTTCCCAAGCGATCTGAGATGCGATCCGAGACGCACCAATATCAGCCTCTGACTGCCCCACAACAGACTATGTGTGCTAATGTTACAGTATGTTACACTATACATAATATTTATAGCCTACTTGTGGGGTTAAGATCAAAGCACTACTACTTGGTTGTAATTCTACTACAGGCACAACCACAGGGTGATACTGATACAACCCAAGAAGGTGATATCAATATCACCTTGTTTATTGCCCAAAATAAGGCCCTACTTGTGGTTAAGATCAAAGTATCAGGAAGCCAATACTTTTCCACTGTAGGCTTTAAAACAATTAAACCATGCCTTACCATGCCGTACCTTCATGCTGTGCAGGATATATTGCCTTCGCCCTTGGGCGGATATATCCTGTACAGCCCTCGTAGGCATGGTTTAACTATTAAATATAGCTTATTCAGGCCATAAAACATTAATATAGTTTTTCGAAGATGTAGCTTTATAAGTATCATAATGAATAGAGTCACTTATACTCCTTAAGGGCATGGTATATCGGGTTCAGAGAGTTTGTTTGCTTGTTTTCTTTGTTGGTACAGTAATGAAGTATTGATTCATTTTCTTCCTTCTCCTACAGGTTGTGACTACTCAGGCATCATTACATGACAATAACATGACCTACGTCAACCCTGGTCCAAAACCAGAGAACTATCATTCTTTATCTTTATGCACCTGCTTTTTCTGCTGTTGGATCTTTGGGCTCATAGCTGCTCACTATAGCAATGAGGTACTGTATGTACCATGTCTGTGTGTTTGAGAAAGGCATACAGTGGAACCTCCGATAAAGGATCGAGGACAAGCCTCTCAATAAAGTCATATTACTATTGTAGCTGTGTAGGATCAATCAGAAAACATTTATGTACTGTGTTGGAGAAATCCAGTCCTTTGACTCCTTTTATAAAAGAATAAAAGATGGGACTAGATGCATTGCTATCATGCAGCTGTGCTATAGAACTGCATTGGAGGCATTTTTAAGCATACAGCTGCATGCAAGTACATAGCTAATAAAGTTTTTATAATTATTATTTTTTCAGGGAGGGGGTGGGAGGGGGCATCCCCTATATCCATAGAAAGTTGCTACCATGTTCTCTTACTAGTTATAGTTCACTGGTTTTTCAGGTGGACAGGATGTGGGCCATGCGGGATTATGAAGGAGCACGTCGCAACTCAAAATACGCTCGCAACTGGAACATAGCTGGTATTATTGGAGGTTTCGTGACTCTTGCATTACTGGCCATCTTTTTGGGGCTCTTCCTTGGACTGTACTACTTCCCTCAAGCTTACAAAAGATATTCCATTCATTTTTAACACTATAGATAGCTACGTATGTAGTCCACCCATGCATGCAGTGCTGAGAATCAACTTTTTTTCCTCAATAAAAATAAGTAGCTAAGAACTTCATGCAATTTTGTGTCTGATTATAATTATATAGATTAATAATTGGTTTCAGCGAGTGAGCTGGCGTCATGACTCATATAATCTGTATATGTAGCTAGATGCATGACAAAAACAGCTGTCTATTTATATTCGGAGATTCCACATGCAACATCTATTTCATCAGGTCATCAATAGTCGGCTGACGTACATCAGACAGGCAGGGTTCTATATCTGCTTCCACTCCTTAAAAGGTCACATCCTAACATAGCTGGTATTATTGGAGGTTTCATGAGTCTTGCATTTCTGGCCATCTTTCGGGGGCTTTTCTTTGGACTGTACTACTTCCCTCGATCACCTTTACACTTGAAGTTAATTATACCTATAATCAATATTAACACTCTACATAGTCCATGCACCCTGAGAATCAACTTGTTTTCCTCAGTACAACATTCTTACATTAGCTAGCTAACTAATTATTACATAGCTAGCTATATATAAGATGGATATAAGAATTTCATGAAGTTTCATGCGTGACTGTGTTATACACGTAGCTATATAATTTAAATTGTATACATTATGGATAGCTAATAGCTTAATTGAGAAACGTAGCTACATGTACGTATTAATGGACAGAGAATGGCTTGACTTGCATGCATGGCATTATTATGTATATTTAGCTAGCTGTGCATGCATGACTATCTAGCTATCGCCAGTTTAGATGCATGCATGGCTAGCTATATGTAATGCCATGCATGCATGAGTTTATGCATGTGACAATCTCTGGTGCATAAGTAACAGTTAACAAAAATTGAAACTCAGCCATCTCTGTCCTAAGTGTAATCATTATAGTTATAGTAATAATTAACCATTATTATATGGACTCACATAATTCATTGCCGTCATTTCTTATCAGTGCCTTCTTCTCGGTCATATCATGCATATTAAGGTTTGCCATAGCTAGCTATACTGCAATTGGAGATCATGCAATGATAACTATCTCTGTAATATGATATTATACGTCCAGCATGCACTACTGGCTTTAGCTACAGAATTTAATTTACTGTATTATTTTGCTTCCAAATCTTATAGATTATAGCTACGTAGCTAGACTGAGATTACTGTGAATCAGCTAAAAGTAACAGTCGCTGGGAAAAGGTACCATGTAGTAAAACAATTATAAACTATCTATAGCTACTAAGCACTTCCATGGATCCTAAAGTTTCAACTTTGATATCTCTATTTTCAATTCCACCTCCATTCCTAAAGTTTGTCTACATTATTAGCAATATGAGCTCACTGGGATTTTTTAGGCTGACAGGATGTGCATGGGCCATGTGGGATTAAGCTTAAGATAATTATTATGCTCACAATAGAGTCTTGTATTTCTGGTAGGATTGCAACCCCTCAGCCATCCAGCCCTGGCCCTGGCCCTTGCCCTGATAAAAATGAACGTGTCATGCAAAATGCTAGCTTGCTTACCCTATACATAATTTCTATGATCATATAGTTCCTATCATTAATCCCCTCCTCACTGATTTTTATCATAGCTACGTAGATGCTGACTCAAATAATATTGTAGTGCTTTAGTAACCTTTCAAATTGTTATAATGATTGTAGCTATTGTCTAGCTAGCTATAGCTCAGTCCACTGCATGTAGCTATGTGTACATGTACGTAACTGATGATGGCTACTATGTATGATTTTAAGGCTATCATACAACTAAAGATCTATTGCTGGAGTAGAGTCAGTAAAATCAGTTGTAGTAAGTGTACCTCCTATTATTATAACTGGCAGTAACTATAATGCTGTAGAGAATGAGACCAGTGTAGGTGAGTGCTAGCAACACTCCAACTATTATGCCAAATATGTTGAAAATTTTGGTATAAATCGAATATCGACGAACTCCTTCGTAATTTCGATTCTCCCATTTGTCATCAACCTGCATGTATGTATATAATGTATGCATTGATTTTTGTGGCTATGTACATGGTATAATCTATAGCTATAGAGTGACTATATTATTATACTGGCAGGAAAAATAATATCGCACATAAAGACAAAAAATAGGGCTGTATAGGGCTGGATACATTTTTTTCAACATTATGGTGTATCAGAAAACCTCCTGACAGAACTTGCTACAGATGCCTGACTTGTGGAACAGGGACATGTGTTAATTATTATCTCAATTCACACTTAGATCATGCATAGTGCTATTGTTCTAATCTTAGCTTCTATTTTTAGATTGACTGATTTCTATAAAAATAGGCTGAGTTGATTTTTGTATCAGTTCCATTTTAATGAATAAGTTTGGCATCTCCTGAAATCTCTTACATGGTGCATGTATAGCTTACACAGTGACATCATTATGTAGCTATGTATGTAGCTAATTCACATTCTATAGAGCTAGGGTATATTTCACTTATGGGACACTATAGCTAGCTACCTGCTTTATATATTACATTGTAACTAAATATAGGAAAGTGAATTTTCATGCTCTCTCCTATACCCATGTTACCAGAGTATACAATCTAAACAGAGAGAGAAGCTTTGCTACAGTTGATTTACGGTCCGTTTGAATTTCCGTATGCCATACTGTACACGGGAAGCTTGTTTATAAAATGTATGCACGCACAAAGCATACGCTTCCCGTGTATGGCATACGGAATATTTGAATGGAGCGTAAATCCACTGTACCCCCTTCTTTATTGAGAGTTTTGTCCTCTTTGGGGTATCCTATATGCTGTATTAGCAGCTACACACACTTCTCCTGTATGACCTTATTGCTGTAGAGCAGTGCTGCAATTCCAAGGGGCCAACAGCAGCAGATGCAGGTGAAGATGGACAAGTAATGCCAGGTACGTGGCTTTATAGGGTCCAAATGAAAATCATTAGATGATGACATTTGTTCATTATTTGCAACCTATAGAGAAAAAAGGATTATTGTAGTGAGGGCCAATTATCTATGACCCCATCACCTTGATAGATATACGTACGTAATAGCTACACTTATAGGCAGTTATAATGTGATTATATTATTACCCTGACATAAGCTGGTAAATTCTGGAGGTGCGGCATCTCAGCAGATGGTGGGCCTGCATGCACTGCAAATTTAAAACTGTTAGCTAAGTGTGTGAGTGTATGTGTGTTAGTCTCGCGTGGTCAAACCCTGAAGGAAGGGGAAGGGGGAAGGTCTGGCCACATGAGACTATGTGTGTGCATGTGTCATGGACCTCCATCCCAGACACAGAGGCCCCTGACAACTGCAGCCTTCGATTAGCACATATGGAGGCGTGAACCCGACTCTCATGACACTTGACGATATATGTACAATTCTAGCTAGATGATGACTGAGACAGTTAGTCAGTTTTTTTGGCTTAGCTTTTCTTTTTGGGCTGTATAATCAGAAATAATAATAATTTACTTAGCTACTTGATCAGTAAACCCCAACATTCATCTGCAATCTTCTCCTGGGAGGGTCTGTCATCACCATATCTCCTTCCCTTGTCAAATCTCTCCCCGTGGTGACGTTGGAATGGCTCTCCCATACCTCTCCTGAAGTCTCTGCTGTCAGCTCTCTTCAGCCATCGTGGATCGTCAAGGTCCATGTTCCTATCTTGGAAGTAGTATTCTGCAAGACTTGCTGCTTCTTTAGATGATTTGGGTTCTTTCTCTCTGATGCTTGTAGCTGCTGACTTGGGTAGCATTTGCAACAGCTTCTCAGTGACTACTTGATCCAGTGACTCCTTCACAGTGTCCTTCTCTGCAAACCGATGTATTAGTCGTGTTAAGTTCCTGGCTACCTGGGAAAAATTTTGTCCTTTTTTCCTCTCCAATGTCCAAAATGACTCCCCAGCTCTCCTAGAGCTGCTTGAACTGGCATTGATTAGCTCCTCCTTTAACTTCTTGTACTCCAGCTTGTCTTCTGGTTCCATGTGTGATGTAATTGATCTGCACTCGTCATTCATTAATGGCGTTAAGTGCCCGCACCATTCGCACCTCGGTATTTCCTTCCGTCCCATGTTTTCTTTGAACATCTCCAAGTATTCCGATATCTCAGTTTCCTTCGTCATTGCTGCTATCTTGGGGATCGCTTCCTTCTGTTTGTCTCTTTTCCTCTCTGCTGCTGTCTCTGATCGGGTCCTTTCATCTTTTTCCATGGACAGTCTCAAAAGTTCTGCGGTCTGTTCCATCTGGGTTTTCAATAACTGGGCAAAATTGGTTTGCAATAATTCAAACTTCCTCTCCTGAAATTCTTGCTCTTGTGCTCGTTCGCTCTTCTCCTCTTCTCTCCTAATTCTTTCTTGTTTTTCACGTTGACGATCTCTCTCTTCTCTTTCTTGTTGCCTGATTTTCTCTTGCTCTTGTTTTTCTCGATCTCTGTCCTCCTGCTCTTGCTGTCGTGTCCGTTCCTGGTGTTTCAAAAACTCCAGTAAGTCAGATGATTCGTGCGTTACTTCATAGCCTCCTTTCTTCTTTGATGCCATCCCGTTCGCTTCCTGTACCGTTCACTCGAATTAATGTTTCCTCTCGTGCTATTTTATTCCCTCTGATCAGTCGCTCCCCTGGGTCCTTGAACAAAATCCTGGTCCTATCTCCATCTTCTCCTCCAAGACTTGGCTAACGATAGTCCAGAGCCACTGCTGCCACCAGAATGTTGGGGTTTACTGATCAAGTAGCTAAGTAAATTATTATTATTTCTGATTATACAGCCCAAAAAGAAAAGCTAAGCCAAAAAAACTGACTAACTGTCTCAGTCATCATCTAGCTAGAATTGTACATATATCGTCAAGTGTCATGAGAGTCGGGTTCACGCCTCCATATGTGCTAATCGAAGGCTGCAGTTGTCAGGGGCCTCTGTGTCTGGGATGGAGGTCCATGACAGCATGTGTACTTTATATCAAAGGAATAATTATTGTTACCAGTTTGTCTTACAGTTTACAGAAAGCGTTCCTTAGATATATGCATGCATAATACATAACGTAGCATTACACTTTCACTTTGGAGTATGGAAGAATAATTGCTACTTGACAATGCATAACTCCATGGCTAGCTAATATCACACACAGTGCATACATACATGGCCTATAACTATACAGTGTCAATCACTTGTGAAATAGCTAGGTACTGTTTTATTAACAGTTAAGGTAAAGCGGGGCTATTTCGAACGGCGAGTAATTCCGTATTGTTCAAATATTTCTGGAAACTACTCAGGCTTCTGAGCTCAATGTTGGAGGATATAATCTACCATAATAGTAGAATATACCTTTCAAAATAGAGCTCATAAGCTCGAGGAGTTTTGAAAATATTTGACCCTACGGAATAGCCCCACCGTTCGAAATAGCCCCGCTTTACCTTACTGTTGAGCACTAACTGGATAATACTAGTATAGATAACTAGCTAGCTCTATAGCTGTAGCTACTCCTTCAATATAAAAGTTTCTCCACCTTGCCATGCACCATAGCTACATAGCTACATATGTGATAGCTAATCCCAGGTGGCTGTATAGTTAGAATAGCTACTAGCTATCTTGAGATTGTCACAAAATATTAGCTGTAGCTAGCTTGGTACTCCATAGACATAATTATAATAGATATAGCTATTTACTAGCTACTATACAGTAAATGTAGTCTAGTTATTAGCTACAATACGTAGACTCACATAATAATTCATTGCTATCACTTTTCATCAGTGCCTCGTCCTCAGAAGCATCATGCATATTAAGGTTTGCCATTACTAGCTTATTAATGTTACTGCTATTCAAGTTCAGGCTATATATTTATAGCTAGCGGATTTGGGCAGTCTTCCGATAATTATAAATTAGGCAAAGATCGTCAGCGCATGCGCAGACTGATTTAACTTATATAATAAGAATGTCTGAGAAAGAAAAGGTGAGCACTTAGCATTTGGTTAAGTTTCAGCCAGTGCAGTTTATTGCTAGCAGCTAGCTACAGGCTACAGCTACCAGAATGCTTAGCTAGCTACTGAAGCTTTAGACATAGAGGTAGCTGGGCCATCAGCACCAAATTCTTATACTTCATACTGTTATTATAATTGTTATGAAATGGGCGTGGCTAAGCAAAGGTGGGCGTGGTCAGATGTATGGTGGAAGACTACCAATTTCAAGGGTGCCCCTGACATGCAAGTGCAATAGAGCATCTGTGTATACTCTCTTGTATGTATGTATTCAGCAGTCATTCCCAAAGTTCATGTTTGGTGGTGTGTGTCACGTATACACACACACCGATGTATTAAATCGAATGGAAATCATTTTATAGCTGCCGCTGAGTGGTCACATAAGCCAGGATGCCTGTGCGCTAAGCAGGCAGTGCTGGAAACCTTAGCTTGCAGGAGGAGGACTTGACTATCTCTTCTCAGCAAGTGCATGGTGTGTGGGCACCGAAGTCCCACTGGCTGGAGACCACAACTGATTTTTGGTTCAGTCCAGGAAACTCCTCCTCTGAGGTCATTACGTAGAAGCCAACTTTAAATTCCTATAGCCAATAGCTAACATATAGTTAGCTGCTAGGGTGCATGCTCCATATTGTAGCTATAATGTAATGTACTTACATAATAATTCATTTACTGTCCATCATGCAGTGCGTTGTAGCTTCACACGATATCATATGATAGAGCTGTAGCTATCACATGATAGAGCTGTATAGCTATAATGCAGCTCAGGTACTCCATGCAATAAATATGTACATACATATAATAATAATAGTAATATTTTTATTTTACATTAATTAGCTAGCTACGTACATGAACCTGTAGTACATGTGTGTATGATAACAATGAAATAATTATGTGAGTCTATGAGTCTATACTCATGATATAGCTACGTACTTCACTGAGGAAAAGAAGTTGATTCTCAGTAACTGCATGGAGGGACTATGTGGCTAGTGTTAAGTTATAAATGACATGGAATAGAGGGACGAATACAATTCAAAGAAAAGCCCCAAAGAGTTTGCCACAGTTACCAGACACACGAAACTTCCAACAATACCAGCTATGTTCAAGTTGCGAGTATATTTTGAGCTGCGATGTGCTGCTTCATAATCTTGCATGGCCCACATCCTGTCCACCTGAAAAATCAGTGAATCTCTCTCAATGCATATCATTATAGTATAATTATTCTCACTGTTATTAGAGAGCACAGCAGCAGCTGACTCTCTATGCACGTATATATATTATAGGGATGACCCATCTAAAACCACCATAGTGTATACATTCATATGTGCCAAACTTCACATGCTTTAATTGTACATGATAGCTACAGTAATCCTATACGTACTTTCAATTGTAACATTATAGAATGTCCCTCTGGGCAGTGACAGCTATGCATGTAGCTACATCTGGAAGTAATCAGGTGTGAAGTTTGGAAGCAATCAGGTTTGAAGTTTGGAAAAAAAATAATCAGTGAAATTGTTGTTTTTCACAAGTTGTATAATAAAAGCAAACACTTTGTTAACTATTAGCTAACACCTGTAGCTACTGCATGACCTTATCACTGTAGAACAGTGCTAGGAACCCAAAGGGGCAGCAGAACCAGCAGAAGAGGAAAGTGAAGACACAGGTGAAAATAGACAAGTAAAGCCAAGTACGTGGCTTAATAGGATCCATATGATAATCATTGGGTGATGACGTTTGTTGATTGATCTATAGAGAGAGAAAGAAACCTATTTTGTGAGGGAATGGTTAGCTATAGCTATATACGTATAGCTCTCTGGACCTCTCTCTATCTATGTCCCTGTCACCCTATAACACTCGGCCTACATCATAATGCAATTACCCTGACATAAGCACTTGTGTGAGGTGAATTATGGAGGTGCGCATCTCAGTAGAAGATGGTGGACCTGCATTGAATGGAAGAGTTCATAATAATAATAATAATAATAATAATCAGAGAGTGCGGTAGCACTCTCTAAGTAGGGATGGCAGGTCAAAGTCCATAGGACAGTATAAACTAAAAACTCTTCTTTCTCTTCTACCCTTACTCTACAGGTTCTCAGAAGGCTACAGTGAATTATTATATCTACAAAGAAGAGAGGAGAATGTTCAAAAGCCAAAAATTCATTCGCCAACATAAGAAAAAAACGAGTTCTAAAATTGACTTTTCGTTCTTTTTCTTTATAATAATAATAATAATAATAAGGATAATAATAATAATAAGATCGACGTACCGACTTACTGGCTATAGTCATCAAAATTCTGCTTTGGCCTGTCACGAAAAATTTGGACCGGGGAAAAAAGTGGACCGGGGGTCCAGTTTTTTCCATGAAAAAAGTGGACCGCCTTTACCAAAAGTTATCCGGGCATATCAGCTTATACATAACTGAGCAGCGCTACCCACCAGACTGTAGTCAAGACAAAAAGAGAGCTATTGGAGAGAAAGCAGCTATGTTCAATGTAAGAAAGGGAGTTCTTTTCATCAAGAAGAAAAAGAAGAGCGTGGTAAGACCTGATTTTTCATAGGTGCTTATTATGCTTGTAGATAGCTAGCTAGCTTAGCTAGCTACGCATGAAGTTGAGTCTAGATGCAATCATGGTGATTCTACTTAATTATGGCCTTACTGGTTACCAGCATAGATACTATATATCTACTGCACAGTATAATTATGGTATCTGTACCAGATTTTTGGCCTCTGTAAAAGAAGCTCATGAAATTTGCCTGTAGCTGTAGCTAGCTATGTACCAAGTTACCCAGCTATTCTCTTCAAATAAATAATCAAATCAAATATCATTCTGATGACCTTGGGTTTTCCCTATCCCTGACCAAAAGGCTGTATGGTTTAATAGTGGACATACTGATGCTGAGATCATGTGTGTGGTGTTCCAGAAAGTCTACTATCAGAGAAGGGACCCAATCAGCTATCCTACCTGATGACTGATGTATGCAGTCTTCTTGGAATTACGAAATTGAATACTACAGCATACCATCTTCAGTGTGATGGCCTCACCGAGAGGTTTAATCGTACTCTCGTACTCTAAAGACGCTGATATGCAAGCATGTTGATGTCTATGGGAAGCAGTGGGACAAGTATTTACATGGGATGCCTATGAGGCAACAGGCGAGAAGCCATCTTACCTTCTTTATGGTAGCTATCCTATTGAAGCTGCATTTCTTCCTGCTAATGAGGTAGAAGGGGCTGACCTGACAGGCTACCAATACGACAGGAACTCACTGAGATACTCAGTCAATCCAGAAAACCCAGAAGCATTGCAAAAAGTACTATAATAAGGTGAACAAATGTTCTCCTATGCAGTTCAAGATTGGCGGTCTAGTGCTATTTCGATTTCCTCAGGAAGAGTCCGGGAAGTTTCAGAAGTTATCTCGTCTGTGGCATGGACCCTATATATATTGATTTTTTGAGGTGACTCCAACCGGCATTGCAGGAAAACGTGTCTACACTTCAAAAGATGTTCATGTACACTTAAATCTGAGTTACCCTAGTTATCTGACCATCCCTCTACTTAGTCTCGCGTGGCCAGACCCTTTACCAACTGCAGCACGGATGTATTACATCATCCGCACGCAGAAGGAAGGGTCTGGTGTCAGCGTGTACTGGCTTTCGTTGCATTCCCCAGGAATGTGAACTTCAATACTTAGTGTGTATTGCTTATGGGAGTGTGGTTTTATTATCACATTAATAATATTCACGCGCACCGATAACGTTAACGTAGGCGATTCCGGCCGGGCTATTTTTTCAGCAGGCGTAGAATGAAGCGATGGCTTCTTTGCAAGACAGTGCATCTGCAGATGTAAAATGTATAGTAGCTAGGCTTGAAGAAAGAACAAGAGGAGAGTGTGTTTCAGCTGGTCAGTGGCAAGGATGTATTTGTGTGCCTGCCAACAGGCTGTACTTGACCTGCTCGATTGGTACAGAAGAAGTTGGTCGTATCACCACTTAGTGCCTTGATGAAAGACCAGGTAGCTTCTGATTGGTGATTTGCTTGGACTACATTGAGGAACTATACTATGGGTGCTGGTGAAGCACCATCGGTTGCTACAATGCCTGGTTCCACTTGTGCTGACTGAAACTTAGGAAGAATGGCCAGTGCACTCTGCAAATTGTTGGTCAGTGTTTGCAGGCGGTCATTACAAGATCTGCAAACGTATCCAGTGTGCAACTTGGTGCAGTCCACTTCAGGAAACCTGGACATCAGAGCAGTAAGGCATTCCAGTGCACTTGATATGCCAGGACTTGACAAGGGTCTCCTTCTCTTCTCTTCTTCTCATTGGCACTGGCCACAGACTTTCCACAGCAAAAACAATTTTCCATAGCCAGATGCAATAATAATAGCGCGCAGTTTACTCTTATGGTTTTGTGGTGTGAACGTGGGTGTAAATTGCATTCCACTGCAACGAGAGCCAGTACACGCTGACACCAGACCCTTCCTTCTGCGTGCGGATGATGTAATACATCCGTGCTGCAGTTGGTAAAGGGTCTGGCCACGCGAGACTACCCTCTACTATGGAAGAAAGTAAGCTCGGGGCAAGCTCTAACTGGAGGGGGTGTGTGACAGTAACATTAATTATTAGTTTTATCATTACTAACTGTTATGTAATCATCATTGTGATTTCACTTATGACGTAATCTTGTATCACATGTTCACTCCTTGATTCGTGACCCTTGAGTAAAGTCTAATATCACTTGAGATGCTGCCTGGTGACATTACATGAATAACATATCTGATATAAAGTAGTCTTGTCCTACATGTAAAAATAACCAGATAGTCAACAAGTGAATTTTATATAGCATGCAGTTATATTCCTACATAGGTATCCTTTCAAGGAAAAAACAACTTAACAAACTTCAATAGACTTGATTAACTTATAATTATTGGGAGGAGGGTGGGTTAATCTTCAAAGCCAGGTCCACTGGACCTGCCTAAATTTCAGCAGCAAAAATGGACCTGTCTGGATTTCGGCAGGAAACTGGACCGGGTCCACTTTTTTCCCCTGCAAAAAATGGACCTGCCTGGATTTCGGCAGGAAACTGGACCGGGTCCACTTTTTTCCCCTGCAAAAAATGGACCTGCCTGGATTTCGGCAGGAAACTGGACCGGGTGCACTTTTTTCCCCTGCCAAAAATGGACCTGCCTGGATTTCGGCAGGAAACTGGACCGGGTCCACTTTTTTCCCCTGCCAAAATGGACCTGCCTGGATTTCGGCAGGAAACTGGACCGGGTCCACTTTTTTCCCCTGCCAAAAATGGACCTGCCTGGATTTCGGCAGGAAACTGGACCGGGTCCACTTTTTTCCCCTGCAAAAAATGGACCTGCCTGGATTTCGGCAGGAAACTGGACCGGGTCCACTTTTTTCCCCTGCCAAAAATGGGCCTGCCTGGATTTCAACAGCGAAACTGGACCGGGTCCACTTTTTTCCCCTGCCAAAAATGGGCCTGCCTGGATTTCAACAGCGAAACTGGACCGGGTCCACTTTTTTCCCCTGCCAAAAATGGACCTGCCTGGATTTCGGCAGGAAACTGGACCGGGTCCACTTTTTTCCCCTGCAAAAAATGGACCTGCCTGGATTTCGGCAGGAAACTGGACCGGGTCCACTTTTTTCCCCTGCCAAAAATGGGCCTGCCTGGATTTCAACAGCGAAACTGGACCGGGTCCACTTTTTTCCCCTGCCAAAAATGGGCCTGCCTGGATTTCAACAGCGAAACTGGACCGGGTCCACTTTTTTCCCCTGCCAAAAATGGACCTGCCTGGATTTCGGCAGGAAACTGGACCGGGTCCACTTTTTTTCCCTGCCAAAAATGGACCTGCCTGGATTTCGGCAGGAAACTGGACCGGGTCCACTTTTTTTCCCTGCCAAAAATGGACCTGCCTGGATTTCGGCAGGAAACTGGACCGGGTCCACTTTTTTTCCCTGCCAAAAATGGACCTGCCTGGATTTCGGCAGGAAACTGGACCGGGTCCACTTTTTTCCCCTGCCAAAATTGGACCGGCCTGGATTTCGGCAGGAAACTGGACCGGGTCCACTTTTTTCCCCTGCCAAAAATGGACCTGCCTGGATTTCGGCAGGAAACTGGACCGGGTCCACTTTTTTTCCCTGCCAAAATTGGACCGGCCTGGATTTCGGCAGGAAACTGGACCGGGTCCACTTTTTTCCCCTGCCAAAAATGGACCTGCCTGGATTTCGGCAGGAAACTGGACCGGGTCCACTTTTTTCCCCTGCCAAAAATGGACCTGCCTGGATTTCGGCAGGAAACTGGACCGGGTCCACTTTTTTCCCCTGCCAAAAATGGACCTGCCTGGATTTCGGCAGGAAACTGGACCGGGTCCACTTTTTTCCCCTGCCAAAAATGGGCCTGCCTGGATTTCAACAGCGAAACTGGACCGGGTCCACTTTTTTCCCCTGCCAAAAATGGGCCTGCCTGGATTTCGGCAGGAAACTGGACCGGGTCCACTTTTTTCCCCTGCCAAAATTGGACCGGCCTGGATTTCGGCAGGAAACTGGACCGGGTCCACTTTTTTCCCCTGCCAAAATGGACCTGCCTGGATTTCGGCAGGAAACTGGACCGGGTCCACTTTTTTCCCCTGCCAAAAATGGACCTGCCTGGATTTTGACAGCGAAACTGGACCGGGTCCACTTTTTTCCCCTGCCAAAAATGGACCTGCCTGGATTTTGACAGCGAAACTGGACCGGGTCCACTTTTTTCCCCTGCCAAAAATGGACCTGCCTTGATTTTGACAGCGAAACTGGACCGGGTCCATTTTTTTCCCCTGCCAAAAATGGACCTGCTTAGAATTTGACGGCGAAACTGGACCGGGTCCACTTTTTTCCCCTGCTAAAAACGGACCTGTTTAGATTTTGATGGCGAAACTGGACCAGGTCCACTTTTTTCCCCTGCCAAAACTGGACCGGGTCCACTTTTTTCTTGACAAAATGGACCAGGTCCACTTTTGGCAGGGCAGGTCCACTTTTGGCAGAAAAAAGTGGACCCCCCGGTCCATTTTTTTCTGCCAAAAGTGGACCGGGGGGTCCACTTTTTTCCCGGTCCACTTTTGGCATGACAGGCCATCTGTTAGAGCGGCACCTAGAGGCTGATCTTTTGCTATTAGTTTTGACTAAGGCTCTACTTCACTATTCGATAGCACTCGGAACACAGCTGCTAATCTTTCTACGCCATTTTGAAGGGGGCGGGGCTTATGGGCGGAGCCACGTAAGCTTAAGTTTAGCTATAGCCAAGGTCTTCATTCATTATCTGATGATGTTCCAGTCACTCCTTGCTGAATTACAGTACAGATGCTCATCCTATAGTAGCATTATAGCCAGTACTTGGCTGTAGTGTAGTCAGCTCACTTCACCATGCCGTGTACATGTCATTTACATTGCTGTTGCTGTAAAGTTTTATATCAACAAAACTTAAATAGCTAAACAAATTCTTCAACCAGAGACACTGTATGTACCTACAAAAGAGGTTTATGTAGAGCTGGCTTTGTATAGTACTGTACTGTAGCCTCCCTCATTCAACTTCAAGCACTAAGAAAAAGGATAGAAACAAGTGAGCGTAAAAAATAAAAAGGTTAAGTAGGGATAGCCTAAAATCAAGCTGGGCTATCTATAATGTGCTGCAGCCTCGTATGAAAAAAATCTTCGCGATATTACCTCATAAAAGGGGTGGGGCAATTAATAGCAGTTCTCCTCATATAACACCTGCACAGGATGTGGCCATTTGATGGCATCCACTATTATGATCACTACACCAAATGCATAAACTCCCCATACTCCTCCCTCAAGCAAGACATACGTACCATCTCAATAATTATTTCAGTGATCACATATGTAACAATTAGCTAATGCTGTTCACTTTTTAAAATGTTCACTCCTTTCAGTACTCCATTACACTGCAGATGATCATCCTTCAAACTCTCCTCCCTGAACAGAATGAAATACTGATCATTAATTCAATCAAGGAAGCCTTTAGTGTCTATCAATTTTCATAATCACAAAGAAAAAGAATGCAAACAAGTGAATGTAAAAAATTTCTTCGAAATAAAAATGTGAAGTAGGGATGCTATTATAACTGCAGCTTCATTATGAAAACCAAGTACTGCAGCATCGAAGCAGTATGGCCCAAAAATCTAGCTGGAATATGTATTATAACTGCATGCAAGAGAGTGAACTTAGTGAAGTGACCCTTACCCATCATCAAGTACAAGATACTATTCCTACTTCACTCCCATGATCAAGGGCCAAGGGAGTGAAGTAGGAATAGTATCTCGTACTTGATGATGGGTAAGGGTCACTTCACTAAGTTCACTCTCTTGCATGCAGTTATAATACATATTCCAGCTAGATTTTTGGGCCATACTGCTTCGATGCTGCAGTACTTGGTTTTCATAATGAAGCTGCAGTTATAATAGCATCCCTACTTCACATTTTTATTTCGAAGAAATTTTTTACATTCACTTGTAATAATAGCAATGTATTATCACATTCTGTCCCAAGTGGATAGGTAAGCTAGTTACTTGCAAGCTCAATCACTTGAGAAACATAACTATGTAGCTCTTTCAAAATAAGCAATATTAATATAGCTATAGCTACATAGGGTTGTGTATATCTTCCATCATTCAATAATGTAATGGACAGAGAATGGCTTATTGCTTGCATTGCAATCGAGCACAGCAAAACACGGACCCTATTATAGCTATAAGCCAAGCATGTATGCTATCTTTAGTTCTGAGGAACTTGCTAATCATGTGAAAAAAACCCTGTGAATGAGCTTCATCTCAGGTACTCCATAGTCACAATAGCTAGTATATAGCTACCTATAATATACAGTAATTGTATATAGCTTTAGCTTATCTTATTAATTATGGACTCACATAATTCATTGCTGTCATTTCTCATCAGTACCTTCTCGGTCACATCATGGTTTGCCATAGCTAGTTATATACTGCAATTGGAGATCAGTAATGGCTATCTGTAATAATAATTACGTGCAGCAATGCTGGCTATACGTACGTAGCTACACAAAACTGTATTTGCTTCCAAATCTTATATAGATTATAGTTAGACTGAGATCAGCTATAAAGTAACAGTTGGTGTGAAAAGTAAAACATTGAAAGTCATTATAAACTGCAAGTTGCATCTATAGCTAATGAGTGTAATTTACAACACTTCATCACCATCCTAAAGTTTTCACGTTGATACGATTAGCTATAGCTAGCTTACTCTATCTTCAACTTCCACCTTTATTCCCAAAGTTTGTCTACATAATTATAATTATAATATAGTTCACTGGGTTTGTTTTTTTTAGGCAGACAGGGTGTGGGCCATGTGGGATTAAGCTTAAGATACGTAATGCTGGTATTGTTGTGAGTCTTGTATTTCTTGGAGGATTGCAACCCCTCAGCTATCCAGCCCTGCATGCATGGCCCTGGCCCTTAATTGCCCTGATAACAATGAACGTGTCATGCTAAATGCTAGCTTACTAAAGTAGCTGCATGCACACAATGTCATACAGTTGACTGAGCTATAATAATAATTAATTAGCTATAGCTGCAATCATTATAACAATTAATTTTAAAAAAGATTACAGCAGTTATGTTACTAAAGCACTAGCTAAAATAGCTATAAGTGTGGAGGGAGAGAGGGAGGGAGGGAGGGAGGGAGGGAGGGAATGACTGTTGATGGCTACTATGAAGACACTAAAGATCTATTGCTAGAATATAGTTGAGTCAGTATAATCAGTTGGGGAGTAGTTAATATTTGTAACTGTACCTATTATTATAAATAGCAGTAACTATAATGCTGTATAGGATGAGACCAGTGGAAGTGAGTGCCAGCAACACTCCAACTATTATGCCAAATATGTTGAAAATTTTGGCATAAATCGAATATCGACGAGCTCCTTCGTAGTTTCGATTCTCCCATTTGTCATCAACCTGCATGTATGCATGCATACATAATTATCATTGATTCTTGTGGCTAGCTATGTCCTTATATATGTGATAGTACTTGAGAAAAGGGGTCTTAATTATCGGGCAAAATATAAAAGCTGCTAAACACTTGTAAAGTTTACAAGCTATAGCTACATATAAAATGTACATGAGATGTGAAATTCAACTCAGGAACAAAATGGGGTAGCTATTAGATTTAAAAACCATATGTAGCTGAATCTCCTGATTAAGAGCTTTTTTACTCCGTTTATTTTTGCTCCATAAGACCCCTTTTCTCAAGTACATAATATACTATCACATAATTATCTAGTTATAGCTATAAAGTGACTATTATACTAGCAGGAATCACACATATGGACTTGATAAAGCTAAGTATATATAGCTACATGTATAATTTATACATGACATACGTAGCATACATAATATAGCTAGCTAACTCCATTCTATATAGAGCTATGGAAGATGGGTGTGTATATCACTTGTGGGACAGTGGGATATGCCTGCTTTACGTACATATTACATTGTAGCTAGGTATGTAGGAAAGTGAATTTTCATGCTCTCTCCTATACCCAAATGTAGAAGTAGCTAGCTATTGAAGAGTACAATCTAAAAATTGCTATACCCCCAAATATTTTCCACTCTTTATTGAGAGTTTTATCCTCTTTTGGGGTATCCTAGCTTTATCGGAGGTTCCATGGACATGCTGTATTATTAGCAGCTACATAGCTACACTTCTCCTGCATGACCTTATTGCTGTAGAACAGTGCTGCAATTCCAAGGGGAAAACAGCAGCAGATGCAGGTGAAGATGGACAAGTAATGCCAAGTACGCGGCTTTATAGGGTCCATATGAAAATCATTAGGTGATGACATTTCTCCATTATTTGCAAGCTATATTATAGAAAAAAACCATTATTGTAGTGAGGGCCAAATATATTTTTCTTGTAGCTATGACCCTGTCACCTTGATAGATAATATACGTAGTATACTAGGCAATGATTATTGTTGTACTGTGACGTAAGCTGGTGAATTCTGGAGGTGCGGCATCTCAGCAGATGGTGGGCCTGCATGCACTGCAAATTTAAAACTGTTGTGTGTGTGTGTGTGTGTGTGTGTGTGTGTGTGTGTGTGTGTGTGTGTGTGTGTGTGTGTGTGTGTGTGTGTGTGTGTGTGTGTGTGTGTACGTGTGTGTACGTGTGTGTGTGTACGTGTGTGTGTGTGTGTTAGTCTCGCATGGTGGCCAGACCTTTCTGTGGAAGGAAGGAAGGAAGGGGAAGGAAGGGGAAGGAAGGGGAAGGGGGAAGGAAGGGGAAGGGGGGAAGGTCTGGCCACATGAGACTATGTGTGTGCATGTACTTTATATCAAAGGAATATTGTTACCAGTTTGTCTTACAGTTTACAGAAAGCGTTCCTTAGATATATGCATGCATATACATAACATAATAGCTATACACTTTCACTTTGGAGTGTGGAAGAATAATTGGCTGACATTGCTACTTGACAATGTATATATAACTCCATGCATGGCTAGCTATATCACACACAGTGCATGCATGCATGGCCTAGTGGAATGGTGAATAATGGACACACTTGGGACCCAGAGCTTGTCTTTTTTGAGTGTAAGTATATACAATTATTATAAAAAATCTAATTGAGGTACTTTTAGACTAGCTATATCCTTTCTTGAGAAGTTTATCCTCTTTCAGAGTGTCCTTTATCAGAGGTCCCATTGTAGCCAGGGTCAATCACTTATGAATTATACTCCACAAAAATATAATTTACAGTCTGTAGCTATACGTAGATAGATAGCTAGCTCTATAGCTAAAAGTTTCTCCACCTTACCATTCACCATAGCTGTGTGATAGCTAATCCTAGCTAGTTAGAATACATCCTGAGATTGTTACAAAATATTAGCTGTAGCTAGCTTCGTGTATAGACATATACTACCATACAGTTATTATAATGGACTCACATAATTCATTGTGGTATCAGCGGCAGCTATGTATTATATGATTTGGATTTGATTTTTGCATTAGCTATAGGTACATAAACTTATTTTAATACGTATGAAATCCAAACACAAATTTTGGGAATGCAACCATAATTATAAGCTGATTGAAACCTTGTGATATCCTCATAAATAGCTAACAGCTAATGGCAAACCGTAACATGCATTATGAGGAGGAGGCACTGATGAAAAATGATGGCTGTGATTGGATACCTGTGCACTATAAGCAGGCAGTGCTGGCAACCTCCTGGAACCTGGCTATAGGAACTCGCAGGAGGACTGACTATCTCTTCTCAGCAAGTCATGGTGTGGGCATGCACTGAAGTCCTACTTGGCTGGACCACAATTGATTTTGGTTCCAGGAAACTCCTCCTCTGAGGTCATCACATAGAAGCCCACTTTAAATTCCTGTATATATATACATGCACAGTGCAATGTACCTGAGCCCAAGCCAAATCTCTCAGTGGGTATCAGTGATATTCCTTTTCTCCTGACAAGTATAACCACTATTATAATATTATTGTCCCCATAGCTACTTGACGGACACACACTATAATAGTAGCTAGCTAAGTAGCTAACATAGTTAGAGCCATAACTATGATGTATATGAAGGGAAAAAAATAATAAAAAGGCCATGTAGGGTTAATCTTAGACTACATACTTTTACCTATAGCAGTTTCTGTGAACAAAATACAGTCAACTCAAATAGCTAATACTGAGATGACAATAATGCTACAACGATAGCACATTACTGGAATGGCAATGTACTATCAGCTAGATAGCATAGAGTTACGTATAACTAAATATAATACCAGTACAGTCATCTCAACGAATAGCTAGCTACGTGAATACTGAGATGATGATAATGGTCACATACAATACCACACACACACATGGATCAACCATGACCTTGTGTGCATATCACATGATAAATTAGCTAAATCCAAGCGCATATGTATAGCATGTACGTCAGGGAATCAGCAGATTGGCTTGATGCCAACACCTTCATTGTGTACAATGATTCAGATATCAATAGGAATAAGATATGTGAGGGTTTATTAATTGATTTATAAATCTGTGATATTCTAGCACTAAATAAAACTATAAGATTATGCAATTAATAGTACAGTCAAGTCGAAGTGACTGTGATGGCGATAATGATATTATACCATATCATACCTCCTATCACACTTGTAATATTGGCTCCCAGGGCATAGGAGGAATTGCGACGGGCTCCTTCATAATCTTGCTTCTCCCACATGCTATCAACCTGCATGCAATAAACAGAATTAACTATTGTCAAAAACCCTGTCCAAATTGTGAAAATAAATATTCATCCCAAAATTTATTATAGCTAGTAGCTACACTGAAAGACAACTGTATCCAAACACTCATCAGAAGAGAAACTACCTTTAAACTTTGTATAATAAATCTATACAAAATAACCTCCAAAAGAGGACAACCGCTCTAAAGCTGCATGAGTCCTAATTAGAGTTTCCTCTCTAACTATAATTATCCTGCTATATAGATCCATCCACTGACCCGGCCGCCAAAGATAAATGCAATAATTGCAATTGGCCATGCACAGCACAAACAGGTGAAGAGGGAGAAGGCATAGTAATTTCTTGGCTTGGAGTTGACATGATATGCAGCCGATCTTGGTTGACTATTTGTGACCTGATAAAATAGATATTAAAGGACAAGATAGCTACATACAGACATGTGGAACCTCCGAATAATGGACACACTTGGGACCCAGCATTGTAGAGAGAGAGTGTGTCATATTCATATATTATATGTACTTTTATATTATCCTTTGTTGAGAGGTGTGTCCTTTATCAGATGTTCCACTGTACAAGGAAAGTCAAGTGTTCCACCTGCATGCATGTAGCTACAATTATACGCAATGTATGCTATAGTTCCCTTCAAACCAGCTTTATCCTACAAAACTTCCCTATATACTGTAGCTATGACCTATACTGTAGCAGTATGTAAGATAGCCTCGAACCCAGCCTCTTTTTTCCTCTTTTTTTTTAAAGGAAAAAGAGGCTGGGTTCGAGGCTAGTAAGATACGTGCTACTATTATATAACCGTAACATCCAGCTACATTTTCATCGGCACATGTAGTCTGTAGCGAGGCAGCCAGAGGCTGATACTGCTGGTGTATCTCAGATCGTATCCCAGATCTCTTTGGAAAAGGATGCACTGCCCCTGGAGCTGCAATATTAATCTCATACTTAGAGGGTTCGGCACTGGAATCTCTGGAAGTGTAGGGTGGTGGAGCTGTGGAATGAAAGAGATATATGGAAGCCAAGAAAGGGGCAATTTGCATGCGCAGTGAAAGATCTGCATGCACTGAATCCTTAACACTAGCTAGCTATAGGAGTTTCCACATGTCACTGAATCCCCACATTGAAACACCTGCAGCAAAAAAAATATTGGCCTCATAGAAGCTATAGGATCAAGCTGTAAGTGCTGCGCAGTGTTATACACACAGCTAGCTACTCTCCATAAAGGTTCATGTGTTTCATATCCACTTGAGCACTAGCAACAATTACACTGAGATTAGCTATCACTAATAGCTAATAACTTGTAGACTCACATAATTCACAGCCATCACTTTTCATCAGTGCCTCCTCCTCAGATACACCATGTATATTAGGGTTTGCCATAGCTAATTCTACTTTGAAGTAATACTATACTATCAGTCATAGCTTAGTTATAACTCTAGTTTGATAGTTATTATGAAACTAGCAAAGTTTAGTTATTAAATCCCATTTAGCAAACATACATACTATCAGTCATAGCTATAGATTTTAGTTATAACTCTAGTTAGTAGCTACATTGTCAGCCCAGTATAGTTAGACACATAATTTTAATACTATATAGCTATTAAGCTACCGCACTATAAAAACAAGCTACTGCACACCATTTTGTCCCAATACATACACACACTATTTTTGTTGATGTGTGTATTGGGACAATTTAGTGTGCAGTACACACTTTCATTTTTATAGTGTGGCATTCCTCATTCGTTTTCTTTCCTCTGGAGAAAACTGCTCCCACTCCTTAAAGGTCATATCCTAACATATTGGAGGTTTCGTGAGTCTTAATTGCATTTCTGGCCATCTTTTGGGGGCTTTTCTCGGACTGTACTACATCCCTCGATCACCTTTACACTTGAAGTTAGTTATACCTATAATCAATATTAACACTCTACATAGTCCATGCACCCTGAGAATCAACTTGTTTTCCTCAGTACAACATTCTTACATTAGCTAACTATTACATAGCTATTATAGCTATAAGATGGATATAAGAATTTCATGAAGTTTCATGCATGCATGACTGTATTTTGAACAGGGTGCATTGCTTCAGAAACATTCTTCGGTTTCTCAGAGTAGGCAGTCCAGCTTTGTCTAGGAGATCATTGTAGCCACAATCCCACTGACACAGACATATCCTCAATGCGAACTTCTGGACCTTTTCCAGTTTTTCAATATTTTTGACAAAGTGAGGGTCCCATACTTGAGCAGCATATTCCAGGTGAGGACGGACCATAGTGATATACAACTGTAGAAGACCCTCATTATCCATATTCCCATAAAACCTCCGGTAGAGTAGGCCAATTAGCTTTCTAGCCTTCATACACATTGATGGCATGCAGAGCATCTCTCAGCTATACAGACTATTTGGAATCAATTCAAGTGACTTATATACTCTCCAATTACTCTTCCTTCCAAGCTCCAAGACATGGAGTATTGAAAGCTCTGAAGTTAAAATCACTCTAGCTCATAGAGAATTTCTAACCAAGGTGGAAGGATTTCACAATGGGAGTGTTGTCCAGCAGATCACATTCACCACTGAAATTTTCAGTAGCAATAACAAAATAAAACACACTAAGTCTTATGGCCACTGGTATCACACAGTTTTCAATAGAAGGATATATAGCTAGTTGGTTTCCATAATGTATGCACTTGCTTTTCTCTCAAAAGTGAGGAAGTCGGTGGTGAAGACAGTCATCACAAGCTTACCCACTTTGATGACACACCGGATAGTGTGTATATGTAGAATCAACATACTCTATAATTATGATGCTGTTGATTTGTTTAAAACCATTTATTTCATCCTTGGTAGGGACATCCTACAGAGTGATTGGCATGGTGGTTCTGGTGGAAACCAGACTACGATCTCTCTCACCAAAGATGAAGCCATCATTGGAGTGGAAGGATCCAGCAAGCAACAGCGTTTACATTAACCAAAATTCAGTTTTATAACATGACGAGGGAATGATGGAAATGTGACCAAGTACGGGCCATTTGGGAAAGCAGCTTCCAGAGCATTTTCCTTCTATGGGAACATTCTTGGTTTTTCAGGGAGTTATGCAAACCGCATAGTACATACAGTGTCTTTAATAAGGCCACTATTAATAGAATGATTGTTTCCTGTCCACCGCCCGCGTATTGAAAATATCACCGCATCAAAAATTATTACTGCCTATAGCGCCTGCCATTGCTCATGCGCGCAGTAGAGCGCGCACATTTGGCTTCACATGCAGCTCTTTTTGGGAAAGCCCGTGGTGAATGACTAGTCTCGTGGGCCGCGAGACTAGTGAATGATGAAGACAGGACCCTTGAAACAAACAACGAAGCAGTAATAGAATAATTATAATAACCGCCCGCCCGCAGCACTTGTGGATATTTTCTTGGACAGGAAACTAGGATTCTATAAATAGTGGCCTAATGTTACGCCGCAGAGGGGCCGACTGAGCCAATTTAAAATATATATAAGTTCAGACATAGCTAACTGCGATCAGCTGAACTGCACTTTTCTCGGGGAATGGCATCTAAAGTTGAGATTGAAAGGACGGAGAAGACTAACCTGATTGATGATGGTGACCCTGATCTCTGTAAGCTGCCAAAGAGCCATAGCTAGAGGATTTCAGACAGCTAGCTAGCTCTGCTTGAAATCGTATGAACTACGTAGGAAGTTTGGTAATGTACGTAGCTCCATGTAACGTCAAAGTTATGAGAGGTATTCATAATTACCCTGACTTACCAGCCAATACAAAAAACTGAATATTGATGAAATCATGCCTTAAACTGGCAACTAAAACTGGGTGTCTGTGGATATTAAAGATAGGAGGAGAGGGGAAAGCTACTTAACCAGGATGGGGTAGGCCTGGTAGCTATAGCTGTGTGTGGTAGACCTTCAGGTTTATGCATGCTGTAGCTAACTGCCAAATTAATTTCTAAGCTTTAACTCTTACACTGTCATGAACTACGTATAATTGTTTAGTCTACATAATAGCTAATATCAGCATTCCACTTGCTAACAGCTCATAGCTATGATCAGCAGGCTACATGTAAGATAAACTTTCATAATAATTCAGCCCCAGAGCTTCAAGTATGGTGGTTGAAATGCCGTTTTCCCTGTTATGAATGAGAACTACATGCAAGCACTCTTTTTAGTATCATGGCCAAACTAGATAACTGAAATACCACAGACTTGAAATGGGGCCAGGGCTGCCCTTAGTGACAAATTGGTCCTGACCACGGGAAAGTCCATGCAATAAAGTTGTGGCATGCAGCAATTATTAGGTTATCAGTCTTCCTACCACATGAAAGGTTTCACCTGGCACCTTGATGATCGCTTTAACTGCTATAACTTTCTCAATTCTCAAATTTCAAACACCAGCAGAGAGAGTGGATATATCTCTCTGATGAAATTTGGTTAAGAATTGAGAAAGTTATAGCGAATGCAAATAGACTTTAGGACAAGGGATCTTATCACACAATTGTTATAACTATATTAGCATGTTAAGCAAGCTAGAGTGAATTTTACAAACCGCCATGACTATGGAACCAAAGAGTTATGATTTTATTAGAGAGAGAGGATTAATTTGATATCAATTACTCAAATTGCATTTGTTCCATTATTATAAGCAGGTGTTTCATTTAGGATTATACCCAAGGGGGGAGGCAAAATGAAGGTTGGGCAAAATGAAGGTTTAGCAAAATAAGTGTATCCGCGCGCTTGCGCATGGAAAATTTTGTGACCTAACCACATCCACTTTTGCCTGACCACACCCTTTTGGATAAACTGCACCACCCACTTGATGATATTAACAATGACTTATGTATTATCAATGGACATTAGCTACCTACAGCTTCAGAGCTGGTACTTATTCCTGGAAATTCTTTGATTTATTCGGAAATTCTTTGATTTATTATTTGGTCACATACATTTCCTTGGTAGCTATAATAACTGTGAAATGAAAATGTGCTGTGCATGCCCAAAATTAATGTGCAAATAATATGGACACCAAAAGAAGCTGCTGTTATTGTACGTGTCTGTAGAGAGACATTATTGGACAGGAATTTAGTTACTGTACATGTATTAGGAGTCACCTGATTCTATCAATCCATCTACTCAGTACACATGTACAGTGATAATGGACACACTTTGAACTCATCCTTTGTAGAACGCTTGTCCCCTTTTGGAACTTTTAGCTATTAGATTGTCCTTTGTTGAGAGGTTTGTCCTCGACCATTATTGGAGGTTCTACTGTATAGCTAAAATGTTAATAGTGTGTGCATGCATGACTATCAATACTAGCTACTGTCATCACCATCTGTTTCAGGTGATAAGTCACTGTTATCCATGATGACTAATGTGAAGCTTTTAAAGCAATAATGGTGAACAATCCATGCACTCCGTATTATGTCTGTATAGTTAAGCTCTGGGGAATATTATAAACATTGGCTATGATTTCAAGAATCGATGATAATTGACGAACTCGGATCATTGGCAATAATAATATTATTTTTTCAACAGTGAGAGCTATATACACGATAAGTATTTATCTATAACGTTACCTTTTGTCAGATGTGTATATAGTGTGCTGGATTTGGACTGTTATACAGTGGAGCCTCCGAATAATGGACACACTTGAGACTCAGCCTTTTGTCCTTTGTAGAGAGGTTGTTCTCTTTTGGAGTTTAATTATTTCGTAGTGTATGTCCTTTATTGAAAGGTTTATTTCCGTTCAGAAGTGAAGCTATTGGCCAGTCTATTATTATCATCCTCTTCTCTCTTTCCTCTCTAGCTCCACCCTATACTCCCAGAGATCCCAGTGATGGACCTTCTAAGGATGAGATTAATGTCGTAGCCCCAGGAGCAGTGCGTCCTTTTCCCAAGCGATCTGAGATGCGATCCGAGACGCACCAATATCAGCCTCTGGCTGCCCCACAACAGACTATGTGTGCTAATGCTACAGTATGTTACACTATACATATTGTATTTATAGCCTACTTGTGGGGTTAAGATCAAAGCACTACTACTTGTTCTACTACAGGCACAACCACAGGGTGATACTGATACAACCCAAAAAGGTGATATCAAATATCACTCTGTTTATTGCCCAATTTAAAACCTACTTGTGGCTAAGATCAAAGTATCAGGAAGTCCATTGTAGGCTTTAAAACAATTAAACCATGCCTTACCCTCGTGCTGTACAGGATATATTGCCTTCACCTTCGGGTGGATATATCCTGTACAGCCCTCGTAGGCATGGTTTAACTATGTAGCTTATACCACAACCACTCAGGCCATAGAATAATATAGTTTTTCACATAGTGAAGATGTAGCTTTATAAGTAAAACTCATAATGAACAGAGTCACCCAGACTCCTTGAGGGCAGTTCAGAGAGTTTGCTAGCGCTTGTTTTCTTTGTTTGTAAAGTATTGATTCGTTTTCTTCCTTCTTCCTTCTCCTACAGGTTGTGACTACTCAGGCATCATTACACGGCAATAACAGGACCTACAGGACCTACGTCAACTCTGATCCAAAACCAGAGAACTATCATTCTTTATCTTTATGGACCTGTTTTTGCTGCTGTTTGATCTTTGGGCTCATAGCTGCTCACTATAGCGATGAGGTACCGTATGTACATACCATGTCTGTGTGTTTGAGAAAGGCATACAGTGGAACTTCCGGTAAAGGAATGAGGACAAGCCTCTCTACAAAGTCATATATATTTTGCCTGTGATGATATATCACTATTAGCTGTGCTATAGTAGGATCAATCAGAAAACAGAACAATAATTATGAGTACTGTGTTGGAGAAGTCCAGTCCTTTGACAAAAGAATAAAAGATGGGACTAGATGCATTACTATCACGCATACAGCTGTGTTATATAGAACAAGTAACTGTGACAGTCGAGGGTAGAAATCAAACTTTATTCACGCTTTCTACTTCCGGAAAAAAAAGTTCGAAAGGCAGAAAATTCTATTGTAAAGCATCAGTCATGACAAAAGGAAACTTTGACTAAAACGTGAATTTGATTTCTACCCTCGACTGTCACAACTGCATTGGAGTAGCACAGTGAATATAGACACTGTGTAAGGCATATGAAATGAAGTTTGGCTGCATGCAAGTACATAGCTAATAAAGTTTTAGATGTAATTATATATATTTTTCGGGGAGGGGGTGGGTGGGAGGGGGCATCCCCTATATTCATAGAAAGTTGCTACCACGTTCTCTTCTCTATTAACTAGTATCATAATACTAATTATAATTCACTGGTTTTTCAGGTGGACAGGATGTGGGCCATGCGGGATTATGAAGGAGCACGTCGCAGCTCAAAATACGCTCGCAACTGGAACATAGCTGGTATTGTTGGAGGTTTTGTGATTCTTGTATTTCTGATCATCTTTTTGGGGCTTTTCTTTGGACTGTACTACTTCCCTCACCTTTATCACTCTACATAGTCTACCCATGTAGTGCTGAGAACCAACTTTTTTTTCCTCAATAAAGATACTGTACAACATTTTTATATTAGCTAAGATGGATAAGAACTTCATGCAATTTTATGACTGATTATAATTATTAATAGATTATGGTTTCAGTGAGTGAGCATATAGCGAGTGAGCTGGCAAGTCATGACTCATCTGTATACCTAGATGCACGATAAAAATAGCTGTCTACTATTCAGAGATTCTACATGCAACATCTATTTCATCAGGTCATCAATAGTCAGTCAAAATCAGCTTACGTACGTGCATCAGGCAGGGTTCTATGATAGGGATAAATTTTCATTTTTGGTTTTGGGGTAGTTAGATGGTTTGGAGGATCCTAGAAGCTCCCCCTCCCCATGACTGAAATTCTAGATGGAACCCTGGCATGTCGTATCTACTCCAAGTTAATTAAGAAAATAGCTACTATGCCTCCTCATCTGTATAATAATGTTATAATAATTATAATTCCCCATACATGTAATGTATGCATGGTGCATCTTGAAAATATTCAAGTGGTTATTTGCAGTACTTCTCTACAATTTACAAAACAGCTGTCTGCTGTCTATCATTCGGAGGTTAATAGTGGTTGTGTGTTTGCATAAAGCTCCACTATATATGTGTATATAAAATAAGGCCACAAGTTGCATGTGTGTAGCTATAGCCAACAATGTGTACGTGTAGCATGTGAATCATTGTGATTATGTTGAGGTATAGCTTGTAAGCCCTGTAAAGCCTTCTTCCTATCATACAGTGAATCAGCAAGTAGCTATACGTATAGCTATGAAATAGAGAATACTTTGATCACAGCTAGTGGATCAGCAGTGTGTAGTCTTCAAAGTAGAATTAGCTATGGCAAACCCTAATATACATGGTGTATCATGAGGAGGAAGAGCTGATGAAAAGTGATGGCTGTGAATTATGTGAGTCTATAAGTTATTAGCTATATTATTAGTGATAGCTAATCTCAGTGTAATCGTTGCTACTCAAGTGGATATGAAACACATGAACTTCTATGGAGAGTAGCTAGCTGTGTGTATAACACTGCAGCACTTACAGCTTGATCCTAGCTTCACAGTTAATTGACTACAGCTAGATCACAGTTAATTGACTACAGCTTGATCCTAGCTTCACAGTTAATTGACTATCGTGTCAACTCCAAGCCAAGAACTTACTATGCCTTCTCCCTCTTCACCTGTAGCTCTATGCCGTTTCTGGCCAATTTCAATAGTTGCATTTATCCTTGGTGGCCAGGTCAGTGGATCTATAGCAGGTTAGGATAGAGAAGAAACTCTAATTGGGACCCATGCATACAGCCTTAGAGAGATTGTCCTCTTTTGGAGGTTATTTTTATAGAATTATTGTTTAAAGGTACTATAAACAAAGTTCCCCTTTTGATGACTGGATACACAGTTGTCTTTCAGTGTAGCTACACTACAGCTATTAAAAATTTTGGGATTTTAATATTATTAATAATTTAGAGTTTGAATAAGCGAAGTTTTCGTACTTCAGACAGGAATAATAATTATTGTAGGTTGATAGCAAATGGGAGAAGCGAGACTATGAGGGAGCCCATCACTACTCCTCCTATGCCCTGGGAGCCAATATTGCAAGTATGATAGTAGGAGGTGTTGGTGTGATATTATTGAATATTATGCTCCTCCGACGGCAAGATTGATTTTACTGTACTATTAACTACATACATATAGTCTTAGACTTAAAGTTACATGTTAGCTATTTTAGATATAGCTAGTATAGTGCTAGAATTATCACAAATCTATTAATTAATTAACCCTTTGCATATACCTTTGTTCTTATTGATATCTGGGATCTCAATCTCTGGAAGTGTAGCTAGGGTGGTGGAGCTACGTAGAGTGAAGAAAAGATTATGGACCAAGAAATGCAAGACTCCAATACAGTTATAGGATGTAAGTGGAAGCAGTTTTCTCCAGAAGAAAGAAAACGAATGAGGAATGCTAGTCAGCCATTGCATGTGCCGAGATTAATATTGCAGACTCAGGGGCAGTGCACCCTTTTCCCAAGAGATCTGAGATGCGATCGGAGACACACCAGTATCTGTGACCTAGCCTTTTGTTATTTGTAGAGAGGTTGTCCTTTTTAAGAGGTTATAAGAGCTATACTATAGAATTAGATAGCACGCTGTACATGTATAGCTGAGGGGGAGGGAGGGCGGGCAGTAATTTTAAGGGGTCATACATACATACTAGCTAGTTTTCCTCCCCAAAAACTGTTATAGCATTGTAATTATTATAATGGAGCAAAGAAAAAGGAAAAACTACCATGATGACATGTAGCTATACTGCATGCAAAGAAAAGAATATCATGATCACATGAATTTTTGGGGTAAAAGTTTGGATACAGTTGTCTTTCAGTATAGCTGTATACTGCAAAGAAAAATAGATATTGGGATCATAACCATAGCAGATATTTTGTAGTTTAAGTGAAAGTTTTGATGACAGTTTGGATACAATTGTCTTTCAGTAGCTTTATGCAGCTATTGTTACAATAATTATTGTAACATAAATTTTGGGATTATAATAATTATTATAATTAGCATCAAACAACGACATGTATGTAGTTGAAGTGAGCATTTCAATTGGACAGAGTTTTTGACAATGTTATTTTGTTCATTGCAGGTTATGTGGGAGAAGCGAGATTATGAAGGGGCCCGTCGTAACTCCTACTACGTATGCCCTGGGAGCCAATATTGCAAGCATGATAGTATATTGCCATTAGCTATCATCATCTCAGTAATTTTTTTGACTATTGACTGCATATAGTCTACTGACCATCCCTCATACTATACATACAATACATATGTACTGATGAATGGTAATAGTGTTAAATATCACAGATTTATCAATAAATTAACCCTTTAGCCAGTAGCTACGTATGTCTGATCAACCAAAGAACAAGTGGGGGTTTCATACGAGGTCTGCCCAATATTCTAGTATCTGCAAAGGGGGTGTGGTTAGATCAGCCCATGAGTTGTCAACATAATAGAAAAAGAAAGAAAGAAAGAAACTGTTTAGCTGATACTGATGGTCTACATTGTATGCATGCAGCAATTGAGAGAGTTAAAAGAATGGGTGGGTGGGGAGTGTTAGCTACATGCAAGGGCATGATAAATGGAATGAACAACTATTAGCTAATTTTGTTTGGTCAAATTAAGTTTTGTACAGAAAATCATTGATGGTCTAGGTGAGTTTCTCAAATTGATTTCAGGTACTGAATTCCCTTGGAAGTTGTAGCTATCTGGAAAGTTTTGCCTTTCTAAGCTAGCTGTACCTGGAAAGTGATGGCATACGTAAGTCTATAAAGCTAGCTATTATGAATATGGAACAATTGAGTTATTATTCATGATACAATAACAATTTATAAAGTGAATGTATGCACAGATGCTCTTATAAATATAGCCTGCAGTCTCCACTGCTGCATGCAGCACAACTTCGGAGATATAGCAACTGAACTTGAATAGCAGTGATTTTTATAACAAGCTAATAATGGCAAACTATATTATGAATTACGAGGAGGAGGCACTGATGAAAGTGATGGCAAAGAATTATGTGAGTCCATAATAATAACTATCTCATGCACATTTTATATGTAGCTTGTAAATTTTACAAGCTTTTAATGTTTTGCGCGATAAGACCCCTTTTCTCAAGTACTATCACATATAACTCTAAATTTAATGTACGTATGGTAGTTATACGTAGCTATATCTTTTATAATTATGTCTATGGAGCACCTGCATGAGCTCTGCATGTGTAGCTGTACGTAGCTACAGATAATATTTTGTAACAATCTCAGGATAGTACGAACATGGCAAGGTGGAGAAACTTTTGAGCTATACAGCTATAATTATAGAGCTATACTAGATATCGGTTAGCCACGTAGCTACTGTAAATTGTTTTTGTGGAGTATAAAAATTAAAATTTATGGTACTAAGTGTTTGACCATGCATGTATAGCTAGCTACGATGGGACCCAACACTCCGAAAGAAGATAAACCTCTCAAGAAAGGATATAGTTATATACCTTAATTACTTTCAAAAAAGACAACCTCTCTACAAAGAAGGCTGACCGGGTCCCAAATATTATTCAGAGGTTGTCCCATTCCACTGTAGTTATAGGCCATGCATGCACTGTGTGTGGTATTAGCTAGCCATGGAGTTATACATTGTCAAGTAGCAATATCATTCCACACTCCAAAGTGAAAGTGTTGCTACATATATATGTTATGTATACACATGTAGCTATGCATAATCTGCTTTCTGTAAACTGTAAGACAAACTGGTAAACAATATTCCTTTGGTGTATAAAATTAGATACACACACATAGTTGTTCTTTTCTATTTCGTAGTGTATGTCCTTTGTTGAAAGGTTTATCTCCATTCAGAAGTGACACTATTGGTCAGAGTCTATTATCATCCACTTCTCTTTCTCCTCTCTAGCCTCACCCTATAGCTACTTCCGGAGATCCCAGTGATGGACCTTCTAAGATTAATGTCGCAGCCCCAGGAGCAGTGCATCCTTTTCCCAAGCAATCTGAGATGCGATCCGAGACGCACCAATATCAGCCTCTGGCTGCCCCACAACAGACTATGTGTGCTAATGTTACAGTATGTTACACTATACACATTAAAATAGTAGTATTTATAGCCTACTTGTGATTAAGATCAAGGCACTGCTAATACAACCCAAGAAGGTGATAACAATATCACCCTGTTTATTGCCCAAAATAAGACCTACTTGCGGTTAAGATCAAAGTACCCCGCTACTGCTCTACTATCCATTGCAGGTTGATTGTCAGGAAGGTATGAGGAATCAGTGTAACCTGTTTATCGGGTATCTATATAGAACCTCGTTTATCCAGATTTGGAAATGCATTTATAATGGACTTTAACACTTGTTTTTTTGAGACACCTTGTCCAAACTTTTTTCTAGGCTGCCAGATAAGAATAAGTCCAGATACGAAAGTGAAGTGTATACATTGAAATAATAGTGTTGTGGTTATGCTGTGTTGTATAGTTTAATATTATGGACTAGTACTAACAGCCTAGAACAATGTAGATACTACTGATTAGCTATTGCTAATTATGTGCCTGTGCAAAGCACTCCGGATGACTGAGGTTCGACTGTATTATTCATATCAGCTACCTAGGATGGAGTTAGGGCAATATCAGGAAGTCAATACATTTCCATTGTAGGCAATTAAACCATGCCTTACGTATGATATATTGCCTTCGCTTTCGGGCAGATATATCCTGTACAGCCTACATAGGCATGGTTTAACTATTACAATTAACTTATACCACTCAGGCCATAAAGCATTAATAAAATTTTTTACATAGTGAATATGTAGCTTTATAAGTAAAACTTTGAAATTCATAATGAATAGAGGCATGGTATATCGGGTTCAGAGAGTTTGTTTGCTTATTTTCTTTGTTCGTACAATAATAATCCTTCTCCTACAGGTTGTGACTACTCAGGCATCGTTACACGGCAATAACAGGACCTACAGGACCTACGTCAACCCTGGTCCAAAGCCAGAGAACTATCATTCTTTATCTTTATGCACCTGCTTTTTCTGCTGTTGGATCTTTGGGCTCATAGCTGCTCACTATAGCAATGAGGTACCGTATGTACTTACCATGTCTGTGTGTTTGAGAAAGGTATACATTGGAACCTCCAGTAAAGAATGAGGACAAGCCTCTCAACAAAGTTATATATATATTATTCTGCCCATGATATATTACTATTAGCTAGCTGTGCTATAACAGGATCAATCAGAAAACAGAACAATATTTGTGTACTGTGTTCTTTCATAAAATAATAAAAGATGGGACTAGATGCACTATAATCATGCAGCTGTGCTATAGAACAAGTACTGCATTGGAGGCATTTTTAAACATACAGTTGGAGGAATGGAATTAGCACAATGAATAATTATAGACAATATGAAGTGAAGTGCAAGTACATAGCTAATTATTTTTTTTTCAGGGAAGGGAGGGCATCTCCTATATCCATTAGCTGCCATGTAATAGTTCACTGGTTTTTCAGGTTGACAGGATGTGGGCCATGCGGGATTATGAAGGAGCACGTCGCAGCTCAAAATACGCTCGCAATTGGAACATAGCTGGTATTGTTGGAGGTTTCGTGAGTCTTGTTTTTCTGGCCATCTTTTTGGGGCTTTTCTTTGGATTCTACTACATCCCTCACCTTTATAATTATTAACACTCTACATAGTCTACCCATGCATGTAGTGCTGAGAATCAACCTTTTTTTTCCTCAATAAAGATACTGTACAACATTAATTTTTTAAATTAGCTAAGATGGATATTATGAACTTCATGCAATTTTATGACTGTGTTTATATAATAATAAAAATAATTGGTTCCAGCAAGTGAGTGCATAGAGAGTGTGTGACTCATTGAAATTGTATAATCTGTATGATAACTTCATGGATGCATGACAAGAATATGCAGCTCAAATTTCAATGTGGGGATTTTTGGTGCATGTGGAAATTAACTCCTATAGTGTCAAGAATTCAGTGCAGAGCATTCACTGCACATGAAAATTACCACCTTTTGGCCTCCATAATCTTTAGTTCCACCACCCTAGCTACACTTCCAGAAATCGACGAGATTAATATTGCAGCCTCAGGGGCAGTGCACCCTTTTCCCAAGGGGTCTGAGATGCAATCCGAGACACACCAGTATCTGCGACCAAGCCTTTTGTCATTAATTTTGTAGAGAGGTTGTCCTCTTCAAGAGGTTATAAGAGCTATACTTTAGAATTAGATTGCACGCTGTACATGTATAACTCCGGAGGGAGGGAGGGAGGGCAGTAATTTTAAGGGGTCATAGTAGCTATGATTTTTTTGTACTACATAGTTAGCAAATAAACCCTACAGTTTCCTTCCCATAAACTGTCTCTGGTTTGTTATAGATATTATAGCATTGTAATGGAGCAAAGAAAAAGAAAAAACTGCCATGATGACTGCGTGCATAGAAAAGAATTCATGATCACATGAATTTTGGGGATAAAAGTGTATGAAGTTTGGTTGTGTATACTGGAAAGAAAAATATCATGATCACATAGATTTTGGCCAGTTTAAGTGAAAGTTTTGATGACAGTTTGGATACAGTTGTCTTTCAGTAGCTTTATGCAGAGTGTACATATTATACAGATGCTCTATTGCACTTGCATGTCAGGGCACCCTTGAAATTGGTAGTTTTCCACCATAACATCAGGGGGGGAGGGGAATTTTTATTTAACCACGCCCACCTTTGCTTAGCCACGCCCATTTCACAACAATTATAATAACAGTATGAAGTATAAGAATTTGGTGCTGATGGAGCTAAGCATTCTGGTTGCTGTAGCCTGTAGCTAGCTGCTAGCAATAAACTGCACTGGCTGAAACCTAACCAAATGCTAAGTGCTCACCTTTCTTTCTCAGACAAGCCAAATATCTTTTTTATCTTTAATCAGTCTGCGCATGCGCTGACGATCTTTGCCTATTATTAATTGACGGAAGAAGAGTGCCCAAATCAGCTAGCTATAAATGTATAGCCTGAACTTGTATAGCAGTAACATTAATTTTGTAATGGCAAACCCTAATATGCATGATGTTTCTGAGGAAGACGAGGCACTGATGAAAAGTGATGGCAATGAATTATTATGTGAGTCTATTGTAGCTATAATAACTATAACTCTACACTTACTGTATAGTAGCTAGTAAATAGCTATATCTATTATAATTATGTCTATGGAGTACCAAGCTAGCTACAGCTAATATTTTGTGACAATCTCAGGAATAGCTAATGGGACCTCTGATAAAGGACACTCTGAAAGAGGACAAACCTCTCAAGAAAGGGTAGTACCTTACATTTTTTATAATACTTAAAAAAGACAACCTCTCTACAATGGACAAAGGCTGGGTCCCAAGTGTGTCCATTATTCAGAGGTTAATTGGCCCATTCCACTGTATAGTTATAGGCCATGCATGCATGTGATATAGTCATGGAGTTATGCATTGTCAAGTAGCAATATCAGCTAGCCAATTATTGGTGTCCACATTTAGAGGTTCCACTGTACCTATAATGACCAAATATTAGTCATTTCCTCTTTCTCGAGGTCTGATGGAGCAGGACTTTTCCGTTTACTCAAAAGATATAGCTACACTGCTAGAAGCTTCAGGCTCAGGCTCGATTTCTTTCCCAGAAAAGCTTCAGGCACCTTTTCTTTCAGTATCAATATGCTAAAAATGTTGACCTAGATGTTGCTAAGTCAATGCCAGACTGGCTGCAGTAGCTATAGCTACATGTTATTCATCATGTCATGCATGTCGAAATGGAATCAGCAAAACATTTTTTTTTGCTGACTTAGCTAGATGTCACAGCTGTGTGCATGTTATTCATCATGTCATGCATGTCGAAATGGAATCAAAGCAGTGAGAGGGCATGCAACTAGTGTACGTACGTAGGTGGTGATATATAAAATTGGTACTATATTTAGCTACAGTTTACTGCAGTAAACGGGCATATATGCTGACAGAGCCTACCATGTACTAACTTGCCATCTATATGTATAGAGCATTGGCAGTTGCATGCCCTCTTGCCACTTCGTGACCCTTGGTGTATGTTATTCATCATGTCAAAAAGGGAATCAGCAAGTTGCCAGTCACTACTCAAAATTCTACCCATAATGTTCAACACACCTAAAATGTTCACCAGCATATAATTTTTATGCAGAATATTATGTAGCCACACCCATTTCACTTGACCACACCCACATCTTGGCCTGACTATTAAAATTTTGCTTCCTACAGGCAACACCTATAGCTACGTATAGTTTATAACACTATTATGATAGCAACACCTATACATAGCTTATGATTATAATAGCTATAGTTTATGCCCATTTCAATGTTTGAAAAAATTTACAGGCAGCTATGTGTGTGCACGTGTGTTAATTAGTAATCTCAGTCAGCTACTTATTAAGGTGGCTACAGCTATAAACACCTCCACTTCCAGTAGTGCTGCAGGTAGCTATAGAAAGAGCTAGGTATAATTATATTATCTCCTATAGCAGTAGCTATAATTATAGCTATGGCAAACCTTAATATGTATTATGTGACTGATAAGGACACACTGATGGAGAGTGGTTCAGAAGGCAATGAATTATGTGAGTCCATTATAGATAAAGGACACTCCAAAAGAAGATAAACCTCTAAAAGGACGATCATTTGTATTATAATACACTCTATACAAGTATAAACCTCCAAAAGAGGATAACCTCTCCAGGGGCGGATCTAGAAAAATGAAAAGGGGGGTTCTTTTCTACCGCGCGCGTAGCGCGCGAGCGGAAATTTTTAGAAACCACGCCCACTTTTACGTAACCACGCCCCTTTATCGGTAAGTATGGCTGCGCTGCACTGACGGACGTATACCTAGTACCTAAGAGCGTGCGTTAATTAGAATAGTACGGTCGATCGATCGAGCAACAGTTATAAATATGCAAGTAGGCAGAGTCTGAGAGTCTAGCTGTCGGCATTCTTAGTCGATAAAATATAGATTATTGCCCTAAAAAGGGGGGTTCGGACGAACTAAGTCGAACCTTCTCTGAATCCGCCCCTGCTCTCTACAAAAGCAAGTGTTTATTATCATGGAGCATGCACCCATGCAGGCTCTATAGCTCTAGCTCTATCATGTGATAATCTCTCTAGCTATAGATGATTAGCTACTCCAGGCAAGTTCAATAAATTTTCAGTGAAGGATTTTTACTGCGGAAATTTTATGGAAATTCTAGTGTGTGAGGATTAGCTAAGTGCAGAGTTTTTCAGTGATGAGATTCTATGTGGAAATTGCCATGATCCTCTTATGTTTTGATTTTATTTTTTCAACCATAGCTCCTCCACCCTACACTGAACGAGATCCCAGTACTGAGTCTTCTAAGGATGAGGTTAATATTGCAGCCCCAGAGGCAGTGAGTCCTTTTCCCAAGCGATCAGAGATACACCTCCAGTATCAGCCTCTGGCTGCCCCACAACAGACCATGCATGTGTGCTGATGCAGTATTAATGGCTATAGCTAATTTTTATACCTTTATAATTATAGGTAGTGAAGTCACAACCAAGAATGCAAGCTGCTAATAGAGGCACCAGCCTTAATGATTATCTTGGGCTCTCCGTCTTTACCACATTCTGCTGTTGTCTACCCTTTGGTCTCATCTCCTTATTCTACAGTATTAAGGTATATCTATAGACAATAACCACTGGCTATACACAATGGAATCTCCAATAAAGGACACTCGGAAGAGAATAAACCTCTCACAGTCTAAGTGTATTACCTCCCACTATTAACACTGCACTGTAAAAACGAAAGTGTGCTGTGGACACCATTGGTGTCCGTATTGGGACACACCAAAGTGTCCATAGCACACTTTATTTTTTACAGTGTGGGTTCCAAAATTAATGTGTCCATTATTCAGAGGGTCTACTCTAGTATGGGGAGATAAAGTATGAAGAATTTCCCTAAAGTGTTGGGGGTGGAGGTTCTATTAATCTAGCTATAGTAAAAGCAAAATTGTTGCTGCCCCCAAATCATTTGGTTTCATTCTGAGCATGAAATTAACAAACTAGATATCTATAGCTCAGTAGAAGTATTATGTTCTGAATCGTATGCCTTCAGTGAAAAATAGCTACATCTCAGGTTCATGATGCTTGGTCTCAAGGTGATGTGGAAGAAGCATATCGTTACTCCCGCAGAGCTAAATATTGGAATATCGCTGGTATTGTTACTGGATTCATTCTTGGAGTGATTGTAGGAGTTGTGGCTGGTGTTTTGAGATTTGTTGCCCTATAACAACGTCTGGAACTACCTTCAACAGATTTTGAACAGTCTCAGTGCAGGATGAATAGACAGTCATACTATAATATAGTCACACATGCACAGAAACATATTAGCTACTTCTCATATGCAAAAATTATACTTATGATATCAAGGTAAAGTGGGGTAGATAAATTCTGCTACATGCGCGCGCGTAAAGGAAGAAGGTAAAGCTTGGGTAGTCTGGCGTAGCCGACCCTTTACCAGTGCAGCTACGCCACTCCTAGGTAAAGGCATAGATATTAGACACGGAACAGGATTGGAAACTGCCTACGTCATGTGACGTCACGCCCATTAAGCTAATACATTTCGCGCATGCTATCCGCGTTGTAACCATAGAAAATTTAGCCCTATTGTCGCAATACATTTTCTGAGGAAGAGAGGTACAGACTTTGTGGGACTAGAGCTACGAGTGAGAGTACTTTTCTAGCAATTTTATCCTATAGAAGTTTGGAAGGTAAAGTTTCTTACTGGAATAGACTGAAATAAAGAGTGTAGTAATTGTTCTTGGTGTAGGATATGTTGCTAAAGATTTTATAGGCCTACCAATTTGTGGGACTAAAACAGGACTCACATAAATTTAGAAGTCAAGTGTTTGGTATCTTTTAGTAGTATAATAGTTTGTCTATCGGATGATATATGTTATATTGATTCATAGCTGTTAGTTTTTTTGATTGCAGTGTTAAACTATGGGTTAAATAGTTATTATTATTACATTTCTATTATTTATTTGCATTATCATGTTTTATTATCCACTCCATAAAGTTCTCTGCACAAGAATGGGCATCTATAGATGGCTGGAGAGGAAGACTAAACTCTTCATCTTTCAAAATCCTTGAGATACTGAATCTCTCATAGATTTGTACTGTCTAGCTAGATCTAGTATCATATTAAGTTTTATTATTTTTATAGAAACACAACATGGAAACACTCTAGCCCAGCTAATATTAAGCTACTAGACTAATATCTACTCTGATATCTTTTGCAGAACTCATCCTTAACTATGTGGTAACTATGCATTCATATCTCGCGCCAAAATTTCCCGGCAAACACGGATAGTACGCGCATGGTAGTATTAAGTTTCCAATCCTGTTCCGTGTCTACTATCTATGGTAAAGGGTTGGCTACGTTATACAATTGAATTTTCCGCACACAATTACAAGTGCACGGATATCCCAAAAATCCTGGCTACAGCCTAATCTCCAGATCAGCTGGCTAGTGCACTTGACCGTCCTTTGTATCAGAGCAACTTGGCTATAGCTATATCGAAGTAGCTATAAGCTATACATAGAGAAAATGGGTGTGACACAGAGCTAACTAATTATGTGTAACTAACATGAACTTAATTCCACAGTATCTAGATCTACATGGATTGTCAGGGTGGGGTAGAAGCTTCTACCCCAAACACTCCAGCTTCTACCCCAAAACTTGCCTGCAGACAGTCTTAAAATTAGTATTGAGTGTAGCACTTATACACAGGACTGGATCTAGGGGTGGGTTGAACCCCCTTATTGTTCCCAAGCTATTATAAAATGACAATGCAATTTGATTATTTTGTAGCCATGTCTATTTTTCTTTGACAACTTGCGTTTCTCCTCTAAATTACATGTAATTACTGTAGAAAAGAAAATATGTTACATGTGTAGGCTAACTAACTCTCAAGGTCACACACATTGGATAACTTGGTACATACTAACTAATTTTCTTTTACGATCACACCTGGCTGTGACCACTTCAAAGATATCTTTGTGCTCCTAGTCCTGCAACCCCACCTATCTAAAAATCCTGGATCCAGCCCTGACACACTGCATGCCTAGCTAGCGACCAGTGACCACATTATGCATGCAAAATTGGACAAAGGACGTGTTATAATGAGTCGGATGACATGCAGCTTGTCCACATGGCTTACTAGTTATTCAATTACGTAGCTTGCCTCTTGATGAAAATGGACTAATTTGTCATCAGAATAAACACTTCTACCGCAAATTATAATTTCTAGATAGAACACTGATTGTATAGAGATTGTCGGCTTGATATATATGCTGACCCCTTCATCCCAACCCTTAGCTAATTAATTTTCCCTCACATGTTTCAACAACAATCCACCATAGTTACCATACTAGCTATGTAGCTACGTACATCCGCAATGTTTATTGCTTCTCTCCATTATATGCACTAACTTTCAATAATAATTATATTTCTACCATGCAAGCATACACCATCCACATGCATGCACTGGCCATTATGATAGCAAATAGTTTATAAATTAATACTATTATGATAGCAACACCTATAGCTATAGTTTATAATACTATAAGGGAAAAACATTTTAAAAAAATGAAAGGTGATGTAGGGATGACAAAAAACAGTGTACAAAAAACAAAGAAACAAGGGAAGAAATTGTGGAAAGAAAAAGGTTTGACTTTATCATCCCTACATCAAGCCTATGAATGGAATAGCTACTTGGACTATTCAAGCTATAATTATACTCTTCCCCTACCTTGTACTCTTCCTCCACCTTCTCTTCCTGTACAATACTGTCTTATCTATACTCTGATTACATGGAGTGTATATGTACAGTCATCCCACCTTCCCATTGATTCAGTCAATTTTCCCACTAAATTGTTTTCATTACCAAAAAGGCTGCATAACTATGGACAATTGCATAATTCATGATTCATTTAATTCACTGGTACAATTGAATGTAGCTACTAGTTTCACTGCATGTACTTGGTGCTCACAATTCAACCTCTGATAAAGGGTACTGAAAGGACAGTCTCAACAACCTAAAGCATGCTAAGAGTGACTGCTAATAGATTTTCACCTCTGAAAGAGGAGAGCCTCTAATATTCTACTATTAGGAGGTTTCAATATTATAGTCAGATGCTGGCAGTAGCTATTATGGTAGATGTCAATTAGCTACAATAATTCCATTCATAGGCTTGATGTAGGGATGATAATAAGTCAAACCTTTTTCTTTCCACAATTTCTTCCCTTGTTTCTTTATTTTTTTTGTACACTATTTTTTGTCATACATCACCTTTCATTTAAAAAAAATAAATGTTTTTTCCCTTACTTGTTTTAAATTTTTAGCACTAGCTCCCCTGCTTAAGTCCTTGGTAGCTACATGTCAAAGGGTGGACAAGCTACGTATATAAGATCATGAAACTTTGAGGAGACATACACTCTAAAAATGAAAGTGTGTATCGCATATCTAAGGAATGCTCTCTGTAAACAGTAAGGTATAAACTACATACCTATCTGTTTACAGGGAACATTCCTGTGGTATAAAGTACACACTCTTGTTTTTACAGTGTAGCTATTATTATGACAAATTGCTCCTCCCCCACATCCTACTGCATGCAGTGCATGTGGGGTATGAAATATAATTTTGTACTTGGTAACCATGGACAATCGACCACACAGCATGCATCATAAGCATGGTGTGATTGATTGCCCCTCTTTGTTAAAGAGGAAGTGGCAATTCGACTGTTTCGCTCTATTCTACTATTCGCTCTAGATGGATATAAGAACTTCATGCAATTTTATGACTGATTATAATTATTAATAGATTAGTTTCAGTGAGTGAGCATAATAATAGCGAGTGAGCTGGCAAGTCATGACTCATCTGTATACCTAGATGCACGATAAAAATAGCTGTCTACTATTCAGAGATTCCACATGCAACATCTATTTCATCAGGTCATCAATAGTCAGTCAAAATCAGCTTACGTACGTGCATCAGGCAGGGTTCTATGATAGGGATAAATTTTCATTTTTGGTTTTGGGGTAGTTAGATGGTTTGGAGGATCCTAGAAGCTCCCCCTCCCCATGACTGAAATTCTAGATGGAACCCTGGCATGTCGTGTCTACTCCAAGTTAAGAAATTACGTATAGCTACTATGCCTCCTCATCTGTATAATAATGTTATATAATAATTATAATTACCCATACATGTAATTATGCATGGTGCATCTTGAAAATATTCAAGTGGTTGTTTGCAGTACTTCTCTACAATTTACAAAAACAGCTGTCTGCTGTCTATCATTCGGAGGTTAATCAAGTAGCTATACGTATAGCTATGAAATAGAGAATACTTTAATCACAGTGAATCAGCAGTGTATAGTCTTCAAAGTAGAATTAGCTATGGCAAACCCTAATATACATGGTGTATCTGAGGATGAGGCACTGATGAAAAGTGATGGCTGTGAGTTCATAAGTTAGCTATTAGCTATTATTAGTGATAGCTAATCTCAGTGTAATTGTTGCCAGTGCTCAAGTGGATATGAAACACATGAACTTTTATGGAGAGTAGCTAGCTGTGTGTATAACACTGCAGCACTTATCCCTTTTCATTCCACAGCTCCACCACCCTACACATCCAGAGATTCCAGTGCCGAGCCCTCTATGTATGAGATTAGAAATTAGCTACTATGCCTCCTCATCTGTATAATAATGTTAATTGTAATTACCCATACATGTAGCTATATGCATGATGCATCTTGAAAATATTCAAGTGGTTGTTTGCAGTACTTCTCTACAATTTATAAAAACAGCTGTCTGCTGTCTATCATTCGGAGGTTAATTGTGGTTGTGTGTTTGCATAAAGCTCCACTATATATGTGTATATAAAATGAGGCCACAAGTTGCATGTGTTTAGCTATAGCCAACAATGTGTATGTGTAGCATGTGAATCATTGTGATTAATATGTAGAGGTATATCTTTGTGGGCACTGATGAAAAGTGATGGCTGTGAATTATGTGAGTCTATAAGTTATTAGCTATTAGTGATAGCTAATCTCAGTGTAATTGTTGCTAGTGCTCAAGTGGATATGAAACACATGAACTTTTATGGAGAGTAGCTAGCTGTGTGTATAACACTGCGCAGCACTTACAGCTTGATCCTATAGCTTCTATGAGGCCAATATTTTTTTTGCTGCAGGTGTTTCAATGTGGGGATTCAGTGATATGTGAAAACTCCTATAGCTAGCTATAGTGTTAAGGACTCAGTGCATGCAGATCTTTCACTGCGCATGCAAATTGCCCCTTTCTTGGCTTCCATATATCTCTTTTCATTCCACAGCTCCACCACCCTACACTTCCAGAGATTCCAGTGCCGAACCCTCTAAGTATGAGATTAATATTGCAGCTCCAGGGGCAGTGCATCCTTTTCCAAAGAGATCTGGGATACGATCTGAGATACACCAGCAGTATCAGCCTCTGGCTGCCTCACTACAGACTACATGTGCTGATGAAAATGTAGCTGGATGTTACAGTTATATAATAGTAGCACATATCTTACTAGCCTCGAACCCAGCCTCTTTTTTCCTTTAAAAAAAAAAGAGGAAAAAAGAGGCTGGTTCGAGGCTAGTATCCTATGTACTGCTACAGTATAGGTTATAGCTACAGTATATAGGGAATTTTTGTAGGATAAAGCTGGTTTGAAGGGAACTATGCATGCATTGCGTATAATTGTAGGTACATGCATGCAGGTGGAACACTTGACTTTCCTTATACAGTGGAACATCCGATAAAGGACACACCTCTCAACAAAGGATAATGTAAAAGTACATTATACTTAATATGTAACTCCAAAAGCGGACTCTCTCTCTCTACAATGCTGGGTCCCAAGTGTGTCCATTATTCGGAGGTTCCACATGTCTGTATGTAGCTATCTTGTCCTTTAATATCTACTTTATCAGGTCACAAATAGTCAACCAAGATCAGTTGCATATCATGTCAACTCCAAGCCAAGAAATTACTATGCCTTCTCCCTCTTCACCTGTTTGTGCTGTTCATGGCCAATTTCAATTGTTGCATTTATCTTTGGCGGCCGGGTCAGTGGATCTATAGCAGGATAATTATAGTTAGAGAGGAAACTCTAATTGGGACTCATGCAGCCTTAGAGAGGTTGTCCTCTTTTGGAGGTTATTTTGTATAAATTTATTGTACAAAGTTTAAAGGTACTATAAACGAAGTTTCTCTTTTGATGACAGTTTGGATACAGTTGTCTTTCAGTGTACTAGCTATAATAAATTTTGGGATAAATAGTTATTTTCACAATTTGGATAGTGTTTTTGACAATAGTTAATTTTGTTTATTGCAGGTTGATAGCATGTGGGAGAAGCGAGATTATGAAGGAGCCCGTCGAAATTCCTCCTATGCCCTGGGAACCAATATTGCAAGTGTGATAGTAGGTGTGATATGGTATATTACCATTATCGCCATCACAGTCACTTTGATTTGACTGTACTAGCTATTAACTGCATAATCTTATAGTTATGTGTTATTTAATGCTAGATTTATCACTCAATTAATAAACCCTTACATACATACATTCCTATTGATATCTGAACCATTGTGCACAATCATGGTGATGGCATCAAGCCAATCTGCAGCTGCTGATTCCCTGATGTACATGCTATCAGCTAATTTGTCATGTGATATGCACATGAGGCCATGGTTGATCCATGGAAATGCTATGTGTGTGTGTGTGTGGTATTATAATTATTGTATGTGACCATTGTCATCATCTCAGTATTCACGTAACTATTCTTTGAGATGACAGTACAGCTACAGCTACATACATACTATTAGTCACAGCTAATATTTTAGTTATAACTCTATATGGCCTATAGCTATGTACGTAGCTGCTAGTACATTGCCATTCCAGTAGTTAGCATAATGTGCTATCATTGTAGCATTATCGTCATCTCAGTATTAGCTATTTGAGTTAACTGTATTTTGTTCACAGAAACTGTTATAGGTAAAAGTCTAAGACTGACCCTACATGGTATATATATTTATTTAGCATAATTTTTTTTCCTTCATACATTATAGTTATGGCTCTAACTACGCATCATGTTAGCTACTTAGCTGGCTACTATTATAGTGTGTGTCCGTCAAGTAGCTATGGGGACAATATTATAGTGGACATACGTACTTGTCTGGAGAAAAGGAAGATCACTGATACCCGCTGAGTGATTTGGCTCAGGCTCAGGTACATTGCACTGTGCATGCGTATATATTATAGGAATTTAAAGTGGGCTTCTACGTGATGACTTTAGAGGAGGAGTTTCCTGGAACCAAAATCAATTGTGGTCCAGCCAGTAGGACTTCGGTACCCACGTACACCATGTGCTTGCTGAGAAGTGATTGTCAGTCCTCCTGCGAGTTCCTAGCCAGGTTCCAGGAGGTTGCCAGCACTGCCTGCTTAGCGCACAGGCATCCTGGCTTGTGTGATCACAGTGTCAGCGGCAGCTAGTCTAGCTATGTATATGATTTGCATTCTTATACGTATATGAAATCCAAACACAAACTTTGGGAATGCATAATTATAAGCTGACAATGACACAATTTATAAAGTGAGTATATACACAGACACTCTTATATAGCCAGCAGTCTCCACTGCTGCAGCACAAGAGATAGCTATACTAGCTATAAGCAACTGAACTTGAATAGCTACAGCAGTGATTTTTATAACAAGCTAATAATGGCAAACCGTAATATGCATTATGAGGAGGAGGCACTGATGAAAAATGATGGCAATGAATTATGTGAGTCCATTATAATATATAACTCTATACATTTACTGTATATAATATGGTAGCTAGTATAATATATCTACATATATCTATATGGAGCACCTAAGCTGCATGTGTATAGCTACATGTACACGAAGCCATAGCTACAGCTAATATTTTGTAACAATCTCAGGAGAATGTATATATAGCCATGCACCTATAGGATTAGCTATCACATAGCTATGGTGCATGGCAAGGTGGAGAAACTTTTGAGCTATACAGCTATAGAGCTATCTAATACTAGATACCAGTTAGCTACTGTAAATTATATTTTTGATTATTTCATATAAGTGATTGACCCTGCATGTAGCTAGCTAGCTACGATGGGATCGACCTCTGATAAAGGACACTCTGAAAGAGGTCAAACCTCTCAAGAAAGGATATAGCTAGTCTAAAAGTACATTTTATAATAATTGTACTTACACTTCTACAAAGAAAGCTGGGTCCCAAGTATTCAGAGGTTGTCCCATTCCACTGTAGTTATAGGCCATGCATGCATGCACTGTGTGTGATATTAGCTAGCCATGCATGAGAGTTATATATACATTATCAAGTAGCAATATCAGCCAATTAGCTATGGCTTCTACACTCCAAAGTGAAAGTGTAATGCTATGTTATGTGTATATGCATGCACATCTAAGGAATGCTTTCTGTAAACTGTAAGACAAACTGGTAGCAATATTCCTTTGGTATAAAATACACACACACACACACACACACATACACACACACACACACACACACACACACACACACACACACACACACACACACACACACACACACACACACACACACACACACACACACACACACACACACACACACACACACACACACACACACACACACACACACACACACACACACACACACACACACACACACACACACACACACACACACACACACACACACACACACACACACACACACACACAATCTCAAGCTGCCAGACCCCCCCCCCCCCCTTCCTTCCTTCCGCACACACTCTTAACAGTTTTAAATTTGCAGTGCATGCAGGCCCACCATCTGCTGAGATGCCGCACCTCCAGAATTCACCAGCTTACATCACGGTAATAATAATCACATTATCATTGCCTAGTGTATTACGTATAATATCTATCAAGGTGACAGGGTTATAAAAGATATATTTGGCCCTCACTACAATAATGGTTTTTCTCTGTATATATGTAGTTTGCAAATAATGGAGAAATGTCATCGCCTAATGGTTTTCGTATGGACCCTATAAAGCCGCGTACTTGGCATTACCTGTCCATCTTCACCTGTATCTGCTGCTGTTTTCCCCTTGGAATCGCAGCACTGTTCTACAGCAATAAGGTCATACAGGAGAAGTGTGGCTATGTAGCTGCTAATAATATAGTATGTCCATGGAACCTCTGATAAAGCTAGAATACCCCAAAGAGGACAAAGCTCTCAATAAAGAGGGGGAAATATTTGGGAGTAGCAATTCTCTCTCTGTTTAGATTGTATAATAGCTAGCTATTTCTACATTGGGGTATAGGAGAGAGCATGAAAATTCACTTTCCTACGTACCTAGCTACAATGTAATATGTAAAGCAGGTAGCTATATCCCACTGTCCCACAAGCGAAATACACCTATCTTCCATAGCTCTATAGAATGGAGTTAGCTATTACATATGTCATGTCATTGTGTATACGTTATACATGCACTATAATGTAGCTATACTTAGCCTTATCCAGTCCATTATGTGTGATTCCTGCCAGTATAATAGTCACTCTATATAGCTATAGCTAGATTATAGCATGTATAGCTACATACGGACATACGTAGCTAGCCACAAAAATCAATGATAATTAGTATGCATGTATGCATACATGCAGGTTGATGACAAATGGGAGAATCGAAACTACGAAGGAGCTCGTCGATATTCGATTTATGCCAAAATTTTCAACATATTTGGTATAACATTTGGAGTGTTGCTAGCACTCGCCAACACTGGTCTCATCCTATACAGCATTATAGTTACTGCTATTTATAATAATAGGTACATTTACAAGTATTAACTATTATACTCCCCGACATAATTATTATACTGACTCAACTACTCTATGCAGCAATAAAGAACTAAAAAGGTTTCATAGAAATCGGATACTAATAATTAGTGCATGCTTTTATTGTAGTAGCCATCATCAGTCATTAGCTAATGTCCTCCCTCCCTCCCTCTCTCCCTTTCCACTTATAGCTATTTTAGTGCTTTAGTAACATAACTGCTGTAATCTTTTTAAAAATTAATTGTTATAATGATTGCAGCTATAATTATTGTGATGCATAATTATAGCTAGCTAGCTCAGTCAACTGTATGTGTGCGGCTACTATAGTAATTAAAGCAAGCTAGCATTTAGCACGACACGTTCATTGTTATATCAGGGCAATTAAGGGCCAGGGCCATGCATGCAGGGCTGGATGGCTGAGGGGTTACAATCCTTCAAGAAACAAGACTCACAACAATACCAGCTATTGTGAGCATTACGCTTAATCCCACATGGCCGGCCCACACCCTGTCTGCCTAAAAACAAAAAACAAAAAAAAAAAAAAAAAAACCCAGTGAACTATAGCTATTATAATTATATTATGTAGGCAAACTTTGGGAATAAAGGTGGAAGTTGAAAATAGAGTAAGCTATATAGCTAATGGTATCAATGTGAAAACTTTAGGATGGTATTCCAAAGTGATGAAGTGTTGTAAATTACACTCATTAGATATAGATGCAACTTGCAGTTTATAATGACTTTCAATGTTTTACTTTTCCCACCAACTGTTACTTTATAGCTAGCTGATCTCAGTCTAGCTATAATCTATATAAGATTTGGAAGCAAATACAGTTTTGTGTATAGCCAGCATTGCTGCATGTAATATTATTACAGAGATAGCCATTACTGATCTCCAATTGCAGTATAGCTAGCCATGGCAAACCTTAATATGCATGGTGTGACCGAGAAGAAGGTACTGATGAGAAATGACGGCAATGAATTATGTGAGTCCATAATAGTAAAATAAGCTAAAAAGCTACAATTACTGTATAGTATATAGCTATAGGTAGCTATTATACTAGCTATTATGACAATAGAGTACCTGAGATGAAACTCACTCACAGGGTTTTTTTCACATGATTCACAAGCTCCTCAGAACTAAAGATAATCCAATAATTCAACCATTATACATGGAACACAATACTTTCATATCAAGAGCATGCATGCTTGAGAAATGGCTTAGCTAGCGCTAATTGAATTGAAAATGGGATAGCTATTATGGCAATTTCTGTTATGCACCAGAGATTGTCACATGCATGCATAAACTCATGCATGCATGGCACATTATTACATACATTAGCTAGCAGTGTGTGCATGACTATCTAAACTCTGTATATTGCCAAATGGAGAAAATAGCTATAGTTATAGGGTCTGTATTTTGCTGTGCTCGATTGCAATGCAAGCAATAAGCCATTCTCTGTCCATTATATTATTGAATGATGGAAGATATACACAACCCTATTATACGTACGTAGCCATATTAATATTGCTTATTTTGAGAGAGCTACATAGTTATGTTTCTCAAGTATTTGAGCTTGCAAGTAGCTAGCTTACCTATCCACTTGGGATAGAATGTGATAATACATTGCTATTATTATTATTATTATTATTATTGTTATTATTATTATTATTATTATTATTATTATTATTATTATTATTATTATTATTATTATTATTATTATTATTATTATTATTATTATTATTATTATTATTATTATTATTATTATTATTATTATTATTATTGTTATTATTGTTATTGTTACTATTATTGTTGTTATTATTATTATTATTATTATTATTATTATTATTATTATTATTATTATTATTATTATTATTATGATGATGATGATGATGATGAACTCTTCCATGTGTGCAGGCCCACCATCTTCTACTGAGATGCACCTCCATAATTCACCTCACACAAGTGCTTATGTCAGGGTAATTGCATTATGATGTAGGGCCGAGTGTTATAGGGTGACAGGGACATAGATAGAGAGAGGTCCAGATAGTTATACGTATAAAGCTATAGCTAACCATTCCCTCACAAAATAGGTTTCTTTCTCTCTCTATAGGTCAATCAACAAACGTCATCACCCAATGATTATCATACGGATCCTATTAAGCCACATACTTGGCTTTACTTGTCTATTTTCACCTGTGTCTTCACTTTCCTCTTCTGCTGGTTCTGCTGCCCCTTTGGGTTCCTAGCACTGTTCTACAGTGATAAGGTCATACAGTACAGGTGCTAATAGTTAACAAAGTGTTTGCTTTTATTATACAACTTGTGAAAAACAACAATTTCACTGATTATTTTTTTTCCAAACTTCAAACCTGATTGCTTCCAAACTTCATACTTGATTACTTCCAGACATCACTTTTTTTCCTCATACATGTACGTAGCTACATGCATAGCTGTGATAGTCAGAGGGACATTCTATAATGTTACAATTGAAAGTACGTATAGGATTACTGTAGCTATCATGTACAATTAAAGCATGTGAAGTTTGGCGCATATGAATGTATACACTATGGTGGTTTCAGATGGGTCATCCCTATAATATATATACGTGCATAGAGAGTCAGCTGCTGCTGTGCTCTCTAATAACAGTGAGAATAATTATACTATAATGATATGCATTGAGAGAGATTCACTGATTTTTCAGGTGGACAGGATGTGGGCCATGCAAGATTATGAAGGAGCACATCGCAGCTCAAAATATGCTCGCAACTTGAACATAGCTGGTATTGTTGGAAGTTTCGTGTGTCTGGTAATTGTGGCAATCTCTTTGGGGCTTTTCTTTGGATTATACTACGTCCCTCTACTCCATATCATTAATAACTATTAAAATTAACAATAGCCACATAGTCCCTCCATGCAGTTACTGAGAATCAACTTCGTAGCTAGCTATATCATGCATGAGTATAGACTCATAGACTCACATAATTATTTAATTGCTGTCACACACACATGCACATACACACATGTACTACAGGTTCATGTAATCATGTACATAGCTAGCTAGTTAATATAAAATATAATACTATTATTATGTGTATGTATGTACATATTTATCGCATGGAGTACCTGAGCTGCATTATAGCTATACAGCTCTATCATGTGATAGCTACAGCTCTATCATGTGATAGTTAGCTACAGCTCTATCATGTGATATGTAACTACAGCTCTTTCATATGATAGTTAGCTACAGCTCTATCATGTGATAGTTAGCTACAGCTCTATCATGTGATAGTTAGCTACAGCTCTATCATGTGATAGTTAGCTACAGCTCTTTCATATGATTATATCTACAGCTCTATCGTGTGAAGCTACAACGCACTGATGGACAGTGAATCCATTACATGTAACATATTATAGCTACAATAATTATATTTATGACCATGGAGCATGCACCCAAGCTCTACAGCTAACTAACTATGTTAGCTACGTATTGGTTATTCCTCATGCTGTGTAGCTATAGTTGATGAATTATAAATAGTACCTCAGCTGAATACACACAAGATTTGGAATTATAATTATGCTCTAGAAAAATTTGAAATGGAGTTATGCATAATATACAGGTAAGGGAAAGTGAAAAAATAAAAATTGCCATTGCTTGAAAAAGTAAGGGTAGCTATAGCTAGCTAGGGGTGAAGGATGGAAATGGGCATAGGAATTTAAAGTTGGCTTCTACGTAATGACCTCAGAGGAGGAGTTTCCTGGACTGAACCAAAAATCAGTTGTGGTCTCCAGCCAGTTAGACTTCGGTGCCCACGCACTTGCTGAGAAGAGATAGTCAAGTCCTCCTCCTGCGAGTTCCTAAGGTTTCCAGCACTGCCTGCTTAGTGCACAGGCATCCTGGCTTGTGTGACCACTCAGCAGCAGCTATAAAATGATTTGCATTCGATTTGCATTGATGTGTGTGTATACGTGACACACACCACCAAACACAAACTTTGGGAATGACTGCTGAATACATTAACAGTTATACTTTCAGATACAAGAGAGTATATAGCACAGATGCTCTATTGCACTTGCATGTCAGGGGTACCCTTGAAATTGGTAGTCTTTCACCATACATCAGGGAAAATTTTTATCTGATCACGCCCACCTTTGCTTAGCCACGCCCATTTCACAACAATTATAATAACAGTATATGAAGTATAAGAATTTGGTGCTGATGGCCAGCTACCTCTATGTCTAAAGCTTCTGTAGCTGTAGCCTGTAGCTAGTTGCTAGCAATAAACTGCACTGGCTGAAACCTAACCAAATGCTAAGTGCTCACCTTTCTTGTCGACAAGCCTCATCAGTCTGCGCATGCGCTGACGATCTTTGCCTAATTTATAATTATTATATTAATTGACGTCGGAAGAAGACTGCCCAAATCCGTTAGCTATAAATATATAGCCTGAACTTGAATAGCAGTAACATTAATTTTTATAACAAGCTAGTAATGGCAAACCTTAATATGCATGATGTTTCTGAGGAGGACCAGGCATTGGTGAAAAATGATGGCAATGAATTATTATGTGAGTCTATTGTAGATATAAACTATAAACTGTATGGAAGCTAGCTATATCTATGTCTATGGAGTACCAAGCTAGCTACAGCTAATATTTTATGACAATCTCAGGATATGTAGCTATTCTAACTAGCCTATACAGCCACCTGAGAATTAGCTATCACATATGTAGCTATGGTGCATGGCAAGGTGGAGAAACTTTTATATTGAAGGAGTAGCTACAGCTATAGAGCTAGCTAGTTATCTATAGCTACTAGTATTATCCAGTTAGTGTTCAACAGTAACTGTTAATAAAACGGTAGCTATTTCACAAGTGATTGGGCCATGCATGCACTGTGTGTGATATTAGCTAGCTATGGAGTAATGTATCGTCAAGTAGCAATTTAAACCAATTATTCTTCCATATGTACTCCAAAGTGAAAGTATGTAGCTATATGCATGCATATCTAAGGAATACTTTCTGTAAACTGTAAGACAAACTGGTAACAATATATTATTCCTTTGATATAAAGTACACACACACACAGTCTCATGTGGCCAGACCTTCCCCCACCCCTCCCCTTCCTTCAAGGTTTGACCACGCGAGACTAACACACACACACACACACACACACACACACACACACACACACACACACACACACACACACACACACACACACACACACACACACGCTCTTAACATTTTAAAATTTGTAGTGCATGCAGGCCCACCATCTGCTGAGATGCCGCACCTCCAGAATTTACCAGCCTATGTCAGGGTAATAATAATTATAACTGCCTATAAGTGTAGCTATTATGTATGTATATCTATCAAGGTGATGGGGTCATAGATAATTGGCCCTCACTACAATGTAGCTTTTTCTCTATACTATATATTACAGGTTGCAAATAATGAACGAATGTCATCACCTAATGATTTTCATATGGACCCTATAAAGCCACGTACTTGGCATTACTTGTCCATCTTCACTTGCATCTGCTGCTGTTGGCCCCTTGGAATTGCAGCACTGCTCTACAGCAATAAGGTCATACAGGAGAAGTGTGTGTAGCTGCTAATACAGCATGTAGGATACCCCAAAGAGGACAAAACTCTCAATAAAGAAGGGTAAACATTTGGGGGTAGCTACAGTGGATTTACGCTCCATTCAAATATTCCATATGCTGTACACGGGAAGCGTATCCTTTGTGCGTGCATACATTTCATATTAAAAACAAGGCCATGTACGGCATACAGAAATTCGAACGGAGCGTAAATCAACCGTAGCAAATTAAGCTTCTTTCTCTGTTTAGATCGTATAGCTACTCTGGTAGCATGGGTATAAGAGAGAGCATGAAAATTCACTTTCCTATAATTATTTAATAATATTATGTAAAGCAGGTATCTAGCTAGCTATATCCCACGCTGTGTTTACTGCACACCATTTGTCCCACTACACACACTGTTTTTGTTTTTAGTGTGTGTATTGGGACAATTTAGTGTGCAGTATACACTTTCATTTTTACAGTGTGCACTGTACGTCCCATAAGTGAAATACACCATCTTCCCTAGCTCTATAGAATGTGAGTTAGCTACATACATAGCTACATAATATTATGATGTCATTGTGTCATGCACCATAATGTTGAGAAAAAGAAATGTAGCCCTACAGCCCTAGCCCCACTTTTTGTCCATTTATGTGCAATATCAATTTTTTCCTGCCAGCATAAGGCCAGTGTTAATGACATTCATTTTTCTGGTCTGGATTTTTCCTCACAGCCATGCGGGCGGGCGGTAGTTATTATCCATTATACCATTATTATCAATGTCAAAATGTCCATTTTCTAGCCATAAAATCATCACAAGTACAGTCTGCAGTATAATTAATGCAATAATGGCTTCTCAAGCGGTGCCAATTTTCCAATGCGGGCGGTTGACCAGAAACATGAATATCATTAACACTGGCCTAATAGTTACTCTATATAGTACCATGTACATACTGAGCCACTAAAATTAATGCATGCATACATATACATACATGCAGGTTGATGACAAATGGGAGAATCGAAATTACGAAGGAGCTCGTCGATATTCCATTTATGCCAAAATTTTCAACATATTTGGCATAATAGTCGGAGTGTTGCTAGCACTCACTTACACTGGTCTCATCATATACAGCATTATATATGCTGATATTATATATAGGTACAGTTACTACAAACATTACAACTGACTCAACTACTCCAGCAATAGATCTTTAGTTGTGTAATAGTAGTGGCCATCATCAGTTATGATCATATAGTTCCTATCATTAATGCCCTCCCTCTCTCCCTCTCCACTGATTTTTATTATAGCTATGTAGCTGCTGACTCAAATAATATTATAGTGCTTTAGTAACTGCTATAATCTTTCAAATTGTTATAATGTTTCAAGTGTAGCTATTGTCTAGCTACACTGTAAAAACGAAAGTGTGTACTGCACACTAAATTGTCCCAATACACACACCAAAAACAAAAACAGTGTGTGTATTGGGACAAAATGGTGTGCAGTAAACACTTTCGTTTTTACAGTGTAGCTATAATATAGTTCAGTCCACTGCATGTGTATACATGTACGTAGTAACTATGTAGTAGCTTGCATGACACGTTCATTGTTATCAAGGCAAGGGCCAGGGCTGGATGGCTGAGGGGCTGCAATCCTGGGACCCAGAAATACAAGACTCTATTGTGAGCATAATAATTATCTTAATCTTAATCCCACATGGCCCAAATCCCAGTTAGCTCATAATATTACGTATTTCTAATAGCTAATGTAGACAAATAACTTTGGGAATGGAGGTGGAATTGAAAATAGAGATATCAAAGTTGAAACTTTAGGATCCAAGTGCTTAGTAGCTATAGATACAACTTGCAGTTTATAATGACTTTCAATGTTTTATTACTACATGGTGCCTTTTCCCAGTGACTGTTACTTTTAGCTGATTCACAGTAATCTCAGTCTAGTTACAAATACTGTAAATTAATTCTGTAGCCTATAGCCAGTGCATGCTGTGTTAGCAGAGCTAGTCTCAAGAATCAAACTTTTAATCACAGAATCCACTAGTAATGATACAAGTCACAGTCATGTATAAATGAGAAAGACAAACTTCTAGAATGTTCCAGAATTATGAGTGCATGGCATGACTAATGTGGTTTGATCTGACATAGCACGTTTGTACAGTTATAATCCAGATTGATTGCTGATTACTTTCCAACATGCTGGACATATAATAGCCATTACTGCATGATCTCCAGAAATGATGACAATGAATTATGTGAGTCCATAGTTATAAGCTTACTGCTATAACTATGATATGATTACACTTACGTACGTAGGACGGAGATGGCTGAGTTTCAATTTTTACTTATGCACCAGAGATCGTCACATGCATAGACTCATGCATGCATGGCATTATCATGTACATTTAGCTAGTCATGCATGCATGACTATGTATCTAAACTGACGAGAGCTAAATAGCTATATATAGTCATGCATGCACGGCTATAGCTAAATGTACCTAACAATGCCATGCATGCGCATGAGTTAGCAATGCAAGCCATTCTCTGTCCATTAGCTAAATTACGTACATAATACGTAGCTACGTTTTTGTGATGATACATACATGATGGCTATTACTACGTACGTATGCAGGCCCACCATCTTCTACTACGACCTCCATAATCCACCTCACACAATTGCTGATGTAGCTATTAAGCTATTAGGGTGACAGGGACATAGATAGAGAGAGGTCCAGATAGCTATACGTATAGCTAATCATTCCCTCACAAAAATCAGCTTCTTTTTCTCTCTATATAATTTATATAGGTCACAAATAATCAACAAACATCATCACCCAATGATTATCATACGGAAGCCACATACTTGGCTTTGCTTATCTGTTTTCACCTGTGTCTTCACCTTCCTCTTCTGCTGGTTGTGCTGCCCTTTTGGACTGTTCTACAGCAATAATTAAGGTCATGCAGTACAGGTAGTTGACAGTGTGTTTGCTTTTATTACTACAACTTCTGAAAAACAGTTATTAGTACGTAGCTATATCAGAGTTATGATCATGTGTACCCATTAGCTAAAAACCCTAGTTTCACTTTTACAATTTTTTCCCCAAACTTCAAACCTGATTACACTTCCAAACTTCACACCTGGTTAGCTAGCTACTTCCAAACTTACCTGATAACTTCCAAACATCATGCAATTTTCTCTCATAACTATACATTAACAAGTCGTCGGTTAGTGACAGATTCTATAAACTAGCTAGGGCTTCCACACGTGCATGTGGAATGAAGGGGTTGGTAGTAGTGCAGGGGCCACTCCCCCCACATGGCTCAGTGTGGAGACCTATTTCCCAGAGGGACAAAGAGGTACACTCTATATAAGTAGAAAAAATATTATAATTGAAAGTACATAATAATTATGTAGGATTACTGTCTGTATGGTGTATAAACATGCATGCATGTGAAGTGAAGTTTGGCTGCATATGAATGTGTGGTTTTAGATGCCCACCACTTGGGTCATCCCAACATAGAGGGTCATACAGGTGCTACTCTGCCCTTAATAACAATGCGAATAATTATAATAGGTATATCAGCTAATCATGGAATTACGTAATAATTACATTATATATATATACATATTTATTGTGCGAATGGAGCACCTGAGCTGTATAGCTACAGCTCTATCATGTGATAGCTACAGCTCTATCATGTGATAGCTACAGCTCTATCATGTGATATATCTACAGCTCTATCATGTGATAGCTACAGCTCTATCATGTGATAGCTACAGCTCTATCATGTGATAGCTACAGCTCTATCATGTGATAGCCACAGTTCTATCATGTGATAGCTACAGCTCTATCATGTGATAGCTACAGTTGTTCTATATCATGTGATAGCTATAGTCTCATGCATGCACTTGATCATCCTTCGCATCATAGCAACTTGGGCCGTACATATACTTATGTACATCATATAGCTATGAGGCTACATATTATGTACATAGAGAAAAATGGGTCCTCTCACATAGCTATATATTATGATGCAAAAAATATATAATGTGACACAAAGCTATAGCTAGAACTATTAATTACAGAGGTATAAAATTGACTGCTAAATGTGTAGCTGGCAGATATGCAGAACAGAGATTCACCCCTTCACATCCTAACCCTTATGGCAAACCTTAATATGTATTATTTGACTGAGAAGGACACACTGATAGACAGTGAAGGCAATGAATTATGTGAGTCCATTATTAAGTAGCTAAAGGACACCCCAAAAGAAGACAGGACAATCTATACAAAATGCATTTGTATTATACTGTGCTTTAATGATGGAGACTATAGCTAATACTCAAACTGATACATCTATCACTATAAGCCAGGCCAAGCTAGTTCAATAAGTTTTCAGTGCAAGTTAATTCTTTTTCTAGCTAAGGGTTTTTACTGCTATAGCTATGTGAAGATATTTTCAGTGTGGAAATTTCTAATGTGGAGGATGAAGTGCAGAGTTTTCAGTGCAAAGATTCTGTGTGGAAATTGCTTCCATAATAATGAGATGATCCTCTTCATGTTCTAATTTTATTTTTTTTCAACTCTATACGTAGTTCCTCCACCCTACACTGAACGAGATCCCAGTACTGAGTCTTCTAAGGATGAGGTTAATATTGCAGCCCCAGAGGCAGTGAGTCCTTTTCCCAAGCCATCAGAGATACACCTCCAGTATCAGCCTCTGGCTGCCCCACAACAGACTGATACAGTACGTGTGTTATACTTTGTTATTCTATAAGTATTAGTATAGAAAAAAATTTATTGGGTGAAACTAGTACTCCCTCCCGTGAAAAGATTTTGGTGGTGGTGGAGGAAAATGATTTGTGCTATGCGTAGCTACATTCAGGTATATATATGGTAATTTGAGAGGCTCAGAAAGATTGTTTAATTGACCATCTGATTGTTTATCTGTTTGTTTGTTTGTTTAATGACCACAGTTATAGCTACGTTCATTTGTTTTCCCCTGCAGGTTGTGGCTACTCAGGCATCATCATTATGCAGTAGTAACAGGACCTACGTCAACCCTGTAAAACCAGATAATTATCGTTCTTTATCTTGCTGGACCTGCTTATTCTGCTGTTGGGGCTTTGGATTCATAGCTGTTCTCTATAGCGACAAGGTACTTAGCTATCTGTGTGTTTAAGAAAGGTAGTTTATAAGCCATAATAATTAAGCCTTTCAAACTTTGATTGTTAATTGATAATTATTTCCAGTGTATATCCTTCAAGTTGGTAGCAGCTACCAATATTACCAAACATGTAGCTAGTGAGTGAGGAAATATGCTGTTTATACATAAAAGGCGGCATGAGTTTAGCTAATATTCTGTCACTCAGCTATGCATGAGCGTTATAGCTATAAGGGAAAAAGCATTTCGTGAAATGAAAAAAAGATGTAGGGATGACCACTGCTGAAAAAAAGTAAGGAAACAAGAAGGATGGAAATGGGATCAATCTTTGTTCTGTATATCCAGCCAACAATCCCTACATATACGTACATTACTACACTATAATCTGAAGTTACCCGACGTATATGTAGGGATTGTTGGCTGGATATACAGAACAAAGATTGATCCCATTTCCATCCTTCTTGTTTCCTTACTTTTTTTGAGCAGTGGTCATCCCTACATTTTTTTTTCATTTCACGAAATGCTTTTTCCCTTACTTGTTCCTGGTCTTTTTTCCTCTCTTTTATGGTTTTAGCTATGATTAGAGTTCATTCTTCTATGTGTATGCAGGGACAGATGAAAGAAGTTCTCCAATAGTTCTCCGATAGCATGCCAGCCCAATCATTATCGAGTCAAGGTATTGTGTTGTTGAGCCATACTTGGAGGTCGAAGATGCTGAAATAGAGTCTACCGTGGTGAATCTAAATCCCCGAATCGATACAGTAGTCTATCATCCAGAGCTAGAGCTAGCTAGCTGCTGAGTAATATTATGATTTCGAATAATTGGATATTCAAATACATGCGCATGCGTATTATAGAAAAGATGGCATCCTAATTGAATTAGTCGAGTGTTGTGCTCCGTAGTGTCTCCTTTTTCATCGACTCTTTCGAGGATCAACGAGTAGAAAAGATCGTAGTTCGTAGAATTTGGAGTGGATTTGTCCAGAAATCATGGCTGTAGCTTGAGTGGTTCGAGAGATAATGGTTGTCTAAGAATAATAATAATAATAATAATAGAGAAGAAGAAGAATATAGCGATTTACCTGTTTCTGAAACGGTAAGCTCCCTGGTCCTGAAACTTGGTCTGCACATTGTAGTAGGCTCTAGTAGGCTGGATAATCATTCACAGTAGCTTTTGTTAGGTCTAAGTGGGGGAACTAGAATTTCACTTTAGTATTACTCTATAGGCAGTGCGCGCGGCCGTCCGAGTCATCCCTACATAGAGAGTGCTACTGCACTCTCTGATAATATAATAATGTAGTTATATATAAGATGATCATGCCTGCTATGATTTTTCAGGTGGACAAGATGTGGACCATGCGAGAATATGAAGAAGCACATCGTAGCTCAAGATACGCTCGCAACTGGAGCATAGCTGGTTGTATTGTTGGAGATTTCATAAATCTTGTGCTTCTGGCCATCTTTTTGGGGCTCTTCTTTGGACTGTACTATATCCCTCACCTCCAATCACAACAGTTAATCCGTTATAACCATTAGCTAACACTATTAGCTACACATGCATAGTCCGACTGTACAACCTTTTTACATTAGCTAACTGAAGTGATATAAAATTCACTTCATATGACTGTAGTTATACGTGTTTATATAATTAATTGCTTTTAATTCAACAAGCAAACAAGTGAGCAGCGAGCAAGCCCACGTATGCATTAGTACGTATGCACCCTGCCATGCTCCAAAAAATGACCTCCAAAAGTGGACAACCTCTCTACAAAGGATAAAAAGCTGGCCAGGTCCCATCCCCTATATCCTTAACCCTTAATTAGCTCTATCCTTAGCCTTTAGCTATATAGCCCTATCCTTAACCCTTAACTAGCTCTATCCTTAACCCTTAACTAGCTCTATCCTTAACCCTTAACTAGCTCTATCCTTAACCCTTAACTAGCTCTATCCTTAACCCTTAACTAGCTCTATCCTTAACCCTTAATTAGCTCTATCCTTAACCTTTCAAGCAAATATCATCATGACATCAAGTGGTATATTGATCATGCCATAGCAACCTGGGACACGCATACATTATAATGTACATGTGCATCAATCTAATTACATATTATTTGCCATACAGTATGTAATTATGAGTAAGCTATAGTATAGTTTCCCCTTGCATGTGCATGACATATAGCTAATAGATAGCTTATTTTAACTGAAGAGTAGTTAATACTATAATACGTACATTCATGGTTATAGCTTTTGATACAGTTTCCTGGTAGATAACATTCACCCAGCTATAGTAACTATGGCAAACCCTATATACAAGTCTCTGAGAAGACAGAACTGATGGGAAATGACAGCAATGAGCAGGAAGAATTATGTAAGAAATTTATTAATAAGTGGACCCATGGGCCCCATGCATAGTATATAGAAATCAGATACCATTAAGTTCTTCATACGTGTAGCTCTTTGTTCTGCATATCCAGCCGACAATCCCTACAATCCACAGTGCAATTAGCTAGCATAGCTACATAGCTATATCTCTGTACGTATCACATGATAGTCCAGGTAGAAATTAAGCCCATCGCCATGCATTTTAGCTATCATTGTTAATTCTTTAGATTCAATGTGTCCTAAACTTTTGTCATTGCTCATGTGGCTGTAACTTTATCTCCAACCATTAGCTCTAATTGCTATGTCTTAATTTCCCTCACATATTTAACAACAATTCAGCTATGTGTACGTAGCTACATACATTGAAACCAATAGCTAGCTACCGTACTGGTTCATTTCGATATGCACTGCTGGTGCTGTTGCATACGTGCAGCCCCTTTGAGTGATGCAGCTGCTCCTCTTACTTTAGCTATACGTAGCTATAGTTACCATGATAAACTACATCAATGTTTATTGCTTCTCTTGATCCATAGATGCACTTTCAATAATAACTCTATTTCAATACCATGCAACCATGCACCATCCACATGCAGCTATAATAGTTTATAGCTATAACACATTATTATGATAGCAACAGTTACAGGTCTAGTTTGCGCTATAACTATAATAACAAGTGAGCACAAAAAATTTCTTCAAAATAAATAGGTTAAGTAGGGATAGCCTAAAATCTAGCTGGCTATATAATGTACTGCAGCCTAGCTCATATGAAAACAATCCCTACTTTTACAACTGCCGTAGCTACCTATAGGTAGTGGATTGAAATGGAGTTATGCATAATTCTATACAAGTAAGGGAAAGTGAAATGAAAAAAAAAAATGTAGAGATGACCATTGCTTGAAAAAGTAAGGGTAGGAGTGAAGGATGGAAATGGGCATAGGAATTTAAAAGTCCCATGGCTTCTACGTAATGACCTCAGAGGAGGAGTTTCCTGGACTGAACCAAAAATCAGTTGTGGTCTCCAGCCAGTGGGACTTTGGTGCCCACACCATGCACTTGCTGAGAAGAGATAGTCAAGTCCTCCTCCTGCGAGTTCCTAAGGTTTCCAGCACTGCCTGCTTAGCGCAGGCTTATGTGACCACTCAGCAACAGCTATAAAATGATTTGCATTCGATTTGCATTGGTGTGTGTGTATACGTGACACACACCACCAAACACAAACTTTGGGAATGACTGCTGAATACATTAACAGTTATAGATACAAGAAAGTATATATTATACACAGATGCTCTATTGCACTTGCATGTCAGGGGCACCCTTGAAATTGGTAGTCTTCCACCATACATCAGGGGAAAAATATATATGTAATTTCACCCATGTAAGAGTAACACTGAGTAACAGAGAAATCTTACACAGAAAGGAGAGGTATTTAATGCAACAATACTATATTAGTTATACTATAGTTAGGTGCACTAAGCTAGTGGCTATATAGCTACATTTAACATGACATGCACTTTCATTGTTATATAGCTATCAGGGTCAATCAGAGTTGAATCCATGCAGCTAGGGATGCATGGGACGATTGAGGGGGTTGCAATCCCCATCCCCTCCTTGTCCCATGCCCAGGCAGCTACATAGCTGTGCATGTTACAGTTAATTGTAATGCTCCAGTTAGATATCCTTAAACTTCCAAGCATCATGACATTGAACTTTGTCATGGAATTCCAATCATCTTATCATAGCAACCTGGAATATACATACACATGCATATGTGCATCAACCTAATTCCATTATAGCATTATCAGATCATAATAAACTTCCCCTTGCATGGGTTCCACATGTGCATGATACATTCTACATACATATAACTAGCTATTATAGCTATAGCTCTTTTACTAAAATCTTCTATGGCTACAGTTTCCTGATGATATAGGTATAGTTAGTATTCACCCTGCTAGCTATAATCTCGCCACAGGCTCACATATTATAAATATTACAAGTGGTATAGCAATAGTGAATCCTATAGCTATAGCTAGCTCAAGAGTAGCCATGGCAAAACTTATACGAGTCTCCGAGAAGACAGAACTGATGGGAAATGACAGCAATGAGCAGGAAGAATCATGTAAGAAATTTAAGTATACGTAGATCTATGTTATTTACAGAAATCAGATACCTAGCTAAATGCATTCACTTCTTTATAGCTACTTTTTCAACATGGCTCAAGCTAATTTTGGTCTGGAGATAAAGTTATAGCCAATGAGGATTGTTGTGCATGGAAGTTGAAAATTGATTGACACAGCTAATAGATATACGTAATAGCTAGCTATAGCCAAATTTATTGCATCCTTATTACTATTCCAACTCGGCAATACATTTAGGCTCTGCACCATCAGTTGTTGAGATGCACCAGTCTCCACCCCTGCACACACACACTGCTGATTCTTCTGTCAGGGTGAGGGCTATAAAAGTAGCTGACATAATGTCAGGTGCCCCCTGATTACGTATTAAAGTGTGTATAGCTATATGGCATAGAATATAGCTGTTATTATTATCATGACATGGCATAGAATTTTTTATTAACACAAAAATTAATTATACTAGCTCCATAGACATCTTATCATCTATAGCTATATGTCTTTTGAGTACATTGAATTGCTAAATTCTTGTGATTATTATATCTAGCTAGCTTTCATATTGATTTTTAGAGAAAACTGCACACAATAGTCTATGTAGCAATTGTACATACGTAGCTCATAAAGTACTGTCATTTAAAAATCAGGGCTAGGGAATTTGAAAGTGTTTTCACAGGCTTTGTTCTTATGAGCTACATGCTATGGCTTGCTTAATTGCATTCTGTGTAAATTCTGTAATATATAAAGCTTCAATTTGAGGTGAAAGTTTGTGGAATAGCCATACGTAGCTATCAAAAATAATATATAGCTAAGCTCCAATTTATGCACCCACATGCAACAACTGGCAGCTGACTGTAAGGATTCAAGGCTATATACGTAGCTAAGCTACCGTAGCCATAGTACCTACAATTCTTCCAGTAGAATATTCATGAATGCATGATTATAGCAAAACCTCCAAATAATAGCTAGACTTTCCTTATTCTGAGTATCCATTATAGCTAGAGGCTCCACTGTAACTGAAAATTAATAATTATGTATCTATTGCAGGATAAGGACAAATGGGTGAAGCCATCCATGGTGAAAGAATTCGAACAAATGCACCATTCAAGAGCCTATGGTTTAATTCATTTTGCAATTCTTAGTGCAATTAGCATAATTATTATTTCCTTCTTTATTATTTTTCTCACTTAAAATTATTTAGTTTGTGCTTTCCCACACAGTCATATTTTAGCTTTTTCGTCAAAGTAAGACAATGCATATACATGGACGTTATAATCAATAGCTAACTAATAAATCTATGAGTAAAGTTTAACATGCATCTAAATTTCAATAATAGCTAACCATTAGATAATAATTCATGTTTACAATTTTCATGTATATAGCTATTTTCTTTGTTACAGCTTACGTACTTGTAATTAGCTTTTAGTACAAGGTAATTCAATTTTCATTGTTGAACATTGTCACGAAAATATCAATCAAGGTAACATTATTCTCAAAAATCTCCTGTGATTCCCAAGCTTACCTAGCTATGTCATTATTGCTAATGCTATTGTGCTATAATTCCATATGCACAGACTTATAATCTTGCATTGAATATTGTTTATCCTCGTCGAATGTGGTAACTTAGTGTAGCATGCAGAAGCAGCAATAGTATTGTAATAAATTGACACACAGATGACAACTGATATAAATTAAAAGAACTATAGTTCCAGCTGAACATAAACCCACAAATTATTATTATACACCAGTAATTAGAAAGTAATTTTAAAGTAATGTATATGAGTTTATAAAGAGTACCTCCCTTTACCACAAACATCTATAGTTATCATTGACAGACTGAATTTCCCATTAACCAATGCTAGTAATAAACCAGTTGCTTGATGTAAAAATTACCTACATAATATTATAGTTACGTATCATTATTATAGCTGTACATAGCTTCATGATTGTTAACTAACAACAACTGGTATAATTTTTAAACATATACGTAGCTAAGGGGTGTATGGAGTGCAATGGAGGTTGAAATGGAGGTTGAAAGTGATTAACATGTATATAATACATACGTAATAACAAAAATAATAGTCCGGTATAATAGTACATGAACCTATAGAAATGTCTTTTCCAATATGTATGTTAGTTGTTGTTGTTGATTTATGTTCATAATTATGGGGTCACAGAACAAATTTAACTTGGTTTCCTGGGTGTCAACCTTTGGCAACTCTGAGATTTTCATGGGCATTTCTTGTGAATTATAGAACTACGTATGTATGCATTGGTCATGATAGCTAGCTATAGGGTTTCGGAGTAGCTATGTAGTAGAATCCATTTTCTGGCATATTAGTTTGGGTGCTTAAAGAGTAAAAATTGACTTTGGAATAGCTACAGCATAAAATTAGGCAAAAGAATAATGGAACCACATTTATTGTGGTTAACTGCATGCAGCTGAGTTGGAAAATTCCGCTTGTGTCAGAAATGATTGAATAGCTGACATGTCTCCTTCCAACTTGTAATATTTCTGGGCTACTCAAAACATCCAGGCTATTGTGTATACAATGAAAAAAAACTTATCGAGTGTGCAGCAGAGAGGAATGACAGTGAGACCTGTAGCACAATACAGCTAGGGTATTTTGGATTCTTAAGGAGAACAATTAAGCATTACTTCAAGTTCATAAAGGTTCATCTACTTCAAAAGAGCACATCAAGAAATCTGCAGCAAGGAAGAGGAAAGCTGAGTGTCAGTTGATAATGATGAACCACCTAGCTATATACTAGTTTTACATCATGAAAACCTGTATAATAGCGAGCTAGCTAAGCTCTAGATTTTTCACAAATCATCTGTTGGCATGCAGTCGCCTGTTTTGATTATTAATTTTATTGTGTTTTGAATGTTTGCACAGTATGTTAGCTATATTATGAGATGCATTTAGCTATAAAATATAAAATGATGTATAGAACTGTGTGTCCATTGATTTTGATTGTGTAACTCTGCATGGGAGGTAGCTATTAAAGTAACTTTTGATGTGAAAGGGGCCTGAAATCTTCATCTCTTCCATTTCCCCCACCCCACTTAATTGATCGACTTGCTGGATGCCGGAGTGTCCAAGTGTTGAAATTATAATATCTTGTGCCACAAAAAAAGTGACTGCATGTGCACAAGCGGTGCGGTGGTTCAACTGTTGATAAAATCCAAATGCAGTTTGTGGTTTAGTGCTTGCAGCTTTAATGTTTAGCTAAGTGTGCTAACTGACCAATCAGTATATTATTACGTATTCTACGCAGGGTTGTAGGAGTTCAATTTGTGTTTGTGATGTCTGCTGCAGGGTTATGTGGTCAGTTTGATGTCTGCTGTCGCTCCATGTAATCATATAGCTAGCTAGTTAGGTGCTGCAGGGTTCAAATAGCTGAGTAGCTAGCTACGTAATAATTATGAAGGACCTGCTACTGACCAATCAGATAATTGTTGACTGTAGTCTAGAGTAATTGAATCCTTAAGCTTATAGAATGTCATTAAGAATGTCTGTAGAATCCGAACCAGTTCTTTCCCTCAGCTTGTTTGTCTCTGACTACATATTGAATTACAACCATTAGCAAGTAGCAGTGCTTTGATCTTATAACCAGAAGTAGCTAGACTATTATAGCTAGCTATGCTAGGTCTCTCATTGGAGTCTTTGCTTTTAGCTATAGCTAAAAGGTCGTGAAAGTTGTTGCATAGCTATAACTACAGCTATTATCATCCAGCAAAGATTGCGTATAAGTTAGTATGGCAAATTTAAATCTTTCAGAGAGGTGGCTACAGGTGGTTGCAGGTTTATACTGCATGACATATATACATAGCTAATGATTATATAGGTATAGCTAGTTAGTTATTTTTAGTATTCACCAGCTATAATCCTGCCACTGGCCCACATATAAATATTGCAAGTGGTAAAAATATTATTTCTAATGAACTATCATAGCTATATTATACATATGTTATCCAAACTTGGAAAAGTTATAACATATGAAATGAAACTACCAGGTTGATATACTAGACTACATACACAGGATTGGAAACAGGCATACGTATATGCATGCGTATAATCTATAGGACACTCCTTGTGGGTACCTGGCGAACAGAGAAATCTTACACAGAAAGGAGAGGTATTTAATGCAACAATATTATATTAGTTATACTATAGTTAGGTGCACTAAGCTAGTGGCTATATAGCTACATTTAACATGACATGCACTTTCATTGTTATATAGCTATCAGGGTCGATCAGAGTTGAATCCATGCAGCTAGGGATGCATGGGACAATTGAGGGGGTTGCAATCCCCATCCCCTCCTTGTCCCATGCCCAGGCCTGTAGCTACATAGCTGTGCATGCTATAGTTAATTATAATGCTCCAGTTAGATATTCTTAAACTTCTGAGCAAATATCATGACATTGAACTTCGTCATGGAATTCCAATCATCTTATCATAGCAACCTGGAATATACATACACATGCACATGTGCATCAACCTAATTCCATTATAGCATTATCAGATCATAATAAATTTCCCTTGCATGGCTTCCACATGTGCATGATACATTCTACGTACATGTAACTATTATAGCTATAGCTCTTTTACTAAAATATACTGCAAGGATATATCTTCTATAGCTATTCCTGATGATATATATATAGGTTTAGTATTCACCCTGCTAGCTATAATCTTGCCACATGCATGCTCACATATAAATATTATAAGCTACATAATAGCCATGGCAAAACTTATACAAGTCTCCGAGAAGACAGAACTGATGGGAAATGACAGCAATGAGCAGGAAGAATCAGGTAAGAAATTAAAGTAGATCTATACCTGCACAGGTATAGCTAGCTACATAGAAATCAGATAATAATTGCATTTACTTCTTCATAGCTATATTATACTTTTTCAACATGGTTCATAGCTAATTTTGATCTGGAGATAAAGTTAGCCAATGACAGAGTTTAGGACATTTTGGGACTATATCGCATGTGTCACAGTAGCTACGTAATAGTCTACACGTATAGCTCCATGGCCATCAGGTGCATGGAGGTTGAAAATTGATTGACATGCATAGCTAATAGCCAAATTTATTGTAGCTTTTTAACTCTATTCCAACTCGGCAATACATTTAGGCTCCGCACCATCAGTTGTTGAGATGCACCAGTCTCCATCCCTGCACACACACACTGCTCATTCTTCTGTCAGGGTGAGGGCTATAGAAGTAGCCGACATAATGTCAGTCGATAGCTCTAGATATTTTTTCTATTACAGTGTATATAGTTATATACGTAGCTATGGAATATAGAATATACGTATAGCTGTTATCTGGTTCTATAGCTATTATTATTATGATATGGCATAGGATTTAGCACAAAAATTAATATACTTATCATCTAGCTACATGTCTTTTGAATTGTTAAATTCTTGTGATTATATCTATAGTTAGCTTTCATATTAATAATTATTTGTAGAGAAAACTGCACACTATAATATAGCTCACAAAGTAGCTATACTGTCATTTAAAAATCAGGGCTAGGGAATTTGAAAGTGTTTTCACAGGCTTTGTTCTAATGAGCTACATGCAGTGTTGCCAGGTTGCTCACTTAAAAAATCCACAGATACCATAGAAATCCATAGTCATCCATAGACAATTTTGTTATCCAAAAATCCACAGATTGTGGATAAATCCATGAACCTGGCAACACTGCTGTTACATGCTATGGCTTGCTTAATTATTATGCATTCTACAGTATGTAAATTCTGTAATATATAAAGCTTCAATTTGAGGTGAAAGTTTGTGGAATATGCATACGTATCAAAAATAAGCACCCACATACATGCAACAACTGGCAGCTGACTGTATAGCACCTACGATTCTTCCAGTAGAATATTCATGAATTCATGATTATAGCAAAACCTCCAAATAATGGAGAGGTTCCACTGTAGCTAAATTATGCATCTACGTATTGCAGGATAAGGACAAATGGGTGAAGCCATCCATGGTGAAAGAATTCGAACAAAATCACCATTCAACAGCCTATGGTTTAATTCATATTGCAATTCTCAGTGCAATTAGCATAGCAATTATTTCCTCCTTTATTATCTTTATTATTATCTTTTTCTCACTTAAAATTATTTAGTTCGTGCCTTCCCACACAGACACAGTCACATTATTTAGCTTTTTCATCAAAGTCGTTATAATCAATAGCTAGCTAACTAATTAATCTATGAGTAAGTTTAACGTGCATTTATAATAGCTAGCTAACCATTAGATAACAATTCATGTTTACAATTTCACGTTATTTTCTTTGTTACAGCTTACTTGTAATTAGCTTTAGTACAAGGTAATTCAATTTTCATTGTTGAGCATTGTCACAAAAGATAATTGGCACTCATTATTCTCAAAAATCTCCTGTGATTCTCGTAATATTCCCAAGCTCACCTAGCTATTTACCTATAACAAACGTCATTTTTAGATATCGTTTTAACAGCACTTATGTATCTGCCTTGGCCTCATTATCTAGCTGTCATTATTGCAAATGCTATTGTGCTATGCACAGACTTAGCTATGATCTTGCATCGAACATTGTTTATCCTCGTCAAATGTGGTAACTTAGTGCAACATGCAGAAGCAGCAATAGTATTGTAATAATTATGCTGATAACTGACATAAATTAAAAGAATTAGTTCCAGCTGAACATAAACCCACAAATTATTATTATTATACACAAATAATTAGAGAGTAATATTAAAGTAATGTATATGAGTTTGTAAAGAATACCACACTTTACCATAAACATTGAATTTTGTCTATAATTATGAGACTTATTATAGCTAATTGTTATGTTTGTGGTTTTAACATTGACAGTTGTCAATTCTTGAATTGCCCATTAACCAACAAAATATGGCATGGTAGCATAATAAAGCAGTTGCTTGATGTAAAAATTACGTACATATAATTATTTATTATAGTTATCATTATTTAATACACGTATATAGCTTCTGGTTATTAACAACAACTGGTATAGTTTTTATATATAGTGATAACTAGCATAGAGGTTGAAATGGAGTGATTGACATGTGCATACATGATAACAAAAAATAATAGTCCGGTAGAGACTCCTATAGAGCTACAATACGTACATGAACCTTATAGGATTGTGTTTGTTTGTTGTTGTTGACTTCCCCTAGCCACGTGCCTGGAATACACGTGCCTGGAATGCAAATTATCAGGAATAGGTACTGCAATCTGATTGGGGCGCAACTATTGTTGCGCCAGCAAGTCGTTGGTGCATGCTATAACAGATAACGACACCAGACCCCTTCCCTTCCCCCACCCACCAATAAAAGGAAGGTAAAGGGTCGGCAACGCTACCTACCTGCCATGCGCATGCGCGCATGCAACAGTCCCGCGGCCCGGTGTACGTGTAGGAGCGATATGGGGCCCCCCGTGATATGCGACCGTATTATCACTAGTGAAATGGGGCCTCATAGCGCTAGTATTTTGGGGCTCCCCCAGTGAAATAGGGCCCACGCACGCGTGCTGGCAATCAGCTAGCTATCATCAAAGAGTACTTAGCTAACAGGTGGACCAGGAATGTATCCTGATGGCTATGACAAGCAGTCTAAGAATGGTCTTAGAAAGAGGAGGAGGAAGATCCAGCAGAATATAAAAATTGCTATAGCTAGGTGCTAGACTGATGTGTTGATTTGGTGGGCAGAGCTTCTTGGAGTTAGCCCCTGCCCTGTTCATTTAGGCATGCATAGCTAACTGCCATGAGTTTCAGGGGGTTAACCGTGTGAGGTAGGACGCCATTGACTTGGGCTAGCTGGTATGCATTGCATACAAGAGGCAAGGATACATAGTTCTATATAGATTCCTCATAGCTACAGTATTCTAATGGTGTGTTAGTCAGTTGGAGTATTATAACCACAATCGAGTGTATAAATTTTCTGACTTGCTTCATAGACTCTGACGTTGACCATGCAGACTGAGACACTTTTCTAGTGTCATGTGACATAGCTTACTGAGTAGAAATAGGGAACCTCTATTTTGTGGTAGAACTATCCTATTGTGGACCAAGAATCAAGATGACATTTTCTCATCTAGCATGCGACATATTCACCACGCTTCTTCCAAGGTGATTTTTATAGCTAGACTGGAGAAAACCACCAATCTCTCTCTTGCATCCATGCAGTGATTTCATTATTCACTGAGGGGGGACATTATGTCCTAGGGGGACATTACTCACTGGTGAAAATTGTCCACTGGGACAAATTTTGGGAGGATAATATTCAGACACCATCACAGTTAGCTACTGTAAAGTTAAGCTTTTATTTTATTAGGAAGCTTGGAAAATTGAGGGAGCCCCATATCACTGACTGGTCCCTAGCTATAGCAAAAGCTTTTATTTTGCTAGGAAACTTTGGTCCCTATAGTTTTTATTTTGTTATGAAGCTTGGAAAATTGAGGGAGCCCCATATCACTGACTGGTCCCTAGCTATAGCAAAAGCTTTTATTTCGCTAGGAAGCTTGGAAAATTGAGGGAGCTCCATATCACTGACTGGCCCCTATACCAAAAGCTTTTATTTTGCTAGGAAGCTTGGAAAATTGAGGGGGCCCCATATCACTGACTGGTCCCTATAGCCCTAGGAATATGGGGACTATGGAGTCCCCATAACCCTAGTTACATGGGGCCCCCCCAGCCCTAAATCTCTAGTGATTTGGGGATGGGGGGCCCCAAAACCAGGGGGGCCCTATTTCACTACTACACCGAGTCCACTGTTCTGTCCCGGAAACTAGGCAGACAGCTAATTTACACTACAGCCACTCCTGTTGATAGAAGGCTGCAGCACTTAGCGGTAGTGGTTTTGTGGTTTGAAACCATGTACAGTTGCATGCCCACTCATGTACCAATAATTATTAAATACGAAAACATACATGAATTTGAGCTATCAGCTACAGGAGGATACTCAGCAGCCTGTTGAGAATATGAACTAGCATGATCATGATTATGAATTTTATTGACATGGCCATTATGTGTGTGGTTGTCCCTGAAATAGATTTTTGAAAGTTGGCACCTATGCTCTTCATGTGAAAAAACCCGTATCTAGCGAGCTAGCTAAAACTCTAGATTTTTCACGAATCTAATCTTTTATCTGTTGGCATGCAGTCGCCTGTTTTGATAATTAATTTGTGTTTTAAATGCTTGCACAGTATGTTATATGAGATGCATTTCCAGTGTTCTTTGTTAATTTGACATAGCTAATAGCTATAAAATATAAAATGATGTATAAAACTGCCTGCCTGTTGATTTTGATTGTGCACGTAGCTGGGAGGCATTAAATAACTTTTGATGTGAAAGGGGCCCGAAATCTTCATCTCTTCCATTTCTCTCACTTATTAATCAACTTGCTGGATGCCGGGGTGTCCAAGTGTTGAAATTATAATACGTATCTTGCGCCACAAAAAAAGTGACTGCATGTGCACAAGCAGTGTGGCAGTTCAACTGTTGATAAAATCCAAATGCAGTTTGTTGCTTAGTGAGATGATTCTATATTATTATGTATTCTATACACAGGGTTGTAGGGGTTTAATTTGTGTTTGTGATGTTTGCTGCAGGATTTTGTGGTCAGTTTGATGTGTGATGATTCTGATGTCGTAGTTAGGTGCTGCAAGGTTCAAATAGCTGAGTAGTGCTTTGATCTTATAACCACAAGTAGCTCCTCATAAATAGCTAGGTCTCTCATTGGAGTCTTTGCTATTATAAAAGGATTATTAATTTTCATGAAAGTTGTTGCATATAGCTATAATTACAGCTAATATCATCCAGCAGAAATTACATATAAGTTAGTATGGCAAATTTAAATCTTTCAGAGAGGGAAGGATTGATGGCTAATGACCAGGAAGAATTGTGTAAGTCTTACTTCATAGCTATAGCTATACAGTGAATGGACACACTTTAATTGTCCTCCTTCAAAGTGGGATTTCCGAAATAGCTAACAGTCCATGATGATCCTGCATGGACAGAACTAGCCTAGTGCCAGGCTCTCAGGAAGAGGGAGGGGGAAGCCTGGGAGCCTGAGAGCCTGGCACAAGGCTAGGACAGAACTAGTCAGATGATGTATGGTAGCTACATATGGTTATAATAATATCTCAATAATAATTATTACACAGACCCTCTACCATCTGCTGTTGAAGCACATCAGTTTCCTCCACCTCCTACTCGTTCTTCTTATGTACGTACATATCTATAATTATGTGACATGTATAATTATAGCTACACATTCTAAATAAAAGTGTGCATTGTTGTAGCTATATCTAAGGAATAGCTAGCTAACTGGAGCTATACGTATAGCTACGTATCACTATGTAAGGGGCATATATATAGCTAGATGTGCAGGCAGCAGAGAATCTCTTGGGGCTCTATGCAGTCCACCATGCCCTATACGATTAATACCTGATATACTTAATTCCTCTTAATTTCTATAGGCCATAAGCGATCAACCGATATCAACACAGAATGGTTATCGCATAAACCTGACAAAGTCACATATTGTGCATTACTTGTCTATATTTACCTGCATCTGTTGCTGTTGTCCTCTTGGACTTGCTGCATTGTATTACAGCAATAAGGTCAGTACAACTGGCTTAAAGAGCTTCAGTACTTTATGATGCATGTTGTTAATGCAGGTGGACAAAAAGTGGGATAAGCGTAACTATGAAGGAGCCCGTCAGTATGAAATTTATGCCAAAATCTTCAACATAATTGGCATAATTATTGGCACGTTGACGGCACTTATCTTCCTTGGGCTCACTATCTGGGCTATTGTAGGTAGTTCTGCAAGATCTGCTTACACCCGTTATGATTATTAATGGCTACCTACCTACCTACGTACAGTAACTGATTTTTTATTGTCTATTGACTCATGGAACATACAGTTGTAGTTAGTTTAGAATTGTAATATGATTGAACATTATTAGCTGAATGTTTTGTGGTTTTAACTATTGACAGTTTTATGTAGCTAATTGTCAATTCTTGAATCATAACCCCACGAAAAAATTAATAATTATAGCTCTCATACCAGCTACTAAGCAGTTGCTTCAGGATAATGAAATACTGGCTTAATTAGAACAGGTGGATGACTTAATTAGAATGGGTAGTTAGAACAGATAGATGGCTTATTTAGAATTGGTAGATGGATCAGTTAGAACAAGTGATTACTTAATTAGAACAGTTAGGTAGGTGGATGGCTTAATTAGAACAATTAAAAAGATGGATGGCTTAATTAGAATAATGAGACAGGTGGATGGCTTAATTTGACACCTTGTGATTATTCTATAGCTAGCTATTCTACATTCTAGCATTTGCTCTATACAGTTGGTGCATCTTGTTAATGGTGCATACCTTACATACTTACATACATACATATTATGCAGGATTACATACATAGCTAGTTCTATTCTCCTTCCAGAAAACTTCAAAAAAAAATTGAAGACAGAAAACACCCAAGTCCTGACTTGAGAAATCGAGCTATGTCAAAAACTCCCCTTAAATGTAGCACTCCCAAAAAATATAGGCCTGACTTAGTCTCGCGTAACCGACCCTTTACCAACCGAAGGGTCGGCTGCGCCAGACCCGAGGAGGTCCGACACCCGGATGTATAATTATGTCAATTCAATTCAATACTCACCACGTGATGCTAATTTGCTGATATGCATATTGACATCCGGATGTCGGACCTCCTCTGGCGTCAGACTAGGCCTGACTCGGAAGATGTTGATGCCCCAAGACTAGACAATATATAAGCTAAGTCTCTTAATTTGAGCTCAATTAACTAGTCTGAACTTTGCCAGTTTCCAGAAACCCTGGATCCGCTACTGGTTTCAATCTGAAAAAAGATGTCCTTGAGCAGTATGAAAAAGTAGTCAAGAAATATGAATAGGTGCAGACTATACAATGGATCAAAAAATATTATTCCTAAAGCCTAATAGACAAACCTTGCTGAGAAAGATAATTAATATAGCTACAGCCCTAGTATGATTGCAGAGAAAATTTCCACACATAAAAAATTATTATTGAAAGACAGTTTTTGTTTCATTGAGCATAAGCAGTGACAGACGATATTATTACATGGTACTACGTAGTACACTAGAGTTGAAAAGTTCAGCTCACAATACTTAGTGCACACTTAATCCAACCTGTGATATCTTGTAGATCACGCCCACAGACCAGCTTCATGCTATATATAAGTCTCACTTATTCATTTTAGGCAAGTGCAGAAAATTAACACAAAACAAACAAACAAAAAAGAAACTATTAGCTAGCAGCCCATTGGAGTTCATTATAACAGGGAGGACTGAGACTCTGCGAAATAAGATATGTCCCCCTCCATTCAGCAGAAGTTAGCTAACCATACACCATGAAGGGCAGAGTATGATAATGCAGTAATTAATACTATCATTATAATCATGGTTTAAAAATTTATAGCTTCAGCTGTGAAAGGAAACCAATGTGGTATAGAGAGTGCAATGAATGGAATATGGTCAGAGTTAATTAAATTTGCAGCTGTTGATGCGGTAGGCTGTGTAACTAGTATGTAATAGCATGGTTAGCTGTGGTATTTGGGATTTATAGCACAAGTAATCCAGGGGTAATAGCACGAGGCAAAGCCGAATGCTATTTACTGCATTGCAATAATGGAAATAGCTACATACGTAATAGTATAGGAAGCTTCATAATAAAAATCAGCTGTACAATCCAAGCGGTCGATCTTTGAGATGCAATGCTGTTTACCTTACCTTAGTATGTAATCTGTTGTAGCATCTGTAATTTCATCAGGCACTCTTCATTTTTTTGTGTGTACACAATTAACTTGCTCCAAGTTAGTTTTCCATAGCAACCGTGCATGCACAGGATGTATCGGCATGCACCCTTAATTAATTTAGGTTACATGTAGCTACATGTATGCATGAGTTGAGTGGCTATGTGGCTACTAGTCAGGACCTGTAACACTTCAGGTGTAGCAATTAGCTATTTATGGGGACTATGTCATTGGATACCACTTCCCTCCCTCCTGCTTCTATGACTATAATATTGTGTCATATTCTGTGTTTAGCTAGATTGTCATCTAGGTGGCTGGCACTATGGTCCCTGAGATAGTCCAGACACTTCTACATTCTCATTGGTTAGTCAAGGTTTATACAGTGGAACATCTCAATTTGCACACTCTTGGCAAACAGAGAATTAATTAATTAGTATGTAATAGCATGGTTAGCTGTGGTATTTGGGATTTATAGCACAAGTAATCCAGGGGTAATAGCACGAGGCAAAGCCGAATGCTATTTACTGCATTGCAATAATGGAAATAGCTACATACGTAATAGTATAGGAAGCTTCATAATAAAAATCAGCTGTACAATCCAAGCGGTCGATCTTTGAGATGCAATGCTGTTTACCTTACCTTAGTATGTAATCTGTTGTAGCATCTGTAATTTCATCAGGCACTCTTCATTTTTTTGTGTGTACACAATTAACTTGCTCCAAGTTAGTTTTCCATAGCAACCGTGCATGCACAGGATGTATCGGCATGCACCCTTAATTAATTTAGGTTACATGTAGCTACATGTATGCATGAGTTGAGTGGCTATGTGGCTACTAGTCAGGACCTGTAACACTTCAGGTGTAGCAATTAGCTATTTATGGGGACTATGTCATTGGATACCACTTCCCTCCCTCCTGCTTCTATGACTATATTGTGTCATATTCTGTGTTTAGCTAGATTGTCATCTAGGTGGCTGGCACTATGGTCTCTGAGATGGTCCAGACACTTCTACATTCTCATTGGTTAATTAGTCAAGGTTTATACAGTGGAACATCTCAATTTGCACACTCTTAGCTATCAGGAGAGTTTCTCAGCGGTGATAAGGCTTGGTATGTTTTGGCCTCATATGAACTCAAACAGGTCTGTTACACGTAATAGTTTGCACTAGCTAGCCATCTATGAGTCCATATCTTTACAGCTGCCTGATGAAGGCAGCAGGCCTCAGCTTTGAAAGGAAACCAATGACATTGGTAGAGAGAGTACACTGACCTGTCGTCACAAAAGTGTAATAGTAAACATGTGGTCACAATGATTTATTACTACCCATAAATTTCCTGTTTGATAGCTACAGTTTTTCAAATGTGAGGAGCTATGATCTCAATAGGTAAACAAGATTTATTCATATCTCACCTAGAACTTCAGATAGCAGCGTATTATGCGAATAAATGAATGAACTATGGAGATCAATAAATGCTTCTATATAATGTAGAGGATAGGGAGAAGAAATAGTTGACCAAAAATCAGCCACTGAACATGAATTCAAGAGATTGGTGAGAAATAGTCTCTTGCCATTATAGGGCTTTATATCTTGGGTAGGGACTGTTCATTTCCCTTTATGTTTGGTATGTGTTATAATACATCTAAGTTCTGTGGAGTTTCAAGTCCTTGAGATTGCAACCATAGTGGGTGTGGTTGTCAGTCCATGCATCCTTAAAATAGCAGCTGTTGGTGTGTATGGCATTTGCAAAGGAGCTTTAACAGAATCCATGGTCTTGTGTGGATAGCTACGTAGCCATGTAGAAAAGTAAAATATGAATCTACGAAAAAAAACTCATCATATTTTTAATGGAAATGTGCAGCTAAGTATAGGAAGCTTCATAACAAAAATTAACTGCAGAATCCAAGTGGTCTTTAAGATGCAATGCTGTGAATATACTATTGTAGCATCTGTGATTTTCATCAGGCACTCTTCATTTTGTGTGTGTGTGTGTGTGTGTGTGTGTGTGTGTGTGTGTGTGTGTGTGTGTGTGTGTGTGTGTGTGTGTGTGTGTATGTGTGTGTGTGTGTGTGTGTGTGTGTGTGTGTGTGTGTGTGTGTGTGTGTGTGTGTGTGCATGTGTGTGTGTGTGTGTGTGTGTGTGTGTGTGTGTGTGTACGCTTGGTCCAAGATGCAAACAGTTTATTGATAGTTTTCCATAGCAACCATGTGTGGGCATGGATGTATGATCGGCACTCTTAAGGTCACATTGCACTGATTACGTATGTATGCGAGTTGAGTACTAGTCAGGACTTGTAACATTTCAGGTGTAGCAACTATGCAGGGACTTTGTAACGGTAGTACCCTCTTCTTCTTACTGTGGTCCGAAGTCTTATTCCTATGATATGATATAAATCATCTTGAGCATAAAACATGACATTAATGTCATTGGATGCCCCTTCCCTCCCTCCTATGTCAATATTCTGTGTTGCATGAGCTAGATTGTCATTAATATTAGGTGGCTAGCTGTAATAGATAGTCCAGATACCTCCACACTCTCATTGGTCAGTTAAGGTTTATTCAGTGGAATATCTCAATATGCATGCACACTCTTATCAGGAGAGTTTCCTTATGGTGATAAGACTTGGTGTGTTTTGGTCTTATACAGTAATTTGCAGACAGTTGTCATGCATGCATAGGCAGCGGCTTACATACTTATTAGGATGAGATACTGTGGGGAGATACAGCAGATTGCAGTAAAATTTATATAGCCTCCTTTAACTGTGGCTTTGGAGTTGGGCTATTATTATCATGACCTGGTGTGGTAGATAAGTGCTCTGAGTGATATTCCTTACATATTGAATTATAACCATTGGCAAATAGCAGTGCTTTGATCTTAGGCCACTATTTATAGAATCCTAGTTTCCTGTCCAAGAAAACATCCACAAGTGCTGCGGGCGGGCGGTTATTATAATTATTCTATTACTGCTTCGTTGTTTGTCTCAAGGGTCCTGTCTTCATCATTCACTAGTCTCGCAGTCTGCGAGACTAGTCATTCACCACGGGCTTTCCCAAAAAGAGCTGCATGTGAAGCCAAATGTGCGCGCTCTACTGCGCGCATGAGCAATGGCAGGCACTAGGCAGTAATAATATTTTTTGATGCGGTGTCATAAAGTTTTGGGGACCCCGTAGTTTTAGGGACCCCCCATCCCTAAATCTACCGTAGATATGGGGACTCCCAAATAGATATAGGGACCCCATCCCAAAAGTATGTTTATACAAGATATCTCATCCACAAATCTGCATAGACATCAGTAATAGTTAAATCCACACCTTTTATATTAGATCTTGGCCTTAGGGTGGCTGCTCAAAGTATGGTAGCTGAGTCTAACTCATTATTATTATTATTATTAGTAGTAGTAATAGTAGTAGTAGTAGTAGTAGTAGTAGTAGTGCTATTTGGATAAAATAGGGTTCTGAAATAGTCCATGCATGGTTGCCAAAATTGTGCGAGCGAAGCAAGTACAATTTGGCAACCAAAGGGCAATTTCAGAACCAAAATAGCACAACTAACCCACCTATCACAGGCTAATAGTTATACAAATAGCCAAAGCCAAAGCTCTTCAAATAGCCTCAAGCAAGTAGCCCACAATAACTGCATCATGATAACTGAGGTATTATGGAGGCGAGCCAATAACTGCATCACTAGCTACCAAGGATTTCCAAAAGTACTGAACAATCGCACTCTCTGATATAAAAGCTGCAAGAGCTGGGGGTCCCTAGACATAGGTGTAGTGCTGGGGCAGGTCAGGCATTTATACAAGCCAACATATCTTCCACATCCTGATGGCCTCACTTCAGGGAGAGTCTAGCTACAACATTAATGCAGTTTGCATAACTTCAGTAATTAGTAATTTTGATAGCTACCGACACCTTCAGATTCTTCATACCACTCAGGTTACAGTTAATGGGGGAGAGCCTAGCTGACCAGTGGGAGTATTTGCCTGACCAATGCACAAAACACTGCTAGTTACACCTCTGCTAGTCTGCTAGACAAAACAGGCTGGGGTCCCCATATCTACATAGGGGTCCCCAAATCTACCGTAGATATGGGGACGGGGGTCCCCATATCTACGTAGATTTAGGGACAGGGATCCCCATATCTGCATAGATTTGGGGACGGGGATCCCTAAAATAGGGGGTCCCCGAAACTTTATGACAGCGGTGACATTTTCAATACGCGGGCGGTGGACAGGAAACAATCATTCTATTAATAGTGGCCTTATAACCACAAGTAGGCTATATAGGTCTCTCATTGGAGTCTTTGCTATTATAGCTAAAAGGATTATTTCGTGAAAGTTCTTGCATAGCTATAACCACAGCTATTATCATCCAGCAAAGATAGTTAGTATGGCAAATTTAAACCTTTCAGAGAGCGCAGGATTGATGGCTAATGAACAGGAAGAATTGTGTAAGTCAGCCTTTATATTACCATAATTATAGCTATACAGTGAACTAATGGACACACTTTGGACCCATCTTTATAGAGGTTGAAGTTTGTCCTCTTTCAGAGTGGAGTTTCCACTATAGCTCTAGCTATAGCTAGAGCTACATGTATTGAAATAGCATTATAACATTGATATAGTCCTGCATGGACAGAACTAGCTATGAGATGTATGGTAGCTACATATACATGGTTATACGTATAATAATTATCTCTACAATAATTATTACACAGACCCTCTACCATCTGCTGTTGAGGCACATCAGTCTCCACCTCCTACTCATTCTTCTGATGTACGTACACATCTATAATTATGTGACATGTACACTCTTATTTATAGTGGCGGAGCGAAGTCAGGTTTCAACCTGACCGCTTTTTTCCCCCTGAATGCTTTAATTTTTTTCCTCTTGAAATTAATTTTGCTAGCTAATGTAAGGTGCAATCAAAGTTACACCCAGAATGCATCAGCTTCAATCTACTAAAAAGCTCTAAAGTTTCTGGGTGGTGGCATGCCCCCAGACCCACCTGGGCATGCTATGTAGTCACAATAAAGAACTACCTGACCACTTCATTTTTTGTCACTCCCTAATTTCTATAGTTTAAAGCATCAACAGAGAGCTGATTGTCCACTCTCTCTGCTGGTGTTTGAAATTTGAAATTCAGTTATTAAAAATTGAGAAAGTCATAGTGAATGATCAAGGTGCCAGGTGAAGCAGCTGCTCTGATTTTTGCAGTGTATCGGCTAATCATTAGCTAGTTAGTTACCTATAATTAAACTTATACCAAGTACCATTAGCTTACCATAAGCTACATAACTATGTATTAACTAGCCTGTCAGGAACTAAACTGTGTAAGGGGCGGGGCATAGCTAGTTATATGGCTTATGTTGAAGATTCCGAGGTAACACCTTAATGGCTTGCTTTAATGTCCTCTTATACATATAGGAGCTAGTATAGTTATGTGGCCATGTAGTGCTGGTTATTGGTAATGATTGTCAGGGGTGCATGGGGATAATAATAATTTATGTTGATTCCAAACCAAACTCGAGTGGGATGATAAGATGGTTTGTTATGCAGGATTCCTTTCTCCAGCTATACATGCAGGCAGCAGAAAATCTCCTAGGGCTCCATAATTATGCCATGCCCTACACAATTACATAGTCCAATACTTGATATACTTTCTCTTAATTTCTATAGGCCGTAAGTGATCAACCAATATCAACGCAGAATGGTCATCACATAAACCTGACAAAGTCACATTTTATACATTACTTGTCTATATTTACCTGCATCTGTTGCTGTTGGCCTCTTGGACTTGCTGCATTGTATTACAGCAATAAGGTCAGTACAACTAACTTATTGAGCTTCGGTACTTTATGATGCATGTAGCTATTTGTGTACAACTTAATTGTGCATCAATGCAGGTGGACAAAAAGTGGGATAAGCGTAACTATGAAGGAGCCGGTCAGTATGAAATTTATGCCAAAATCTTCAACGTATTTGGCATAACTATTGGCACGTTGACAGCACTTACCTACCTTGGCCTCATTATCTGGGCCAGTGTAGGTGGATCTGTTCATACCCGTTATCGTTATTAATGGCTACCCATCTGATTTTTTATTGTCTATTGACTCATGGAACAGTTGTAGTTAGTTTATAATTGTAATTGCATTGTTGGTTTCAACAGTTACATAGATAGCTAATTGTCAATTCTTGAATCATAACCCCACGAAAAATTACTATTGTACCAGCTACGCAGTTGCTTCAGGATAATGAAATACCAATAGTGGATGGCTTAATTAGAGCATGTAAACAGGTAGATGGCTTAATTAGAACAATGAGACAGGTGGATGGCTTAATATTCATTACATCACTGCCTCCCATCAAGCTGCTTTAATTGTTCATGTCATGTATAAAACTCTAATGACAGACGCGCGCGCATGACAAATGATGTCATTTTTAAATGGCTGACATCGCGGCTGGTGCCGATCGTTGACGCTGTTCTGAAGGAGTTTGAGCGGTCATATCATCATCATCTGCATTGTTTTCCAGATTTAAGAAGTTTAGTTGGGCCTGCAGCAAGAATAGAAGAGATACAGAGAGTCTAGTTTGTATTGTTCTAATGAGAGAAGCCACGCCCATTCCGTACTAACCCTACATAGAGAGTGCTACCGCACTCTCTGATACTTGAATGTTTTTAGCTATGTACAATGAAGCTTTGCATCAGCAATACTATTATCTAGCCTCCCAGTCCTTCCTCTCTCACTGGTAGTTTCTCTCCTCGAAGAAAAAGGTGAAGTGGACCACGTGGGAGAGACTGCCAGTGAGAGAGGAAGGCCTGAGAAGGCTAACTAGCTATTATCTTCATCTACAGTATATTAATATTTAGATTTGCATTAGTATTAGCATTAGCATATTAATAATTGAAATGAACTTAGATTGCATTAGCATTAGCATATTAATTATTGAAATGAACTTAGAATTATTGCATTAGGATGAACCATGAACCATTAATTGGCTTGCTGAGCTTTGTCAGAAAATGACAGCAAATACAATGATCGGAATGATAACACCACAAGCTATCAGCACAGCTCCAGTGATGATGGACGCCAAACCCCACATGCGAGCTCTCCTGGCACTGTCTCTGGCACCTTCATAATCTCCAGCAGCCCACAAAGAGTTGACCTGTAGAAAACGAATGTCTTAGCTGCATACGTATGTATATAGCTATATCATTACTATTCTCAGCTAAAGTCTATTTGCATTCACCTTGCCCCTTGATCATTCACTATCTGCTCTCACGTGTCCAAATTTTAGAAGCCAAACAACTTGAGTCTACATACTTGGCTTGCACTTTCAAGGTCACAAACTGTGTAAAACTAATAACTACTAACTGTGATATCCTTAACAGTCACACCCGTGACCACTTCAAAGATGCCACAAAGATGTCACAATGGGGTGCTTACCACGTTGCTTATACACATGTGAAGCAGTCCCCATGCTATTTAGAACCTAATAAGCTTATAGCTAATGAAGTTAGCCATCTCTCCGGCATGCTTTGATGAAACCACTGACCTCTGAACTGTAGACTATGGCAACCAACCCAAAGATCCAACAGCAGAAGAGGCAGGACAAGATGGACATGACCATGTAGTCATTGGGCCTCTCCCTGATTGTGATGGCATGAATGCTCGGTTGAGTGTTCACCACCTGTGTGTGTGTGTGTGTGTGTGTGTGCGTGTGTGGGTTTAAGAGGAAGTATTAAGATATTGGATCTCCAGGAAATGGGGGCATGTTTCTAGTCAGGCATATTGACTTTTTCTAGAAACCATATACTTAATGGACAAAAGGCTGGGTCATAAGTGTATCTCTTATTCGGAGGTTCCACCAATAGAGTGCAGGTTCATCCTTGCATATAATAGACCTGAGCAATCTGCACAGATCACCAGGAAATGAGGGTACATCTCTAGCTAGGATGCTACATTGAAATGTTGATATCGAGAAGTCCCCTACTTTTAGAATTTAGAAACCATTAACTAGTCACAACACACTTATGTAAAGCATTATGGGCATGCAGTGTGCTTGAGAATTTGAGAATAGCATTATAGCTAGTTGAATGAGCCCTATAATGCTCACTTAGGGGTACCGGGTCAAAGGTTTAAAAGTGGTCAGGCCATGGCCTGACTGGTTGCTGCGGATCTGGTGCATTATGTACGTACAGTAACATTTGAGGTACATTGCTGAGCGACTAGAGGCTGATACTGGTACGGAGCAGGTTGATACTGGTTGGGAGGAGGTCGTTGGAACTGATTAGGAGCTTGTAGGTACTCGTTTGGAGGTTGGTAAGGGGGAGGTTGGCTCGCAACATAAGTTCGCTGACCCAAGCCAGTTGGATTAGGATTAACACCACCTGTAGTTATTTCAAGATGACATTATTATTCTTAATTACACTAGCTAACTATAATAGCAGACTAAAAGAGTCACTTGTTACACAATTATGAGTAGCTTAGACTGATATGCATGACAATGAGTCTGTCATTCACAATAATCAATAATCTTTACTGACATCACTGTTATGCTTATATTTCTCAAGTGTTCATGACAACAGCTTTATTATTACTAAAATAAATCTGTCATTCACAACTGATTTCATGTGTAGAAATAACGATACTCTCATTAATATAACATGATCTATTCACACTATAGTCTACAGTATGCATACAACTGTTTCAAGGTGGCACAGCCATAAATATTTAGCTGCATTATTATTGCGTTGTAACCTATACCAGTATGTGTATGTAACAAGCTATCTATTGGTGGAAGGGTTTTTCTCCTGATCATTCCTTCAGACCTTTTGGCTCCAGTGATTATAATTAATATTGCCAGTACTGTTGATAGTTTTCATTAGTGCATGACTTAATAGCATCATAATTTCTTGTTTACTTCCACTTCCTGTTTGTCTTGTCCATGTAGCTATGTGTGTGTGCAGCCATAGCTACCCATGTATGTGTGTGTGCAGCCATAGCTACCCATGTATGTGTGTATGCAGCTACATAGCTATGTGTGTGGGTATCATTCGATTCATTCTAAAGAAGATACACAAGTTGACTCTACTGTGATATGTTGGGTAGACCTGTCAGCCTGCCGCCAATAAGGACTAGCTAGCTAGCTACTACTGATGTAGTTCTCAAAGATTTTATAATTAATATTCAAATTCAACTCTAAGTGGTGACTGTACAAATCAATTGTTGTACATCAGCTTAATCTATACATGGCTAAATATGATTGGCTACAAGTTACAAGGTTACATGAAATGCTAATGTTAATTATAATACACAGCCATCCTGGCTGACCATGTTAGGAATGGGATTTTCCTAACAGACATGATAACTACATGCACACATACCATGCAGATATTGGTAAGTTAAAGAGAAGTCCAAGTGAGCTCCTCACTATAAGTAGCCATGCAGCATCTCTCTCTCTCTCTCTCTCTCACACACACACACACACACACACACACACACACACACACTCACTATCTAGTATTTAGTGTCAGTCATAATTAATCATCCCTATACAGATCTAATCACACCTCTTAAATAGAGAGAGAGATTAAGAAGCAGATCATAATGTACTTACACAGCTAGCTAGAACCGTGCTATTTAGTGGACTTACTGATATTTTCTTCCCTGCCTGCCATGGAGTTATGTGGTTGTTGACTTCAATTCATTGACTGCATGCAGCTGTATTCAACCCTCCGAGTTAGCGCATGCGCGAGCATAATACACGCACGCGCTGTAAAGCTAGCAGAGTTATTTTTTCTTCAGCCATGCAGGAGAAGCTTTTATCTCCATTTCAGACAACCATTTGTCAGAGGTCACGAAACTACTGTAACCTCTGATTAATGGCTATTTGAAATGATCTCCCAACCAAATTCACTTGATGCGCATGCGCATGCATGTATGTATGTATGTATGTAATTTTACAGTACCTTATGAAGAGTAGCATGCAGAGTAGCTTATGATAGCTTGACTTGTTAATATTTCCTTATATATGACAGTATGTGTGATTTGCTTAAAATAGTATTTCCTTATATGGCAGTGATATGTGCATGTAACTTCATTAGCTAGCAATGGTAGTCTGGACGAGCAGACCTTTCGACCTTTGGGGGGTGGGGCGGGAGGAAAAGAAAGGTCTGGAGACTCTTGACACTATTCCATGTTCCGGCGCGGAGGAATGTAATTAAAATCAATATCACGTGCAAAGAATGCACGTGCGCCCGCGCGATCACACCCACGCACCATAGGCATAGCTAGCTAGATAGCTCGAGCTCGATCGATCGATGAGAGATAAGTGTGTCTGGTAGATTTACCCATAGCTAGCAAAAGAAGAAGACCGCTTACTAGCTTCACGCATGTACTGTGTTCGTACATGCGCGCTTATTATTATCCGGTCATGTGACTACTCGAATCTGATTGGCCTATCGAAATTCCTGCAGAGAGCACAAAACCATGTCGAGAGTCTCCAGACCTTTCTTTTCCTCCCGCCCCACCCCCCAAAGGTCGAAAGGTCTGCTCGTCCAGACTACTAGCAATGGCACTTAAATTCACAGTGAGGTCAAAGAATTATGAGATGAGTGAGAAAGATTTATTGGAGATGCTTCAGGAAGTTCCCAGTCCTGAAAAGTGGAATAGTGGAGATCTCAACTCTGCTCTACTTGCTGGATGGGGAGAGGTGGTGAGGGAAATGGTGAACTTGCTCAGAGAACATGATGAAGTACTTTGTGGTAAGATTCTCTCCTACTTGTTGTATGATGCTTGTTCATTGGGTCATTTTAAGGTAGTTGAGTATTTGATCATGGAAGTAGGGTGTGACCCTGATAGCCACTCTGATGAGTTTAATAAGTATGGAAGGCCTATATCTTGTGCTTGTCATAGTGGTCATCTAGATATTCTCCAGTTTCTTGTTACTAAAGCAGGTATTGACCCAGGTACATATCAGCTAGATGTTGAGGAATGGGAAGCACCTAGAACTCCACTTCACCTTGCTTGTAAGCAGGGATATCTAGATATGGTTAAATGGTTAGTGACTGTGGTATATGTTGATCCAATGATCAAGGATGTGTCTGGTATGTGTCCAATTCACTATGCTTGTAAAGAAGGACATTTAAATGTTGCTGAATGGTTAGTGACTGTGGCACATGTTGATCCAATGATCAAGGATGGATCAGGCATGTGTCCACTTCACTATGCTTGTAAACAGGGACATCTAAATGTTGTTGAGTGGTTAGTGACTGTGGCATATGTTTATCCAATGATCAAGGGTTGGTATGGTATGTGTCCACTTCACTGTGCTTGTAGAGAGGGACATCTAAATGTTGTTGAGTGGTTAGTGACTGTGGCACATGTCAATATAATGATTAAGGATGGATCAGGCATGTATCCACTTCACTATGCTTGTAAAGAGGGACATCTAAATGTTGTTGAGTGGTTAGTGACTGTGGCACATGTCGATCCAATGATCAAGGATGGGTCACATATGTGTCCACTTTACTATGCTTGTAAAGAGGGACATCTAAATGTTGTTGAGTGGTTAGTGACTGTGGCACATGTCGATCCAATGATCAAGGATCGGTCACATATGTGTCCACTTTACTATGCTTGTAAAGAGGGACATCTAAATGTTGTTGAGTGGTTAGTGACTGTGGCACATGTTGATCCAATGATCAAGGGTTGGTATGGTATGTGTCCACTTCACTATGCTTGTAGAGAGGGACATCTAAATGTTGTTGAGTGGTTAGTGACTGTGGCACATGTCAATATTATGATTAAGGATGGATCAGGCATGTATCCACTTCACTATGCTTGTAAAGAGGGACATCTAAATGTTGTTGAGTGGTTAGTGACTGTGGCACATGTCGATCCAATGATCAAGGATGGGTCACATATGTGTCCACTTTACTATGCTTGTAAAGAGGGACATCTAAATGTTGTTGAGTGGTTAGTGACTGTGGCACATGTTGATCCAATGATCAAGGGTTGGTATGGTATCTGTCCACTTCACTATGCTTGTAGAGAGGGACATCTAAATGTTGTTGAGTGGTTAGTGACTGTGGTATATGTTGATCCAATGATCAAGGATGTGTCTGGTATGTGTCCAATTCACTATGCTTGTAGAGAAGGACATCTAAATGTTGTTAAGTGGTTAGTGACTGTGGTACATGTTGATCCAATGATCAAGGATCAGTTAGGTATGTGTCCACTTCACTATGCTTGTAAAGAGGGACATCTAAATGTTGTTGAGTTATTAGTGACTGTGGCACATGTTGATCCAGACATCATGAATGATGAGTCAGGTAAGTATCCTGCTTGTGAATGGGCACATCCAGTTATTAATCATAAGAGTCCATTATGCATTGCTATTGATATGGGATATTCAGACATAGTCAAATTGTTAGTAAATGAAGGACATATTCGGGATGCTATATGGGCAACCCCACTGCACTATGCCTGTGAAAATGAATGTGTAGCAGTAGCCAAAGCATTAGTAGTTGATGAATCACATATTGACCCAAATATCCAAGATGCTTTAGGTTGTACCCCACTACACTATGCCTGTGAGAAGGGAAATATTGAATTAGTCAAAATATTAGTGAATAAATCACACCCAAATATCCAAGATGATTCAGGTTGTATACCACTGCACTATGCCTGTGAGAAGGGATATTTTGAGATTGTTAAGTGGTTAGTTTTTGAATCTCATTCTAATCTGAATGTGAAAAATAAAGATGGATGTCATCCACTCACTCTTGCTTTCAAGCATCAGCACATGAGAGTAGTAGAGTATCTATTAAGTACTGGTCATTGTGAATGTGATGACTATTTGATTCCTTTCATTGCAAGTATTTATGAATATTGTCAAAAGCCGTTTTATACGCACTCTTATATTTTGGGAAATTTTAAAGTAGCTCCTATTTTTAGTTATATGTTTGGTGATGATATTTTGAATCCCAATCTTAAGATATTTGTTGTTGGTAACCCTTCAGCAGGTAAGAGCACTTTGATTAGAGCTGTAGAGGATAAAGTTGGAAGAAAAAGTGTTTTAGATAATTTTACAGCTAGATTCAAAAAAGTATCTGGAGTAGAATTGAAAACAGCTGGTATAGTACCCATCACCATTCAGCTTGGTAGTCTAGGGAAGATCACATTCTATGACTTTGCTGGTCAGCCTGAATACTACAGTAGCCATGCAGCCATGTTGAAGAACCTCACTTCCTCACAGGGCAATGTCATACTCATTGTTGTTGATCTGAGTAAGGACATAGATGATGTCAGTTCCACAATGAAGTACTGGAATAGTTTTGTCTCAAATCTCTTAACTGGTGAGGAAACTAAATGCACTAAATTGATCATTTTCACTCATGTTGATGCTCTCAGTGGTAGCCCAGATTCCAGAATTAAGGAGCTAAGAGAGAGAAATATAGTAGAAACAGAGTTACTAGAGACTAGCATTCTCATCAACTGTACTAAAGCAGCATCCAGTGGTCTGAATGATGTCTGTGCCATTATTATGGAAAAATGTACTAAATTCCAAAATCATCTAAACCTTGATACTTGTTCAACTTTTTTAACTGGTTTCCTGCATACTTCTTTTGAAGGTGAAGTCTCAATCAAATTTAATGCACTCAATCAGTTATTGCAAGCTAAAAAAATCAAACTAGACAATAAATATTCACTGGATGCACTTCATACCTTGAATAAACAAGGTACGATCCTTTTTCTCCATGATAACAAAGATATCAATAATAGCTGGATCATACTTGATTTCAAGGTCTTATTGGCTGAAGTGAATGGAACGATCTTTGCTCCTGAGAATTTCAAACAGCATTATGACCTCTCCAGCCTTACAGGAGTCGTCCCTCTCACTCAAATCAAGGAAGTATTTAGCAGACACGATGAGAAAATGATAGTGGACTTTATGTGCCACTTTGAGTTTTGCCATGAAATAGGAAGTAGAGAAGTAGAACTTATTGCAGATAAAGATGTCAGTCAGTCATTTTATTTCTTTCCTGCTCTGGTAAAAGTAGATAGACCAGAAGAAAAAGTTTTTTTCAACGAAGATTCAATTTATAAATGTGGTTGGTATTTATCTTGTAATAGTAGTGAAGCTGATCATCTCTCTTCACGATTCCTGCACGTGCTCCTCCTGCATTTAGCTTTCTCCTTTGCTCTGGCCCCAGATCTTCACAAAGTTGATGCATCATGTCCAGTCCTTCAGAGGAAGTGTAATGTGTGGAAGAATGGCATTCACTGGATCAACAGGGAAGGGGTGGAGGTGGTGGTGGAGGTGGTGGAGCAGAGCACAGCTGTGGTGGTGATGGTCGGGTGCATGGAGGGTATGGAGCTGGCTGGTGTCAACCTACGAGCAGAGGTCATCAAGACAGTGCTTGAAGTGAAAGAGCAACAGTGTAAAGAGATCCAAACCAGGGAAGAGATCATCCATCCTCGAGAACTGAAATCTTACCCACTCAGTAAACTAGATCAGCATCTTTCCTTTTCCATGCATGAACTATCCTGTGCTGTGGCAGAGAGTAAAAATGTTGTAACTGAAAAAAGAGACACAGAGTTACACATGATCAGTATCAATGAGTTGTTGTACTTTGAACCCTATGCATATTTCAATAAAGAGAGTCTAGCTAAATTGCTGGATGAAAGTAACTTAGAGAGTGAAATATCAATGAGCTTTCTCTCAGACCTTTCTAGATGTGCCTATTCCCATAAATATTTCTTTGAGTCTATTCTTCCTCATAATGAGAGTGAATTAGCTGCAGCCATTGCCCAGGACCCCAGTAACCAAGCCAACCACCCTCACCAATGCTTCCTTCTATTTCGGACATGGATGGTATGTTGTCCCACCCAGCCTGTGACATTCCATGCCCTGAGGGAGGTCTTGGACAGACACAGTATGTTTGCTGGAAGGAATCCTCTCCATCTTTAGTGAGTCACCATTACTCAAAGAACTTGTGTGACTGTGAATTAGCTATAGCTAACACTTGGCTAGATGTATGTGAAACATTCCACCTTATTTTTTGCTATAAATGAGTTTGTATTCTGGTTTAGCTAGCTAGTGACTTTTATTTTTGACTTTTGTTCTCTAGTTAGCAAGCTATGTTGTTGTTTTTTTGTTTGTTTGTTTTTTCTGTCTTTCTCTTTTTTTCCTCTCTCTCTTTTCTATACTTTTTTCTTTCTTTCGTTTTCTTTATTTCTTTTCTTACTCTTTTCTCTTTTCTCATACTACTTTCTGTCTAAGACCTTCCTGAGGGAGGTCTTAGACAGATACGTGTGCCCTGTCCATCTTTATAGTGAGTCACCATTACTTGGAGAACTTGTGTAACTACGATTTATAACACTAACATTGTGTTGTTGTGAACATTCCACCCTATTAATTTTTTTGCTATTCTAGTGACTTTTTTGTTTCTTCTTAGGCACTTTCACAAAAAAATTAGCTATCACTTTGTTTATTTCCTTTTTCTCTTTTCTTTTCTCACACCACTCCTAGTCTCTAACTGCTCTTAAAACAATATCATGATAAAAAAATTATTTTGTGAACAAAATATAGACCCTCCTCTCCCTTAGTCTATACTTTCTTTTATTTTGCAATTACACTTCTTTTCTTTTTCCATCCATCAACAAATCAGTGCCAGTGCATTATTTCTTTTTATTTGTATTAATTTTGTGTTACCAATTTTACCACTATTTCTAAGTCTATAAAAGCCTTATGTTTTGAGGTTACACATCATTCAGCTAATGGAATAATCACGCCATATCTATTTTTTATCGAACATATAACTATATTCATTTCCCCTCTCTCTCAATCTCTTTATTAGCTCTGTATAATATCTTCCTTTTTTTTTCATGATAGCACTTTCTCTCCATTGCTGCATAGCTATAGCGGCTCAAATGAAGGACACCAAATCCACTCTCTTGTATCGTCATTCTAGTCATCCTTTTTACCATATTATATTTATTTTCCTTTTGTTAATTAATGATGTATAATCATATGATAAACTGACTCTCAGAAATCAGCTGCAGTAATTCCAGCAAGTTTATATAGAAGATGAAGGTGTTGATGCTTCTCCTATAAATGATTTCGCAGCAACTTAATAGTCAACACATCAATCCTGAGCATGACATCAGTTCTCTTCAGAGTTAGATTCAGCAAGTCCTCTTCCACAGTCTAAGTTGTTATCTCACACCTGCATGGAATACAATCATTGAAGCCAAGTGGCTATGGTGCAGCTGTAATGTCTCAAAATTAACTTAGCTCACTTCATTGCTAGCTACATCTCACTCTCGATCCTTCATCCACTGAACTCCAATATTTGATCTGCACACAGTAGCTATAGCTACAGTACAGACCTTGAAGCCAAGTAACTAGTGCCAGTCATGGTAACACCTTTAGCTCCATCTCTTCATCAACCATGACTCACTTTCAAGCTCTTCCTTGTGCTACATGTTTGCATATCTTCGATCACACTTTAACACTGTACAGCGATGAAAGACTTAGCTACCTTTGATGATTAATGTTCTCCATCCATTAGCTAGTAGCCTGTAGTGCAACTGTATCTCTTCCTCGACATCATTGCAAGGTCACACTAAACTCTAGATGTAGCTACATAGCCCAGTATCAACTGCTCGATCTTCCTTTGTTAATTCCAATCACACTCTTGAAATACAGACCTATATTTCTCCTGCACAAGGTAAACATTTATACACTTTGTACAAAATAATTTTTATGATGATGTTACCACCCGTAGGTCTTACCCCAAGGAATAGCTACAGTCACCAGCTGCCCCTAACTCAAGTCACTCATCCTACACAATAAAATTGTCTACAGAGTAATGATTTTGCTTAGCTCTATGAACTCCTAGCTAGCTCATATCTAGCTGGGTTTTTCTTTTGTATGTAATTTGGTTGTTTTTTTGTTGTTGTTTTTTTGTTTTTGTTTTTCCTACTTGGTATGTAATTTGGTTGTTGTTTTTTAATCCTTATTTTTGCTAATGTGCTAGCTATAACTTTTGTGCAAAAAAATTTTTTTATGAGCTTCTAGCTAATTCTAATTTGCTCATGCGCAGTACGTACATAGGATCACAATGATGTTGTTCTGCTTGCGTGGGTATACAATATTTGCTATAATTATTTGCTGCAATAATATCATTTCCAGTCACTCTGAGAAAACTGGATCTTCCAAATAATATAAGTTCTCAAGATTCTTTTCAAGGTCACTTCAGAACCAGTGCTACCATTTATGGCAAGTTCTCATGTGATTTCTGCTATTTGTCAGTTTTGTGGTATTGTAGCCATGGCTGTTGGTTTAGATAGTAACTTTTCATTAACGCAGGGGTGTATTCACCACTCCGGTTGGTCTGGTTTTCACCGGACCACTTTTATCATAATTTATCCCATGCCTGCAGAGTTAGATTATGTGTATATTATGAAGCACCATGACCTTCAAGAATCATAATCACATTAGCATAGCTTTATCGAAACTCTAAGTGGCTGAATGATATAAAGTGGGCATGGTGATCCCACACACAAGCACATCGGGCCACTCAAAATTCTGTGATACACCCCTGTAACGTATTTGTGATATTCCTCATACTAATGGCCTTGCTGTATGCCATAGCTCACCCATAGCTACAGGTGAATGCTTTAGAGAGTCTGCTCTATGGATGGTCAGCTTGTTGATATCCCTACCTCCATTCATACTAGATGCATACGCTCGAGTGATACAGAAACTGCTTAGCAAAGTGAAGGGCTGAAATGCAGAGAGATGAGGAGAAAGATGACAAGAACCTTTTATATACCCAATAGGTTGGATCCCAATGATTATAGTTACTTTGATCATCATTGAACTGTTGCATCTTCAATGCTTTGAAGAAGGATCATACCAGCAGTCATTCAATTGTGGCATTATAAATTTAGGAATCACTATTTTATGCTCTGATAAACTTTTATGACGTTTGCTATCATAAACAGGATAAGGTAAAGGATCATTACTACAGTAGGACTTCTGAATGACATACGTACTTGGGACCTGTTGGCCTCTATTATATAGAATGTATGTACTTTTCTTTGTAGAGACTTTCAGAGGTCCCTACTGTATAGACAGTACTTTTAAAAGAGCAAAGACGGTACAATCCTTGAAAGGGGACCTTGGGGATCCGGAAGACAAGTCTTTTTTTTTCTTTTCTTTTTTTCTTTTTAAAGTATCGGAATAAAGTTCAATCTTCAGAAACATAGCTAGATATGGGATGGGCCAGGTGTGCATGGTTGATTTCTTGCATGTGCAGTATACAGGTATAATTCACTACCCCTTCCTTCGGAGGGGAAAAGAAATTCCCCTTTATTATCAAACAAGGTACTTTAATATAATGTTTACACAAAATTTTAAAAGTATATACATGTTGTCATGAACTTAAATACTGTAGGAGTCTTCACATAATATGTTGCTTAAACTTTATGAATGGCCAGAGTTGACTTCCCATGAGAGCGAATCAGTAGATTCCTAAAATGAATGCAGAGACATGACATGGGAATTGGACAGGATATATGGAATGACACATGGGAATTGGACACACAAATGACACGATAGTGTGAATGACACAGAATGCTGTGATTCCATGTGGAATGACATGGGAATCTGATAGAAGGATGACATGGGAATGAAATTATTGAATGACATAGGAATCAGGCATAACACTAACCCAGTGTCTGATTCCACTACCACAACAGGACTGTCATCTGCGCCCATTCTGTGTTTCAGTTGCCCTGCCTTCTCCGCTAGTCCTGAAATCAAACCTGCTGTCTCAGGCTTCAGAGTGCCTTGAGCTACAAAAACAACAAACGACAAAGAGAAAAAGGTGTAAATATTAAAGAGAGTGAAAAAAAAAAAAAAAAAAAAAAAAAAAAAAAAAAAAAAAAAGAAGGCAAGGAATTCTTACCAGCTAATGGAAGACCTTGTTTATCCGCACACAGCACTCCAGTGACCCCAGGCTGGGCCATGCTGGACAGAAAAGAGAAGGAAGGAATATGAGACACTGCTTCAACTACAGGACACTACTTAAACTACAGGACGCTGTTCAACTACAGGGCACTGCTTCAACTACAGGACACTGTTTCAACTACAGGACACTGTTTCAACTACAGGGCACTGCTTCAACTACAGGACACTGTTTCGACTACAGTGGAGCCTCTACTCGCGAACTCTCTCAAATGCACACTCCCATTAATAATAATACATGGCAAGGTAACTGGCAGGGTCTGTAAAATGTGCAGCACAAAGCAGGACCAGTAATTTCAGATTACTGGTCCCAAAAGTGCCTACATTAGGTAATGCATTCTTAATTGTTGTGATCCCATGTACCTAGGTCTAATTCACAGTACTTGTCACATGACCTAGTGGGTGTGTCAACACATTAAATCAGGCCTTAGGGAAGAGCTTTTATCTAACCAGAAGTGTGGCAGTGTAACTAGATATCTAGCTCTCTCGGTGTGCTTGATAACGGATATGATAGTAATCATTAAGGCTGTGAACTAGTCATGGCTAGCACTGAATAGCTACCCAGCTAAATGCCCAGTAGATGGATCTGGAGACTCACATTTCATTAATCTGCGATTCCAGAGGTACTTCCATGCCAGAAGATTAAGCGCAAATAGGGGCTGTGTTACTAACAACGACTACCTTTAACTTTCCTCTTCCTTCGCTCGACAAAGAGAATGGTAAAGTACCGCTAATGATGTGCACTCTCCGCATATTAATTCGCGTTACGCGCATTTACGGAACCGGTACATACAATTATTATGAATGAATAATGAATCCACATTATTGACACACTAGCCTAGTGTCACTGATTTGTGCAGGAATCAAGATGGAAATACTAAAATTACAAAAACTAAAAGATGCCATAAAAAGAAACCACACCTGACCACATGCAATGAAGAAATGATGTCCCAGTGAGAGTGGGAGTGGCTCATTCCTCATTGAAGGCCAGCATAGGCTTGCTGGACATGTCTGTGGAATTGATCTGCATAAAGATTGATAAGTATTCACTTCATAGATTATAGACCCTTGATCATTCATTATAGCTAACTGCTACAAGCTTCAAATGCCATAAACCAGTTCATAGAGTGGTTGATCAACTCTCTGATGGTGTCTTAAATGTGAAATTTGATCAAGAATTGAGAAAGTTAAAGCAGATAAATGACTACTATACTGATCAAGGAATGCAAAATGAAGAATACTGATAGATGATTGCATCAAAGCATGTTTTTGAAAAAAATATATATATATCTGGGACAACTTGGTGGAACTTCCAATAAAGGACTCTCTGAAAGAGGACAAACCTCTCGATCTATACAAAATCACCTCCAAAAGAGGACAACCTCTCTACAAAGGATGGATCCCAAGTGTGTCCATTATTCAGACAGAGCTTAGCTAGGTTCCACTGTACAATAGTTCCATGCTGAAAGCAATTATGTACTTCAGCAATTTAGTTCCATGCTGAAAGCAATTATGTACTTCAGCAATTGAAGTACACTAAGACAGGACAAGTGATATCGTTTGGCTGTGAACATGGTAATTGAAGACTCTCCCCATCTGTAACTGACAGTGATCAGAGTGGTGTGGACACTCTTAGGATCAGGAAACATCCCGATTAGAACCCCTTATTCAGGTATCGTGGATCAGGGAAAGTGAGGAGAGTGGGGATTGATGTCTTAACTGATCATGTGACTTACTCGGAAGGATGGTTCCATGTCTTCAAAGGCGTCATCATCAGAATCATCGCTCCCATCCATGTTAGTCAAAGGGAACAGATGTTGTCTGAACCATCGTCTCCTGCACAACACAATTTATATAAACCCTTCAAAATGTGAATCCCTCAATGTATATGTGTGGACCCCTCAATGTGAATCCCTCAATGTGTGGACCCCTCAATGTAGATCCCTCAATGCTGACCCCTCTATGTGGACCCCTCTATATCTGCTGATCTCTCAATGTGAATCCCTCAATGTAAATCCCTTAATATGGACCCTTAAGTGATCCCCTCATTGTGGATCCCTCAATGTGGATCCCTCTATGTAAATCCATCAATGCTGCTGACCTCTCAATGTGAATCCCTCAATGCAAACCCCTTAATATGGACCCTTAAGTGATCCCCTCATTGTGGATCCCTCAATGTGATCCCCTGGACCCCTCAATGCAGACCCTCAATGCAGACCCTCAATGTAGACCACTCAATGTAGACTTCTATGGGACGACCCTTCCTTAATGAAACCTCATTCTAGCAGGGCTCACAATAACAGGACATTTTCCAGTCAATTTCTTCATTTGTCCAGTCATTTTCTACCTTTGTCCAACCAATTTTTCTATTCTAACTATACATTTAAAACTGCTATTAGATAATCATGTCTGGACAATAATAGAGTGTTATTGTGAGCCCTGTTAAATCTAGAGAAAACTAAAAGTGCTTTAGAATACCTTTCTAACCACATTCGAGTCCCAAAGGGAAAATCCTGTGTCAGTGGATTTAGGTTTGGTGGTTTTAAGGGCCTCTATTATGATCCACACTCAAAGTTACAAAAATTTTTCCCAAATCATTCTCCCAAATCTTTCTCACCTGCGATATCTCTGACAGCATATGACAGCAGTTACCATGATGATACACAAGAGAAGAGCCCCTATCGGTGGCACAATGTAGAGGACCAGTTTCACATTCACGGGAGCTTGTGTGGGGCTGGGTGGCCCCAATGATGTGGGCAACTCGGAAACTGGAATGGAACTGACTTGGAATGAGAATGTGGAGTCGATATCAGTATGAAGCGAGGGTGTGATTTGAGAGCTATCTAACATCGTTAATTCTGGAGGAAACGTGTTAGAATATGAAAAAAAGTCATCTTTGGTAAATGTTATTTGATTGTCATTACTGGATGAGTCATGTGACATCATGTGATCACTCCATGATTCAGTACTGGATGGCTGAATAAGGTCATATGACATTTCTGTGAATTCATATGAAGTCATGTGATCGTCCCATGATTCAACACTGGATTGTTCAATGGAATCATATGATGTCATGTGATTGTCCCATACATTATCAGTAACAGATGGCTCTATGGAATCATGTGATGTCACGTGATCATCCCCTACTTCACTACTGGATGGCTCTATGGATGTCATGTGATCGTCCCATACTTCAGTAACAGATGGCTCTATGGAATCATACGATATCATGTGATCATCCCACACTTCACTACTTGATGGCTCTAGCTCAATGGAGTCATGTGATATCATGTGATCGTCCCATGATTCACTGCTGGATGGCTCTATGGATATCATGTGATCGTCCCATGATTCACTGCTGGATGGCTCTATGGATATCATGTGATCGTCCCATACTTCACTACTGGATGGTTCTATGGAGTCATATGACATCATGTGATCGTCCCATACTTCACTACTGGATGGCTCTAGCTCTATGGAGTCATACGATATCATGTGATCGTCCCATACTTCAGTAACAGATGGCTCTATGGAGTCATACGATATCATGTGATCATCCCACACTTCACTACTTGATGGCTCTAGCTCAATGGAGTCATACGATATCATGTGATCGTCCCATATTTCACTACTGGATGGCTCTATGGAGTCATATGATATCATGTGATCATCCCACACTTCACTACTGGATGGCTCTATGGAGTCATGTGACATCATGTGATTGTCCAATGGGGGTGACACGATTTCCACTTCATGAGGATGATCTGACGGAGAGGGTTGTATCTTGAGAGAGTTGCCATAACGATCGTACCTACTAACATCAAGGATGACACCTGTACCATCCAGGAAAAAAACAATTTAACAATGAAATACATAACTTGTGACCGGAGGTCCGGATTTGTCAGGTGACAAGTTCTGGGATATTGGTACCAAATTGAATTCAAAGCTGATTTGGTTCCTAATTTATCTTGGTTTGAAAATTAGGCTTCATGTATGTAACTCATAGACTTTAATAGGCTCACATTTGGGTAAGATGGTTGATTTCTGTGTAAGGGGAGAGGGAGCAACCGTAACTCCCTTAATTTCTGCCACTAAATTATTCATCATGTACAAATATTGTTAGTTTAGCTAGAACACTGGAATATCTGCATTGTGAGGTGATGTGTGCAATCTAATGAGGATTTTTAAAAGTGTTTTGCTCTATCCACTAATAAATATGTGTGTGTATTAGCTGTTATGAGATGAGGGTAACGACTCCACTAACAGGGTTTCATACAGGAATTTTGGATAGAGGGGGGAGGGGGGGACTACGCATGTGGGCGTGCTTGTGTGAGGAAAAATGTGCTATATAGCAGTAATTGGTTTAGGGGGGAGGAAATTTCAATCAGCCCCCCCTTCCCCCTCCGCTGTACGAAACCCTAACTAATAAATGTGTGTGTAAGTATTAGCTGTAATGTCAGATGAGGGGAACTGACTCCAGCAATAGCTGTTAGGGTAACTGACTGTGGTTAGCACTGAGCTGACTGTTTGTAGTTTGAATCGTAACAGATGCTGAAAACAGATCGAGTGGGAACTTATTATGTAAACTCAAAGTATTCAATTATAGCCAAATTAGGCAATAACATAATGTGATTGACTTTCCCTAATACATTGTGAATGCATTCACTCACTCACTCACTCACTCACTCGCTTGCTCCAAAAAACAACAACTGAACAAAAGGTTCAATGAGTAAATAATGCCAAAAAGAAAATAGTGAAAAGCTCCCAATGTTGACTTTTTTGGAACGAGGGGAAAGAAAATATTAAAGAGGCGTGTCTTTATTCTAAGGGGTGCAGTCATATCCTGACCTGATTTAAAGAGGTGTGGGTTTTGAGGGGGTAGTTGCCAGGGAGAGGACATAGGGATCGAGGAAAAACAAACTATAACTTTCTCAATACTTCCTTAACAAACCAAATTTAATTTCAAATTTCAAAAATCAGTTGTAGCAGATATAGTGAATGGTTAAGGGATCAAGTGAACACAAATAGACTTTAGTGAGGGGAATACATGGCTGGACTCCACAGCAACCACTAGTGTTTATCCTGAAGACAACCAGGAATCCCTGTGGATATGTCAGGGGAAGACACGAAAGGATCTTTCCACATGCAGAGTAATACTAAAATTTAATTGTGGTCAATCAATTAAAATGTCATATAATTCACTATCACATGTACATGGTGAGAGATTTGTCAAAGATCAATTCAAAATGCTCCATAGTAATATTGAGACCAATGTTAGTCACCTTTCACCTTTCAGAATTGACTTACTGACCATTACATGGGACTCAGTACTATCATTAGAGCTCTTTAGCATGTAGATGGTGAGTTAGAGCTTAGTCCAACAGCCAAGGATAAACCAGACAACTATTACAGACCTCACCTTTGATTCCTGAATGAAAGAAACAGGTCAATATCAACCAAGATCGACATGAAAGACACACCATATCTTCTTCCAGGGTGTCGAAACAGGGAAACTTCGTCACTTAAACGCCCAAACAAGACAAGAACAGCAGCATCACATTATGGTGGATTCACTTCTATTTAATGCACACCCGACGACAGTTTCACACAAGGAAAGGGTCGTTCATGATACATGGCTATAGTGTATGCGATATACCTGTTCAAACCTTTGACGATCTCTACCACGCGCCTTGCAAAGAATGATAATAGAACAGCCTCTCATTATGAAAGAAAAATTAAAAGAAATAATATGCTACCATTATTAGCCATGCATGTGATTGTCTGATATTAGTATAATATGCCTATATAGTGTTAGTATGCACAAATCAACTATGCAATCTAAAATGATGTGATGATTTGAGTGAAGGCACCACAAGAGCCAAGCAATCATGAACAACTTGTGCCACTCCATAAGAGGCAACTGGGAGGAAAACAGCATATACAGGAGGTGCTTTATAATCTATATATGTCCAATAGTTTATGAATGATACTTTGAGGCGAGGCTTGTTAGATATCTAGTTAATTGACACTGAGTGAAATTTCAGATGTCAAATTTGTGGATCTTCTACATCTGGTCACTTGCAGTCCACACACAACATCATGCACTCGAGCTCCAAAACTGTTGGGGACATGACAGATACAGCCTACTTCATTGTTTATTATATCCAGTGTCGCTATCAAAGGATTCAGCTCTGGTGTCTCTTGGATTCTCAGGCATATAGCATTCAATACGTAAAAATTCTAGAAATAGCAATACAATGACGGCTCAATAAATGCTCATCTTATGTAACAAATTTCTAAATACACTGAAAGGACAACTTGACTAACTGGTCAATTTCATGCAGATTACTATTCAATAGTCATTGTCTTAGGTTCCTAATCTGTACTGTATTTGCAACATACCTCAGTTTCATAACTGATAATAGGTGTCATACAAAATCCATCTGCAGCCATCACAGTGCACATTGTCGCGATAGTTGTATTGCATTCCTCAAAGAGTTCAACACTTCTCAAGGTAGCATTGCCAACCATAGGAGAGGGTGGGGTTATATCAGTCATGGGAGGTGTAGTCACAGAGGGCATTGTCGTGGCAGTAGTGGACTCACGAGGCAGGCTATTCTGTGAAACGCAATTATATACATTTAAAATTGGTCATGTGACTTATAGTTATCAGGTGACTAAATCATGTGACTTACATTCAATATCCCAATGACTCTGTCAAGCTCCTGTATTCGATTTTCCAGTGATGAAATCTGATAATAAAACAGGTAAAGGGTCACTTGTGTAATAAGTGTAGGTAAACTGTAAAGGTAACATTATTATAATTATTGCACATGTACGTAACACTGTGGTAAAGGGTAACTTGTGTAGAGGTAACTTTTTTATTAAAGGCTCACCCGAGTCTGCTGCTCGCTGGCTGTAGACCCACGTAAACAGGAGACAGAAGGGGGCAGGAGGAGAGGTGACATAGAGTGGAATGGGGGCAGGGAGAGAAAAGGGGAGGGATAGGGAGGGAAAGATTAATAACCTATTATAATGATAGTATTTAACCCTTAACAGTTTTGATAAGAGTCACAGGCTCAAAATTAATTAAGATGTTGAGAAGTTGTACAAGTGTTTGGTTTACAATGCAGAAGCCAGTCAGGTGTGTTTCCCTTTCCTGGTTGTCATGGTTTCCTGCCCAAACATAGCTCTTGCACCTCTAAGGTTACAGTGCTGAGCAAGATAAGGGCTTCAGCACATCAATATCATTTGCACATTTCTATCATTGAACCACATGGTACATCACAATCGACCTTTTTTAGTAAAGCTGGCTTATAACCGAGATGAAATCAGAATAGACAGCCTGAAATCATTACCTTCTAGTGGTCAGTTAATAACCACACTGGTTTATGGAAAATAGTTGAAGATGGGGTTACTTACTGCATGTCAAACTTTACCCACGTATCTTGCTTATGACCACATTGCTAACTTTTAGGCACTGAATTTGCACAGATTACAAACACCTGCTGCACTCCTAAAATGGCCACCCAAACTGCTAGTATTTCTGTTGTCAGCTATGCTACCCCTGCCATCCAGTGATGGAAACGTAGGGAATATGTGATCCACTCTGAACAAATATATATTCCCAGGCTACTACAATTATTCTCAGACCATTCTCCGGTCAAGATTGTGTTTTTAGAATTATAAATTTGGAAAATTAATCTGAAGGTTTGTCCTTTGTGGGCTAGCAAGAACAAATTGAGGAGAAATTCAACTAACCACAATCACACAATGAGACAAATCGTAAACAATAGAACTGAGAATAATGAATCGTTGCCTCATAATCATGTTCATCAGTGAACATCAACTGTATGATTGTGCATGCCCCCAAGGGAATTGCAGGGTGTGTCAGTTTAAAGCACTTTTTGATTCTCAAATCACAAACTGATGATACGGAAACACCTGAGGGTATTCCACCCATGAATTTAACTGACTGTGAATTTAGCATATGGACATGACCTGCGATTGCTAACCATGTCTCACCATCACAGGGAGGACATAAGTGTGGAGAGAGAGAGAGAGAGAGAGAGAGAGAGAGAGAGAGAGAGAGAGAGAGAGAGAGAGAGAGAGAGAGAGAGAGAGAGAGAGAGAGAGAGAGAGAGAGAGAGAGAGAGAGAGAGAGAGAGAGAGAGAGAGAGAGAGAGAGAGAGAGAGAGAGAGAGAGAGAGAGAGAGAGAGAGAGAGAGAGAGAGAGAGAGAGAGAGAGAGAGAGAGAGAGAGAGAGAGAGAGAGAGAGAGAGAGAGAGAGAGAGAGAGAGAGAGAGAGAGAGAGAGAGAGAGAGAGAGAGAGAGAGAGAGATGTGCCCATTAATAACACCCCTACAACTTCTTCAATGGTATTGAGTCCATTGGGAGCAGCTTCAGATTGTATCAACAAAGGAAACCATCTATTGTGTGAGGGTATTCAATTCCTCACACAGCACACCCACCACATGCAAGAGAGGCGCCCACTACATGCAGAATGTTTTGCAACAAATGGAGCAGACAATGATGAGCTCATGGTCAGTAAGTGAAAGAATCTCCTGTATCTCTTATAAGGAAGCAAAGGCAGGAGAAGGTAGGGGGGAGGGGGAGAGAGAGAGGTTTCATCAGTTGGAAATATCAGTGATTATGATCATACTCACCACATTTCAAATAGATGCTTACCTCAAACACACCCACTGCAAAAAAAATCTTTTTAAACTGTATAGAGGTCATAGGTCAACATGACCTGACCTTGTGAATTGACCTATTGACCTGGCAGTAGGACACCAGGTTACAATGGTGGCACTCATAGTTGAGTCCCACCCTAAACATCAAATTAGTATCAAGTATTTTGGAGGAATGCAGGGAGATTGGCTGTCATCAAGTACTTCATTGAAGACTTAAAGTATAATCATAACAGTCTAAGCAAAAATTGGAGTCTGGCCAACCGTCATTGGTCCGTCACTATTACCATTGATAGAAAGAAGTATAGCACGTGTTTCAAATCAGTGCAAATTCAGTGCTACACAATCTAATGTCAGGGCAACTGCAATTGTTATGAAACAAAGACAACTAGATACATAGGTCCCACCCTCCCTCAGCTAGGATCAACCACTCTTGAAAGTCATTTTTTTTGACCATGGCATTGAAAATGACAACTGAATTTCAGTATATTGATGACCGTTGGATTTTTATTTTATGCTGACTTGCATTTGTAGGACAGACCCGTTGGACAGTATGGAATGACTCACTTGGTCCAGTGCACTTGCAGATATCGACGACGTCAGTGAAGATGAAGACCAGTGCCAGAGCTCCGGCTGCCAACGCCAGGATCACCAACATGCTGATCACAGCACCCCAACACAACAGGGTGCACTTAACACAGGACAACCCCTCCTCTTTGGCTAACCCCTCGTCCTGTACGCCATGGGAAATGGTCCCCCTGTACTTTTTGGCGTCGTCAATAGTAAGTGTCTTGTGTCTCATCTCGCCAGCTTCTTCAGCATCAGCATACAGGACGTTTTGCGCCTGCATCGAGGCATCGGGGGGCATGTCCTCCGCTCTCCCTTCCAGCTTCCCCCGGGCCTTGTGTTTGTCTGGAATGATGTCGTACTCATTGTGCTCCACCCCATTGGGGGCCGTTGCTCCCGCCACTGGTGGAGGAGAGGTGGACTATGGAGAGAGAGAGAGAGAGAGAGAGAGAGAGAGAGAGAGAGAGAGAGAGAGAGAGAGAGAGAGAGAGAGAGAGAGAGAGAGAGAGACTTCGTTCAAGTCACTATATACGAATAAGAGGCTAACACCTACTGCACATTTCTATGGGTATGCTGCATCTTCCCTCTGTTGTGACTACCTTACTATCAGCCCTGATAATCAAGCAGGAATGTCTCAAAAATATCTGTTTACCACTCAAAATTCCTGTGTAATCTGCTTATAGATCTAATTTTTGCAGATTCAAGCTATGATCAAGTGATATCTGGGTTACAAGTGGTACATCTCTGACTATGACTTGTCTCTAGTTGTGATATCTCTAGCTCTAGTTGTGAGTGATATCTCTAGATATGACAGAGTTCTCCCAGGATTTATTGAAGGCATAGGGGCAAGACCGTGATCACCATAAAAGAGAGGAGCCCAGGCTCCAGATATTGTCTGAGAGAGAAGCCAGCCACTGCTCACTCAATTGTAGTGAGAATAGTAAGGAACTGAAGGCTTAGGGGGAAGAACTGAAGGCATAGTGGCAAGATATTAGGCATACGGGGAAGAACTGAAGGCATAGTGTTAAGATTATAATGCATAGGGGACCCACTATGTCTTAGATGGCTGGGAGGAACATTATGAGTGGTATCTCTAGCTTTGAGTGATTTATAACTGCATGCTGCATAATTATGTCTGACCGTTCTGTGCTGAGTGGCCTTGTACTGCAGGTGAGAGCTTTGGGCATCATTGATGGATGAATACATTGGATTGGGGGCTGTGTCTGCATCCGTGTGTTGGAGGGCAGGGTTGTGGGCAAAGCTCTGGGAAGCGCTCATGGTGCCGTTGGGAACACTGGATATGCTTGGACTCTCTGAGAAATAGCGCTGGAGTTCAATCCGGTCATGTGACATTTAGTTTCTTTATTCCAGGAAGGAAGGAGGTGTGGCACAATTTAGTTGTCAAGACAACTTGATGCCAAACCAATCGATGAACTGGAGTGGGGGAGAAGAGAGAGAGAGAGAGAGAGAGAGAGAGAGAGAGAGAGAGAGAGAGAGAGAGAGAGAGAGAGAGAGAGAGAGAGAGAGAGAGAGAGAGAGAGAGAATTAAACTTAAAATGAATGCATGCATATTACAGTACCCACTCAAAATGATCTCTCACTCTCCATGTGTGAAATAAGTGTCCTGATTTCAGGACACAGAAAAGTGTCCTGGTAATAGTAACAGAGTCTATATTGAGCCCAATTAGTAGCCCTAGCAACTGTTTAAGTTTAACTGGTACATGATACTACAGTAAACAGGCCAAAGATAACAAGAAAAGATAAACTTCATACACCCCTTCTCCACCTGCTCTCTATGTGTTGTTATTGGACACACACAGGGGGAGGTTTATGCAAACAAATGTACCAAGTTTGGCTAAACTGAAAATAAGATAACATCAAATGTAGCTGATGGCAGGGACAGATCCAAGGATTTGCTTAACTAATCCTGGTTCTCCCCAGGATGCATTAAAGGCATAGGGGCAAGATCATAATGATCATCATGAAGGAGAGGGACCCAATGATTATGAGTGTTCTGAGATGGCTTCTGGTGTAGGCCAGCCACCAGTAATGAAGAATAAGGCATAAGGGGAAGAACTGAAGGAATATAGTGGCGAGATATAGCAGAACTGAAGGCATTGTGGCGAGATATGAGGCATATGGGGGGAAGAACTGAAGGTATGCCTTAGGATGCCTGGGGAAAACCCTGCTAATTTGTGCTCAAACTTAGTACACAAGAGAGACCACCACACCACAGGCATCACCAGCTATAGATCTAGATGGAAGTTGTTCCTTTTCTTAGTTAATTGAACATTGCTGAAACTGCTCCTTGGTCACTCAGTAGGGACTGGCACATTATGCTTTTTTGCTTCCCTATTATTCTATTCTTTAATTCCAGCTGTATAAAGTCATTATTCTGTTTTTACTGACCTATTATTCTAATTATGCTGTAGCTGATGTCATGTGCATTTGAAAGATTACGTAAATAGTTATTAGCAGACAAGTTTGGTCCAGCTAGGCTAGCTAGTGTAGGCACACATGATAAATACATTCAAGATCAACCATGAAGTTTACTTTCCATAGCCTATTATGCCAGCATTATGCTTCCTCCAGAACTATGCTGGCAGAATGTGCCAGTCCCTATCACTCAGTGAGCTAAAAATGATCACTTGATCATTCATTATATCTGCTCTATTCTTTACATTCAAAACACCAGCAAAAGGAGCTGTTTTTTTTTTGTTTTTTGTTTTTTTGAAATTTAGTTGACGATTGAACCCTGACAAGATGAGGTGAGATAAAGAAGACATTCAAGAATAGCCACTAAACTTATACAGGCCCACAGATCTGGGACTGCCCATCACTCACTGCTCCTCATGGTGACCACAGAAAGCTGTGCTGGTCAACCACCCCTTAATACTCCATCTCTCGGTATAGATCTGATCTGAAGATAGGTTTTGAGCAATATGTAGGGTCTGATGGGTCTCCACCATTGGTTGTACCCTTCAAGAGCCAGCCTGAGGGTGTGGCCTGGTGGTAACCAGGAGAGCCATTAGTCTGCCAGCTTCCCTTCCAAAAGCAAAAGTTAATGTTGTACTTAATTGTCTATATACAATTTCTCTCAGGGGAAACATTCTCTTGAAATAAGTTTCAACTAACATAAGGCAATGGCTGACCCTAGCACTAGCCCCCTAGCCCTACATACCCTTAGCTGACCAATGGGCTAGGTATGTATTTCACATTTCCACTCAATTAAACTTTTGACCTATTGACCTCAGTGATATAAACTAGCAAACCTCACGGGGGTGGAGGGGGGGGGGGGAGGGGGAACAAGTGCTTCTAAAAAAAAGTTAAACATCCAGGAACTGCCATCTGAAGTTACTACCGTATGTGGTGCATGCCTCAGGTATTCAGCGTTCAATAGCTAACCTTTTTTGGTGTGCCTGAATAGCTAGTGATAATAGACACAGTGTTGGTGATTATGCTGTGAGAGGATCTCAACTTTAAGATCTCTATCTTTTCAAGTGTTTGGCAACTTCACACTACACTACCATACACTACCATACACTACTGATGTCAGCTGGGAAAGTGTCTCCATCTTAATTTGCTTTGGGCTCCAAATAAGTCACATCTCTCCTGAGTCCTTTCATCCAAGCAACTTCACAGTAGCAGCGGAACAGGGTCTCTGATGCTAAAGAAGAGGACTGTTAAGTGTCCAGGTTCAGAAAAGTCTAAACGTCCTGAGCTGAAACCACGTCCATAGCTACTAGTCCTCCACCAAACCGAGTGCCTCTTCATCTGTTTGCATATTATATTATGCAAGCATTGATTGTGGGGTGAGCGAACATATGCATGTTCAGTTTACCCAAGGACAGAAGCTGCAATATTAGGTATGTATAATACTGCATATGAGGGTGAAAGGTCATCGTCACTAGTGTGGGGCTTTGCTTCAATTTGTTGTCACATGTAACTGACAGTCTCCTAATATTATACGATCCACTGGAGAGGAATTACTGGCCTTGTTCAACACAAAGAAGCTTATTTGCTGCAAGAGTCTCCCAAAACAACCAGTCTAGACTTAACTTGCTCCCAACACAACACGATCCACTGGACAGCAAAACTGCCTTGTTCACACACACTCCACTGACACTTACTAACCACGTTCCAATCAGTTACCATGGAAAATCACCTCATAATATGGATTCATTTAGGGAGAAAACACAATGGAAACAAGATACTCCCCCATCTACTTGGAAAAACCCTTATCAGTATCATCACCTCTCTGTTTCCACTAAAACGTGGGCATCTGAACAACCATTTGCTTGCTTACCAGGGCAATTCAATCACCTTCAATCACCAAATTAGTAAGCAAGCATTCTCTCTCTCTCTCTCTCTCTCTCTCTCTCTCTCTTTCCTCTCTCTCTCTCTCGCTCTCATATTTCATAAATTAGTAAGCAAGCATTCTCTCTCTCTCTCTCTCTCTCTCTCTCTCTCTCTCTCTCTCTCTCTCTCTCGCTCTCATATTTCATATTTTTGACCAATGCAAGGAGGAGGTTTGGGACCATAAGTAGTTAATGAAGCACAATATTCTCCACATGTAAGGCATACCCTGCCACACCTCACTAACCATGGACACATTGCACTCATAGCACACTTACTGGTGGCCATTAATTTTGCACACTTATAAAGCTTTACAAGTTGGAGAAGGAAAGATGGAGAGTATTGGGAGTGGAAATCCTACACCTTACAAGACTGTATTTCTCCTGGGAGCTTCTTTGTTTCTCCATGGGGTAGTGACAGATTTTATAAGGAGCATTTCAATAATTAATTGCCACTATTCTTAGGTTCAGTTAATTATTACAAGCTATTATAGTGTGTGCATGGAGGTATGTAGCATCTATAAATAGACCACGATGGTGACTATATTTAACCCTGGGGGGGTGCCAAGTACAGATTTTATACCCATTGCAATATCCAACACATCATAACAAATGCACCGTCATCACTACCAAAAAAACAACGCAGAATACACAGTCATTGTATCAGGTCATTCACAGATTATCTCATTAAAGGGGCCATACCGTACATCCACCTACGTAGTACCACCTCCCATAGAGCTTAGAGCTAGATACTTGAACTGCTGCCCCAGGTCATCATGAGGGACGACAGACTGTGGCTGGTATCAATCTATCTATTCATTCAGGACTAGGAGCCCATCTATCCGATACTCTAAAGGAAAGCAACACCATTGTTACTGATAGTTAAATAAATAAATGTATAGAACAAAGCAAAACTGAAATTGGAAATCCACTTCACTTTTGAAAAGTTGGAATATCGATGAACCAGTTCATAATTACATGGACTATCTCCCCCCAAAAAGCATGGCTACCTCATGCAGGGTTGCAAACATTTCATTGGGTGCCATGTGCAGGGCCAAAGGTTGTGCTGTCCACTAACAATGAGCATCAATGCCAAGGTTTGTTATCACCATTGCCAAATAAAAGGCTTCAAAAAAGGTCATCATTATAGTCCAATGCATGCCACACTAAAATAACCATCAAGTGTATTCACGACCAATTGTGAATAAGGGTCTTCTTATCTTTAGGACTAAGAGAGGTGTCCCATATATTTGTAAAAGTGTCCTGATTAGAGAGGTCTGATTAGAGGTGTCTGTCCTGATTAGAGGTGTCTCCTGATTAGAGGTGTCTGTCCTGATTAGAGAGGTCTGTCCTGATTAGGTGTCTGTCCTGATTAGGTGTCTGTCTGGATTAGAAAGGTCTGTCCTGATTAGAGAGGTTTGTCCTGATTAGGTGTCTGTCCTGATTAGAGGTGTCTGTCTGGATTAGAAAGGTCTGTCGTCTGTCCTGATTCTTTCTGGGGAGTCCACAATACTTTACAATATCAGGCTCCACCCACTTTTTAAAACCTCGTAACACTGGAAGAATGTGTTTGGAGAGCCACAAAATGACTGAACACAGACAATGTTTTGTACAGATTACGACAGGATACAGTGTAACAGATACCATGAGAGATGGCCAGGGGGTATACAAATAACAAGTCCACATAGAACGCTGGCTAGCTTTACTCACAGCAGCGGCCAACAGTCACTATTTCAAGTGCATTGTACCTCCATCAGATAGATCATTGTTCTAGCATCATCTGTCTGAACTATTTCTACCCAACCACGCAGTGGACTCGTTCACAAACATAGCCAGTCAGTCAGACAGACATATTATCTAATACTATATGCCACTGAACCAACAAAAGATTTAGGCTGGTCCTAATCAATCAATCTGATCTGGTATACAATTAATTACATCATGTGTACTGCATGCATGCATGCTACAAATTGTACTAGTTTTAATTAACATGAAAAATTAATTATTATTAGTACAAAGGGTAGTGTACCAGACAGCCATTATTGGGAAAAGAGGAATTGCTAAGTGACCACTAACTGACATTACCACTAACTGACATTCACACTCCAGTTTGCAAGTGTGCAAGTGTGACAAACCCCCAACCCTAGCCCCAGAAAATTTGAATTTAGAAAGGTCACTGCATGCATGCACCTGCTAATACCCAAACTGTGGCAGACTGGCAGCTTTATGTAACAGTCTTGCTAGCTAGCTAGCTAGGTAGCTTAGTCTAGCTAGACCGACACTGTGAGCTACAGTGCCTATCACAATAGTGCCATGTTTTTTTGCACAATATACTAGTAATCAGCATGGCTGTGCTGCCAGACACAATTAAATTAAACTAACACAACATTAATTTTTGGCGGTATTACTATTAAGCGAACTAGCAAGCAGAGTAGCTACTCCTACCTATTGTTGAAACCGCCCAATAACTACTACTGCTACAATATTAATAAGGCAGTTGGCTAGCCTGAACTGAAGTTGTTAGAATAGCCTTGAGCGACATATCGAGCTCAACCTCAGGCTCGTTCTCGTTACATCTATTTAGCTTGCTAGCTAGCTGAATACCACTCACTTGTAGATAGAAGCTGAAGAAACGGCGAGTTCACGGTCTTGACTTAATACACTTCATGGGCATGAGCTGGTATGGCAATAATTATTGAATTCTTGTGGTTTATTTAGGTCGATGTTACACGTGCACGCGGCGCGGGGGCGCCGGGCCGGGGGGGGCCGGGGGGGGCGTACTAGGTAAAGGGTTGATACAAGTAGGTCACATCATATCTCTGCACGAGCCCTTCTGAGTCTATCAGTATATCGGGTTCGTTCACTAATGATTGGAGCACAAGCAGGTGACGCCAGGAAGGAAGACAGAAAGAAGATGTGACCCTCCTGCCCGTATACTGTGATTCATGTGCTTGCATAGATCTAGAGAGCTAGAGAGAACTATAGTCGTACCCAGGCGCTAGGCCCGCTTTTTTCGCGGGCCAGCTAGCTAGCTAGCTGACGTCATTATGTGATGCACGCGCAGCCGGTCGCGGCCGGCCCCGCTATGCCACGCATGCGCTTCGTACATCGCTGCGATGGCGAACGGTGCTAATCTCTATCCTTGTTCTGATTTCTGCTCGTAATTCGAGTTTTGAAGACTGTCCTACCAGATTGAGCGTGCTAGAAACCGCCTTGTACCAAACTGGAAACAACCTACTTGAACTCAATAGAATATTTTACCCACCAAATCTACAGACTTCGAGATTCATTTGAGTTATCTACTCGTTCCAGAACGAAGCTGGTGAACTGGATGATTGTGATGTCAGCTATATATGGGGCATTGGAGGATTTTTACTAATGCAACCTCCGACCATTTTTCAGTTTACATCATTGTTTTTCAATTATCCTAACAATGATCTGAAAGATCTTCGTCTGCAGCTACCTTACGAGTGTAGACCTCTTATAATTACCTCCAGTAGCAGCTGCTCATGCTTTGGTGAAGATGATACTGACTTCATGCTAAATGTTGTGACTCAGCAGGTTAGTAGTTACTCTTGTGATCCAGTGTGCATGCACAATGAGGGGTTAAGCAGTTGTGTCCATGTCTATATAATTAATAGAGTATAAGGATTGATTTCGAATATTTTACTGAGTGTTGTTTTAGTTGACTAAAACTAATACTAAAATAAGGGGAAAAGCATTTCGTGAAATGAAAAAAGATGTAGGGATGACCACTGCTCAAAAAAGTAAGGAAACAAGAAGGATGGAAATGGGATCAATCTTTGTTCTGTATATCCAGCCAACAATCCCTACATATACGTACATTACTGCACTATAATCTGAAGCTACCCGACGTATATGTAGGGATTGTTGGTTGGATATACAGAACAAAGATTGATCCCATTTCCATCCTTCTTGTTTCCTTACCTTTTTGAGCGGTGGTCATCCCTACATCTTTTTCATTTCACGAAATGCTTTTTCCCTTACTTGTTCCTGGTCTTTTTTCCTCTTTTTTATGGTTTTAGCTATGTATAGAGTTCATTCTTCTATGTGTATGCAGGGACAGATGAAAGAAGAATAGTTCTCCAATAGCATACCAGCCCAACCATTATCGAGTCAAGGTGTTGTGTTATTGTTGAGCTATACTTGGAGGTTGAAGATGCTGAAATAGAGTCTACCGGTAGATGGATTGGTGAATCTAAATCCCCGAGTTGATACAGTAGTCTATCACCATTATCTAGAGCTAGCTAGCTAGCTAGCTAGAGACAGCTGAGTAATATTATAATTTCAAATAATTGGATATCAAATACATGTGCATGCATATTATAGAAAAGATGGCTTCCACTAATTAAATTAGTCGAGTGCTGTGCTCCGTAGTGTCTCCTTTTCATCGACTCTTTCGAGGATCAACGAGTAGAAAAGATCGTAGTTGGTAGAATTTGGAGTGGATTTATCCAGAAATCATAGACCTAACAAAAGCTACTGTGAATGATTATCCAGCCTACTAGAGCCTACTACAATGTGCAGACCAAGTTTCAGAACCAGGGAGCTTACCGTTTCAGAAATACAGCAAGCAGGTAGTAAATCGCTGGATTCTTCTTCTCTATTATTATTATTATTATTATTATTCTTAGACAACCATATCTCTCGAACCACTCAAGCTACAGCTAAGTGGGGGAACTAGAATTTTACTTTTGTATTAGTCTATAGGCGGCACGCGCGGCCGTCCGAGTCATCCCTACATAGAGAGTATTCAGTACTAGCTATATGACTATATGAACTAGCTACTTAGTTTTAGTTCAACCAAAAAACTATAATCAAGACTAGGCACAAACTAGCTAGTATAAGATGAGCATGAAACAAATAGCTTCACCCATAGCTATGCCATGTATGTCTAATAGCTGATAAAAATCTTGAAAGGGAAATTCTTCTTTAAAAAAACATCAATTAGCTAGCTACTCCTAAGAACTCCGCATAACTATATACATGTAGCTACTTAAGATCTTTGAAAGCATTTCCTTAAATTTTTCAGACACCTATTTCAATGATACATGAAATTAGATATGCATGGCTGAAAAGACATGGCATTGTAGGAATCTGAATCATCTTTTGATTTTAGTGCATGGGTTATCTTTTGGCTTATTGCATTAGCTAATTGTTGCATCATCAGCTTAATAGCTAACTATATGCTGCATACATAACTATAATATGTATCAGTGTGTGATATTCACATGCACATTATTGAACTAAGAGATTGATTTCCTTGTAATCATAATTATCGATTAGCATACATTTTTCCATAGCATCTGGTTTGTAGCAGTTCACCAAAAGACAATCATTACTCTGATAGCCTATAGCTACTACAAATATTCCATGATTTGCTTGCCCAGTATGACACCCTCAGATGATAGCTACTCAGTAACCCCATGTAATCCTACAGATAACTACTTATGCCAAAGCTAATAGATCAGAAGCTGTGATACGAGAAAACAACTATGCATGCAAGAGCTGTTTGTGTTTCTGAACTCCAGGAGAAATTGTACAGCAACAAAGAAAGCACGATTATTTGCACATTGATATGTCTGATGATATTATTTCCATTCTTTGTAATAATACTATGCCTATGTGCATATAAAAAGGCTGACGAAATTGTTTATTCGCTTTCTAAACCTTCAAAGTATGAAAAGACGGTGGCTATGTCTTTGATTGGAGTGTATGTTTCACTTACTATATATGTCATGGATATTTTTGCTTGTCGTAATGCAATCACTGCAAATCACGAATATAGAGATGATATTGACAGTTCTTCAATAAACGTGACGTTGACGATTGGAACACTGATTTGTGACACCATATTTCTTTTGCCTTCGATCTTTGGCTTGTCTTGTGCTTTTTACATCTGCTGTATGGAAATGTGTGGTAAGGAAGACAAGTTCAACCTTCCATTTAAAATCCTGTCTTGATCAAAAAAGAAACAGACAATAACAATATGTTTATTTTCCTTTGCATGTTGGTGTCACCCTTGCTATGTTTCTCTTCACATGTTGGCTTCATATTGATGTCGTGGCTGACAGAGCCAACAAAGAGCACAACAGTATTCATTCTCTTCTACTTTGTCTTTGTTTAGTATTCAGAGAATGTTATCGCTTTCATGTAGATTTTCGTTTCCTGTGGTGGAAAGAGGTGGGAAAGGTCTCTCACTCTCGGAACCAAAATGTATTACTCGATAGTAGCAACAGTACAACAAAGCTTACTGTGGAAGTCACAAAAAAATGATAATGCTTTCTCTCAGGACCAAGATGCATTTCCCACCGGTATCAGTACTGTAACAAAATGTGATAATATATAAAGGGAAAGCTCTCTCAGGACCAAAATGCATCTCTCAGTGGTACCGGTAGTACTGTATTGTGAAAAATAATGATGATGCTATAGAGACTAGAATAGTAATGGAAGACTCAATTCAGGACCAAGGTACATCTCCGGCTCCCAGTGGTACCGGTGATACAACAGGATATCTTAATTGTGTCTCCAAGAAATGAAGAATCATGTAGCTATTAATGTACAAGCCTTCTGCCTCATACTGCTGGTTCACTCTATTTTTATAGTTGGTATACCAATAATGATAGCTTTGGCTTTTATTCTCGTGCCTAGCCTCTGGAAACTGCAGGATTAGTGACATATATATTCCAACTGTTCCAGCTATTAATGGTTTTAATTTCTACCGTTTTCATATATAAGATTTTCTCTACTCGAAAGTTTAGCATCAATAGATTCTTGAAAATTTTTCATAAAAATATTGATGAGAATACTGATAATTATTGATTCAGGAGAAAGTGGAACAAACAAAAGACCAAATGATTCTGAAAAAGCAGGAAAGATTGCAGCACAGTTGATTAACACTATACTCAAACTGAATGTGAAAGTTCCAACTAACCAGTAACAAATTATATGTTGCCATTTTTTCAGTGTGTGTTACCTTGCATTGAACTTATCAGTGTTTTTTTTTTCTTGGTGTGCGTGTCTAAAAATACTGTACACTTTTCATCGCCAGTAGTATAAATATTTCCTACTAGGTGTGTAAAAATTAGTTGGCTATTACTCAATTCAGTATCAATTTTCTTTGATCGTATCAGCTCAGATCTGACGTCATAATGAAACTACCCGAATATTATACGCATGCGCAAGAATTGACTTAGAACTATAAAAGGCGCGAGCTGAAAATCCAACTTCTACGAGCCTATAGGCTTCTGCGATGGCTAATGTGATAAAATCGGAAGCGATTCTATCCGTGCTAATCCCCATCTTTGTTCTAGTTTCTGCTCATAGTTTTGAAGACTGTCCTACCAGATTGAGAGTGCTAGAAATCGCCTTGTATGAAACTGGAAACAACCTACTTGAACTCAATAGAATATTTTTCCCACCAAATCGGGAGACATCGAGGTTCATTAGAGTTATCTATTCGTTCCAAAACGAAGCTGGTGAACTGGATGATTGTGATGTCAGCTATATATGGGCCATTGGAGGATTTCTGCTAATGCAACCTCCAACGATCTTTCAGTTTACATCATTGTTTTTCAATTATCCTAACAATGATCTGAAAGAACTTCGTCTGCAGCTACCTTACGAGTGTAGACCTCTTATAAGTAGCAGCTGCTCATGTTTTGGCAATGAAACTGACCTCATGCTAAATATTGTGACTCAGCAGGTTAGTAATGATCCCTTCTTTCTTTTTCCTGTGTGTGATCCTGCAGTTTATGCTAATAATAGGCATCTGAAAATCATAGCATTTAGGTCAGAGAGGAATTTGCAAATATGTTGGTTGAATTTTGTATTCTCAAATCTCAACACTAATTAGCCTCACCTCACGTCACTGGAAAAGCTTTGAAGACCATGATAGATGATGAATCAAGAGAAGGGGCTGATCACAATTTGGCACACCTGACACCCCACAGCATGACGCTGGAGTTATAGTTATGTATGCAGACTATAGTGAATAAGATGATGAATATAGGGGCTGAGGGAGAATCTGAGAATGAAAATTTGAACATATATATCTCTGTAGGAGCCTAACAGTTTCACAAAACAGCTATAGCTAGCTAGCATGCAGGTAAATGTTAAATTGAAACCATAAGATTACATATGTGTTTTCATAAATAATTATATAGCTAGATGGGACTGGGAATGGTGGGATACTTTTTTGAAAAGCGAACCAAAAACTTGTATTGTTCCATAATAACTGTAGCTACGTACCTCCCTCTTTCATAACACCCTTTTCAACTTTTGCTGATTATAGTGAAAGTTTGTACGTAACAGATATCCTAGCGGATATTGTATAACAAAGCAGAACAAATTTAAGATAAGCAGATCTTTATATTCATTGGAAACACAATATAGGACAATAGGTCTTATTTTTTAAAGTCAACTTTGTCCCCAAACTCCTAGAATCACTATAGTGTTCCATGATCAATTGATGGTTGTTGGTTGATGGTCATACAGTAACCAGTGTCTCAAGATTCCCTAAAACCACTACTATTACCTAGTGCTTCAATGAATGATTCAGTGTAATTATGCATATAATAATTATCCTACAGCTAACTACTTATGCCAGAGCTGATACACCAGAGGCTGTGGTGCGAGAGAACAACTACGCAAGGGCTGTCTGTGCTTCTGAACTCCAGAAGAGATTCTACAGCAACAAGGAAAGCACGATTGTTTACACATTGATATGTCTGACGATATTATTTCCATTCTTCGTAATAATACTATGCTCACTTGCATACAAAAAAGCTGGAGATGTTGTGCATTTGCTTACTAAACGTTCGAAACATGAAATGACTGTTGCTATGTCTTTGATTGGAGTGTATATTTCACTTACTATATATATCATGGATATTTTTGCTTGTCGTAATGCAATCACTGCAAATCACGAATATAGAGATGATATCGACAGTTCTTCAATAAATGTGACGTTGACGATTGGAACACTCATTTGTGACACTATATTTCTTTTGCCTTTGATCTTTGGCTTATCTTATGCTTTATACATCTGCTGTATGGAAATGTGTGGTAAGGAAGACAAGTTCAACCTTCCATATAAAATCCTATCCGTTTGTAAAGTGATGAAAAGAGAAGATACCGCAAATGGCAATGACGATGATAATTATATGTTCATTTTCCTTTGCATGTTAGTGTCACCCTTGCTATGTTTTTCTTCACATGTTGGCTTCATATTGATGTCATGGCTGACAGAACCATCAAAGAGCACAACAGTATTCATTCTCTACTACTTTGTCTTTGTATACTTGTTCTTAGTATTCAGAGAATGCTATCGCTTTTATTCAGGTATCCATTTCTCTTGTACACGTAAGAAAGTAGTCGCTACAGAAGTTGAGATCAATGATAATGCTATGGAGATGGGAGAGCTCCCTCAAGGTCAAGGTACATCTCTCCGTACCACTAGCACAATGAAGCATGTGTCTCCAAGAAATGAAGATTACATAAATGTACAAGCCTTCTGCCTTATATTGCTGGTTCACTCTATTTTTATAGTTGGCATACCAATAATGATAGCCCTGGCTTTTATTCTTGTGCCTCTGGAAACTGCAGAATTAGTGACATATATATTCCAACTGTTCCAGCTATTAGTGGTTTTAGTTTCAACCGTTTTCATATATCAGCTTTTCTCCTCTCAAAAATTCAGCATCGACAGATTCTTAAAAGTCTTTCATAAAAATATCGATAAGGGAAACGAGAGTACTGATTCGGAAGGAAGAGGAACAAGCGAGAAACCTAACGATACTGAAAAGGCAGGAGAGATTGTAGCACAGTTGACCAACACTATATTCAAACTGGGTGTGAAGGCACCAGCTGACCAGTAGCTACGTATTATTAGTTAGTCAGCATGTCCCTTTTAGTTCAGTAATATACGTAGTAACCTTGCATTGAACATTGTATTTGAACTTTGTACCTACCTAGCTACTTATTGAGTGCTTTTGTGTGTGTGTGTGTGTGTGTGTGTGTGTGTGTGTGTGTGTGTTAGAATGATGTGTGTGTGTGTTAGAACGATGTGTGTGTCTGTTATAGGCTTGAGCCAATTGTGCTTCTCTTCCTATTTTTATACATAATTATTATTGCCTCTATTATTCACCAAAAGAAAGACCAGCTGTTATATTGAGGTTTCAACATAGTCTTACAATGCAGGATCTTCAGTGCTGTTTATGAAATGGAAGAAAATACTCTTTAGTGGTTCATTTGGTTATGGATGTGATTGTTTGTTGTTGTTTTTCTTTTTTCTCCAACCTAAAAGTCGTGATAAATGTCAACATGCCATGCTGTTATCATCTTCAGGGCCGAACAAAAATTAAAAAAGAATATATTCATTCATAAGCAAGTTTAACCTTTTCAAAAATTATTCTCTTTTTACGTATTCAAGCCTAAGGTCACTGTCTGCGTGTGTGCACGTCTGTCTAGCTACCATAAATATTAATGCTTACACTTTTAGTATAGTTCATTGTGAGTACCTACTACTAATACCAGTATTCGGGGGGCAGTCGATCGATCGGCAGTCGAGTCGCGATACGGTGTCTACGCATGCGCAAGAACATAATAAAAAGAGCATAAGTTGATCGACCGAAAATTCCTTCTGCGATGGCTAATTTGGTGAACTTATCGGTGCTATTCTCAATCCTTGTTTTGATTTCTGCTCATAATTCGAGTTTTGAAGACTGCGATACCAGACTAAGTGTGTTAGAAATCGCCTTGCATGAAACTGGAAGCAACCTACTTGAACTCAATAGAATATTTTTTCCACCAAATAAACAGACTTCGAGATTCATTAGAATTGTCTATTCGTTCCAGAACGAAGCTGGTGAACTGGATAACTGTAATATCAGCTATATATGGGCTATTGGAGGATTTCTACTAATGCAACCTCCAACCATTTTTCAGTTTACATCATTGTTTTTCAGTTATCCAAATAATGATCTGACAGAGCTTCGTCTGCAGCTACCTTACGAGTGTAGACCTCTTATAATCACCTCCAGTAGCAACTGCTCATGTTTTGGTGATGATACTGACCTCATGCTAAATATTGTGACTCAACAGGTTAGTACATTAGCTATGTTAATCTTGTGATCCAATTAACCTAGTCTTCTCTTCTTTCTTCATGTATAAGAAAGATGAAAGTATAGCTAATATCACAACAATTATAGTAATAATTCCTGGTAACAAGTGAGAGTAGTGACATGGAAAAACGGGACATGTAGCTACTATCAATATACATAAACACTGATAACTACATAAGATAAGTAGTTAGCTATCATACCGTGCAAAATAGTAGCACGTAGTATCAATGTTTACAGGCTCTTTCAGTGTTTGTAGGAGGGAAATACATAGGCCTACATAGCTATCCCCATGCAGTAAAGTGTGATATATAATAAGAATGATTAATTTTAGTTCTGATCTGAACTCCAGAAGAGATTCTACAGCAACAAGGAAAGCACGATTGTTTACACATTGATATATCTGACGATACTATCTTCATTCTTCATAATAATACTATGCTCATTAGTAGCTATATAAAAAAGCTGGAGATGTGCATTTGCTTACTAAACCTTCGAAACATGGAATGACAGCGGCTATGTCTTTGATTGGAGTATATGTTTCACTTACTATATATATATATTAGTTATCATGGCTTGTCGTAGTGCAATTACAGCAAATCATGAATATAAAGATGATATTGATATTGATGATTGGAACACTCATTTGTGACACCACATTTCTTTTGCCTTTGACTTTCGGCTTGTTCGGTGCTTTATGCATATGATGGTAAAGAAGTTGAGTGTAACCTTCCATCTAAAAGTTATAATAAAGTGATCCAAAAAGATAGCCTCAAACCCAGCCTCTCTTGGGGGGGGGGGGGGGGGGGGGGGAGCCTGGTACTGTTTGCTATGAAGGGTAATTTGTGTCAAAATTCCATATTATACTAAACACAATTGCAATTCCAATTTGCTATGCACTAAACACAAGTCCACTTCGAGTTCCTCTGTGATAAACACATTCCAATTCCAATTCCTTTTAGATAGCTATTCTAATCATAGGCAGAGGAGCCAGGGGGGTCATTATGGCCCCCCAGATTTTTAGACTTATGGTTTTGGCCCCCACCCCCCCCCCCCCCCCCCCCCCCCAGATTCATTCTGTCATTGTAGGAGACAATTATACATGACTGCATGTGCAAGGTGAAACATTTTCGACAATTAATGTGCAAACATGAAAATCACTCACACATGAGTAGTCACTCAACAGCAGCTGGATTTGCTAATTGCAAATCTTACTTGGTACACAGTAATCCAGCTGCTACAGTAGTTAGCATTGTTGACTTCTGTCAATAGCTGAAGCTTCAGTGTATGTTGGTGTTCAAAAATGTCTCAGAGGCCCTAAATCACAACTATTGTCAGGTACCAGGGTTTGGGTTGGCCCCTCAGATAAATTTATGTTCCTCCACCTATGCTAATTCTAATTCTAATTCTAATTCTAATTTGAACTACGAAATTTTTTCAACACCGCACCAAAATTAGTGATTGGAACTGAGATTGAGAATTAATTGGTTGCTGAGGGTACTGCACCATTTTGTATCGAACGATACAAATGGTCACGATACAGCATCCTAGATCCTACAACTGGCATATTGCAGTCTATCAGTGATTCACTTGCCCCTGCACTAATCTCTGTCATAAGCAATCACCTCTCAGTCATGCATGTTGCTGTTAAACATATACAATTATCAGTAGGAACACTAAGTTAACTGTTCATTATTTCATAATACCCTACAGTTAGCAAAGGGATTCCAATGTGACCTTTGTACCTCCCAATTGATCGAACCTTTCTAGCTATTATACAATAGAGCATATAGCTGAATGAGTCAATAACCTCTAGCTGATCAATATATCCTATAGATAACAACTTATGCCAAATTTAATGCACCAGAAAATGTGGAACGAGAAAATAACTATGCAAGGGCTATCTGTGCTTCTGAACTCCAGAAGAGATTATACAGCAGCAAAGAAAGCACGATTGTTTACACACTAATATGTCTGACGATATTTTTTCCATTCTTCGTAATAATACTATGCCTATGTGCCTATAAAAAAGCCAGTGAAGTGATACATTCGCTTACTAAACCTTCAAAGCATGAAATGGCAGTGGCTATGTCTTTGATTGGAGTGTATGTTTCACTTACTATATATATCCTGGATATTGTTGCTTGTCATAGTGCAGTCACTGCAAATCATGAATATAGAGATGATGTTAAAGATTCTTCGATAAATGTGACGTTGACAATTGGAACTCTCATTATTGACACCATATTCTTTTTGCCTTTGATCTTTGGCTTGTCTTGTGCTTTATTCATCTGTTGTAAGGAAATTCATGATGGTAAAGAAGTTGAGTGTAACCTTCCACCTAAAATTCTGTCTGTTTATAATAAAGTGATCAAAAAAGAAGATACTTCGAAAGACAACATTTTCCTTTGCATGTTAGTGTCACCACTATTGTGCATCTCTTCACATGTTGGCTTCATATTGATGGCATGGCTGACAGAACCAACAAAGAGCACAACAGTATTCATTCTCTACTACTTTGTCTTTGTATATTTATTCTTAATATTCAGAGAATGCTATCGCTTTTATTCCGATTTCCATTTCCCATGTACACGCAAGAAAGTGGTCAAGATCAATGTCACTGTGGAAGAGAAGAACAAAAATAACAAACATGATACAGAGATGGTAGAGACACCAGATGCATCTCCCAGAAGTGTCAATAGTACAACAGAGAATGTGTCACACAGAGAGAAACAGTACATTAATACACAAGCCTTCTGCCTCATACTGCTGGTTCACTCTATTTTTATAGTTGGCATACCAATAATGATAGCCCTGGCTTTTATTTCTGTGCCTCTGGAAACCGCAGCATTAGTGACATATATATTCCAACTATTCCAGCTATTAGTGGTTTTAATCTCGACAGTTTTCATATATCAGCTTTTCTCCACTCAAAAGTTTAACATCGATACATTCTTGAAAGTATTTCGTAATAATATTGATAAAGGAAACAAGAGCACTGATAATACAGATTCAGGAGAAAAAGGAATAAGTGAGAGACCTAATGATACTGAAAAAGCAGGCAAGATTGTTGCACAGTTGACCAACACTATACTTAAACTGGGTGTGAAAGCACCAGTAGTATATAAAAAATAACATTTCCTAATAGCTAATAGTCCTGTAGTAACCTTTTGGTTGTCAAACTTGTGTTTTGTGTCTACTGCTGTACACTTTATTGTAGATTAATTTCACGTACGTGCACGTATTATCATTATGATCACGTGACGTCGCTATGCATATATATCTGCGCGCGCATATTTTATGGGCAGTGCGGGCATAGATATAAGAGGTTTTACGGGATTGGAAACGCCCAATGAACTGCACAACCGAGGCGCGTTGACAGATGCGCACGCGCATGCAGCATTAATTATATTAATGGCCGTGAAAGGAGATCAATATTCACTCCTTTCAAGGCAGTTAAAGTGATGTTCTGCCCCTACAGCTCACAGAATAGTACAAGTAAGCTAAGGGGAAGGTATTGAAGAAGTGAAGAGTCAGAGAGTTTGTAATGTCTTTGCACGCTTTAGCCGCAGCCCAAGTAAAGAGATCTTAGAAACCCTTTTAAAGTGCACACTGAGCTATGATGATAATAAATCTCTACTTATAGCTAGCTTATCACATGACCACACACAATTGACCACAAAAGAATAATAATGACAATACACAAGTAAACATGATGATACTGTTCCAGTTATCGTCCATAACACTCCTCCTCCCTTAAGTTTACTCTCAGTAAAATCGTAAGTCACCATACCAATCAGGAGGCTGCCGAGATCGCTCTGAGCGACGTGCAGGTCGTTCTGGCTCCTGTTGCAGCTCAGGTGTGGCAGGGGTTGAGTGCTCAGGCTCCGGCATCGAGGGAGTGGAGTCCTCAGGCTCAGGAGTATGATCTGGTCCCATAGGCTGCTCAACTTCAGGGATATCCTCAGCTGCTGCTGGAACAGCAGGTCTGCTTGGAGGTAAATCAGGTCCCTGAACATCAGGTTCTTGTGCTTGAGGGGTTTCTTGAGGAACCCGCGAACGAATGCTGTCAACATGACGTCTCACAATACCACATCCATCCAGTAGTTCCACTCGGTAGGAACGTGAGCCAACAATCTCTATGACAGTACCTGGCAGCCATTTCGGTAAGGGATGAGATATTGAAAAGTTCTCAACGTACACTGTATCCTGAACCTTGAACTCTCTGAGGGGTCGTCCATTATCATGGTTCACTTTTTGTTTCTCTTGATGTTTCTGGACTTTCTCCGCCACATCAGGCCATAAAAGGTCGAGGCGTGACCTTAACTTTCTTCCCATGAGCATTTCTGAGGGTGCTATCCCTGTAGTCGAATGAGGCGTCAACCTGTACTTGAAAAGGAATTTTGAGAGTCGTTCCTGTATTGATTCCCCTGGGGTCTTCTTCACTCCTTGTTTCAATGTTTGTACCCCTCTCTCCGCCAAACCATTCGTGGCAGGGTGGTACGGTGCTGACGTTACATGAAGTATTCCATTCTCCTTCATGAATTCACCAAACTCTCGACTAGTGAAGGCTGAGCCATTATCGGTAACAATCTTTTGAGGGAGACCGTGGATAGAAAAAACTTCCCTGAGTTTCTCTATTGTTTTGGCTGCAGATATAGATGACATAATGTGTGCATCCAACCACTTTGAGTGGGAGTCAACGATCACAAGAAACTGATGGCCCATCCAGGGTCCGGCAAAATCTAGGTGTAGTCTGCTCCAGGGCCTGGACGGCCACTCCCAGGGGTGGAGTGGTGCCGCTGCTGGTGCAGGTCTTGTCTCTTGGCAGGTGCTGCACTGCTTAACCATGTCCTCAATCTCGGCGTCCATTCGTGGCCACCACACATAGTTGCGTGCCAGAGACTTCATCTTTCCAGCACCAGGGTGTGTCTCGTGTAACTCTGCAAGAACTGACTTCCTTCCTTGGGGTGGTACTACAACCCTGGAACCCCACAGGATACACCCGTCCAGAACACTCAGCTCGTTTGCTCTTTGCTTGTAAGGTTTGAACTGTTTATCAGTGATTTCTGATGGCCACCCTGTCATTAGGTAGTGTCTCACCTTCGACAATACTGGATCTGTTGATGTCCAGCTTTTCACAGCCGCTGAGCGAAGACTAGTAGAGGACATATGGTTCACGAGTTGTACCAGGTCACCAGGTAGCTTGTCGTCCGATGTAGTTACGGGTCTCGGAAGACGACTGAAAGCGTCAGCATTGGCCAACCTTTGTCCGGCTTTGTAACGAATAGTGTAGGAGTATGCACTGAGGGTGAGGGCCCATCGTTGGATGCGTGCTGATGCCATCTGGGGGATTCCCCGAACTTCATTGAACAGATACGACAGTGGTTGATGGTCCGACTCTATAGCAAATTTTCTGCCATACAAATAATTGTGAAACCGAGTTACTCCAAATATTATTGCTAGTCCCTCCTTCTCCAACTGAGAGTACTTTCTTTCTGCTGAAGTAAGTGTACGTGATATATATGCAATAGGCCTTTCCAACCCCTTGTCCAGTTCGTGTGACAGGACCGCCCCTATCCCGTACTGGGAAGCATCACAAGCCAATATTAGGGGTTTAGATGGGTCATAATGCACTAATAGTGAGTCAGTTTGTAAGGCCTTTTTAGCTTCCTGGAAAGCTGTTTCTTGTGGGTTTCCCCATGACCAACGAGCATCCTTACACAGGAGCTTATACAAGGGAGCTAGCCTTGATGAGAGATTAGGGAGAAACTTCCCATAATAGTTAATGATCCCCAGGAAGGACCTTAGCTCTGTTACATTCTTGGGGTAAGGCATTTCCCTAATTGCTTGTACCTTCTCTCCTGTTGGCTGAATTCCTTTTTCATTGATGACATGTCCCAAATACTCAATCGAGGTGCGCAGAAAAAAACATTTGGACTTCTTCAGTCGCAGGTTTGCAGCTGTTAGCCTCTCCATTACCTTCCTCAAGGTAGCAAGGTGATCTTCAACTGAGGCACCTGATACCAGAATGTCGTCGATATAAACGAAGACGTTCTTCAATCCTTGCATGAGGCTGTCCATGCACCGCTGGAATATGGCTGGAGCAGATGAGACTCCAAATGGCAATCTGTGGTAACGAAACAAACCCTTGTGGGTATTAATGGTGCACAACTCCTGGGATTTTTCATCTAATGGCAACTGGAGGTAAGCATGAGCCAAATCTAACTTTGTGAAATACTTCCCACCTGACAAGGCCGAGAACAATTCCTCCACCCTGGGCAATGGGTAAGGATCCAATTTAGTGGCTTGGTTAATGGTGACACGGTAATCACCACAAATCCTGACTGTCCCATCCTGCTTCTGCACAGGGACAATGGGTGCTGCCCACTTAGAGAACTGTACTTGGGATATAATGCCTGATTTTTGGAGACGTTCCAGCTCTTTCTCCACCTTCTCTTTTAGAGCATAGGGGACACTTCTTGGCTTATAAAACTTGGGTTCTGCCTCTGGGTCCACATGCAGGTTCACCTTCATTCCCTGTAAACAGCCTAAATCATCTGAAAACAAGTCTTCATGCTGATTTAGCACCTCTTCCAAATAAGGCTCTGCACTCAATGCATGAATAGAATCTATAGTAACCCCAAACTCATTCATCCAGTCTCTGCCAAACAAGTCAGGCCCCTCCCCAGCAACCACATGCACACACAGGTCTGCCTCCTGGTTACCCTGTCTCACTTTGACAGGTCGCTTACCCAAAACATTAATGGCCTCACCAGTGTACGTCTTCAACTTGGCATTGGATCTCTGAAGGGAGGTAGATCCTGTCTGGTTGATCTGCTGGTAGGTACGCTCACATATCACCGAAAGTGATGCACCCGTGTCCAATTCCATCTTCACAGGCACACCATTGATCTGGACGTCTATCACAAAGGGGGCTTTGGACTTAGTGTCCTTGAGTGCAAACATTGAATACTCATTTGTTTCTTCTTCTTCCTCTTCGATATAATTGTTCTTGGTGGGTTTCTTTCTCTTCTGACCTCTGGCTTTAGCAGGGATCTTGCCACACATTCGTGCGATATGGCCTTTCTTCCTGCAAGAGCGACACTCCACGTCCTTATAGCGGCACACAGTAGCCAGATGATTCCCACCACACCGGTAGCAAACTACCTTCCTGTCCTCCCTGCCACTGTTGCTGGCCCCTCTCTCTGAGTTATAGTGTACATTTTCTGTAGGGGGTGTCGTTGATGGTGGTGTCATCCCTTCTGCTGTTGTATGCCTAGGAGCATTCAGTACTCGAGTGTCCTTATCTGCTGCCTCCATAGCGAGTGCGATCTCCATGGCCCTATCGTAGCTCAAGTCCCTTTCTGATAACAGGCGCTTCTGGATCTTTTCGTCGTTCACTCCACAGACTATCCTGTCTCGAATCATATCGGATAACGTTTCCCTATAGTCACAGTGCTGGGCGAGCTCTCGAAGTGCTGCCACATAAGTAGCGATCGTCTCTCCAACCGCTCGAATACGGGAGTTGAACTTAAACCTTTGCACAATTACTGAGGGCTTTGGATCATAGTGTTCCTTCATCCTTGCAACTATGTCCGTGTAGCTTGTGGTCGCTAACACCTCTGCGCCTATCAGGCTCCGGATGAGCTTGAAAGTAGCTGGGCCGCATGCTGAAAGGAGGATTGCTCGCTTCTTCTCTGCGTCGTTAACATCATTTGCCACAAAATACTGGGTCAGACGTTCGATGTAAATCGTCCAGTCTTCTTTGCTGGGATCGAACGCTGCAACTGAACCGTGGATAGTGGTCATCTCTCCTCCTCCCCGTAGTATCCTCGTCGCCAATTGTAATGTCTTTGCACGCTTTAGCCGCAGCCCAAGTAAAGAGATCTTAGAAACCCTTTTAAAGTGCACACTGAGCTATGATGATAATAAATCTCTACTTATAGCTAGCTTATCACATGACCACACACAATTGACCACAAAAGAATAATAATGACAATACACAAGTAAACATGATGATACTGTTCCAGTTATCGTCCATAACAGAGTTGAAGTTGGAGAGTCTGAGGAAGGAAGTTATTAATTATTCATAACTTTTTTCCTTGTAATTATAACTATGAGTACCTATCATTGCTCATTATACATTAATTTTATGTGATTGATTTGAAAGAAAGGCCAGAATGACTTTTGGTATTAAAATTAGACATAAATTCATCATTATTATAGCTAGATAATTTTGCCCCATAGTTATCCGCCAGTTTCTGCTCAATTCTCCCTCATCAGCATTATTGCAATACTTCCAGCTTTTGGCTGTTGGATTTTGACACCATCCACCTCAAGAATTCGGCTCAGTCAGCTGTCCTGTGGACCCTATGGATATTAGGGGGGAAATATAGTAAGCTTGCCATCTCCATAGGATGACTATTGTATAGAAAACGAATGCACCAATTCCATTTACTGTTCTATCCTTTCCCTGAAATAACTAATACAGTTGCAATATTGTTAATCTATTTCTTGGGAGAGGGATTACAGTTTTAACACCACTTGCAAATGCTAGAGACAATATATGTTAGCTAATACAAAAACTAACATTATTATTCCATGTAGCTAAAGTTTACATGCCTTTTGATCAGAAAATGGGCAACAGCAATTGATTCTATCAAGCGTGAGAGGGATTATAGTCCCATTAACCACTACAGTAGTATTTGTAGGATTAAACTTGAAAATCTGAGCTAAAATTAATTTCATACAGTAAATCTATGCCCTAGTGTATTATAGTATCATTGGCATAAGTCTTACCTCATGGATCTTGTCAGAACAGCAACTTTGACAAAAGTGCTATGTCATTCAGCTGTCAACGCGCCTCGGTTGTTAGTTGCTAACGAGAGCACGTGATCCGTTTCCAATCCCGTAAACCTCTTATATCTATGGTGCGGGCTAGCTGTCGGCCCTGGGGTTGCGGCACTTGCGGGCACTCTTACTTAGGGTTTTGCGCGATCTTTGTACATTGAATTCCAAAAGCGTCACGCACATGCTCAAGATTAACGGTACCCCGAGCTGCACTGGTAGAGCCCAACTTCCATTGTCATCCAGTGTGACTTTACAAGTTCTTCCTTCTACAGGTAAATGCAGTAATAGGATATTGCATGTGCCAAGCAATTTTGAGCATGCGCGTGGCGCTTTGCAATTATTCAATGTGCAAAGATCGCGCAAAACCCTGTACGTACTCGAGCTTCTGCGCACGATGGCTGATTTGATGAAATTGGGAGTGATTCTACCAGTGCTAATCTCCATCCTTGTTCTGGTTTCTGCTCGTAATTCGAGTTTTGAAGACTGTCCTACCAGATTGAGCGTGTTAGAAATCGCTTTGTATAAAACTGGAAACAACCTACTTGAACTCAATAGAATATTCTTCCCACCAAATAAACAGACTTCAAGATTCATTAGAGTTGTCTATTCCTTCCAAAACGAAGCTGGTGAACTAGATGAATGTGATGTCAGCTATATATGGGCTATTGGAGGATTTCTACTGATGCAACCTCCAACAATCTTTCAGTTTACATCATTGTTTTTCAATTATCCTAATAATGATCTGGAAGAGCTTCGTCTGCAGCTACCTTATGAGTGTAGACCTCTCATAATCACCTCCAGTAGTAACTGCTCGTGTTTCGGTGATGATACTGACCTCATGCTAAATGTTATGACTCAGCAGGTTAGTATAATATAGTTAGCTATGTGATTGATCCAGTCTCCAACCATACAATGTCCATACATGTATATATATAATTGTAGGGCAAGATAGTAACTTTATTTTATTGAATCACTGAAGTAGCTAGATGTATTGAACATTTATGGTAGTAGCTATTGTTACTGTTCTTAAAAGTCGTGGAACATTTCAATCATTTACACCTATCAAGTTACATCCACACATTCTTTAGAGGGTAGGACCACTTAAACCATTAGCTATGTCAACTCAGATTACTTGTGTGGTTTCCAATAGCTAATAGCAGCAAATTGTGCATATATAATGCATGCTATAGTTTGAGCTCCCACACCCTTCTGGCTTACGTATACACAAGGTTCTTAACTCCTCCCTATAATTATGGATGTACAGCCCTTATGTTTTAAGCCAAGCAAGGCCCCAATTATAGTAGCTAAGGGTGCATCCCCCCAAGTAATTAAGTCGTGAGAAGTTGGCAAAAAAATTGAACATGTGTTCAGAACGATCATAATGATTTTGTGAGCTATTTGGAATCTGTAGCTCTACAACCATGACTTATCGCTATAAAAAATCTTTGCTATACATTTATTTTCGATCCAATTGTAGACCTTGGATGACTCAATAATATTTCAATCCTACAGATAACTACTTATGCCCAAGCAAATGGACCAGAAGCTGTGACACGTGAGCACAACTATGCAAGGGCTGTCTGTGCTTCTGAACTCCAGAAGAGATTCTACAGCAGCAAAGAAAGCACGATTGTTTACACATTGATATGTCTGACGATATTATTTCCATTCTTCGTAATAATACTATGCCTATGTGCATATAAAAAAGCTGGTGAAGTTGTTCATTCACTTTCTAAACCTTCAAAACATGGAACGACAGTGGCTATGTCTTTGATTGGAGTGTACGTTTCACTTACTATCTATGTCATGGATATTTTTGCTTGTCGTAGTGCAATCACCGCTAATCACGAATATAGAGATGATGTTAAAGATAGTTCGATAAATGTGACGTTGACAATTGGAACACTCATTTGTGACACCATATTTCTTTTGCCTTTGATCTTTGGCTTATCTTGTGCTTTATGCATCTGTTGTAAGGAAATGTGTGATGGTAAAGAAGTCGAGTGCAACCTTCCATCTAAAATTCTGATCATTTATAATAAAATGATCAAAGAAGAAGATACCTCGAAAGATAACATTTTCCTTTGTATGCTAGTGTCACCACTGTTATGTTTCTCTTCGCATGTTGGCTTCATATTGATGGCATGGCTGACAGAGCCAACAAAGAGCACAACAGTATTCATTCTCTTCTACTTTGTCTTTGTATACTTGTTCTTAGTATTCAGAGAATGCTATCACTTTCATGTAGATTTCCATTTCCCGTGTACACATAAGAAAGAGCTTTCCCAAGACCAAAATGTAATGGAAGTCAAGAAAAATGATTATGCTGTAGATGAAGATCCATCTCCTAGTGGTACAACTATAGATCTCTCTCAGAACCAAGATGCATCTCCCAGTGGTACCAGCACTACAACAAAACTTGCGTCTCTGAGAAATAAAGAATGTATTAACATACAAGCCTTCTGCCTCATATTGCTGGTTCACTCTATTTTTATAGTTGGCATACCAATAATGATAGCCCTGGCTTTTATTCTCGTGCCTCTGGAAACTGCAGATTTAGTGACATACATATTCCAACTGTTCCAGCTATTAGTGGTTATGATTTCAACCATTTTCATATACCAGCTTTTCTCCACTCAAAAGTTTAACATTGACACATTCTTGAAAGTCTTTCGTAAAAATATTGATAAAGAAATTGAGGGTACCGATAATATTGACTCAGGAGAAAAAGGAACAAGCGAAAGATCTAATGATACTGAAAAAGCAGGAGTGATTGTAGCACAGTTGACCAACACTATACTTAAACAGGACATGAAAGCACCAGCTAACCAGTAGTATATGTGGCTAACCTAGAATAATGTGTCCCCCATAGTGAACATTGTTATCATTAGTAGCTAGCTACATGCAGTACGTGCCATAGCTATGTCATAGTGTTTTGTGTTTGAGTTATTATTGAGATGATATTAACAATTCTTCTTTAAATTTTGTGATGTTAAATAAGATACCTCAACAGACAATAAGAATGGTGATATATGTTCATTCTCCTTTGCATGTTAGTGTCACCACTGTTATGTTTCTCTTTGCATGTTGGCTTCATAGACAGAACCAACAAAGAGCGCAACAATATTCTATTTTTGTCTTTGTATATATCTAATATTCAGAGAATGACAAGCCCTCTGCCTCATACTGCTGGTTTACTCAAGTTGGCATAGCTACCAATAATGATAGCTTTGGCTTTTATTCTCATGCCTCTGGAAACTGTGACATACGTATGTATGTTCCAACTGTTCCAGCTATTAGTGGTTTTGGTGTCACAACCATAAGATTGATAGATGATTCAAGGAAACAAGAGTACTGATAATGAGAAAAAGCAGGAGCGAACATAGCACAGCAGATAACCAAAAACAGGGCATGATTAATGGTATACAAAATTTTCCTTATGTCGTAGCTACTTGATCCTATCAGAGAGTGCGCTAGCACTCTCTAAGTAGGGATGGCAGGTCAAAGGTCATTAAGACTGTATAAACTAAAAAATCTTCTTTCTCTTCTACCCTTACTCTACAGGTTCACAAGTCATGGCCCTATCCCTACATCTACACAGAAGACAGGACAATGTATAAAATCTAAAATTCATTCTATAACATTTACAAAACAAAATTTCAAAAATTGACTTTTGTTCTAGTTTTCAACATAATAAATAATAATAATAATCAGATCGGCGTACTGACTAACTGGCTATAGTCATCAGAATTCTGTTCGGGCCATCTGTTAGAGCGGCACCTAGAGGCTGATCTTTTGCTATTAGTTTTCACTACAGTTCCATTTCACAATTCAGTGATTATGGAACACTAGCTAAGCTTTCTTCGCCATTTTAAGGGCGGGGCCACATAGGTGCACGCTAGCTAGAGCTGTTCAGTGTTTCAGTCATTCCTCAGTACAGATTCTCATCCTACACATAATCAGTACTTAGCTCTGTGCAGTTTGCTCACTTCACCATGCCAGTGCCACCTCCAGCTGCGCACCCCCTCCCAGAAGGTAAGGAACTATGGAAATTTCTCCACTCTCACAATTACATCATCCAGTGCCACCTCCAGCTGTGTGCCCCATCCCAGAAGGTGAGCAACTACATGTATGTATAATTATCACATTCACTGCTCTTACAATTACATCATCCAGTGCCACCTCCAGCTGCGCACCCCCTCCCAGAAGGTAAGGAACTATGGAAATTTCTCCACTCTCACAATTACATCATTCAGTCCCACCTCCAGCTGTGCGCCCCATCCCAGAAGGTGAGCAACTACATGTATGTATAATTATCACATTCACTGCTCTTACAATTACATCATCCAGTGCCACCTCCAGCCGCGCACCCCCTCCCAGAAGGTATTAAAGCAACTATGGAAATTCTCCACTCTCACAATTACATCATCCAGTGCCACCTCCAGCTGTGTGCCCCATCCCAGAAGGTGAGCAACTACATGTATGTATAATTATCACATTCACTGCTCTTACAATTACATCATCCAGTGCCACCTCCACCCGCACCCCCTCCCAGAAGGTAAGCAACTATGGAAATTTCTCCACTCTCACAATTATATCTTACATCATCCAGTGCCACCTCCAGCTGTGCGCCCCATCCCAGAAGGTAAGCAACTACATGTATGTATAATTATCACATTCACTGCTCTTACAATTACATCATCCAGTACCACCTCCAGCTGCACGCCCCCTCCCAGAAGGTAAGCACTATAGATAGCACATTTCATGATCTTACAATTACATCATCCAGTGCCACCTCCAGCTGCACGCCCCCTCCCAGAAGGTAAGGAAGATAACACATTTCATGATCTTACAATTACATCATCCAGTGCCATCTCCAGCTTCCCACCCTCACCCAGAAGGTGCATGGAGGGGTAGGGCCAGGGCCAGGTGGAGGGGGAGGGGACGTCAACGGTTCTGCCTGTTCCCGTGTGAGTACATACTTAACTGTTTTCCACCAACACATAACATGCATCACCATAATCTATAATTCCAGACCCAAACATGTACAATGGAAATCGTAAGTAATATAAAACAGTACAACAGATAGCTACTCATCCTTCATGTGAGTTATACTCTCCTCCCTCAAGACAACAAAACATTCTTCAGTCCTATGCTTGCAAACAATACCGATTGCAAATTAACCCTCAGCAGGCATGCACGAGAGGGTACTTACAATACAAAAACTGCCCAATCACTCCTTATTGCACATGCCCACACACATTAATTGAAAAAAGAAAACACCAATAATTATGAAATTTGCATGGGTATTAGCTAAGTGCAGCCATTCATTTCTTCAGGTTCTTCTTCACCACTGCACCTTCTCATTCTCTGCCAAGTGAAGATATTGAAGCCTCTTCATCAGTCAATCATCCCTGACGAATATAACATTCAAAATTAATCATTGAGCTTTTCTTAGCATATATTTGGAAATAACTACTTCTTATGAATATGAATAATACACAAGTATTGTTATATAATCTTCCATATCCAGTGCTATGTACTTACCAAAGAGGAACATTTCAATTTATATAGCTAATTACAAAGAAAAAGAATGGAAACAAGTGAATGCAAAAAATTTCTTCTAAATAAAAAGTGAAGTAGGGATAGCAGTAAAATTTAGCTGCATTCCTATCACTCCTACCCCTCCTAAAATTTCAATATCCACGCCCATAGCTATATACACCTAACTTAAATCCCTACTCTTCACTCCCCCTTCAGCAATAAGTGAGTCAAGTAACCCCTTACCCATACCCATCACCAAACTCAAGAATCACTTACAAAACTACTATTCCTACTTCACTCCTAAGGAGGCCTAGGAGTGAAGTAGGAATAGTAGTTTTGTAATAATATTATTGCTGTGATTCTTGTGATTCTTTATGATACTATTGTGATATAATAGGTTCAACAGTGGAAGTTTTTACCGATTCAGACAACACCCTCATGGGTATCATGTTTCAGGATGGTATTATGAAAACAGTCTTTTCAGCTTACCCAGAACTGCTACTTGTAGATGCTACATATAAACTTAATGACCTACGGATGCCAGTTTATCTTCTGATGTCAATTGATGGAAATGGACAAGGAGAGATCATTTTAGTTTTCCTTACACAGCTTGAGACAGAGGCAGCGCTATCGAAAATGGTGCAGGCATTTAAACTACATAATCCTAAATGGAAGGAGACAAGGGTGATTATGAGTGATAAAAGATTTTAATGAAAGAAGTGTATTCCGAAAAGAATTTCCAGATGCTGTTTTACACTTGTGCTTGTTTCATACTCTTCGATCTTTTCGCTGAGAGGTGACATGTGATAAACTTGGAATCAGGCCCGGTGAAAGGGATCATGCTTTGGAACTATTCACTAAATTGGTTTATTCAAAATCTGAGAATGAGTATGATGAAAATTATCAAGAACTTTTACAATCAGGTCTTTCAACTGTTATTTCCTATTATAATAACTGGCATCCAATTCGTCTTGAATGGGTTGAGTGTTTTAAAGGTGTAAACTTTTCACTTGGTGAAACTACAAATAATAGGCTGGAGAATATTAATGGAAAAATCAAAAGTGTTTGTAACAGGTACATGATGTATAATATTTAATAAACTATATAATTACATGCATTTATCATCCTATTAGGTATAATAGTCTTCTTAAATTTTTTGAGCAATTTTGTGCTGTGCTTTCTTCTCTTTGTAATGAGCGTGATCACAATACTCTCATGGCTATGATAAAAAAGAGAGTAGACTTGCAGGATCCAATTGTGATCGACTATTCATCAATTCTTACGCCTTATGCTTTGGGATTCGTATCACAACAATTAGTCCTCAGAAAGAAGATAAATGTTATTCAGGACTTTAGTGAAGAGTGTTTTGTTACCTCGTCCCAAGGCTTACTAAAAGTTAAAACTGAGAGTTGTCAATGCTCCTTTTGGAATACTATGCATTTACCTTGCCGACATGTGTTTGCTGTCAGGCCTCCCTTTGTTTGTTGACAACATTATTGCTGATAGGTGGACTTTGGATCATATGAAATCTACCTACGATCAGAAAATACATGATTCGCATCCAGATTCCTTTCAGGTTTGTAGTTACAGTGCAGTCCCATTGTCAGCATTGGTTCTGATCGTGCTAGAAGTGTGTTGTCTTAACATCAGAAATTTCATAAGGCTACTAAAGTTACCCAAAAACTTGCTTCCCTAGCTTCAGAGGGTGGCATGGACCAATTTAATGAGAGATTTGGACTTCTGAAGCGACTAAGGGATGAGTGGGCCAGTGGTGGAAGGGTTGTTCTTAGTTCCATTACCATATCACCATATCAGGTGATAATGCATTGCCAAGTGTTCAATGGTATCTTTAATACATACTGTTGTTTCTGATACACATTGGTCATTAATATTTATGAGATTTTCAGGCAACTATATAGTTATAACTTCTGATTTTGGTGCTAAAGAAAGTTCTAGGCCCCCTCATTGGCTTCCTTATATGAACTTAAGAAACCCAATATTCTGTTATTGTGTATATACTGTTACTGAATACTGACTCAATCTCGTAAGGGAAAGAGAGAGCCTGGTTGTCACTGTCTGTGCATGTGCTATTAAACTTCCTGTGTCATGGGTCAAAGTACGTGTAGCTCAAAAAATGTTTATGATTGAAAGTTCAGTACATGTAGACAGTGGCAACCAGGCCTTCCCCCTCCCCCTTCCAGAGAGCCTGAACATGATATATGAAATAAAATTTTGTGAGGGGTTTAAAGCTTATTTATTTTGGCACCAAAAACTAGGGTCAAGGTAAAGCTTACAGAAGTTGTCTGAAAATTATCTAATGAGCAATGGGTAGCAACTCCCTTAAACAGCTATTATCTGACTTATTAATTAAATTGGTGCAGCATCTTCTGATACTGATCACCTTCCAGTTCCAAGTCTATCTCCCACCAGTGATTCTGCTGGAGGTCATTCTACCAGAAACCAATTTTCTAAGAACCAACTTTCATGTAAATTGTGGTGTTGAGGTTGTGTACCTATGACTAATAACCAGCAGTTGCATGTAAACTGCACTACTGCAAGCACAAGCATGTCAGTACTATCTATCAATAATGTGCAGTATCTTCTAATGACCAGCTTCTAGATGGGTGTCCTTCTGTTCCAGATCCTACCAGTGACTCTGCTGGGGGTCAGTCTACTAGCAAGAACCAGGCTTCACATAATCAGATTCCTGGTATGGGCTTATGTAAACTCTTTGGGGAATAATTAAACTGATGCTCTTCAATATTAGGCAGAATCATAATGCCTCCCAAAATAAAGAAGAGGGGAAGGCCAAAAGGAGCTGATAAAACTGTAATTGGTCTACCTCGTAAAAAGATGAGGACTAGTGGAAAACCAGTGCCATTTTTAAAAAAAAAATCACCTAAAGAAAGAGAAAATTGTTAGTAAGCAGAATTAGTATCCTTCTCACCATCAGCATGGCTAGTACTTTTCTTGCCCTATATGCAATGGCAGCAACCACACAATATGTGTAAGTCATGTGATCTGCCAAGTGGTCTGTATAGGTATGGAGTGAGGAATTTTTTTCTCAGTTTACAAAAATTATCATGCACACTATCTTTTTCCTGGTTTGTCGATTCAAGTGTAGCTGCAGGTGCCATTGATGGAAAGATTATTGAGGAGGATGAAGTAGAAGTTAGGCCAGAGAAAATCACTGCATCATGTTTAGATGAAAACGTATGCTTGGATAGCACCAGAAAGTATTACAGTCAAGATGCCTGGTTGGCTGTTGAAGATGTTGTAGAGGCTCTCAGGGGTAATCCTGTGTACTACTGTGGGAGGTGCACATGCCCAATCAAAGATGAAACACAATCTTCTATTGTTTGTGATGGCTGTTTATGTTGGTTTCATTTTCAGTGTTTGAATCTCAAACAACCCCCCCAAGTCTAAAATGTGGTTTTGTCGTAATTGTTATGCTGATTATCATGATGATGATACAGTATTTTAAAATTATGATCACTTTGTTAGAGAGGTGAAAACTTAATCATAATGATCAGTGCTGAAAGCTGCTATGCCCAAGCATCTGAAATGACAGCATACATGCACCGATACAAGGGGCATTAAAACAATTATACTGAGTGAATTTGTATGGTTAGAAATAAGACTGTACTGTAGGGTTGAGTAGTCAAAAGTTGAATCTGGTCTTGCCAATTCTCGACTGCATAGTACATAGATACATATAAAACACCTACACCTCTAATAATGATTCATGTTTGAATAAGCCACAGGGGTAGGAGTCAAATAAAAATGAGAAAACTGCCCCTGTCAGGTGGGCATAGTGGAAAACAGTGTGATGATAGGTGCAAGGTCCAGGGAAGGTGATGTAAGGGTCTTTTCAATATCTTCCTTGGTCATCTCTTGTCCTTGGATGTGTTCATTCACGTAGTGATCAAAATAAGGGGTAGACTCTGGAATTAACTGATCACATAGGCTGCATGGGATGCTATCAAACACAGGTCTGGTCATTTCTTTGAATAGTGACTGTATTGCCTTGGTACCTCTTTGGCCAAAGTCAATGGCTGTGTCCCAGATCTTGAGCCAGTTGGTAGAGGTAGCAATCTTGGAGCTAACATGGGTGTTGCAGTCGTCAAGAAGGGTAGTCTGGTCGGAAAGTAGCAGCTCATCCTTGATCCCCCTGGGCGAAAAAGAGCCATCCTTTACTCTCGCAACAATTCCCTCCAGACCCAGATATGCTGCATCCTTTGAGCCGTATTTGCGCATGCGCATTTGGATTGCCGGATCTATAGCATAGGATTGTACCGTCCGGTTGCCGGAACAATAGCCACTGCGTTATTTTAATAAGGCCTGGGAACGAGGCTATAATTTAATTCTGATTTCAACCGACCTGTATAAAAGAAGGCGTACCGGGTGCAGGCACTCAGATCCAGACTTCTGCGATGGCAAAATTAGGAGTGACTACATTGGCGCTAATCTCCATCCTTGTTCTGATTTCTGCTCGTAATTCGAGTTTTGAAGACTGTCCTACCAGATTGAGCGTACTAGAAACCGCCTTGTATCAAACTGGAAACAACCTACTTGAACTCAACGAAATATTTTATCCACCAAATAAACAGACGTCGAGATTCATCAGAGTCGAATATTCGTTCCAGAATGAGGCTGGTGAAATGGATAACTGCAATATCAGCTATATATGGGCCATTGGAGGATTTTTACTAATACAACCTCCAACAATTTTTCAATTTACATCATTGTTTTTCAATTATCCTAATAATGATCTGGAAACGCTTGGTCTGTATCTGCCTTACCAGTGTAGACCTCTTATAAACACCTCAAGTAGCAACTGCAAATGTCTTCCTGGTGATACTCACATGCTAAATGTTATGACTCAGCAGGTTAGACGCATGCTATAGCTAACTGTTATCCAGTCTTCCCCCCCCCCCCCCCCCCCCCCATATGTGCATGCACAGCAAGGTAGGCTTGAGACTAATATTTTTTTGGCCTATTTCAATTTTAGTTAATATGCTTTTGAGCAATTCCCATAAAAGCTAGCTAGCTACCTATATTTTTCTCAAAATTATCGAGTTATACCCACAAATTTTGTTTATTAATCCTGTCATAAACTGTATGCGTAACTAGTCAGCGGCATGCAGTTGTACATGTATATATATATATTGGAGTAGGAGTGATAGCTACTATTAAAGATTGATAATGCATGTTCCAAGACAGCAGGATAAGGTTGTTGTACAAGTAGCTGCCGGATATAGATTGCACGTGGTAATTACGCGATCATCCCTACCAGCTGAATGAGTATTATTACAGCTTTATGAGTCCAGAACTTCCTTTTGGGGCTCAAGTAATAAGTCTAGGATCGAATTAACTGATAGCTAGCCTTGGAGGCAGAGCCAGCAAGAAAAACATGCATTCAAGCCACCAAGAGAGCACTCTTTATGCTATCAGCATTATGGTTTCAAGAAAACATTGTAGCAAAAATTAATGTGTCAAATATTTTTGGTGGAATCCCTTGGTTTTATTCGTCATGACTATTAATTTTTAGCAAATTTTAGCTCATTAACAACACATGGAGCATGCATAATCAATTCTGTTTTCAAAAGAGGGCTGCATGCTAGTGACTGAGCCTCTCTGCAGAACACTAGCTAAAAGTGAATGTGCTCACGGCATAACAGCGATGAGTAAATGAGCCATGACAATTAAGTTGCTATGCTGCATGCGCTAAAAAATTGTTGCAAATGGTTAACCGTCACTTTAGCTATAGCAAATTAACCCTCCCTATAGCTAGCTACAGTAGCAAAAAATTTCCAGAGCTTAATCTACAGCTAGCTGGTATATACAGCACATTTGTATGCTACTGATGCAATGATCATTACTCCGACTCTGACAGCATACAAACAAGTAGAACCATAATGTAGCTAGCTCTTGCATCAACTGAGTTCCCTCTTAATTAATTCTGTAGCTGTCTGCCATATTATCATTAATTTCGGATTGGACAGTTGAAGTTTTGAAAAGTAAGTTGTAAGGCTAAGCAGCTTTATGTTTTGTGTGGACACAACAATCATTCGGAATTACCCCAACCTAACCAATTTTTGAGTGCCTTTATTCTTGGCTCTATAATAAATTATCCACAATAATTTAATCTATGAAGCTTTCACTGCTAGTTAGAGAAAAGATTCAACTTTCATCTGCACTTTACAGCATGTTTCTATCTGCTCCCTGTCAGAAATAACCATTTTCCTGAAAAAGTATTCAGAATTACCCTGACTTACCTTATGAACGAATTTTGTTAAATTGCAGCTCTACAAGAAGACCAGATAGCTAGAGTGTCTAGAAAGCTGACTAGCAAACCAGATTATATATATTATTATGTTCATTGTTATATAGTTTGTGTTTGTCAAAGGGTCCAGACTGCAATAGTAAATAAATGTTGGTTGGGTATACTGGTAGCTAGATGACTTCTTGGCTAGGCACTGTTTTAGATGTTTGAGGTCGTCCAAGTGCCCGGCCGGCCGGCCATTAATAAAGAGATATGTACATCCAATTTCCATTGAGAGTTTGGCTCAAATGCTATACGACTGAGCAAATAACATTAAATATCTCACTATCTAGCTATAATTATTTATCATGTAATTCTATGAAAAGGAAGAAGAGTGTGCAGGAACTGTGCAACTTCTGCTGCAAGGTGGCCAATCTTCAGGAATGAAGAACTCCTCTCACCAATGCAGTTGACTACACTTCTTATTTGCCTATCTGCATACCCTCTGCACTGCCAGAAGTCTTCCATTATTACCTGCAGATTTGAGCGCTGCATTAATAATTTTAGGGGGGCGTGGCTTGAGACTAGATACACGTAATGGTTATTTAGGTCAAGGGTCAAGGTACATTTTAGGACAAGGTCAAGGGTCAAGGCCTAAAATTGGAATCTTGACCCCGGTCGCGGGTGTCAGTACAGTGCGTATTGGAGTGACCACCCCTTGTACAGTGCAGCCTAATCAGTTCAGTAGCAAGTTTAGCTAAGCTAGGTCTTCAGTTTAATCGTTTAGCTAGCTATTTATTCTTATCTGATGATCTTCCTGACACTCCTTGCTGCATTGCAGTACACAATGTACTAGTGTAGTCAGCTCACTTTACCATGCCATGCACATGTCATTTACTAGTCTCGCGTAGCCAGGTAGCCAGACCCATTCTTTCTTTTTTCTTGGGGGTGGGGGAAAGAAAGGGTTTGGTCAAACTCGCATGAACATTTCGTTTTGCATAGTCAGCAATTATTTTTTAAATACGGGCAATAATATCATAGATACTATAACTACCAGAATGGCTGATTAATTAATCAGCCATTCTGGCACTGAGCCATTTCAGCACGCTACATGTGACCATACAAACGTTTTCTTTCGCGCGAGACTTAAATTCACGTAGCCACACCCCTTCCGGTCGCTCAAAAATGCAGGACCTGATGAAACGAAATGTTCATGCGAGTTTGACCAGACCCTTTTGTTATACTTATAGTTGAGGGAAAGTTTAATAACAACAATAGCTACAAAGTCTGATCTATCTGAACTAAAAGTTAACTTCTTATAGCTAGCATGCTAATCACAAAAACCAATAACCACAGATGAATAGACAATAATACAAAGGTTAAACTAACAATCACACAAAGACAGATACACTACACTCCTCCCCAAGTAAACAAAAAGTAATTAACAATTCCATACGTGTTCAATGACCATAATAGTCTGGGGGTGGATGATGACGAAAATTGTATCAAGCTGCTGGAGCTGATTCAGTTGGCTCAGCAGAGATGGACATTGGTGTTGGCTCTGCAGGAGACTGAGGCACTGCCGAAGTAACTGGTTCAGGTTCCGTGTCAGAGGGCACAGGCTCGAATGACAAATCGAAGTCACTCTCAAGTGAATAGTCCAGAGATGGTGGACTAGTAGGTAAGGTAGATCTGATCGATCACTCCCGGAGCTGATCTATGTGGCGATTCCATGGACCCTTTTCAGTCTGTATCTGATAAGATAAGGGACCCTGCTTCTGAGTGACAACTCCAGGAATCCACTTCTCTCCTAAGCCATAGTTCCGGGCCATAACTGTCTGTCCAACAGAGAAGTTTCTGGGCTGATCATGTTGGCCACGTTGCTGAATTTGCTTGGCTTGTTGATTTAGTACTTGACCTTCACAATTTGGTCTCAGAAAGTGCAATCTGGTACGGAGGTCTCTTTGTAAAAACAGAGATGCTGGAGTACGCCCGGTAGTTGCATGAGGGGTAGAGCGATAACATAGCAGGAAATTCTCCAACTTCTGGCGGACAGATGTGGCTGATGCTCCTGCAGCTTTCATGGCTTCTTTGAATGACCTCACAAATCTCTCCGCCAACCCATTTGTGGCAGGATGGTAAGGGGCACTACGGATGTGTTTTACTCCATTCTCCTCAAGGAAAGATGTGAAATCGGCTGCAACAAATTGTGGTCCATTATCAGACACTAATTGGAGGGGTAGACCATAGCTAGCAAACATATGTCGCAAAACATTGATGGTGCTTTGAGATGTAGTCGAACTCATCTCGTATATCTCTGGCCACTTGGAGTGTGCATCCACGATAATAAAAAACATCTTGTTGAGGAAAGGCCCTGCAAAATCTACATGTATACGTTGCCATGGCTTGGGCGGCCAAGTCCATGGATGTAGTGGAGCAGATGCTGGAGTTTGCTTGACTCTCAAACATGGGAGACAACTCTTCACCACAGCTTCGATTTGCTTGTCAATCCCTGGCCACCACACATGACTGCGAGCCATGGCCTTCATCCTGGCAATTCCTGGATGAATAGAATGGAGCTCCTCTAGAACCTTCTCTCTTAGCTCTGCAGGTACCACTACTTTCTTTCCACACAGAAGACAGTTGTCTTCCACTGAAAGTTCCTGAGCTCTGTTCTGATATGGTATAAGATCGCTCTCAACATATTTGGGCCACCCTTGCTGTGTAAACTTCAATACTTTGCTCAAAACAGCATCATTTTGGGTTGCTTGGTGAACTTGCATGGCATGCAGTGACTGGTAAGTTCTCAATCTGGCTGATATTGAAAATGGTTGCTTCTGCACTCTGACCCTCAAGTGTGACCCCTGGGAGTGGTAGTCTGGATAGACCATCCGCATTGGAATGGTCTGCTGTGGGCTTAAACTTAATTGTATAGGAATATGCAGAAAGCAAAACTGCCCAACGCTGCAACCGAGCAGCTGCCAGTGTTGGAATACCTTTCTTGGGGCCTAAAATAGCTGTGAGTGGCTTGTGGTCGGTTACCAGTGTAAATTTCCTACCATAGAGGTATTGGTGGAATTTCTTTATCCCAAATATTAATGATGCAGCCTCCTTCTCCAACTGAGCATAATTCTACTCTGCTGATGATAAAGTTCGGGAGGTAAATGCAATTGGGTGTTCGGTGCCATCTGGTAGAGTATGTGATATCACAGCTCCAAGCCCATAAGCAGAGGCATCACCTGCAAGGGAAATAGGTAAAGTTGGGTCATAATGTATCAACACATCTGAAGATACCAGAGCCTGTTTGGTGGCTCTGAAAGCTCGAGTGCACTCTGAGGTCCAACTCCATTTGACATCATTCCGCAGCAGATTGTGGAGTGGATGTGCAATGGTGGCCAGATTAGGGATAAATTTCCCATAGTAGTTGAGAAGTCCCAGATAGGATCTTAACTGCTGAAGATTCTGTGGCTCTGGGGCCTGAACAATAGTGTCTTGCTTGCTCTCCAATGGGTGTAGTCCTTGGGAGCTCACTCGATGACCAAGATAGCTACTCAACGGATGCTTTCATGAACTCGCATCTTGCAAGCTTGACTCGGATGCTGCACTCTTCCAGGCGGTGAAGGACTGGCTTCAGATTCTGCAAGTGAGCTTGATCATCAGTACCTGTGACCAGAATGTCATCCAGATAGCAAATGACATTGGGTATTCCCTGCAATATTGAGTCCATTGTTCTCTGAAAAATTCCAGGGGCAGATGCAATCCCAAATGGCAGGCGGGTATAACGGTACATCCCCTGATGAGTATTAATAGTGGTAAAGTTCTTGGAGTCATCCTCCAACAATAATTGCTGATAAGCTCTTGAAAGGTCCAGCTTGGAAAACTTCTGTCCCCCAGCAAGGGATGCAAATAAATCGGTCGGGTTTGGTAGTGGATATTGATCAACATCCAGAGCAGAATTCACTGTGACCTTGTAGTCACCGCAGATACGGTAAGTGCCATCTTTCTTTGGTACGGTAACTATGGGAGCTGCCCACTCACTATGGGATATCTTTTCCAAAATACCAGCTTTCTCCATTTTGTCTAGCTCTGCACCAATAATGTCTTTGATGGCGAACGGAATTGGTCGAGGTTTGAAGAACTTTGGCGTGGTCGACAGACACACATGCAGCTTGGCTCGATGGGCTCTCACTGTTCCCAACTCATCCTTAAAAACAGACTTATGCTGGTCCAACACTGCTGATAATGTTGGTTGCTCCTCACTTCGAACTTGGTTCAGCTGCTGCCAGTCCAGCTTGATCTTCCCCAACAAGTCCCGTCCCAGGAAGACTGGACCGTCTGTGGACACTACCACCAGCATTGTCTGGGTAGACTGTGAATTGTGCTGAACTTGTACAGGAATCTCACCCACTACTGGAATAACTTCTCCTGTGTAGGTCTTGAGAATAACTGAGGATTTGACCAGCTGTTTTTCTGGAAATAGTGACAGATAGACTGCTTCAGGCATGACTGAGACTTCAGCACCAGTATCAATCTCCATCCACACAGGTACTTCATCCACTAGCACCTTACACCGAATTGGTTTCACCTCCCGGCTAGACTTGCTGCCAAGAGCAAATAAGTAGAGCTCCTCCTCCTCTACATCTGGTGCGGCATCGATACCCACATAATGAGTAGGCTTGGGCTGATGACTTCCGTATTGTGGTCGCTTCTTGGGAACTTGCGGTTGCTTTGGACGGGAGCGGCACACTGGTGCAATATGGCCTTTCTTCCCGCACGAATGGCAGGTAGCATCGGTAAACTTGCAAGCGGAGGGAAGATGATTTCGTCTGCCACAACAGTAACACGGCTGTTGCTTTTTCTGATCGAGCTGAGACACGGTGCTTGGCTTATCTCTTTTCTGCTTATACTTTGCCACAGTATGGACTGAAGTTGTTGTGGTCGTACTGGCATGTGCATTGCCAGTGGCTTTAGCGTTGGCTTCAGCAGCTTCCACACTCTTGGCTACATCGCAGGCATCCTTGAAAGTGAGATTCTTCGTGGATAGCAGTTTTTTCTGTAGAGCGGTATTTCTGATTCCACCAACAAGACGATCTCGCAAGGTTGCTTCCAGTACCTCCTTTGCGCCAAAATCACAGTCGATAGCAAGCTTTCGAAGAGCAGCAAGATATTCTGCAATGCTTTCGGTTGGCTTCTGATTCCTTTGATGGAAGGTAAAACGTTGAGCGATCACATTTGGCTTAGGTTGAAAATGCTCTTCTAGCATTAAAACTAGAGTGTCCAGGCAGGGGCGGATCTAGAGGAGGGGCTCATGGGGCTCATGCCACCCCCTTACCGAATTATAAATTAAAATAATGCACACCAATGGTTAGCGCGCTAGCTAGCTATGAAGAGAAAACTTTCAGACTCCGATTGTGCTTCTTCCAAGAGGCAGTGTAGTGGAAGTATACGGCAGTACTTCTTGGGAACCAGGTAGATAACAGTTTAGTAAACCATCTACTTGCTAGTTACTAATAACTACTACTTTTGTAGGACCACTATACACAGCAATCTGATTCTCGACCATATCAACGTTACCAATTCTTCTGAGTCAGCTTCTCCTGGTGCTGATGAGGATCCTCAGGATCATAGTGACATTGAGACTATAAATCAGCAGAGTGACTCTTGCAGTGAATCTGACAGTGAGGTTACCAATGCAGCATCAAAAGTTGACTTTGGGCCCTCGTCCCCATGTACCTCTAATCAGGATTCTGACCTCATTAGGAGTGGTGATTTTGGTAAAGTGGTAAATCTAAAAGCATGCCGCAACCTTACAGATGAGGAGAAATACTATTTACTAAAGCATCACTTTATTCCAGCTCAAAATTACAAATTTCCTCCTCGTCATTTCAGTGGCCGCCCCCGATTTTTCCAGAATAATTGGTTATCCCACTATAATGGCCTTGTTTATTCTGAATCTGATAATGGGGGGTATTGTAAATATTGTGTGCTATTTGGTAAATGTGGGCCTACAATGAAGGAATTTGGAATTCTTGTAAACAGGCCTCTTATAGACTTTAAAAGAGCATCACAGAAACTCAAACAACACTTTCACTGTTCTAAAGGGAAAAAATTTCACCAGGCTGCAGCTGAACAAGCACTTGCTTTTTTATCTGTAAAAGATAACCCTGAATTAGCAATTGATTGTCGTCTCAACTCTCAACGAAGCAAGATTATTACAGAGAACCGACTCAAACTTAAGTCTATTGCAGAAACTGTAATTTTTTTAGGAAGACAAGGTCTTAGCTTCAGGGGGCATAGAGATGATTCTCCTGCAGTTGAAGAGAATCCCTGTGCTAATCATGGTAACTTTCTTGCCCTCTTACAGTTTAGGATACATGCTGGAGATAGTATTCTTGAAGATCACCTCAAAAGTGCTTCAAGCAATGCAATTTATACTAGTAAAACAATACAAAACGAGCTTATAAGCATTTGTGGTGATTTAATTCGAAGGGAAATTCTTCAACGAATTCGTAAAGTAGGTTTTTTCTCTATTATAGCAGATGAAGCAACAGATGTAGCTAATGATGAGCAGCTGTCAATAAGCATTCGCTTTGTAGATGGAGACTTGCCATCTGAGAGATTTCTAGCCTTTAAGGAGTGTTTATCTGGAGTCAGTGGAGAAAATATTGCTGATGATATTATAGATAAACTTGTTGAGTGGCAAATCCACCCCCATCTTCTTCGTGGCCAAGCTTATGATGGTGCGGGGGCCATGGCAGGAAAATCTAAAGGAGTTGCTGCACGTATTGTGACAAAATATCCCAAAGCACTTTACACTCATTGTGCTTCTCATCGGCTAAACCTGTGTGTTGTGAAATGTTGTTCATTGCGTGAAATCACCAATATGATGGAAATTGCTGATTCAGTTTCACGTTTTTTCACTAATTCCCCCAAAAGGCAGCTCTCTTTAGAGAGCTGGATTGACCAAATAGTACCCCCTAAAGAAAAAAGACGAAAATTGAAAGAATTATGTCGTACACGCTGGATTGAACGCCATGAGGCCTTTGAAGCATTCACTGATTTATATTTACCTATTTTCAGCTGTTTAGAGAGTATCTCATACAGTTCATCAGCACAGTGGAATAGTGACACACGCTCAAAAGCAAGTTCGTTACTATTAGCAATGTCACAGTTTTCATTCATCGTCGCACTGGTGCTCTCCCAAAAGATTTTGGCGTACACAAAGGGTCTAAGTGTGAAGTTACAGGGAAGATATGTAGATGTGATTCGTGCTCACCAAGATGTCAAAGATGTGATAACTGCCATAAAGAGAATTCGGTCAAGGGTGGATGATTTCCATATGCGAGTGTATAAGCAGGTTCAAGATATGAGCAAGCTTGTAAATGTGATGGAGTCAAAGCCTAGACAAGCAAATAGGCAACAACACAGACAGAATATACCATCAAACAGTAATACTGAGTATTACAAGCTCAACTACACAATTCCAATGTTGGATCATTTTATTAATGAATTGGATACTCGCTTTGATGAAAGTTCTTCAAAAAGCTTCATCGAATTCAGGCAGCTCTTGCCATCAGAAGTGGTTAGTAATCCATCTAAGTCCATAAATGATTTTGCTAACATCGTACAATTTTACAAGGACGACCTTCCTTCTATCAACTCTTTTGAAGCAGAAGTTGATCTGTGGTATTGTAAGTGGAGAAGGGAACAAGAAATGGCTCGTAAACTAGATACCCTTGGAAAAACCTTATCTCATACTGATCGTGAATATTTTCCCAACATCCACACGATGCTAGTAATTGCAGTTACTTTGCCAATTACATCTTGTGAGTGTGAGAGATCTATTAGTGCATTACGTTTTCTCAAGACTTGTCTTAGAAGTACAATGTCTCAGGAGCGACTGAATGGACTTGCAATGCTACAATATCACAAAGATATCCATATTTCACCAGAAGAAGTGGTAGAAGAATTTGCAATGCGTCAGCCCCGCAAACTGTTGCTTATTAATCAAAGTGAAAAATAACATACTCATTTTTTAATGTCTGTATATCATCTATATAATATAGCTAATACCATTTATTATTATGATAGCACCAAAAGGGGTGTGGTTGGCGAAAATGGGCGTGGCTAGGCAAAAAATTTCCGTGCACATATTTCTACCTACTAGCTAAGCCATCCCCTTATAATTCTCCTAGATCCGCCCCTGCCAGGGTTGCTTCGTCCAGAGGAGCTGGACCGAGAAGACTTTCCAGGATATCGTAAGTTTTTCCACCAATGCAGCTCAGAAGCACTGAAGCCTGTATGCCATCAGGAATAGAATTAGCCCTGAAATAGATTTTAGCCCTAGCAGTGTAGGACTTGACAGACTCATTTTCTGCATCAAACTCTGGAAGTGATCCATATGTGGCTGCTACCACTGTAGTCGCCATCCTCGTCGCCAATGTTATACTTATAGTTGAGGGAAAATTTAATAACAACAATAGCTACAAAGTCTGATCTATCTGAACTAAAAGTTAACTTCTTATAGCATGCTAATCACAAAAACCAACCACAGATGAATAGACAATAATACAAAGGTTAACTAACAATCACACAAAGACAGTACACACACAGATACACTACACCTTTCTTTCCCCCACCCCCAAGAAAAAGGAAAGAATGGGTCTGGCTACGCGAGACTATATTAGATAATAGATAAAACTTAAATAGCTAAATAAATTCTTCCAGAGACTGTGTATGTGCCTACAAAAGAAAAAAGATAGGTTTATGTAAAGCTGGCTTTGTATAGACTATAGTACTGTACTGTAGCCTCATGTCAAATAATCACTGCATACTCTCACTTCAAACATTACTGCCACCCTCAATTCTTTACTTACACAAACTTATTTTCAACTTCAAGCACTAAAAAAAGGATAGAAACAAGTGAGCGCAAAAAATTTCTTCTAAATAAAAAGTTAAGTAGGGATAGCCTAAAATCTAACTAGGCTGTATAATGTACTGCAGCCTCATATGAAAACAATCCTACTTTTACAACGGCCCATAGCTAGCTAAAGGCAGTGAATGTAAATGTAGGGATTGTTTTCATACGAGGCTGCAGTACATTATACAGCCCAGTTAGATTTTAGGCTGGTACGTCAATAGCTAACGGGCATAGTTAATAATACGCATGCGCATACATTCGTTCAACCTTTGACCCCACAAATGAAACATGCCCATAGCACTTACAACAGCTAGAGCTTATTGCTTTCTACAGCATTTTGTCATAGAGGCGCTAAGTGGATTGTAGGCCTTGGCTTTCTAAGTGCTTGTGGTAAGTATTATACAGCCTCCTGTGTATGCAGCTGCCACAACCACTGAATATCTTAGCCCAATAAGTCAAAGTACAAATGACTTTCACCAACTGCTTCGCTCGCCGATTGAATATGTTACACGAACATACCCTATGGTACATGGTACATGGTACGTCCCGAATTAATAGCGCGCGTTGTGCGTGCATTTATAATGCGCATGCTCCAATTGTAATCAAGCTAGATTGTTTTCTACAGCCAGAGTCTGAAAATTATAGTTGGTTGGTTCATAAGCACTATGCCGAGACTGTAATGTTGCAATACAATTCTCTCATTAATAATTTTTTTGCTAAGCGTGTTGCCTAACATTACCGTAAATCGGGAAAATTTCGCTGTTAAAAATAATTCGCGGTTGGCTCAAACAACGAAAATTAAACACGTGAAATATTTTCTACAACGGATTATTAAAACATTGAAATATACGGTAGGAAGCACATTGCGTATACTAGCTAGCTAGCTTGCATTGCAGTCATGTCTCTCAAGTATTTGAAGCAGAAGGATGGTCTTCCAGATCTCTGTCCTGTTCCTTCTCGGGCTATTGCTCGAGCGAATTGCGAAGTGGAGGCAGAGTTAGTTCTTTTGACCACATGTCCTACAATCGTGGTTGATTTCTTCACTGCCACCGCGTACCTGTCATTTGTTGGCTCCCTCAAACTCTAGAGACTGGCATCTCACATATCACAGTACACATGGTAGTCACAAACACAGTAAGTGGTCTGGAACTCTGCGCTAGCACTTGCCGCCATTTTTCTCCAGCTGGATTTAGTAGCGAAATTTTCATTGTTGAAAATAATTCGCGGGTGATTCAAAAAACGAATAATAAACACATCGAAAAAAATAAAACGCGAAGATATTTTACGCGAAATTTCCCGATTTACGGTACAACATTTGTCCCTCCCAATTACTAACCTCGTATATACCCAGGTGCACTTTTCACAAAAAAGTGGGCATGAGTACAAGACTAGATTGTAGAATTAGCTACTGAATGACCACTGATTAATAATTATACCTTACAGATAGCTACTTATGCCAAAACTAATGGACCAGAATTTTTGACACGAGAACACAACTATGCAAGGGCTGTCTGTGCTTCCGAACTCCAAAAGCATTTCTACAGCAGCAATAAAAGCAAGATCATCTACACACTGTTATGTTTGTCAATATTATTTCCATTCTTCATAATCATAGTATGCACATGTATATGTATAAAAGTTCGTGACATCGCTCATTCACTTTCTAAACCTTCGAAACATGGAACGACAGTGGCTATGTCTTTGATTGGAGTGTATGTTTCATTTAGTATATATGTCATGGATATTCTTGCTTGTCATAGTGCAGTCACTGCAAATCACGAATATAAAAATGATATTGAAGAGTCTTCTATAAACGTGACATTGACGATTGGAACTCTTATTTGTGACACCATATTTCTTTTGCCTTTGATCAGTGGCTTGTTTATCTGCCTTATGAAAATGTGTGATAAGAAAGACAAGTGCACAAATTGCCTCATTAGCCTGTCAGATAAACTGAAAATAGATACTAACACTTTGATTTTTCTTTGCATGTTAGTGTCACCACTGTTATGTTTCTCTTCACATGTTGGCTTCATATTGATGGCATGGCTGACAGAACCAACAAAGAGCACAACAGTATTCATTATCTTCTATCTGGTCTTTGTATATTTATACTTAGTATTCAGAGAATGTTATCGCATTCATGTTAATTTCCGTTTCCCGTGGTGGAAAGAGGTGGGAAAGGTCTCTCACTCTTGGAACCAAAAAAAAAGTAGCAGCAGTACAACAAATCCCACGGAATTGACAAATTATACTGCTATCCCTCAGGGCCAAGAAATGGTAAGGCTCACTCAGGACCAAAATGCATCTCCCAGTGGTACTGGTAATACAACAAGTGATGATGCTGTTCAGGACCATGGTGATCCAACAGATGAAGAATCATGTATTAATGTACAAGCCTTCTGCCTCATACTGCTGGTTCACTCTATTTTTATAGTTGGCATACCAATAATGATAGCTTTGGCTTTTATTCTCGTGCCTCTGGAAACTGCAGAATTAGTGACATATATATTCCATCTATTTAAGCTATTAGTGGTTTTAGTCTCAACCATTTTTATATATAAGCTTTTCTTCACTCAAAAGTTTAACATCGATAGATTCTTGAAAGTCTTTCATAAAAAGTTCAATGAAGAAAACAAGGATAAGGGTACCAATCATACTGGTTCAGCAGCAGAGAATGATACAGAAAAAACAGGAAAACTTGTAGCACAGTTGACCCATAAAATACTTAAACTGGATGTGAAAGCTACTAGCTAGTGTGTTTAGTTTGTTATGTATAATAGTAACCTTGCTATGAACTTATTAGTGCTGTATTTCATAGTCTTTTGTGTGCCTAGTTGCTACTTACACTTTTAGCAGTTCATTACCTATGTATGTATGTATGTACCCTTAAAAACAACAAAATAAAACACAAACCAAATCTAAAAAAACATTTGTAGTAGCTAATGTATCTGCAATTAGTATTATTGTTATTATTAGCTATGTACTATTCTGTGGTATTAAATTTAGCTATGTACAATTAGTTGTTTTCTGTAGTAATTTTTACATGCTATTAGTTGCTTTTGTAATTAAACATTCTGTGGTAATTTATGAGAAATTAGTTAATATTACTTATGAAGCATTTTGTGGTAATTTATGTGAAATTAGTTAGAATTTTTACTAGTTAGCTACTTTGAATTATTTTATGTAGCATTTTGTGGTCATTTTTATGTACTTTTAGCTATGATTGCAGTATGTGGTTTCATTTTATATTTAGTAATTCATGTGCAATTATAGTGTTTTTCATTTGTAAATTGTTGTGGACATGCATAAAGGACCTCTTATAACCTGTTCAGTCAGGTCATGACCCATTGAAAATGTAAATATGAAATATGGACTCTATCAGCACTTAACTTGCTCGCTGTTAATGTTACACATAACACAAAATGCATAATAGATGAGCTAGTCGTAGATAATACGGTGTGCATAAAGATAATAATATAGAAGTTCCATCCCCTTAATTACGGGATAGAGTGCATAGCTTTCACTTTTCCCCCGCTTTTTGTTCGTAGAGAATTAGTTTGCAACTGAGCCAACAAGAATAAATAATACGTACAGTGATTATACTAGTGGAATTGAGCAGTTATTGCTACATATCAGTCTCGAAAACTCTCCATACCTCATAACTGCATATCATCATAACAAAAAATATTAATGATCACATGGCAAAGAATAAATAATTTAAGACTCATCTAGCTAGAGCTCATTTATATCCATGCTCTTGACTGCCAACAATATCTATTAGCTATTCGATTCTGGAATCACCGTATATGGACTGCTACAGCTACGTAGCTAGATATGCAGTTGAATAGTATAAGTGAGTGACTACTTCATACACTAGGTGGGGTTAATTTCCACACAATAAAGAGTAAGGACAGCCATTGTGTACGTCCCTTGTAGAAAACTTCATTGGCTGATTAAAGATGTCTCTTAAATGAAAATTTGTTGTTTCTAATGTGTCCACTTTATTGGAGGTTTCACTATTATCTTATATCATGAAGACTAAAAGGTGGTAGCTATGCATACTATGCAAGGGACAATTACAACAGTCCACATGCTTATGAAAAAGTAGGTGTGGCAATATTATAGAGCCGTATGTATAAGGCTTTGTGCTCCTGAAGCTGGTGGGCGGAAATAGTAGGAGGAAATGTGGGTGGTGTTCAGAGTTTAAGAGTAGCTAGCTAGCTGTATCATAATAACCACGTGGTTATTGCGCATGCGCACCAGATTGGGAACGAAGCTCGAAGCTAGCTAGGGCTAGAGAATGGCTGAATTGGGAGTGATACTAATTTCCATGATCTTTGTTCTTGTTTCTGCTCGTGATTTGAGTCTTCAAGACTGCGATACCAAATTGAGTGTGCTAGAGACTGCCTTGTATGAAACTGGAAACAACCCACTTCAACTCAATAGAATATTCTTCCCACCTCATAGAGCGAAATCGAGATTCATTAGAATTATCTATTCGTTCCAGAACGAAGCTGGTGAACTGGATGGCTGTGATGTCAGCTATATATGGGCCGTTGGAGGATTTCTACTAATGCAACCTCCGACGATCTTTCAGTTTACATCATTGTTTTTCAATTATCCTAACAATGATCTGAAAGACCTTCATCTGCAGCTACCGTACGAGTGTAGACCTCTTATAATCACCTCCAGTAGCAACTGCTCATGTTTTGGTGATGATACTGACCTCATGCTAAATATTGTGACTCAGCAGGTTAGTATAATATGATCCCCCCGGGCTCCAATTGTGCTAGCATAATTTTAGAATAATTACCCCTAAAGAGTATAATTTTTGAAAGGAGTGTTTTGCTGGTTAGACCTTCATCAGGGGCTTCTGAATTAGTAGCTATTTTTTCATTTTTTCTGGGATTTTTGTTCAGCCCCAAAGACGACGGCAGTATGGCTGTCAAAACATGTTGGATGACTTTTAGGTTGGAGATAGCTATGTACGTATAACCAACCAAGTGAACCACTAAAGAGTATTCATGAACAACAAGATCTTGTGTTGTAAGACTATGTTGAAACCTCATTAACGCTACAATAACATTAGACTTTCTTTTGATGAATAATAGAAGTATCCAAGGGAATAAAAAAATAGGGAATAATTATTCTCAATATTTTAAGCACAATTGGGTCAAGCCTAACTGATCCCCCCCCTCCCCCTTTTTCCATGCACAGCAGCTATAGTGGTGTCTACATAATGTAAACTTTCCAAGTTCTGTACTGTCCATTCCTCAAACAAAAATTTCCCTTGCAAGTGGATGAGAAAATTATACCCCCTGCAGAATCATTTCCTCAATTATAATATTATATGCTAAAGTTATTAATTTGAAGAGTGTTTGTATTGCTATAGCGAGTACTAGGGAAATGTGTAACATTTTTGACAGCGAGTGAGCAAGAAGCAAGTTTTGGCTTAGAGCTGATAAGCTCGATTCATTTGTGTTTTTTTTTTTTTATGTAAGTGGTAGGCAGCTGCATGTGTAGAAAGCTGTACGACTTACCTCAAAGCACTTAGATAAGTCTAGTGCCTACAATCCACCCTGCAGCTATGTAGAAAATCAAACAATCCATAAATGCACACATGTGTGTATGCCTTGTGAGTGTAGACCTATAGATATATAGCTATATAGAATAATTTCAATGAGTCATGACCTGAGAGTCAGCTCGCTGAATAATATGGCATTATAATTATAGCTACCTGAAGTAGTATTTTATCAAGCTCATTAGTAGTTGTACATAGCTAGACTAGCTAGCTACTTATAATTATACCTTATGACCCCCACCCTCACCCTCATCAGTTTACCTACAGGGCCATTATAATCGAATTTCTATACTGCAGGCTGAGGTAGATTATGCCTGCATAATGTTCAGTACTTATAATTCCAGAATAATGGGAGTTGCTGCAAGCCTGAAAACAAAAGCGCCCCATTTACACAGGGGTTTTAACCCGGATTCGACCTGGATTCGCTTCGCGTGTGAACGGTACCAACCCAGATTCCAATCCGGGTAGCCCAACCCACATCAATTAAGTGGATCGGAGTCCGGATTGAATCTCAACCCGGGTTGGGCACACATGTAAACATGGCTAAAGACTTCACTATCCACTTTTGTTCATTGCCTGAGGTGGTTTCTTGCTATACTGTGACAGTGCCTATAGCTACCTACCAAGGATGAGTCACATATGGACAACTACATGCATGCACTGTAAAAACCAAAGGAATGTTCCCTGTAAACAGTATAATATGTATGCAGTTTATACCTTAATGTTTACAGAGAGAGACACGTATGCAACACACATGCACTTTCATTTTTAGAGTGTATGGTTTATGGCAGTGACTGGGCAAGCATATTAAAACATTTAGCTTATTTATAGTGGGGAATGATTCAATTGGTGCATTTGAGGTAATAATATAGGAGCATTGTGGAATAGAATAACAAAATCTTGAGCATTATCTACGTACATAGCCTAGCTAGACTGTATCAACTCCGGACCTGTGGATTTTCCATGAATAAAATATTACAGCAGATTGCAGTGACCTCATGCTTGTGGCTGTTAACTGGAATGGAATGGTAGAATAGAATACTGGATGCTGGACTCTCGCAATAAAATAAAAAAAATTGGAGAAAGAAGTTGTTTGTGTGCATTACTGAGCTGGGAAGTCTTAATTATGCGGTGAACACACCACCTAAACACAGGAAATACTAATACACGTTTCCATTCCTCGTGTTAAGATGGTTTGGCAAGAATCGAGTACAAATTATTAAAAAGCATAGGAGAAAAAGTTACCCCTGAGAGTGGATGACGAAATGGATGCACCTGGAGTGAATTGTACGGGAATATAGCTTGAGAGGGTGAAGGATAGGTACAAAAAAAGCGTTCCAGTATTCCTTTCCACCATTCCAGTGGAATGGTCCACTGATTCATAAAAGCCCCTTGCAACAGAACAGCAAAACCAAAATTTACTTTAGCCTCCTTTCAAAGGACTTAACTGTGGCTAAGGAGTTGGGCTACATGAAAGGATGCTATGTAAATTTTGGTTTAGTATAAGATCACTGCAGCCCTGAACATATAGGAATGTCTTCCATGTACTTCAACAGTAGCTAGCGAATAATCGATTTTCCCATCTTGTATTAGACTCACTTTCACCATGTAAATCTTATATATAAACACACTCTATATGAAAACAACTGATTAATGATTATCGAGCAACTGCTCGACTATAACATCAGTAATTTGCAGGCAACTTCTATATCTATGGGGAAGGGCTTACTTGCTTGCCCAATATGACCTTATTAATATATCCTATACAGATAACTACTTATACCAAATTTAATGCACCAGAGAATCTGGAACGAGAAAACAACTATGCAAGGGCTGTCTGTGCTTCTGAACTCCAGAAGAGATATTACAGCAACAAAGAAGGCATGATTGTTTACACATTGATATGTCTGTCGATATTTTTTCCATTCTTTGTAATAATACTATGCTTATTCACATTTAAAAAAGCCAGTGAAGTAGTTCATTCACTTTCTAAACCTTCGAAACATGAAACGACAGTGGCTATGTCTTTGATTGGAGTGTATGTTTCATTTAGTATATATATCATGGATATCATTGCTTGTCATAGTGCAGTCACTGCAAATCATGAATATAGAGATGATATCGACGATTCTTCTTTAAATGTGATGTTGACGGTTGGAACTCTCGTATGTGACACCATATTTCTTGTGCCTTTGATCTTTGGTTTGTTTCATGCTTTTTGCATCAGTGGTATGGAAATGTGTGGTAAAGAACACAAGTGTAACCGAATCCTGTCGAAATATAATAGGGTGATCAAGATTCTGTCCAAAGTGACAAATAAAGAAGAAGATACCTCAAGAGACAATGACGACGATAATAATAATATGGTTATTTTCCTTTGCATGTTAGTGTCACCACTATTGTGCATCTCTTCGCATGTTGGCTTCATATTGATGGCATGGCTGACAGAACCAACAAAGAGCACAACAGTATTCATTCTCTACTACTTTGTCTTTGTGTACTTGTTCTTGATATTCAGAGAATGCTATCGCTTTTATTCAGATCTCCATTTCTCGTGGACATGTAAGAAGAAATATAATACTATAGAGTATCCTGGATGTATACAATTGGAAGAGTTAAGTAAGGACCAAGATGCATCTTCTGGCATTACCGATAGTGCAACAAAGTCACCCAGAAAGGAGCAGTCCAAGGACCAAGGTGACAGTCGTGTGTCACTAATAAAGAAAAGGGAGCAGAATGACATGGTTAATGTACAGGCCTTCTGCCTCATACTGCTGGTTCACTCTATTTTCATTGTTGGTATACCAATAATGATAGCTTTGGCTTTTATTCTCGTGCCTCTGGAAACTGCAGGATTAGTGACATATATATTCCAACTGTTCCAGCTATTAGTGGTTTTGATCTCAACCATCTTCATATATCAGCTTTTCTCTACTCAAAAGTTTAACATCGATAAATTCTTGAAAGTCTTTCGTAAAAAATATGAAGAAAACGAAAATGATAGTGCTGCTGAGAGTACTGATTCAGCTGACAAAAAGACGAGCGAGAAAAATGAGAAAGGCAAGAAACCTGATGATACTGAAAAGGTAGGAGACATTGCAGCACAGTTTATCAAAAAATACTTTGCTGAACGGGTTGTGAGAGAGTCAGCTATTAATGCCGATGGTGCTTCCTCTTAGTTAACTATGTAGTAACCTTGGATTGAACTTTATAGAGTGTGTATGTACATGTCAAGTAGCTACACTTTTAGCAGTTTGTTGTCAGTAGTGACATTTATCTTTAGTTTGCTGATGCATCTTTTTTGTCATTAATTTTATATAGAAACTGCGTAGGTAGTTATTCTGTAGTGATTTATGTGCAACTAGTTATTTTTCATTTTGTATTAATTTTACTGCTACGTTTTGGACCTTGTACCTAAAGATTGTATCTTATTAACATAAAAATATGTTCCTAAGACAACCCACCAAACTTACCTGTATCATAGCTACATCATATGGCATCTCAACTCGAGCCTTTACGCTAGTCTGGCGTAGCGGCGGGTTGGTAAGTGTCGCCGCTACCCCAGACTACCTTTACACTAACAGTTGTGATTCTGAAGCCCTGTTGATGTTTAGGTGGAGGGTAGCCTCGTCCCCAGGCCCCTCTATCTCTGGGAGAGGCCTGGAGACGAGGTAGTCTCGCTAGCCAGCCGCACTTTTTTTTTTCCTGGCGCGCGAGCTAGACCTGCAGTCATAATTTTGCGCATGTGCAACAGATTGAAGGGGCTAGGGCTATGCGCCAGCTAGAGAATGGCTGATTTGATGAAATTGGGAGTGCTACTAATTTCCTTTTTTGTTCTAGTTTCTGCTCGTTATTCGAGTCTTCAAGACTGCGATACCAAATTGAGTGTGCTAGAGACTGCCTTGTATAAAACTGGAAACAATCCACTTCAACTCAATAGAATATTCTTCCCACCTCATAGAGCGAAATCGAGATTCATTAGAATTATCTATTCGTTCCAGAACGAAGCTGGTGAACTGGATGGCTGTGATGTCAGCTATAGCTATATGGGCTATTGGAGGATTTCTACTAATGCAACCTCCGACGATCTTTCAGTTTATATCATTGTTTTTCAATTATCCTAACAATGATCTGAAAGAGCTTCATCTGCAGCTACCGTACGAGTGTAGACCGCTTATAAATACCTCCAGTAGCAACTGCTCATGTTTTGATGATGATATATACTGACCTCATGCTAAATATTGTGACTCAGCAGGTATGATCCCCCCTTTTTTCCATGCACAGCAGCTGCAAAGGGATCAAGCAATTTGTGGTGTCTATATATAATGTAGCAATGTAGCAGGCAATTTCAAAATGCAACCTTCCAAGTTCTGTACTGTCCATTTCCTTGAACAAAAAGTGGATGAGTGCCAGTCGCATGACCATATCGGGAGGGTCTGGTGACCCGTATTATACACGTTTGGTGACCTAACCCATGATTCATGGGTAAGCGTATAAATTATGTACTGCTTATGAAATGACTGTGATTTTTAATTGCGTAATAAATGCGCAGCACGAATCCCATGAAGACGATCAGGATAGCTAGTTTCTCATCCCCCGCCCCGCCCTCATCAGTTTACAGGATTTGGCCATTGAATACTGCATGTTTATGCCAGCATAATGTTTGGGACTTCCTGGAATCAAGCATAATGCCAGAATTAACAATGGGGCATATTTTGAGCATAATGAGAATAATGAGCTGCTGTAAGCCTGAAAACAAAGACTTCACTATCTAAAGTCTTGTTCATTGCCTGAGGCAGTTTCTTGCTATATGTACTATGACAGTGCCTATAGCTACCTATCCAGGACCTGAATCATGAGTGATTTTCTCAGATATGGACAACTACATGCAGCTGTTCACTGTAAAAACACTTTATATCAAAGGAATGTTCCCTGTAAGCAGTATAGCCGGTTGTCATACTTGTGTTTTGTGTGTCTAGTAGCTATGCTGTACACTTTATTATAGGGGGCGTGGCAGGTGCTAGAGTGAACTCTACGCTCTTAGCAGCATGCAACTTGAAACTCTCGTTCTGAACTAGCTCTTGTGCAAGAGCGTGGAGATAGAGCCTCTCTATCACGAGCCACGCCCCACGGATATATTCACGGAAGTTCCAAGGGAAGTGAAATCAACAGTAGGCTTAGTCTAGCTGCTAGGCCCTTTTTTCCCTTCTCAAAATGAGAAGGGAAAAAAGGGCCTAGCAGCTAGACACTACAGTAGGCTACAAATGAAAATTCCGCGGGTACTCCGTTTGCGACCAAGAAACTTACCTAGTTACGTGGGTGGCAACGGGCTGCAGTGCATGATCTATTAGGAGGCGTGTAGCTGCTCTTTCACAGGAAAACTGCAAGCGTGTATTTATAATTTGCATGCACAATTTCAATTATTCCTACTAGTATAATGGCTAAATTCCACACTTTAGCAATCTAGAAAACTATAAAGCATCGGCTATGTGTACAAGAAAGTAATGGTCATGTAACCTCCACTGCTGCACTCCATTTCCAGATATCCTGGTCACTCTACAGTTCATGCCGATATTAAATGGTGTCAATAGTGTCAATAGCATTTATAGACTGCAACGTTGACCCTAAAAATAGTAGCTAACTGTGCCAGATTGATTCCAGCAAATTTGTGTTGGTAACTCTGATGACTGCATCTTGGCATTGAAGTTCATTGACAATTTTGATGGCAGCTATAGCTAATATTATATCATCAGCAACTCTACATTAATTTTTGTGATCACTTACTTGTACATGCAAATCTATCTGAGCTGGAGTATATTTATACTTGTTCATAATTATTATATTAATGTGTGTGTAGACTAGGTTGCTTTCTAGTAATCTTGTATGTCTTATTATATTAATGTGTGTGTAGACTAGGTTGCTTTCTAGTAATCTTGTATGTCTTATTATATTAATGTGTGTGTAGACTAGGTTGCTTTCTAGTAATCTTGTATGTCTTATTATATTAATGTGTGTGTAGACTAGGTTGCTTTCTAGTAATCTTGTATGTCTTATTATATTAATGTGTGTGTAGACTAGGTTGCTTTCTAGTAATCTTGTATGTCTTATTATATTAATGTGTGTGTAGACTAGGTTGCTTTCTAGTAATCTTGTATGTCTTATTATATTAATGTGTGTGTAGACTAGGTTGCTTTCTAGTAATCTTGTATGTCTTAGTATACACCTGTTAGCTACATGATCGTCATCATCATCATCATAACACCATGCAGAAAACAGAGGCAACTTTTAATAGCTATATCTTACACTTTCAAGAGATTTCACACAATAGTTAGAAAGAGCATTGCATGCACATTATGCTGACACCTTAGCTTTATTCTCTAGCTAGATAAGCGATTTTGCTTTTTTCATAGTAGCTAACAGATAGTATAATTATTGTGTAGTACTAGCTAGCTAGTAGCCTCCTCAGCTGATGAATAAGGAGAGGAAGAAGAGTCCATCACATCACTAGTAACATGCACTGTAGATATGTATTGCACATTATCACTGCACTGTCGCGCGTGTTGACTTCATAGCACGGATTAACCCGTGGAATTTGTTCATATACTATCTATGGGTATGGTGACAGGGTTTTGCGCGATCTTTGCACATTGAATTCCAAAAGCGTCACTCTATCAGCTTGACGACTAACTTCTCATCGGTGAGTATCGGTACCCCGAGCTGGTAGAGCCCAATTTGTCATCCAGTGTGACTTCACAAGTTCTTCCTTCTACAACAAGCCAGGTAAATGCAGTAATATTGCATGCCACGCACCATGCCGCGTGGCGCTTTTGGTGTGCAACGATTGTGCAAAACCCTGCGCATGATGGCTTTGATGAAATTGGGAGTGATTCTACCAGTGCTGATCTCCATCCTTGTTCTGGTTTCTGCTCGTAATTTGAGTTTTGAAGACTGTCCTACCAGATTGAGTGTGTTAGAAACCGCTTTGTATGAAACTGGAAACAACCTACTTGAACTCAATAGAATATTCTTCCCGCCAAATAAACAGACTTCAAGATTCATTAGAGTCGTCTATTCGTTTCAAAACGAAGTTGGTGAACTAAATGAATGTGATGTCAGCTATATATGGGCTATTGGAGGATTTCTACTGATGCAACCTCCAACAATCTTTCAGTTTGCATCGTTGTTTTTCAATTATCCTAACAATGATCTGGAAGAGCTTCATCTGCAGCTACCTTACGAGTGTCGACCTCTTATAATTACCTCCAGTAGGAATTGCTCGTGTTTTGGTGATGATACTGACCTCATGCTAAATGTTATGACTCAGCAGGTTAGCATAATAGTTGATTGATCCAGTCTCCAACCATACAATGTCCATAGCTACATGTGTATAATTGTAGGGCAAGACAGTAACTTTATTTTATTGAATCACTGAAGTATCTGAAAAACTCTGAATAATTCAGACATTTATGGTAGTAGCTATTGTTACTGTCCTTAAAAGTCGTGGAACATTTCAATCATTTACACCTATCAAGTTACATCCACACATTCTTTAGAGGGTAGGACCACTTAAACCATTAGCTATGTCAACTCAGATTACTTGTGTGGTTTCCAATAGCTAATAGCAGCAAAATGCAGTGTCATATCATAGAGATATACTTGTGTTTTGTGTTTGAATTATTATAGAGATGATATTAACAATTCTTCTTTAAAATTTGTGATGCTAAATAAGATACCTCAACGGACAATAAAAATTATGATAATAATATGCTCATTTTCCTACCACTGTTATGTTTCTACATGTTGGCTTTATACTGATGGCATGGCTGACAGAACCAACAAAGAGCGCAACAGTATTCTATTTTTGTCTTTGCTAATATTCAGAGAATGATAAGCCTTCTGCCTCATACTGCTGGTTTACTCAAGTTGGTATACCAATAATGATAGCTTTAATTGGCTTTTATTCTCATGCCTCTGGAAACTGTGACATACGTATGTTCCAACTGTTCCAGCTATTAGTGGTTTTGGTCATGACCATAAGATTAACATTGATAGCGTGATTCTTCATATGCTTCAAGGAAACAAGAGTACTGATAATGATGATTCTGGAGAAAAAGCAGGAGCAAACATAGCACAGATAACCGAAATAATACTTAAAAACAGGGCATGATTAATGGTATACAAAATTTTCCCTTGATCCTATAGTAGATAAGCTTGGTGCTATACACTTACTTAACTCGCATGATGATCATGTGATATTATTTGACGTCATGATATTCTGCGCGCGCATAATTATGGGGTTTACGCATGCGCAAGAATTAAAATAAAGGGGTGGGGCACTGGCACTCGAATCCGTACTTCTGCGCAAGATGGCTGATTCAATGAAATTGGGAGTGATGCTAGTTTCAATCCTTGTTCTGGTTTCTGCTCGTAATTCAAGTTTTCAAGACTGCAATACCAAATTGAGTGTGTTAGAGACTGCCTTGTATGAAACTGGAAACAATACACTTGAACTCAATAGAATATTCTTCCCACCAAATAGACAGACTTCAAGATTCATTATAATTGTCTATTTGTTCCAGAATGAGACTGGTGAACTGGATGGCTGTGATGTCAGCTATATATGGGCCATTGGAGGATTTCTACTAATGCAACCTCCAACGATCTTTCAGTTTACATCATTGTTTTTCAATTATCCTAACAATGATCTGCAAGAGCTTCGTCTGCAGCTACCTTATGAGTGTCGACCTCTTATAATAACCTCCAGTAGCAACTGCTCATGTTTTGGTGATAATACTGACCTCATGCTAAATATTTTAACTCAGCAGGTAAGTAGCTATGGCTAACATTTATATTAGATAGTGGAAGAAAATGGCCAGTGATTCACCACAATTTTCCCCATATGCACATCACAGCAGCTGCAAAGGGATCAAGCGATTGTATAACTAGCTATAGCTAATTGTGTCTAATGTAGAGCAAACAATTTCAAGTGCTCATGGCAAGACAATTTCTTTTTAGCTATAGCTAGCTATTATTAGCTAGCGTAAGGCATCACTATTCGGCCTGATTATTTTCCTCGTGCTGTATCGTCTTCACCGATGGTCGTTAATGCCTCAAACAAGAACCATAAGGAAGATATTTCCTTCCTCTTTAACGTCATATAAATCATTTCTCCCACAATTGGATAGAAATTTTGTAACACTGGATCTACTACATCAACTAAAGAATCAATAATCGTCCACCATTATCTATCTTCGACCAACCGTTGAAAATCTAATATCAATAAATCGTCCACCCCAGTCTTTCTTTTAAAGTTTTGCTCCACTACATGTCAGGGCCTCAATAGCTTTATTCATTATACCTGACCCAAAAATCACGTATGATGAATTTTATCAAGCTCTTTAATGTATATAAGTTGTACGTATTCATAGTGATAAGAATAGCTCGTGTTTTAATTTATTATTCACAGTAGCAGCGAGTGTACACCATCTTCCAAAGTGTTTGGCCTTTTGGGACAATCAATAGTTGACCTGGTCACAGATACATGATGCATAGCTATCATATCAAAGTGTGTAAGGGTACAAGTTAAAATCTAAATATTCACACAATAAATTTCGTTTAAAGTTCACACATTACAAACGGAAGAACAACTGAATCTTACATGATAATGACTTGCATTTTTTTGCAGAAATTGAAAACTTTATAGTTACATATTTGATGTGCATGTGATTTAATTGCATGAACTGTATTTTGCGAAATTTAATTTTGTATGAATGGTTTGATTTTAACTTGTAGCTACCCTTATATACTTAATACCGAACATTCTTTACATATGTAGCTACACACTTTCACTTTTGGAGTGTAGCTTAGAAGCTGCTAGGGGGTGCTTGGATATTTAGCGAGTGCAACTGAATATCTCCTGCTCAGTATCTGAGCAATTAGCTACGTATCAACTTCACACACACTGACAATTGCACTGTGCTGAGTGTTATAGCACTTCAGTGCTTTACATTGTTTTTGCTTTATGGCCACCTGATGGTCAACCAACCTTGAAGTGGTTGGCCACATGGCCAGCTGCCTGAAAAAAAATTTTTTTTAACACTGCTATATGCACAGTTGATAGATATTAGCTAATGATTGATGGTCAGCAGCCCTGAACCAGAGTTTCAAGATCTGATCTCCCATTAAATAATCTTTAGAGGGAGGGGCTTGCTTGCTAATAAAATTAATTATGACCATGCACAGTATTTGTCCTTCCCCAATTAGCTGCTTAATCATACTAACCTTTCTGTTTTTACACTTGTTAATGAAAATTTGTGTGGGCTGGAGTGTATTGCATGCCACCTTAAATATATGTGTGTTATTTTTTAGCATGTAATTCTGCATACAGCAGGACTTCAGTAACCCCTTATTAATACATCCTACAGATAACTATTTATGCCAGATTTAATGCACCAGAAAATGTGGAACGAGAAAATAACTATGCAAGGGCTGTCTGTGCTTCTGAACTCCAGAAGAACTTCTACAGTAACAAGAAAAGCAGGATTGTTTACACACTGATATGTCTGGTGATATGTTTTCCAGTTTTCTTGATAGTACTATGCGTTTGTGCTTTGAAAAAAGCCAGAGAAGTTATCCATTCACTTTCTAAACCTTCGAAACATGGAACGACAGTGGCTATGTCTCTGATTGGAGTGTACATTTCACTTACTATATATGTCATGGATATTCTTGCTTGTCGTAGTGCAATCACTGGTAATCATGAATATAGAGATGATATTGACAATTCTTCTTTAAATGTGACGTTGATGATTGGCACTCTCATTATTGACACCATATTTCTTTTGCCTTTGATCTTTGGCTTGTCTTGTGCTTTATTCATTTGTTGTAAGGAAATTTATGATGGTAAAGAAGTTGAGTGTAACCTTCCATCTAATTTAAAATGTCTGTCTGTTTGTTATAATAAAGTGATCAAAAAAGAAGATACCTCGAAAGATAACATTTTCCTTTGCATGTTAGTGTCACCACTATTGTGCATCTCTTCGCATGTTGGCTTCATATTGATGGCATGGCTGACAGAACCAACAAAGAGCACAACAGTATTCATTCTCTACTACTTCGTCTTCGTATACTTATTCTTAGCATTCAGAGAATGCTATCGCTCTTTGGCTAAAGGTTGCCATTTACTTCGAAAACGTTGTTCTGTTCAGAACCAAAATCCTGGTACCAGCAGTACCACAAAAAATAATAATGCTGAAGGATCATCTCGTGGTGATACCGAAAATGTTGAAATGAATGTCATTGAAAATCCTGAAAATCCCCCTCAAGATGCAATTGATACCACTAGTACAAAAAAACAAGAATCTATAGATATGCAAGCTTTTTGCATCCTCCTGGTTCTCTCAGTTTTTATAGTTGGCATACCAGTAATGATAGCCCTGGCTTTTATTCTCATACCTCTGGAAACTGCAGACTTAGTGACATATATATTCCAACTGTTCCAGCTATTAGTGGTTATGATTTCAACCATTTTCATATATCAGCTTTTCTCCACTCAAAAGTTTAACATCGACAAATTCTTGAAAGTCTTTCATAAAAATATTAAAGAAAATGAGAGTACTAATAATACAGATTCAGGAGAAAAAGAAAAAAGTGAGAGATCTACTGATACTGAAAAAGCAGGAAAGATTGCAGCACGGTTGACCAACACTATACTAGCCGAACGAAAAGATGAAAGCACCACCAGCTAACCATGAATCTCCTACGAATAGTGTGTCCTTTAAGTTAGTGATTTATGTACTGTAGTACCCAAGCTTGCTTTGAATTTTTAGTAGCTATAGCTTTTCATTTTCTGTGCATCTACATATAGTAGCTACGTAGTATATATAGCTAGCTTCACTTACAGCTACACTTTGTTCATTGTCAATAGTATGTACCTATAGCTATGTATATAATTATATAATATACATGGTACCTATAGTGGTAGGGCCAGTTGTACACCGAGAAAGGAGCAGTCTCAGGTCCAAGGTGAATCTCCCAGCAGTAAAGTTGACAGTCGAAAGGAGCAGAACAATGTCATTAACTATTCAAAAGTTTAGCACCAATAGTTGAAAATTAAAGTAGCTTTATATTATTTTGCTCTGATGGGAACCCTGTATTTTTAGGGACCCCTGACCCCAAATATATTGTAGACATGGGGACCCCCACATACGTAGATATAGGGATCCCAACCCTCACACGCTTTTATCAGAGAGTGAAAACCCTAACGTTGCTTGGCAAGCTTAGCTAGCTATATACTGTAACAATGCAACTGAGATATTTGGGAAGAGAGCCAAAAACTGCATTCAAAAACTGCATCACTATAATTATAGTGATGCAGTTTTTGGCTCTCTTCCCAAATATCTCAGTTGCATTGTTACAGTGAACATGATGCAGTTATAGGCTCTCCTGGATCCCCATCTCGTCATTAATGCATTAAAAGTCACAAGTAGGCTAAAAGTCCTGAAGAAAAGAGCCAACAACACTAAGCAAACAAGCTAGCTAGCTATAGCCATGCACTAACTATACTATATATATCATAGAAAGTCATTGATGTGATACTTATAGAATAATAATTATGTATAGTTAACATGCATGTCTTCAGTCTTCAGTATAGCTAATTATTATAGCAAAAAAAAAAAAGAAAGAAATTAGTGACGAACCAAAATAATAATAATGCATTATAGCCAAGTCTACTACATGCCGAGGCATATTAAGTCTTTTTAAAAACAAACTTGTTAGCTCCTCGAAAAAAAAGGGCATTTTTTTCTCAGGGTGGTGACATCTTCCCTGTGGCTATAAGTTAGACTACAGGTATCATGTGTTCCTTCATAAAAGATCAGCACTACTTGCATGAAGGTTAAATGATCTACAGACCTGTGTCTTTAAAATTAAAGTAGCTTGCAAATGTTGTGTACTGTCCCAACTGATACACTGAGATCCTTTGCGATGGTCCACATAGCAAACCTTTGCCAAATCACTCTATGCCTTAACTTTCCTTTCAGGTTCACAAGACATTGTTTGATTTTAAAAACTCCCACCGCACCCATAGCTAATCACGAGCAAAACGAGCCACTCTCTATGGTATACAAATTAGATAGTTGCGATATAATTATATATGAATGCAAAAAATTTCTTCGAAATAAAAATGTGAAGTAGGGATGCTATTATAACTGCAGCTTCATTATGAAAACCAAGTACTGCAGCATCGAAGCAGTATGGCCCAAAAATCTAGCTGGAATATGTATTATAACTGCATGCAAGAGAGTGAACTTAGTGAAGTGACCCTTACCCATCATCAAGTACGAGATACTATTCCTACTTCACTCCCTTGGCCCTTGATCATGGGAGTGAAGTAGGAATAGTATCTTGTACTTGATGATGGGTAAGGGTCACTTCACTAAGTTCACTCTCTTGCATGCAGTTATAATACATATTCCAGCTAGATTTTTGGGCCATACTGCTTCGATGCTGCAGTACTTGGTTTTCATAATGAAGCTGCAGTTATAATAGCATCCCTACTTCACATTTTTATTTCGAAGAAATTTTTTGCATTCACTTGTTTCCATTCTTTTTCTTTGTGATTATGAAAATTGATAGACACTAAAGGCTTCCTTGATTGAACTAATGATCAGTATTTCATTCTGTTCAGGGAGGAGAGTTTGAAGGATGATCATCTGCAGTGTAATGGAGTACTGAAAGGAGTGAACATTTTAAAAAGTGAACAGCATTAGCTAATTGTTACATATGTGATCACTGAAATAATTATTGAGATGGTACGTATGTCTTGCTTGAGGGAGGAGTATGGGGAGTTTATGCATTTGGTGTAGTGATCATAATAGTGGATGCCATCAAATGGCCACATCCTGTGCAGGTGTTATATGAGGAGAACTGCTATTAATTGCCCCACCCCTTTTATGAGGTAATATCGCGAAGATTTTTTTCATACGAGGCTGCAGCACATTATAGATAGCCCAGCTAGATTTTAGGCTATCCCTACTTAACCTTTTTATTTGAAGAAATTTTTTACGCTCACTTGTTTCTATCCTTTTTCTTAGTGCTTGAAGTTGAATGAGGGAGGCTACAGTACAGTACTATACAAAGCCAGCTCTACATAAACCTCTTTTGTAGGTACATACAGTGTCTCTGGTTGAAGAATTTGTTTAGCTATTTAAGTTTTGTTGATATAAAACTTTACAGCAACAGCAATGTAAATGACATGTACACGGCATGGTGAAGTGAGCTGACTACACTACAGCCAAGTACTGGCTATAATGCTACTATAGGATGAGCATCTGTACTGTAATTCAGCAAGGAGTGACTGGAACATCATCAGATAATGAATGAAGACCTTGGCTATAGCTAGCTAAACTTAAGCTTACGTGGCTCCGCCCATAAGCCCCGCCCCCTTCAAAATGGCGTAGAAAGATTAGCAGCTGTGTTCCGAGTGCTATCGAATAGTGAAGTAGAGCCTTAGTCAAAACTAATAGCAAAAGATCAGCCTCTAGGTGCCGCTCTAACAGATGGCCAAAGCAGAATTTTGATGACTATAGCCAGTAAGCCGGTACGTCGATCTTATTATTATTATTATCCTGATTATTATTATAAAGAAAAAGAACGAAAAGTCAATTTTAGAACTCGTTTTTTTCTTATGTTGGCGAATGAATTTTTGGCTTTTGAACATTCTCCTCTCTTCTTTGTAGATATAATAATTCACTGTAGCCTTCTGAGAACCTGTAGAGTAAGGGTAGAAGAGAAAGAAGAGTTTTTAGTTTATACTGTCCTATGGACTTTGACCTGCCATCCCTACTTAGAGAGTGCTACCGCACTCTCTGATATGTGTGTGAAGGGTACAGTTAAACCATTCGTATAAAATAAAATACGCATTTACAATTAAATCACATGCATGTCAAGTAACTAGCTGGCTATTTCTGCAAAAAAAGCAAGGCATTATCATGTCAGATTCAGTTGTTCTACTGCTGGTAATGTGCAAACTTTAAATGAAATTTATTGTGCGAACATTTTGATCTTAACTTGTACCCTTCACATAATAATGATATCAAGCCCTGAAGGGTAAAATACGTAGCTACTGCACATGCATGCGCAAAATAGCTAACTTTTAGCTAATGATGGAAAGTGAACAGAAGTGAATGAACACTGCTCCAAAACTGAGCAGCAGAAAAGAGCAAAGTTAAATCCAAGGATAGAGCCAGAAGAAGCTCTGAATCAGCGGAATAAAGACGGTCAAGGCTTGATAAAGGATATATGGCTTAGCTATAGAAGAGGGTATGGAACTCCAAGATATCATAATGCAACACTTAAAAGCAAGCTGTGTTGCTTCGCTCGCCCTTCTCATGCAAATTTCACTTCCGGTGTAGGAGCGATATGGGGCCCCCCGTGATATGGGGCCCCCCGGCCGTATATCACTAGTGAAATGGGGCCCCCAGGGGGGCCTCAAAGCGCTAGTATTTTGGGGCTCCCCCAGTGAAATGGGGCCCACGCACGCGTGCTGGCAATCAGCTGGGAATAGCAGCTAGCTATGTCAGTATTCCTACACAGCCATCAAAAGAGTACTTGACAGGTGGAGTGTATCCTGATGGCTATGACAAGCAGTCTAAGAATGAGGAGGAGGAAGATCCACAAAACTGCAGCATATAAAAATTGTTATAGGCGCTAGGCTGATGTGTTGATTTGGTGGGCAGAGCTTCTTGGAGTTAGCCACTAGAGACACTAGGTTTATGCGTGCCTGCCCTGTTCATCTAGGCATGCATAGCTACGTATAGCTGCCATGAGTTTCAGGGGGCTAACCATGTGAGGTAGGCGCCATTGACTTGGGCTAGCTGGTATGCATTGCATACAAGAGGCAAAGATACATAGTTTCTATATAGATTCATCATAGCTATACAGCATTCTAATGGTGTGTTAGTCAGTTGGAGTATTATAACCACGATCGAGTGTGAATTTTCTGACTTGCTTCATAGACTCTGTGACGTTGACCATACAGACTGAGATACTTTTCTAGTGTTATGTGACACAGCTTACTGAGTAGAAAATAGGGAACCTCACCTAGCTAGATAGCTATTTTGTGGTAGAACTATCCAGTTAATTGTGGACCAAGATGACATTTTCTCATCTAGCACGTGACATATAGCTAGAGTTTTACCACGCTTCTTCCATGCTTCTTCCAAGGTGATTTTTTTTGACTTCTCAACATGTTATTGATAAAGAGTTTGGTGCTACAGAACTAAAGCATAGTGAAACATGTTGCCAGACTAACACCACGTGCTGGTGAAGCTGGAAATAAAATAAAGTGAAGTGAAGTATGTACAAAGGTTGTAACTTAGAGAACTACTAGTATAAAAATAAAAATTTGTAGTGACTATTAGTAGGTTAAGGATTAGTCAAATGGCATGTTGAGCAAGGACAGAATATATGATATGTACATAGCCTGGCTTGATTAAAGTTGTTCATGAAATGTGCCATGAAAACTGTAAAAGTTGAGCTTTGAATGACTTTTCAAGATTCACTTGAGGCATTGAGTTCCACAGCCGTGATATTCTGCTGAAATAGAAGTGGCGGCCCACGATTGTGCAATTAAACTTGTACTCCAGTTTGTTGTTCGATGCTGCCCTAGTTGCATTTGTAGAGAAGCAGATGTAGTCTGAGATGTCTATAGCTAGACTGGAGAAAACTACCAATCTCTCTCTTGCATCCATGCAGTGACAATTCTTCAGCCTTGAGGATTTCATTATTCACTGAGGTTGAGGATTTCATTATTCACTGAGGGGGGACAGTGAATTATTCACTGGTGAAAATTGTCCACTGGGACAAATTTTGGGAGGACAATATTCAGACACCATAAGCTTTTATTTTGTTAGGAAACTTGGAAAACTGAGGGAGCCCCATATCACTGACAGCTTTTATTTTGCTAGGAAGCTTGGAAAATTGAGAGAGCCCCATATCACTGACTGGTCCCTATAGCTTATTTTGCTAGGAAGCTTGGAAAATTGAGGGAGCCCCATATCACTGACTGTCCCTATAGCTTTTATTTTGCTAGGAAAATTGAGGGAGCCCCATATCACTGATGGTCCCTATAGCAAAAGCTTTTATTTTGCTAGGAAGCTTGGAAAATTGAGGGAGCCCCATATCACTGACTGGTCCCTATAGCAAACGCTTTTATTTTGCTAGGAAGCTTGGAAAATTGAGGGGGCCCCATATCACTGACTGGTCCCTATAGCCCTAGGAATATGGGGACTACGGGGTCCCCATAACCCTAGTTGTATGGGGCCCCCCCAGCCCTAAATCTCTAGTGATTTGGGGATGGGGGGCCCCATTTCACTACTACACCGGGACAATTACGAGGGTGTTCCAGTTGGCGAAACATCGGAATTGCCCCACCCTCGAAATTATCCCGCCACCCCATCAAGCTAGCTATCACCGGTGGATCTGGTGATGGCTGAAGCAGACATCCTGCCCGAATAAACATTTTCAAACATTCAGAATAATTATCCTGCTCTACCTTACGCAAGCGCAATAGTCAATACGCAACGCAATCGCTGCTGCTGCAACAATATAAAGAAGGCGCACCGGGTGCAGGCACTCAGATCCAGACTTCTGCGATGGCGAAATCAGGAGTGACTATAGCGGTGCTAATCTCCATCCTTGTTCTGGCTTCTGCTCGTTTTGAAGACTGTCCTACCAGATTGAGCGTGCTAGAAACCGCCTTGTATGAAACTGGAAACAACCTACTTGAACTCAACGAAATATTTTACCCACCAAATAAGCAGACGTCGAGATTCATCAGAGTGGAATATTCGTTCCAGAATGAGATTGGTGGACTGAATGACTGCAATGTCAGCTATATATGGGCCATTGGAGGATTTTTACTAATGCAACCTCCGACAATTTTTCAATTTACATCATTATTTTTCAATTATCCTAACAATGATCTGGAAAAGCTTCGTCTTCAGCTGCCTTACCAGTGTAGACCTCTTATAAACACCTCAAGTAGCAACTGCAAATGTTTTGGTGATAATACTCACATGCTAAATGTTATGACTCAGCAGGTTAGTCATGTATAGCTAACATGTTATCCAGTCTTCCACCCACCCCCCCCCCCCCCCCCCCCCCCCCCCCCCCCCCAATATGTGCATGCACAGCAAGGTAGGCTTGAGACTATAATATGTGACAGTCGAGGGTAGAAATCAAACTTTATTCACGCTTTCTACTTTTGAAAAAAAAAGTTTGAAAGGCTGAAAATTTTATTGCAAAGCATCAGTCATGACAAAAGTAAACTTTGACTAAAACGTGAATAAAGTTTGATTTCTACCCTCGACTGTCACATATGCTATTCTATTTTTTGGCCTATTTTAAATTTAGCTAACATGCTTTTGAGTATAAAAGCTACCTATTAGCTATTTTGTTCGAAATTATCAAGTCATACCCACAAATTTGGTTTATTAATCCTGTCACAAACTGTATGCATATAACTAGTCAGCGGCATACAGTTATATTGGAATAGAAGTGATAGCTATTGTTAAAGATTCATAATGCATGTTCCGAGACAAGGTTATACAAGTATAGCTGCCGGATATATATAGCTAGATTGCACGTGGTAAAATATTAATTATGCAATCATCCAGCTGAATGAGTACACGGGCTTATTACAGCCTGTGAGCTCTAGTTATAAATAGGTAAATAGTTATATAGTAACTACAGTTCCTATGCATGCAGTGGCAGGCAAAGCTTCAAAGGTCAAGATAGGATACAAGAAACACATGCATTCAAGCCACCAAGAGAGCATTCTTTATGCTATCAGCATTATGGCTTCAAGAAACCGTATGAATGCTAGCAAACTGTGTCAAATAAGCATGTATTTCAAGTTTTCAAAATTTTGGCCCCAATACAACTGATTGATTGTACATGCTCCATGTGTCAAAAATTTGCATAGTCATGACAAATTTTTGGCTATCTATCATGGAATCCCTTGGTTTTATTCGTCATGACTATTAATTTTAGCTGCACAATCAATTTTTCAAAAGATCTGTTTTCAAAAGAGGGCTGCACGCTAATAACTGAGCCTCTCTGTAGAATACTAGCTAAAAGTGAATGTGCAGCATAACAGCGATGAGTGAGAATGAGCCATGACAATTCAGCTCCGTAACTAGGGTAATTGACGAGTGAAGGTAGGGTGTCCGCACATAGTAACCAAGGCATGCGCTAGTACAAGCACTAATTACCACAAACACTACCACGCTAAAATAACAGATAGTAAACACAATAGCAGCTGGCACATATAAAATCAACTCAGGAACTATGGATAGGAATGATATTTTGCACATGGCAACTACTTACATTTTGCTTTAGTTTATAGCTAGTACAGAATGTGCAGGACACTAGATCCTATTATAAAAAGTAAATTGTAAATAACACAAAAACTAAATGTAATTTTTATGGAAATAAAAGTATAAGAAGCTGTATACCAAAAATCAGCAAGTGGTCATTGAGATGCAACACAATTTACCTTGAGAATAAAATCAGTCATCAGTCATTACGATTGATCCTGTTTCCTTTTTTGTGTATGTTGGGCCTGTAGCCAGCAGGGCAGCTCAGCGGGCTTGAGCCCCCCCTTTGATTCAGGAAATAATTTGCTTCCATGCATGTGCTCAATAAATTATTATCAGCACAGTTATCAGCTAGTCTCGAACTAGCGGAACTACCTGAAACTAGCGGAACTACCTGAAAAAGGAAAAAGGAGGCTGGGTTCGAGGTTAAGTTGCATAATTATTAGTATAATGTGTGAACACAATGACCTTCCTGACATTCTAATCAATATTTCTGAATTGCTAATTCAGAATTGCAACGATTCCTGGAAAGTTGAATCAACATTAGCAATTCATCTAACAGTGAAACCTCTTCTAATGGACATTCTCTATAGCGGACATCTCCCTACAAAGGACGAAATCACTATAGGCATAATACATTTTAAAATCTCCATATAGCAGACCCTCCCTACTCCAGCCAACAATTCAGACACAATATCGAACTTTCACCTCCACTTATGGACATAGTGGGCGGGGCTAGGTGCTGAATTAGCAAAAAATTACAACAATAATTAAGTTATGATCGATGTTACTAGCTATAGCAGTCCTGATGTGAGGGATTCAATAATTTCTTTCATCCTGTTCACATAGAGTTCTGGGCCATAAAATTGATATGTGCATGGAACTTCAACTCCATATCCTCCTCCCCTGTTGATTTTGTTCCCTGTCACCTCTGTAAAAGCTTTATTACAGGGATGACTAGTTAACTGATTGGGAACTCAAAATAGAATGAGCTAATTGACCAATTTTAAAGGACTATTATAGATACACCACTTAGGCATTGCTCATTATAAACTAAAGACTAAGCATACAAAAATGTCTCCAGAGCTGTCACGCCGTATTACCACCTTCCAAATAATTAACTTAAGCATGCAGAATTGAAGAATGATTCTGAGAATAATTAGAAAACTTTTAATTCCCATACTATAGGTATAGCTAGCTTGATGTCATCATTCATCCACTTGCAATTTTTTGTTGATTTTTATTTTTTGTTGTTGCTTTTTGTTCTTTGTTGTTATTTGGGGGGGCACTACAAATGAGAGTGCTAGCTACAGGTAATAGCATTTAAGTTGGAAACTTATAGTCTGGAGATAACTGATAATCATAGGTCTGAAAATAATCATAGCATTTTTGTGCAAATAGAGTTGCATGTAGCTATGTGCCATTCAATCCTTATCTAAGATAAAATTCATGGCTAGTGATGAGACTACATGCGATTAATTGCACACCCACAAACCTATGAATAGCTACATGCAGGCAAGTCACACGGGCGAATTATTGATGCTTTCAGAGCATGCACAGTAGCAAGCCAGTTCAGTCTGCATGCATGTAGCTTGGAGGAGCAGCAAGGATAATTCTGCCTTTCATCCTCACAGTGCCGCAGCAGAGGAAGTCTCCACTGAAGTCAGGCTTTAGTGTGACAGGTGTGGAGGCAGCATTGGACAGAGTTTGGCCCTGATGCACAATATTAGCTAGTTGGATTGCTTCAAAGTCATAATTATAGCTAGCTAGTGCATACTTTTTCATATTGAATGGACTTGTGCTTGTTTTTGAAGGCAATGGTTCCATGAGAAGAAAATCATGTGCTCTGGGTGTGGTATTTGTGTGTGTTTTTGTTTTGTTGTCTAAAGAGTTGAACCACTAAAGAATGCTTGCTTGCTCACTGTCGACATGTCAAATGTTGCACATTGCCCTAGTAATAATTATTTTTGTGACGTCATCAAATGTCCGCGAGCGTACATGCACTGGTGCTCATGATCTAATGGAAGAGCTGAACAAGAGTCTGCCCATAGTGAAGATATAGTAGCTGGTTTATAAGCACTATGCTGAGACTGTAATGATTCTCTCATTTATAAATTTTTGCTAGGTCTATAGCTAATTAACAGAAAAGGGTCAGAGAGCAAGAACAAAAAGAAAGCACAAGCCACGTAGCCAGACCCTTTACCAACTCATCCCCTCCTTGAGTTGGTAAAGGGTCTGGCTACTTTGGGGGCGGGGCTAGCTTGTTTGCCTAACATTTCAACATTTATCCCTCCCAATTACAGGATAACCTTGTACATTGGCACACTTTTCATGAAAAAGTGGGCATGGGTACAACTAGCTAGATTGTAGAATTAGTTACTGAATGACCACTGATTAATAATTATACCTTACAGATATGCCAAAACTAATGGACGAGAATTTTTGACATGAGAAAACAACTATGCAAGTGCTGTCTGTGCTTCTGAACTCCAAAAGAATTTCTACAACAGCAATAAAAGCAGGATTGTCTACACACTGTTGTGTTTGTCAATATTATTTCCATTCTTCATACTCATAGTATGCGCTTCTACATTAATAAAAGTTCGTGACATCATTCATTCACTTTCTAAACCTTCAAAACATGAAACGACAGTGGCTATGTCTTTGATTGGAGTATATGTTACAATTGCTATATATGTCATGGATATTTTTGCTTGTCATAGTGCAGTCACTGCTAATCACGAATATAAAAATGATATTGAAGAGTCTTCTATAAACCTGACATTGACAATTGGAACTCTCTTTTGTGACACCTTATTTCTTTTACTTCTGATCATTGGCTTGCTTTATGCTGTATACATCTGTCTTATGAAAATGTGTGGTAAGTGCTGCTGCAAGTGCACATTTCCATGTAATTGCCCGTCAAAGATTGTAAAATGCAATAACAAACTGAAGGTAATGATGGACAAGATTGGTAGTGATATAACTCTAATTTTCCTTTGCATGTTAGTGTCACCATTGTTATGTTTCTCTTCACATGTTGGCTTCATATTGATGGCATGGTTGACAGAACCAACAAAGAGCACAACAGTATTCATTATCTTCTATCTGGTCTTTGTATATTTATTCTTAGTCTTCAGAGAATGCTATCGCGTTTGCTTACATCTCCTGTCTGGTCAGTGTAATTGTACTACACAAGGAAAGGATGTGGCTACAGGAAAGGATGTTGCTACAGGAAAGGATGTGGCTACAGTGATGAGCAATGATGATGATATAGAGAAGTATGAAGCGTCTCATAATATAAGCATCAATATCAGTAAGGATGAACCTGCTGCTGGGTCACTGGAAAAGGAATGAACTACAGAAGATAAGATAGAAAAAATCCCTCAGGATGATGCATCTACTGATGGTACCACAAAGCCTGTGTTGAAGAAGTCTTCCAACGAAGGTAAAACTTCCAGTGATAACAGCAGTACAATAAAGCCTGTGTGCACATCACAAACACAAAGAGAGAAACTGATCTTGAATGTACAAATCTTCTTCCTCATACTGCTGGGTCCCTCAGCTTTTATCGTTGGCATACCAGTAATGTTAGCTTTGGCTTTTATTCTCGTGCCTCTGGAAACTGCAGAATTAGTAACATATATATTCCATCTATTTAAGTTATTAGTCTCAACCATTTTTATATATAAGCTTTTCTCCGCTCAAAAGTTTAACATCGATAGATTCTTGAAAGTCTTTCATAGAAATATTGACGAGGGTACCGATCATACTGATTCAGCAGCAGAGAATGGAACGAGTATGAAACCTGACGAGATGGGAAAGACTAACGATACTGAAAAAGCAGGAGAAATTGCAGCACAGTTGACCCAAAAAATACTTAAACGGGATGTGAAAGCTACAGCAAGTTAGTTAGTAACCTTACATTGAACTTATTGGTGCTGTATTTCGTAGGCTTTTGTGTGCCTAGTTGCTACTTTTTAGCAGTTACCTATGTATGTATGTAGTATAATTATATTTCCTTAAAAACAACAAAAAAAAACACAAACCAAATTTAAAAAACAAAAAAAAAAACATTTGTAGTAGCTAATGTATCTGCAATTAGTCAATATTGTTATTTATGTACTTATTCTGTGGTATTAAATTTAGCTATGTAGCTACAATTAGTTGTTTTCTGTAGTAATTTACATGCTATTAGTTTCTTTTGTAATTAAACATTCTGTGGAAATTATTTATGAAGCATTTTGTATGTGAAATTAGTTAGCATTTTAGCTACTTTGTATAATTATTTTATGTAGCATTTTGTGGTCATTTTTATGTAATTTTAGCTATGACTGCAGTATGTGGTTTCATTTTATATTTATGTAATGCTCAGGGTCTTCTGGCGTAGTGGGTTAAGTTATGAACTAAGTTTTTATAGTAAATAGAGCACAGAACACAGCATAAAATGAGAGCACTAAGAGAAAACTTAAACAGCTATTTTAAAAACAGACTGTTCTTCAAACTGTCACTATGGTGATGGATTTAGTTTTACCATGGAAATGCATTATAAATACATTTAGTAATTCATGTGCAATTATAGTGTTTTTCATTTATAAATTGTTGTGGACATGCATAAAGGACCTCTTATAACCTGTTCAGTCAGGTCAAAATGCATAATGGAGTCAACAATGAGCTAGTCGTAAATATTTTAGATAATACGGTGTGCATAAAGATAATAATATAGAAGTTCCATTATTATTAGCACTCTATCCCCTTAATTACGGGATAGAGTGCATGGCTTTCACTTTTCCCCCGCTTTTTGTTCGTAGAGAATTAGTTTGCAACTGAGCCAACAAGAATAAATAATACGTAATAATACGTACGGTGATTATACTAGTGGAATTGAGCAGTTGCTACATATCAGTCTCAAAAACTCTCCATACCTCATAACTGCATATCATCATAACAAAAAATATTAATGATCACATGGCAGAGAATTAAAATTATAAACTCATCTAGAGCTCATTTAGGGTAGGTGTGGGTATTATGAGTCAGCTAAGTATTGCGTATTGCAGGGGGTAATTTCCATCTGAAAGTTTGGGGGGCCAAAAGCAGCCGCATTGCTGGTTACCGATGTGGACAAGGGTGGGTGGATGCTGTGGTACATGAATATGTGTCATGATTGACCAGATAGTGACTATAATTAGCTATAGCATAAATTAGAGTAGCATTTACATTCTATTACTGCTATGTGGAAAAGTGGCCGAAGATGGATGAGTGCCTCTCTACTTTATCCACAAAATCATTGGTGACTTGCTTGAGGTTTAGTTTCTTCACCAGCTCCTTATGCACTGTGCATGTCATAAGATGATTGAGGCGGTTGTTTGATATGGTTGTACAGAGATAAGACTTCACCCTTCTCAGTGCACTGAAGGCACGTTCAGAGCTGGCATTTGTTGCTGGCATAACCAGAACAATCTTGACCAAGGATATGACCTCTGGTATGGACCAGATCTTTTTGTTCTTTTCGAGGAATCTATGACATTGTGCAATGTATCAACCTGTGAGTGAAACTGTGATAGGACTCAGCCATTATAGATAGCTGAATCCGTAAGGTATCAGGGTCAAACTCAGTGTAGAATTCACACAGTTGGTCAACTTCTTGTGAGACAATTTTCCCCAATGCTCCTTTCACAAGAACAAGCTCACAGTTTGCGTACATGGTGTAATCCTTTTGATTGAAACACTCTTCAATGCAGCTAGTTACAGTGTCCACATGCAGTTTCAAAATAGATCTGGCGGTAAAAGTCCTCTACATTGGAATGGTGCTCAGGTTGAGCATTACCCTCCAAATACCTTGATGGCAACTCCAACTTTGCAGCAGCTTGGGTGACCTTGGCCCAATGAAGGCTTGCATCCCTGTCCGATCGTATACCTCGAAGAACACGGACAGAAAGCTTGGCATTCTGTTGAGCATCCACTGCACATAGCTCTGCCCTCTGAAGGCTAGTGCTGAATGAGAAAGTATTAATATGCCAAGATGAAGTCCATAGAAGAAACTAAAAGTTTGCATTTTAGTCTTAACTCCAATTAATGTAATACGTAATCATAACTGCAATGATAGAATGCCACGAAAGCTCCTTCTTTCAAGGAGAGCCAAATAGCTACCTCACCCATAATCAAGTACTAATGCTCTAATGCAGCCAAGTCTAAAAATGCAAGTGAGTCAAGAAACTCTTTTGGGCTATACATTTGCACGAAACTTTACAAGAAAATGACGATGAAGAGGAATCCTAGAGGATGTAAATTTACAATGGTCAGCAATTTATGTAGAGTTAGATGATGCAAGCTAGGCAGTCTTTTACTGCACACTATGTACCCACAAATTTCTTGAATGATTAGTTTAATAATAGTATAGCTAGCTATTATGCTGGGATTTACTTCTTTCTTCTCCTCATTTTCAAGGACTCATTGATATTTTCTAGCCCTCATGTAGCTATTTCTTTTTTGAAATATTTCAACTCACAGTGTTTATAACTCTCAATGCCTGAGTATTTTTATAGTGTCTCAAACATTAGGGTTCTCATGGGTATAACCCCTTTGGCAAGTGGCGATGACATCTGAAAATTTCTCCAAGGAGTCCTGAGAGATTCATTCACTCCTGGTATATGTATATTTACTTGACAAGCTCAATGCAAACAAGCTGGAAATGAAAGATTGTATTAGGTATAGCTATTACTGATCATTTTAATGCCTGCAACATAATCATCTAAAGGCATTACATTCTTCATGAGATAGACTGAATCAGTACTCATCACCCTATCAGGCCAAGCAGGAAGTCCTCTGTCGAACATTGGTTGAAAATGTGTTGGGAGTCCCACAGCCTGCTAAACTTAAAAAGGTCTTCTGATATCCAGAGGATGATAGCTACTTTCTCAAAACCTTTTCCCTCCTGCCACTCCTTCACAATAACACTTTTTTGAAATTTTTCTTTATGTGATGTTGCCTGCATCAATTGGTTGATACCTGTATGAAGTAGCTAGGTATAGAAATGTATAACTTGCTTTGCTTATAGTGCCTATGCATTCTATAATTGTAGACGCGCGCGCGCCATACACCGCGCGCACGCACCGACAACACGGATCATAGATATGAGGTCCGGTCCGGTCCGTGTTTTAGTCAGACCCGATATAAGAGGTCTTACGGGATTGGAAACGCCCAATGAACTGCACAACCGTGGCGCGTTGACAGATGCGCACGCGCATGCAGCATTAATTATATTAATCGTTGTGAAAAGAGATCAATATTCACTTCTTTCAAGGCAGTTAAAGTGATATTCTGCCCCTACAGCTCACAGAATAGTACAAGTAAGCTAAGGGGAAGGTATTGAAGAAGTGAAGAGTCAGAGAGTTGAAGTTGGAGAGTCTGAGGAAGGAAGTTATTAATTATTCATGACTTTTTTCCTTGTAATTATAACTATGAGTACCTATCATTGCTCATTATACATTAATTTTATGTGATTGATTTGAAAGAAAGGCCAGAATGACTTTTGGTATTAAAATTAGACATAAATTCATTATTATAGCTAGATAATTTTGCCCCAAAGTTATCCGCCAGTTTCTGCTCAGTTCTCCCTCATCAACATTATTGCAATACTTCCAGCTTTTGGCTGTTTGGTTTTGACACCATCCACCTCAAGAATTCGGCTCAGTCAGCTGTCCTGTGGACCCTATGGATATTAGGGGGGAAATATAGTAAGCTTGCCATCTCCATAGGGTGACTATTGTATAGAAAACGAATGCACCAATTCCATTTACTGTTCTATCCTTTCCCTGAAATAACTAATACAGTTTCAATATTGTTAATCTATTTCTTGGGAGAGGGATTACAGTTTTAACACCACTTGCAAATGCTAGAGACAATATATGTCAGCTAATACAAAAACCAACATTACTATTCCATGTAGCTAAAGTTTACATGCCTTTTGATCAGAAAATGGGCAACAGCAATTGATTCCATCAAGCGTGAGAGGGATTACAGTCCCATTAACCACTACAGTAGTATTTGTAGGAATAAACTTGAAAATCTGAGCTGAAATTTATTTCATACAGTAAATCTATGCCCTAGTGTATTATAGTATCATTGGCATAAGTCTTACCTCACGGATCTTGTCAGAACAGCAACTTTGACAAAAGTGCTATGTCATTCAGCTGTCAACGCGCCTCGGTTGTTAGTTGCTAACGAGAGCACGTGATCCGTTTCCAATCCCGTAAACCTCTTATACAGCGGTTTTCCAAAACCTTGCAACAGGAAAGTGGAAAGCGGAAGTGATTGGAGCGAACTGGTTGGTCAGATTGCTCATATCGATCATGTGACTGGCTTATGCAGTTGCAAAATTTTGGAAAACCGCTGTATCTATGATTGTATAGACTACGTAACCGGGATTGGAAACGCCCCATAGCAACAATACAACATGCGTGGTACAATCCGTAATGCGGTGCGTGGAAGAGCTGAAAAAGCCAAACGTGGAGGAATCGACCTCTCGAAGTTCAGAAGTAAGTCCATGGCATAGCTAGTAACTTCACCACCTTACTCGTGCAAAAAGCAAATTTTTTGCTGCTCGGACACCCATACCAGCCTTTTTTAGCCTGTTTTGGCTTTGTGTACCTGTATCCATATATCCAGTCGTTCCGCCAGATTCAGAATTCACGTGATCCCCGGAATTTTCAACACCCACGCATGTATCAATAATGGCTGCAGCTCAGTAGACTTAAGCGCTAGAAATTCACGTTGCTATATGAACTGCATTCATGCGCACTATCGTACAGAGCAATAATTTATGCAATGAAATTGTAACTCAGCAAATCCATAGCTCCGATTCAGATACTAATCTCTTCACCTTTTTCCGAACTCAATAAACTCCGCCTCCACTTCATCACCTAGTACCTCTGACGCCTACTCGACTCTTTCGTCGGGTTCTTTTTTATTATGGCATCCATTACCGAACATTCAGGTGCAATCCCATTCAATGTTGGACTTTAGTTTTGTGGCGGGACAAAATTAGCACCATGATTATAGACAGTATGTACCATGGCATGTTTGATAAACCACAACTACAATGATAAAATGAATAACTTTGCAACTAATTAGTATGGGTAGCTATGGCAACTGCTATGAATTCTTCTGAAGATGAATACAGGAGTGCCTTCATCTGTGTGTGTGTGTGTGTGTGTGTGTGTGTGTGGAGAGAGAGAGAGAGAGAAAGAGAGAGAGAGAGAGAGAGAGAGAGAGAGAGAGAGAGAGAGAGAGAGAGAATACATTATGGAATATCAATATTACTAAATTACATAGGAAACACTCTCTCACTTACAATGGTAAAACACCAGGGTCCATGTGGACCATGTGGCTTATGTAAGAGAAATACATACAGCTATTCCCATCCATCAGACTGGAAGGATGATACTCAGAAAAAGTTATTGGAAATTTCCACAATTCCGCTGAATGAGTAAGTTAGGGAGTACAACAAATTGAATAGTGGCTACATAATTAACTTGAAATAGCAGACCTCATTAGCTAAGATGTGTACATGTCACACACTATAGACAGTGTGCATCATTTAGAAGGCTGCTCAAAACAATTTAGCTAATAATAATGTACAGAACAGCATATTACAGATCTTGCATAGTATCTATCAATTTGTACACTCTGGTCTTGCAAGTTTTACAAAATATAGTAGACTCCCAGCCACCTTTAGGGCTGTGGAGTCACTTTAGGGAACCCTGGATATGTATTCATTAAAGTGCCCAGAACACAGGGGTGGCCTCATTTCAGGGTTCCTGGTACCATGCGATAAGCAAAGAACATCATATTAAAGACTCTTACCGTAGGTGTGTGTGCAAGGCATGCAGTGATGACATCAAAAGGCATTTAGGTACTTCACAGTACACACCAAGGTGGTTCAAAAAAGATAAAAAATGTGCAGTACCATTGTGCAACTCACAAGAACACATCACTGCCTGTAATCTATGGCGGTAGATTAGTGTCAAAATCGCTATATCTTCTTTTTTTTTCAGAGGGGAGGGGTACAATATAAGTTTCTTTAGGAGTACCAATTTTTTATAGGGACCAGGGGAAGATTAGTGTATGCTACAGAGGGGAGGGGTACTAAATTTTTTCTTTAGGGGTACTAATTTCTTATGGAGGGGTGTGCACGTATTTACATATGTAGTTTACTTTGGGGGGGGGGGGGGGGGGGGGGGGGTACAATTTTCTTATAGGGGGCGTGTATACTTACTTTAGGGGGGTCACATTTTTATCAGGGGTATATTTTTCCATTAGAGGGTACGCGCGGAAGGGACAAAGGAATATAGCAGGCCAGGGTCAAAGTTCAAACCAAGTGTGCACTAATTGAAATTGTTAGACCGCGTGAATCTCGAGAAGCTCATAGCAACACTATCAGGGCTACTAGGGATTTTCTTAATCAGGCAGTAAGGCAATTAGAGTGGGGAAGTGGTGGTCAAGCAAGAGAAAGTGAGTTTAAAATGATAGTACTCAATAATTTGTTATTTGTTTTTTATTGTTTTCCAGATCCACAAGTGTCAACCCAAGGAAACATGCCCAGCAGAACCCATGGAAATATGCCCAGCAGTTCTCATTCATTTTCAACTCCTTTATTCCACAGTCATCGTGTGGCAATTATCTGTCACTTCATTCACAGTCAACCCCTTCATCTTCTATGACATCTTTACCTTCTTACAGTCAATCTACATTAGGTAAACCTATCAATATAGGTAAATCTGTTTATATAGATAAATAGGTAACCTGTTGGTATAGATAAACCTGTTAATGTAGGTTAGTTCATCAAATGCTCATCGCTGTACCCAACGTCTATCATGGATGCAAGAGCACAAAAATTTGTTTGGAAAACAAGGCAAAAAAACTAAAAAGGTCAAGCTAAGCATGTGGGAGCATGAATTCATATGCTTAGCAAACATTGATCAAATCACTCCTCCTTCTTCATTGGATAAGGCTACTCTCATTAGAGCTGGTCTTGGACCCCGAAAACTTAGTTTATTTGAATATGGTGAAAGTTTTGAGTTCCATCAAAGCATTATGGATTCATTCCCACGATTAGCAGATGGTGGTGGTTATGAACTTCTGCGTACCAAGAAAAACACTAATCGTGAATTATGTGTTATTCCACCATCGCCACCAGGAGGGTATACTGTGGATTATCTCAAGAGCATCGTTAGCCAGGCTAAGATTTATATTCGTCCTATCCAGAAAAAACTTCCACTCTCATCTCTTGTTGATGAAGTAGACGATGTGGTAGGTATAGCTCTATATGCAACTATTATTAATTATGCAATATAATGCAGGGTAGTGCACCAACTGAAACATGTATGCAGTGTTATGCCAGCATACCAATTCATAAAATGTGACAGCATCTTTGGGAATGTTCAGCTGGGTACGAGCATTAGTAGACATTATTGCTGCAGTTCTTTTATTTTCCTGCTTGTGTATGTTATTTAGTGAAACTATTGATCAGGATCAGTCTCATTCGGTACTCTCTTATGTTTGCTTATTATTATTTTTAAATGAGCTGTGTGTAGAGCATGGATCCCCCAGTGTGCGACATCTCTGGATCTGTCTATTTCACCTAAACCTCATCAATCAGTATGCTGTTACATGTGCTAATTGCTAAAATAATATTATGACACTTTTATATGTAGAGTGTGGATCCCCCAGTGTGGACATCACCGGATCAGCCTATTCAACCACCTCAATCAGTATACTGTTACATGTGCTGATTATTTATAATATGACACTTTTATATGTAGAGTGTGGATCCCCCGGTGTGTCCATCTCCGGAACCAGTACTTAAAAAAAAAAGTTTTTTATTGCTAATATGTGACAGGCTATAGGAAAAGGGGGCACTTCACGCAAAAATTTAAAATGGAGTTATTAATACCACGCTATAGCTCATTACCTTAGAATTTCACCGATACTACGCTTGAGGCTAAATCTTAAACCACCGCGGAGCTATAAGCGCTTGAAGTGCATCACCTCAGAGAAAGATTGAATAAGCGTTTTGCAAGAAACGGCGTCTAAACATTGAACTTCCGGTCAATACCCAATGCTCCGTAAATCCTTACGTAAGTCCGTATAACGCGATGACATCATTCAATTTTTCTCACCTCGTGTAGCAGCTGTGTGGAGAAGAAGTAGACTTAGCTTTACTACGTTGTTATCTTTGAGCGCTTGGGTTATCTGAGGCATGCTAGATATGGAACAAGTTCTGAATAATGATCAGGTAAAGTTTGGGTAGATAGATGTTTGTACATCAGTAGTTTTAAAAGTACTTGTAGGTTTTATGATCCTATCTCTGCTGTATTGGTTGATTCCTGTGGAAGTGGTGTTAGCCTGAGTTGGAATCTAGACACTGGTAGGATCTGGGCTGTGTTTGACTACTGTCTTGGGGTTGAAGGAGACATAGAATTCATCCAGCACCTCCATATCTGGATCTTCTGACATATGAAGTTGGATGGCTCCTACCACAACCTCTTCCTATCTGTAGCTAGCTAAATATCTGTGTAGCTACTTTGTATTCAGTAGAAATGATCAATATGAATTTTTATTGTTGTGTGGGGAATTTCCCTTATTTCCGCGCATTATGCTCATACATCCTCCGTAATTGAAGATTGAAATTTGGGCACGTAGGATGTGAAATAAGTTCCGGGTGAGGTAGCTCACTTCAACTCGAGCGCTTGCCTACTTCAAAGCCTTCCCACTTCCTGAAATTTGGCAGAAAGTTAGATAAAGGACTGAAGATACTGTGGAGGCAAGGAAAAAGAAGTGGATAAAAATAATTTTTTTACCTAAGGCTAGTTTAAACGCGCATATCTCAAAAATTTATCTTGCGTGAAGTGCCCCCTTTTCCTAAATTGAGTCACATATATGCCATCTACTGCTACATAGAGGGATTTCCCAATGTCCCAGTCTCCATCTCCAGACTTTCCTGTAATTAAGTGGAGTAATTCCCCTACAAATCCTATTTCTCCTGTTGTACCTCCATATTCTCCTATCAGAAATGTGGGTAGGTATATATGCAATGAAATATTATTTACATCAAGAAGCTTCTTAGTATCAAACTTAGCCTTTTTGGCCTCCCTGAGCGCATCCTTCACCACAGCAGATCTGCGTACATCAATGAATGTACGAGGTATTTCTCCTTTCCATTCTTCGTCTGTCTTTGGACAAGGTTGTTCTAGTCTGCTGTTTTCTATATAGTACATCATGGCATTATATAATTTTAAAGGTGCCGAGTTTTGTTGATCTTACTGAAATAGAAGAAGACATGATGTCAAGTGCTATTAAGGAAAGTCTTAAGAACGTTCCATGCATGGGGTGAGGACTTTATTTTGTTAGCTAACATACATTAAGTTGCAAAATGTTACAGTGAACCAGAAAACCTGAAAGATGTCATCATCTTGCTTCAATGTGAGTGTGGAGTGAAGATTCCAAAGACAGACGAAGAATGGAAAGGAGAAATACCTCGTACATTCATTGATGTACGCAAATCTGCTGTGGTGAAGGATGCGCTCAGGGAGGCCAAAAAGGCTAAGTTTGATACTAAGAAGCTTCTTGATGTAAATAATATTTCATTGCATATATACATGTACACATTTCTGTAATTATCAACCATAGGTTCATTTTGTGTTTGAGCCAGCAGTTGATACTGGTGGTGTTAGCCATGAGTTTTGGCGTCTCTTTGGTGCTGGAGTCTATGAAATTTACTGTTCTGGAGACCCAGAATGTTGTGTGTTCACAAAGAACACACTCATCTATCATCTTCCATCTAAAGAATTTCAAAGCACACGGTAGTATCATGAAGGGCAATAAGCTCTAATTGTCGCATTCATACTTACCTAATGAGCTTATGATTTCCATCAATATGCCATAGGTGCTGGGGTCCACGTACATTATAACATCGCCTTCTTAGATTTCTTAATTTTCGCATAATGGAACCCTCGGGATCTACACGACTTTGTGATTCACGTACTCGATGGAATGGCACTCTTATGCCAAGAGATATCAGGTGGCCATACATTTGTCGGTTTCCCCAGTTTGGGAAATTTTGTTGTGCACCTACCACTATTTCGTCCAACTGCTCATCTGTCAATGATGCATAGGTAGCACGGATCGACAAATAGAAGGCAGTCATTCGAAGCCTAATAGTACTCACTGATACTCCAATGAGATCAGCAATCTGTGGAACAGAAAACCTACTTTCTACTAGATACTGCAATTGGTGATAAGAAATTGCAAAACGGGGTCTTCCTACAGAACCTGTGAGAATTGTTTGAGCTGGTTCTACTGGAGAAATTCCCATATCACTTGGGAAGGTCATTAGTTCCTCAACGAGCTTGCTCATGCCTCTATAAGCATTTTCTACACACTCCAGAGCACCCACTTCTGTAGTTCCATCAATTATTTCTATTGCTAGCAATTCTCTAAACATTAATTCAATCCTCCACTTATAACCTTCTGCTGTAACCAAGTCAATTCCACTTCCAGAACACTCGTCACCCAGATCAGCTATAACAGCTCGCAAGTTCTGAACAACCCAGGAGTCACCCATACTGTGGTGCAATTTAATTAGAAAATTGATCACGTGACTTTATGGTCACGCCCATGCGCCCGAGCCCTACCCCTAGCCTTCCAGAAGGGGAAAAGAAGGAAAAAAATCAATGTACGTCCCAAAAATATACCCTAGGGAAAAAAATACAACACTCCAGAAAAAGTGTACATCTCTCTCTCTCTCTCTCTCAAAAAAAGTACCCCTCCCCCTCTGGAAAACTAAGCTCCAGAAAATAAAAATTACAAAAAAAAAATATAACCTTATCAAAATAAAAGTGTACGTCCCAAAAAATATACCCCTCCAAAAAAAGAATACCCTAGGGAAAAAATACAACACCAGAAAAAGTGTACATCTCTCTCTCAGAAAAAGGACCCCTCCCCCTCTGAAAAACACACCCCCTTATCAAAATTAGTACCCCTCCCCTCTGAAAAAAACACAACCTCCTTATCAAAATTAGTACCCCTCCCCTCTGGAAAACACACCCCCAATAGTACCCCCCTCTGGAAAAAAATATATAAGGCAATTTTGACACTAATCTACCGCCATAGTAATCTCAAAGTCCCTACCGAGGTATATTTACAACTGAACATTACAACACAAAACACAGCTCCAATAAAATTATGCAATCAACATTATAACAAAGTCCATCGCCTAATCCATCAGGAAGATTATGTACATAAGTGCACTGCATGTACCAAACAAATCACTGGTGAATGCAGGCAATTTCAAGATATTGAACTTTTAAGCACATATTTAAGCAATACGCACAACATTCATCTTGATACGAATAGCAACACATTTTGTATGAAATGCTACAATTCTTTCAATTCGATCATGCAAGACACACCAAGTACCGATGCCAACTTGAAAAAATTATCGACAAATTGAGAGAGACTGAGTGCAGAGTACAGCCTATTGATTCAACCACATGCTTGGAACTTGCACTGATACAAAGCACCCTTGTTGTTGCCAACCATATATTAACTCAACATGCATGTCTTTTATCTGAAATGTATGAACATTTTAACCACCTTTATCTGAAGTATTTAAAAAATCTCTCAAATCAAACTTTTCAAAAACAGTCCAAAAAAATCCTCCACAACTACCTCATCATTACACTGAAAGAACACCTCATCTGCACAACCAAACACCAATCCACAGGTACCATTCTGTTGAGAAGAGGAGGCGATGTTCTGGCCTCACTGAGTTATGCATTGAAACAAAATACACACAGCAATCCTCCAAAAATAGTGCAAACAGATACCACAACTGAGAATTCTATTTATAACACACTAACAGACATTATTCACAAACATATCACTACTATCCTTCAAGAAGATTCAAAGTCCCCATTTGATATATCAACTCTAAACATTGATGAATGGATAGAGAAGTACGATCCGAAACTTTGGAAGATGATTGTGATGTTGACCAGAAACCAGCAAGAGAGGAAGAAATCTGAAATCGTTGAGTGCATACCACCCTTGAGAAAGTTGAGATGTTTTTACATCCTGTGCATTATACTGTACACAGTTGATAACAGGTGCAGCATGCCAATACACACACTGCTGACTGATATAGTGGAAAGCCATGGAGGAAACTCAGAACTCATAATGATTTTGAATCATTTGGGTGCAATTGCTTCTGCAGACACACACAGGAGATTTGTAAATTTTCTGATATGAAGGCCCCAGACAATAAAATGGGAACAAGTAATGACTTGTCAGAATTGCAAAGCTTCACTGGTGGAGTACATGGCAAAAAGCATCCACAACCACATCAGACCGCACCTGAGAGCAGGTCAAAGGGTATACATCAGTGGAAACAAGGAACGCACAGGATACTCCACATTTCACCATGAAAACATTCCCAATCCATGGCTGAGGAGCAATGCTCCTGAAGCTGATACCCTAGTGTGGTTACATGCTTATTCAAGACTCGGCAAAAATGTTTTATTAGTGATCTCCCCTGACACAGACACTATATTCATTGGATTACCACTACTATTCCCAGAAAAAACTTTAGTGATCTCCCCTGACACAGACACTATATTCATTGGATTATCACTACTATTCCCAGAAAAAAACAGTATTCATCAAAATTAATGCTTTGGGGAAGTCCCCCAGGTACCTTGACCTTACTGCATTGCAAAGGGCAATAAACTCAGACAGTGATCTTTCCTTAGTGCCAACTAACAAAAGATGCAAAATCATCAGATCAGTGTACGCACTGACTGGGTGTGATTTTGTATCATTCTTCAGTGGGTTTGGCAAGAAAATGCTCCTGAAAATCTTTACATTCAATTCAAGTTTTATATGTGGCACAACTTCACTACCAGGAAGTCTGGCAGAGGAAAAACCTACAGATGATGGATTCCTAGCATTTTTACGGCTAGTAGGGTCAGCCTATTTCAAGAAAGTCCGTTCTGCTTTTGATACAAAAGAGACCCCTCATTCGTACTACCTCTCTCTTATTAAGGACCCTGTAGATGCACAAACACATGAGCAATGGATAGCAGCAATTAGGGATGCTACATGGGAGAGAACATACTTTGAAGAAAGTTCAGTTGCATCTCTTGATGCACTTCGTTACCATTTCAAAAGAGGTTTATGGACAGTTAACTATTGGAGTCAGGCTATTTCTGCTGAAATGAATACATCACCAGTAACAGAATGTGGATGGGAAGTGAATGGAAGTCAACTGCAAGTGGGATTCGGCTCAAAACATAGCTGAGGTGAAGAAATGTGTTCATTACCTCTTGAAAGGTTGCAATTGTAAAAAATCACAATGCCTCAATGGAAGATGTAAGTGCTACAGCAATGACAACATTTGCAGACCAGGGTGCAACTGCACTGACTGCAAAAATATTCCTCAAGGTACATACCATTGTATACTCAGTCTATCCATTATTATGATGTTTCATTATACACAGAGAAAATTGAAACTGAAATTATAACTATGGCCGACATATTGGACAATACTTCACCAAATTTCTTCTCCATAATAGCTAGCCTATTCACAGTGAATTGTATGTAATGATTCTCTTATACTTGCCTCATATACTTGCTCAAATCTGTCACTCAGAGAGGTCCAATCTCTGCCACCACAGATTATCTGGATCCGATTATCTATGCTGCCACACTGTACCCTACACAAGCCAAAAAAATACACCGTTTCAGGCATCCTATTGCAGCAAGGAAAAGTCTGTCTGGAACTATATTTATTCAAACAATACTTCAGGGCAAGCTCACTCAAAGAGCAAGCTGGCTAAGCCGTAAATTCTGGCTGGATAAAATGAGCACAAGTATCCCATACCAACTTACCACGTGGTCCATCTTTATATCTCTCTCCATCCAGCTTCTGGTAAATGATATCCACTAACATTTATCATGTACTTATTCTATCATAGTTCCTTTTAAATGTGTGGTAGTTTAAGAGTCTTCTTGGCCTCTAACAGAAAGTTATAGGAGATAGAAAACAGAGTCAAAATCGCGCCATTTTGAAAAAAATTTTTCCAGTTGATTTCAGCGTTTTGTATTAATATTACGGTCAATACGAAATTGATGACGTCACGGAACGTGGCGGAACGACTGTCTCTTACATGAAAGAGTAAATATTCAGAGTTTAGTGTACACTCTACTTCATGCCCTCATACCTAAATGTAGTGAACTTTGCATGTATTCAAGAGTTTCAGCCAATAGTTCACATTTGCAGGGTGTGTCTTTGCATACCTTTTTTGAAAAAGTGAAGTTATTTCTAGTGACCCCAATTTATATTCATAACAAGTAGTTATTCCTTCATGCCCTCCACCTATGCTTTCCAAATGTATGCATTCCCTTGCCAAGAAAAAGCTCAATGATTAGAGTACATTAATTTTTAATATTATATTCCTCAGGGATGATCAACTGAGAGGGAGGCTTCAATATCTTCACTCATAGTTCGGGCAGAGAACAAGGTGCAGAGGTGAAGAAGAACCTGAAAGAAATCAATGGCTGCACACTTAATACCTAAATTTGATAGTTATTGTTTTTTTTTCTTATTGTATTAATTAATGCAGGCATGCGCAATAAGGAGTGGCCGGGCAGTTTATATTGCGTTTCCAATCCCGGTTGGCTAGGGCTAGAGATAGTCTCGTGAAGGGTCTGGTTCACGAGCTAGGCTAGAGAATGGCTGATTCGATGAAATTGGGAGTGATACTAATTTCCATCTTTGTTCTAGTTTCTGCTCGTGATTCGAGTCTTCAAGACTGCGATAGCAAATTGAGTGTGTTAGAGACTGCCTTGTATGAAACTGGAAACAATCCACTTCAACTCAATAGAATCTTCTTCCCACCTCATAGAGCGAAATCGAGATTCATTAGAATTATCTATTCGTTCCAGAACGAAACTGGTAAACTGGATGGCTGCAATGTCAGCTATATATGGGCCATTGGAGGATTTCTACTAATGCAACCTCCGACGATCTTTCAGTTTACATCATTGTTTTTCAATTATCCTAACAATGATCTGAAAGAACTTCATCTGCAGCTACCTTACGAGTGTAGACCTCTTATAATTACCTCCAGTAGCAACTGCTCATGTTTTGGTGATGATACTGACCTCATGCTAAATATTGTGACTCAGCAGGTTAGTATAATATTGATATGATCCCCCCCTTTTTTTCCATGCACAGCAGCTGCAAAGGGATCAGGCAATTAGTGGTGTCTATATATTATAATGTAGCAGGCAATTTCAAAATGCAACCTTCCTGATAGGCTCGATTCATTTGTGCTTCAAATCTTTTTTTTTTATGTACTTAAGTGGCAGGCAGCTGCATGCATGGAGTGCCTGAGGTGGTTTCTTGCTATACTGTGATAGTGCCTATAGCTACCTACCAAGGATGAGTCACATATGGACAACTACATGCACTGTAAAAACCAAAGGAATATGTTCCCTGTAAACAGTATATATGTAGTTTGTTTAGGCCACTATTTATAGAATCCTAGTTTCCTGTCCAAGAAAATATCCACAAGTGCTGCGGGCGGGCGGTTATTATAATTATTCTATTACTGCTTCGTTGTTTGTCTCAAGGGTCCTGTCTTCATCATTCACTAGTCTCGCGGCCCACGAGACTAGTCATTCACCACGGGCTTTCCCAAAAAGAGCTGCATGTGAAGCCAAATGTGCGCGCTCTACTGCGCGCATGAGCAATGGCAGGCGCTATAGGCAGTAATAATTTTTGATGCGGTGACATTTTCAATACGCGGGCGGTGGACAGGAAACAATCATTCTATTAATAGTGGCCTTACAGAGAGAGATATGCAATATACATGCACTTTCATTTTTAGAGTGTATGGTTTATGGCAGTGACTGGGCAAGCATATTAAAACATTTAGCTTATTTGAGTAAGTGGGGAATAACTCAATCGGTGCATTTAAGGTAATAATATAGGAGCATTGTGGAATAGAATAACAAAATCTTGAGCATATAGTCTATGTACATATAAGCCTAGACTGTATCAACTCCTGTGGATTTTCCAAGAATAAATGATGGCCAATATTACAGCAGATTGCAGTAACCTGGCAAATACTACAGCAGATTGCAGTGACCTTGCTTGTGGCTGTTAACTTTTGGAGAAAGAAGTTATTTGCGATGTGTGCATTACTGAGCTGGGAAGTCTTAATTATGCGGTGAACACACCACCTAAACACAGGAAATACTAATACACGTTTCCAAATCATCCATTCCTCGTGCTATGGTGGGCAAGATGGTTTGGCAAGAATCGAGTACAAATTATTAAAAAGCACAATCTAATCATAGGAGAAAAAGTTACCCTTGAGAGTGGATGACGAAATGGATGCACCTGGAGTGAAGTGTACAGGAATAGGCTGAGAGAGTAAAGGATAGGTACATTCCTCCACCATTCCAGTGGAACGGTCCACTGATTCATAAAAGCCCCTTGCAACATGATATCCAGAACAGCAAAACAAAAATTTACATAGCCTCCTTTCAAGTAGCCCAACTTCAAAGCCATTTGAAAGGGGGCTATATAAATTTGAGTTTTGCTGTTCTGGATTTCATGTTGCAAGATCACTGCAATCTGCTGTATCCATGCAGCCCTGAACAAAAAATAAACTATAATGATCAACAAATATATAGCGGCCTTATGATTGTCTTCCATGTACTTCATCAGTAGCTAGCGAGTAATCAATTTTCCCATCTTCTATAATATTATTAGACTCACTTTCACCATGTAAAATCTTATAAAACACACTCTCTATGATTGGACTGATTAATGAATATCGAGCAACTGCTCAACTGTAACATCAGTAATGTGCACAGTTGATGCAACTTCAAAATTATTTATATCTATGGGGAAGGGCTAGCTTACTTGCTTGTCCAATATGACCACAATTTTATCCTGCCTTTATCATGTTATCCCTTATTAATATATCCTATACAGATAACTACTTATACCAAATTTAATACACCAGGAAATTTGGAACGAGAAAATAACTATGCAAAGGCTGTCTGTGCTTCTAAACTCCAGAAGAGATATTACAACAGCAAAGAAGGCAGGATTGTTTACACACTGATATGTCTGTCGATATTATTTCCATTCTTTGTAATAATACTATGCTTATTCACATTTAAAAAAGCCAGTGAAGTAGTTCATTCACTTTCTAAACCTTCGAAACATGAAACGACAGTGGCTATGTCTTTGATTGGAGTGTATATTTCACTTACTATATATATCATGGATATCATTGCTTGTCATAGTGCAGTCACTGCAAATCATGAATATAGAGATGATATCGACGATTCTTCTTTAAATGTGAGGTTGACGATTGGAACTCTCATATGTGACACCATATTTCTTGTGCCTTTGATCTTTGGTTTGTTTCATGCTTTTTGCATCAGTGGTATGGAAATGTGTGGTAAAGAACACAAGTGTAACCGAATTCTGTCGAAATATAATAGGGTGATCAAGATTCTGTCCAAAGTGAAAGAAGATACCTCAAGAGACAATGACAACGATAATAATAATATGGTTATTTTCCTTTGCATATTAGTGTCACCACTATTGTGCATCTCTTCGCATGTTGGCTTCATATTGATGGCATGGCTGACAGAACCATCAAAGAGCACAACAGTATTCATTCTCTACTACTTTGTCTTTGTGTACTTGTTCTTGATATTCAGAGAATGCTATCGCTTTTATTCAGATCTCCATTTCTCATGGACATTTAAGAAGAAATATAATACTATAGAGTATTCTACAGGTATAAAGTTGGAAGAGTTAACTAAGGACCATGATGCATCTTCTGGCGTTACCGATAGTGCAACGAAGTCACCCGTACCCAGAAAGGAGCAGTCCAAGGACCAAGGTGAATCTCCACGTGGTAACAGTCGTGTGTCACTAATAAAGAAAAAGGAGCAGAATGACATGATTAATGTACAGGCCTTCTGCCTCATACTGCTGGTTCACTCTATTTTCATTGTTGGTGTACCAATAATGATAGCCCTGGCTTTTATTCTCGTGCCTCTGGAAACTGCAGGATTAGTGACATATATATTCCAACTGTTCCAGCTATTAGTGGTTTTGATCTCAACCATTTTCATATATCAGCTTTTCTCTACTCAAAAGTTTAACATCGATAAATTCTTGAAAGTCTTTCGTAAAAAATATGAAGAAAACGAAAATGATAGTGCTGCTGAGAGTGCTGATTCAGCTGATAAAAAGACGAGCGAGAAAACAAATGAGAAAGGCAAGAAACCTGATGATACTGAAAAGGTAGGAGACATTGCAGCACAGTTTATCAAAAAATACTTTGCTGAACGGGTTGTGAGAGCAGCTATTAATGCCGATGGTGCTTCCTCTTAGTTAACTATGTAGTAACCTTGGATTGAACTGTATAGAGTGTGCATGTTTTGTGTATATCAAGTAGCTACACTTTTAGCAGTTTGTTGTCAGTAGTGACATTAATCTTTAGTTTGCTGATGCATCTTTTTTATCATTTAATAACAGACTGTGGTAGGTAGTTATTCTGTGGTGATTTATGTGCAACTAGTTATTTTATTTACTGCTACGTTTTGGACCTTGTACCTAAAGATTGTATCTTATTAACACAAAAATATGTTCCTAAGACAACCCACCAAACTGACCTGTGAATAGCTAGCTACATCATATGGCAGCAGTAGCTGGAGATTCTTCTAGCATTCATAGTAAAGGGATCTTTCACAATAGGTGGCATACAGCTATGCAGTCAAGTCTATCTCCCTAGGTAGGTCATGCAATTTCTGTCTATCTACACAATAAAAGAGTACGGTGACTTCCAAATAAGAAATACACTGGAGACAGCCATTGTGTCCCTGTGGCTGTGGAGAGGTTGTCCTCTCCAAGACATGTTAGAGGTGGTTGAAGAAAGCAAACACTTAAATTGGGACCTTGAAGACTGACCTTTGTAGAACACTTGGGACCTTGAAGGCTGACTTTTGTATAGAGGTTTTGTATTGTGTCTTCTTCTCAGATGGTTTTTCATGTTTGTGTTCTTTTTGTTTTGTGTGTGTCCATAATAGCTAGCGCATGTGATTTAATAGGGCTACCGCATTCATTTAAAAATAAATTATTTTTATTATTAGGATGCACTCTATCCCTCATTGCTTACTATCAGGATAGAGCACTTCCTACTCCAGCTATGCTAGAGGATGTATTATAAGGGTGACTGAGCCAACAAGAATGTATGATATGACATTTAAATAAAAAGTATAGTTATTATACTAGTGGAGCTGAGCAGTTGTTGCTACATAAATGGACTTTCTTTTCAGAAACTCTCCATACCTCATAACTGCATATCTATAATAAAAAATGATCACATAATAATGCTGGATATTATACTCACCATCTATCTTGACTTATCAACGCTATAAATATTGGATTCAGGACTTTCTCCTAGCTACATAGCTAGACATAGCTAGCTATTGCTGTTACTGAGTTTATTTCATAGACAACAGCTAGGTGGGTGGGTGGGTGGGTAGGTAAAATTTTATGCAATAAAATCTTCGAATAAAGTTGTCCCTTGTATCCTCTCTTGGAGATAAAATGTATTAGACCTTTGATGATAAAATTGTGTAAGAGGGAGGGAGGGAGAGAGGTTTCACTGAAGTCTTATAATGATAAAAATAAAGGCTATCCCATTCATTATTTCAGGGACAATCATAACAGTCTGGCACAGGACAGGAAAAATCAGTTTGACCAGCCATCTTCCTGTTGGTCTTACACATCACAAAAGAAAGAAGTACAGAAGATTGCAGGATGTTTGCAACATGAAATACATAGATAGCTCTTAAAGTGCTTGAGGTCATTAAGCAATGCAATAGTATATGCAGTAACAGAGTATTGAGTCAATACATATTTTGAAGGCAGTGAGCTGTTCAGATTTTACATTTTGGTGCAATCATTCTGCAATTTTCAATCCAATATCAGGTCAGCTGTAAATGGCCCTGTATTATGTATTATGGTGTACTGTTAAGCTGTATTCACTTACTGCATGTAGTCAAAATCAATGGTTGAGTATATGGTCTGCACTAGTGCCCACACACCCCACATCAGATGAGACACCTATATACAACGTAAAGTGGAAAGAGTCCACTGGAATGATCATAATGGTATACCACTACTTCATAGTGGAATATTTTTGTGGTAATAATTAGATAGGAACTTCTTGGGACTAAGAATTTTGTCTACTATAAAAGAGATAGGTCTTCAAAAAGTCCTTTATTAGAAGATAATCATTCAGTGTCCTTGGAAATTTCATTGTATTCTCAGAACTGAAGGGGTGAGGGATTGTCATGAGTGTTGAAAAACCATGGACTACTCCTCACCATTGCAAACTTATTGACTTCTTCATAAAGAGATTTGACATGGTCCTCTGATACAGATTCATCTCCTTCCCCTGTGCAATCAGAACAATGGTAACCCTATTAGCAATTATACCATTCAGTATTCCTTCTTCCTCTGACTGATCATAAGTGTTTGTGTGCTTGCTTCTGTATTTTGGGGTACTTAGAAAGCCCCTCCACCTGTTAGTCCCCTCCTACCTTTTAGTTTTGCTCTTTCCAACAGGTAGATCCGAATCCACCTCATCTGGAAAACTTGGTCAGGATAGAGGTCAAAGTTCACTTCTTCAACTCCTACATTGAAGTTTGAGCTGAAACACCCTCTCACCATGCATCCTTAAAGTGCTATCATTGTCTTCGTTTCACTAGCTAATAATTATGTGGATAGCTGCTTACCCCAAGGGGACTCTGTCACTACTACATTCATTCTGCCCCATGGGACCCTGTCACTACTACATTCATTCTGCCCCACGGGACCCTGTCACTACTGTACGTATCCTCTTTCTAACTACCCCCAGGCAGGGAACACTGTCACTAACCTGCAAACTCACAGAAGTGGTTTGCAATATCGTAGGCCAGGTAGTTAGGACCACCATACTCATAATCCACCAGTCCCACTTCACCTAGATCATTATAATGTGTAAAGTCAACCAGCTAGATGTAATGCTATCATATTAATTGGGAGACAGTTAAAAGCAGGAAATATGGAATAAAAGATATCAGATTTCTTAACACCAATTATTATTCTCTGTATCCACCTACATTAGTGCTATAGCAAGCCCCTCCCCCTCTCCAGGTGAACTTTCTTACCTGTTTTATCGTCAATGATGAAGTTAGCTATGAGGGTGTCGTTGTGACAGAAGACGATGGGAGAGTTACATGTCGATGTCAGGGCTTTGGCCCACTCTATCTCTCTCTCCAATAACTCCTTAGACCCCATCACTTCCGCAAAACTGCACATAATACATATTGGATAAGGGGTCAATGTTCCCAAAACCCATATTATTGGGTAAAGGGTCGATATAATAAAAACTCTGTAGAGTGTATTTGCTAGGTGGGTAAAGGTCATCATGATAATGTGAACCTTTTACCTTACCATTTCTGCTTTGCTGGGTCTTCATATTGTTCTGGAATATCAGTCAAAATCTTATAAACCTATTAGCAGTTAGAAAAATGTGCGCATGAATCAGCAATAATATCACTTCCTGGATATACATATCATGTTACTTCCTGGATACATAAATTCCTAGTATTGGGGCGAGGCCTATGGTATTTCATCCAATAGTTCATTTGTAATCATTACCTTTTCCCAAGCAGGCCTCCTGCCTTGGAAGTGGTGTGGTATATCCACATGGTGCAGTCGTGCCATCAACTTAGCTATCTTCCCACTCACCACCTCCTCCCTCACCTCAGCCACGCCCATTTGTCTCCCAGGAAGAAACCCATAACACAAACCATTCTTGAGCTGTGCATAGAGAGGTGGACAAAGCCCAACTTTGTGTAGTGTCAGAATGCAAATAATCTCATCCGTCCGATCGATAAGCCTCTCAGTTCCCATCCCGTTCACTCGAAGAAGAACGACATCTTCACGTGATTCTCTCAAGCCTTTCTCCTTCTGATATATAGCCACTAACATATTGGTGATACCTGTATCGAATATCTTGCTCTCTAACTCCACACCAACCCATTCTGGCTTGACAAATCCCAACAAGTGCTTATTGAAATCCTCCATATACGAATTCACTCCAATCTCTACATCATCAAGATAAAGCCAACTTTTTTCAGCTACTCCATTACCGCTCGCTTCCATCTTCTCATCGGTAACTTCTCTCTCTCTCTCTCTCTCTCTCTCTCTCACTTTCTTCTCCGATAAGTAGGCGGGGCTTTTGAATAATAAAAAGCTATTGCGCATCGATCCTGCCGAAACGCGATGCGCAATAAGATTTTGCGGTTTTTATCAGCTTCCCGCATAACAGCAAAGTGTGAATTGCCACTATTTTTGATATTTCTGTAGAATTAGAATCGGCTGCAAAGATTATGTTTTATAGCAAAAATTAGTAGCTTAGTAGCAGGATAAACAAGAACTGATGCTGAAAGCGTTGCCAATAGCCACGAGCAACTCTATCACTGGCAAAGGCATCATGACGTTGGGCCAGGAGAGAAAGAAAGCTACTTCTTCCAACTTGACTACACTCTTCAAGGCAGAGAAAGATGCTTCTCCTGAAAAAGCAGCCAGTTCGCATCCAGCTGGAAAACCCAAGACATTACTAAATTGTAATTGTACGGAATTGAAGCGTTCGAGTTTGACAGTATCGCATTCAGTACAGCTACTACTCACAAGTTACCGAGAGATTTTGGTTCTCAAGAGACCAGGTGATAAATCCCACACACAGTCGGTTCTAAGAAGACATTCTATTGATACTGAAGTGATCAGGGAACATCCAATCCTTCCAAACGCTTTGCTTGTGGAGATTCCTCATACAATGCTTAGTTATGTTTACCAGCTCGATAAAGAAAAAACTTTGAGAAGTTGGTTGGATAAGATTGCAAATTTCAAGAAAGAAGGTATGATGGTAACAGATGGTGCACTGATGAGAATAAGTGACAAAAAGCAGAAGAAATCACATACTCTTCCAACTCGCAAGCTTTCACGGCCGCAATCTCTGATTGATACTCCAGCAAAACCTGTAAAGAAAGCCCAACATGCCTCTCAGGAGCGTCCTCCAAGTGCTAGCTTCATCTCAAATTCATACCGCACTCATGGACCGACTAGCCCTGTCACTCAAGTCAGAAGTCTTCTCAAAAGCAAAAACTCCCGCAAAGATATGGTATTCGAAAGAATTAATTCAAATCACAATAACAAAACCAGCACAATATCAGCTCCTGGAAATTTCGTCACTGCAGATACCAGCAGTGAAAGGTTGATGCAAGATCGTAATGCAGAACTCACCTCCAGCCTCCCTCCTCCATCAGTTGCATCACCAGTGGCCAAAGTCAGCAGTTCTTCTGAAGATTCTACCGTCCAGATTATGAGATCTGATGATAATGATAAGGAAGAAAGCTTTGAGGTCGTTAGCCTAGCCTCAGACAGTGGCATGATTTCTCCGTGCAGTTCAATATACCTCAGCAGGAATAGTTCTGCACGTTCCTCCGACAAGAGCCTAGGGGAGTGTGGGGTATTCCCTAGAGCATCCATTTCCACCAGTAGCTGCAGGAACAGCTCTAGATCGTCATCTGGTGAAATTCCTCATGGTGGCACCATGTCTGCCGATTCATCAAGAGAACATCTCACTTTGAATCTCTCTGAGAAGAAACATCGTCATCTGTTCCGAAGGGCAAGTGAACAGTTTACAGGTTTGTTGAAAATGCAATCTATGAGAGAGAAGGATTCGAGAAAACATATTTATGTGAAAAAACCGAGCTCATCCACTTCCGAACTTGATTCACTTCTCTTCAGTGAAAGGACTTTAGATGATGTTATCAAAAATGAAGTGGTCTATCCCCGTAGGAAGCTGACTCCCACGTCACCTATTGCCACTCCCACCTCTCCAGTTGCGTCCTCTCGTGATCTCTCTCCTGATCCTTCACCGTCTCATTCTCAGAAATCAGGAACCGAAAATCCAGATGAGTTTGTTGTGTCTCGATTCCATCACACTCAGATTCGGAACCGGATATGGAAACGCTCGCCAAGATTGCAGAGGAATTTGTCGGTCCATGAGGGAGAGAGTCAATCCAAGGAAGAAGATGTTGTTAGTGTCAGTGGGCAGTATAATCGTTCAGTGAGTGAGAGTCCCACGGCGGCCACAGGACGTCTCCTCCAGTCCGTGGAGATTATAAGGTGAGCTCATGTTCTGATTCAGTTACAGTTGCTGACCACCCTGTAACGAGAGTGAAAACTTGTACAATATCACATCTCCATGGACCACTCCACCATGTCCTATTTCAGTTCAGTTACTGTAACAGTCGTTCCTGTCCAATATCAGACCACCCTGTAATGATATTAAGGCCACTCCACCATGTCCCAATAGCACCTATTTCAGAGACCACCCATAGTAAGCAGGTCTCACTGTATTAGCTAGTAATAATATTATGATCTCTCTTAGTAACTGTGTGTTTCTTCAAAGAAAGAGAGAGAGAGAGAGAGAGAGAGAGAGAGAGAGAGAGAGAGAGAGAGAGAGAGATTCTGTTCGATTAAAATTACACATTATAGTAGAAGGTCCTTTAGATCATGACCTTAACCTCTGAGGTGTCTGATACGCAAACTTTACATAAGAGAGTAAATATAACAACTACATGGTAGCCAACTCTTTGATGTGGTTTGATTATTGGGTACAAGATTGTTTGTTTCAGCACCTTTTTTGCAACAAGCCTAGAGCACACTAAACCTCAGTTTATACTGGAACTGTTGTAGTGGAATAATGGACTGTGGCTTGGGTGATCTACTTTCTCAGTTGCAAAGGTGATGAAACAAGCTGTAATAATATTGTATAAGATTGTCTAGTTCTTTTGGAGCCAATGTCCTCAACTATCATGACACGACAGTGATACCAGTTTTTTGTGCTGTTATGGTCAGAATGTATTAAGTGAATTGCCACATGCCCTTACTGCAGCCAGTAGTTTCATGGTGAGATAACACATCACTGAGTGTTTTGTTTGTAGTTTACTCTTTGAATAAAAGTGTGTCTATTGGATATTGAGGTATCTAGCATACCTCTGGTGACATACCTCTGGTGACATACCTCTGGTGACTTGGTTATATGTACACATGATATCGAAGCAAGTTATGCTGCATAAATCAGCTACTTCAATCTGTTCATCAGAGCTGAATGTAAGCATTTCACAAGGATTTGGGATATCTGGATGTTTGGAGGTTGTTTATAGTAAGATTGTTGGCGGTTGTTTATTGAGGTCATTAGAAGTTTTATTTATGGAGGTCAATTTTTTAGACATTCAAGTTCTATTATTGTTATGAGTAACTTCCATTGCATTGTGGGCATCCTGTAGAACCCAATAACAAAATTATCAATGAGATTAGCAAAATACATTTATGGGCTTATGGTACTTGTTAATGTGATTGCATAATGTTATCAACCTGGTCTGGCTTTCTGTGATTGCAAATAATATTATCAGGTCTGACCTTACGTTGTAGGGGACCAATACTTTAAGATTTAATTTAACTAGTTTATGGATAGTTTACAGATAGTTTACTGTGCATGTGCACAGCTCCTCTGTATGATCAGGATATGCATGCAAGGTATGTCATAGAGACGCTAGTGAGTGGTTTACTCTCCACAGCAATTATAACAAAAGACTACTAACTATGCTCATTTGCAAAGTGGTCATCATCTTACAGAGTGTGTCATGATAGTGCATTCATGCTTTGATCTGCATGAATGTGTTTGTCAGTAACAATGGTTGTACTTTGTTAGTGGTTGATGAAAATGCAGGCTTAGCTTAGCTATGTGTACGTACAGTGTTGAGGATACTTGAAGGTTTATGTGCAGTGTTGAGGATCCTTTGAAGGTTTGTGTGCAAGTGTTTAGGTTTGCTGGAGATATTTGTGTGCAGTATGCTGAGGACACTAATGGAAGTGGTGGGGGTGGCCAGTTTATATAATGTCAGCATCTTATTCGGTTCTTCAAACTTTTTGTATACTAGCTAATCATTGTAAATACTTTGCCAGTTCCTTCTAAAACTAATCATCAAAGTAGACACTTAAGGACCTGATTAAAGAGGTGTCCTGGTATGAGAAAGGTGTCCTGATTAGAGAGGTATGTATCTTGAGGCAAATGTATTATGTGTCCTTTAATTTCTTAAACCACCTGCATTTAGGGGTTCCACTCTTCCCCTGCCCCTCCCCCTCACCCCCTGCCCCTCACCCTCACCCCTGCCCCTCACCCTGCCCCTCACCCTCACCCCCTGCCCCTCCCTATCACTCCTACCCATGAGAAAGGACAGTCCATTGACCACACCCGACTTCATGCCCGTTCCCCCTATCCCCGGCCTTTACTCCTACCCATGAGAAAGGATGGTCCATTGACCACACCCAACTGCATACCTCTCCCCCTTGTCCCCCTACCCCTTTAATTATGGTCCATTGACCACACCCAACTGCCCAGAGAATTAAGCAAATATGCGCAAACAAGTCAGTTGTGTCTGGCATGATCCACATCTCATTCTTTGTGGGAGAATTATCGTGCACAGAAAAATGTTATTAGTTTACCTTTTCCATCTATAACAGCTCTAACAGCTGGTAAATAACCAAGTGGACAGCCACACCCACTTTGTAGGTTCTCAAAAACAACTACCGTTGTCATAGCAGTGGCCCAACCTGGTTACTTAAACCATATGTACAGACTATACTGTGGTGCCTACCACCATTGATGATTTGGATCGATTGTCATCTCCAGTTTGTGCATAGTCCATAGTCTGTTCAATCGCTGGTTATTGAATTCAAAGTTATTGTACACTTGGTAACCTTATACCCAATCATCCTTCTCATGCAGGCTCTGCACTCATCAATCACTCGGTAGCCTATAATTCAATGTGGTAGCTATGACACTGTTAATATACCTCGTATAGCCATCCAGTAATTCAGTAAGGAATACAACTGTATCATGCCAATGTAAGGATGACAACCTCCCTTTGCAGTTACAGCTTTTCTTGGATTGATACTTGACAAGTACAGTGGCTGACCCCTAGGCTAAGCTTGACAAGTACAGTGGCTGACCCCCCTAGGCTAAGCTTGACAAGTACAGTGGCTGACCCCCCTAGGCTAAGCTTGACAAGTACAGTGGCTGACCCCCCTAGGCTAAGCTTTATAAATGTGCAAACTCAGTTATGGGATTTCAACTGGCAGCAGGCTAGGATCTAAATCTCTGCATGCATCATTCTGTAGCTACACAAAGCATTTTGTGTGTGTGTGTGTGTGTGTGTGTGTGTGTGTGTATGCAGCATAGAAGACTTTCGTAATGTGTACTTTGCAGCCCTCAGGCTATGTCCCTATATTGTTTGAATAATGTGACTGGTGATATATAAAGGATTAATAATTCCAACAATTTGAATAATGTTATCACCATTAGCATAGCAATGACCATAATGGGTTCCTCTAATTCCTTCAAAGTGTCTCCCTCAGAATCCAGTCTCCTCTATTTGTTACTCCCTACGGTTTCCTGTGGCAACCAAGTGAAAGTCCAAGTGGAGGGTGGTACTGATGGCTTCCTGATTGTAAGGATGTTGTAGACATTGTAAGGGTGTTGTAGATGGCTGCTCCATTGTATGTGGTGGGGTTGATTACTCCGTTGTGAGTATGTGGTCATCTTTAATCTCATTCTACTGACACAATCCTTCAGAGTACATGATGATCCCTTCTCCAATAAATCTCACTTAATTCTTCTCCAAAAAGGAGTGCATTCTCCAATTAAGAGTATATCTCTCCATTTAAGAATACAAATTGTGTTACTGATAGTAGGAAATTCTAAGTCCAACTCTATGACTCCTTATGGGTGGTATGTTTCCTTGGTCTTGAATGGTCCCATCATAGTCACAGAGAGAATTCTATACTAACTCCATGATGTGATGTAAGTAATGAGGTGTAACGACACACCTCCCCAGCCTTAACAGTAAGGTCCCTACGTTTGTCTTGTCCCACACATGTCAGCACAGGAAAGGGCAACTTGGGCACGAAGGAAACATGTCTGCGTGTCCTTTGGTTAGCAGGAGACGTATTAATGCGTCCATTGGTTAGCAGAAGATGTATTAAATGTGTCGGTGCTTATGCTCCAAAGTGCACCTTATTCAATAAAAAAGTGAAAATTAACTCAATTGAAATGTTTATCATTCTGTGCCCATGATAGAAGCATACATGGGACACTCCAAAACAGGGACAGTCTATTGTTTTATACTCGGCCTCCAAAAGAGGACAACCTCTCTACAAAGGGGTCTCAAGTGTCCATTATTTGGAGGTTTCACTGTATGCAGAGAAACTTTTAAAATCATTATTTTGCTGGCCAGCGTATAATTTCTAAAGAGAGAACAAACTCTCACTATTTTGGATAGTATCTTCCAAAAAGCTTGTCAATTATCAATGTTATTCAGAGTATAATAATTTAAGACTGTGGACTGTTCACACCTTATTTTCAAGCTTTGGTTCACTGCTAAGTTCCCTTTTGGTGACTGCCATTTGGGCATGTATATTCACATGATTAAAAACTAGGAATGTTTCCATGGTTTCATTCTGAGCATGCTCATAATGTCATGTATAGTACGTAGTTTCCTCCAGCAGTGCTGCGTTGGTACCAGGTACCTGATGAAGCCAACATTCCCTTAATAACATGGTCACGTACATTTATACACATCAGTTCTTGTCAGCATAATTATTGTGTCGGTGTACATGGAGTGCATCAAGTGAAGCAACTTAAATTTTATTTATTTATTTATTTATTTATTAGATCGTGTGAAATTTCATTGGGTCAAATGATTTTGCAAAAATTGAAGTGAAATCAATTCCCTTGTGTTAGTACATGAAATCCATGGGTTGGGGGGCATGCCCTCAGACCTGCCCCCCCCCCCCCCCCTCCCCCAATATATTATATGGCCTTCATATGCCTTTGAAATCATCCCGAAGTGATTTGAACAGCATTCCTCCATGTAACCTAAACTGAACAGTGTTCATATCTCTATTTATTTCCTGTGATACTTCTTGTGATACTTCCTGTGATTTGTTTTTCACTTCCTGTAAAGGATTGCATAATTAAGACATCTTCCGTGGCTTCCTCCATGGCTTCCTCTAATTGTTTAATGGAGTGAATGGTTAAAACAAAGACCACATGACCACCACAGCTATCACAGGTATAGTCTTCTGCCCCTTAGTAACTAAAAAAAAAAAAAAAAAGAGTCTGCTGCTTCATCTGGAGAGAGATAAGTTATGGTGTGACCTCAAGAGCATTCCTGAGGTATGGATGACCAAATAAGTGATGCTGCACTGCATGCAGACACTTTTGAGACATAATTAGAAGTATCCTGAAAGGTGTTCTGATTAGAACTGTCCTGATTAGAAGTGTCCTGATTAGAGAGGTGTCCTGATTAGAGAGGTATCCTGATTAGAGAGGTGTCCTGATTAGAGAGGTGTCCTGATTAGAGAGGTGTCCTGATTAGAGAGGTGTCCTGATTAGAGAGGTGTCCTCATATCAATGTGAATAGATGTTGGGTCACAGGGGGGAAGAAATATCCTATCTTCGATAGTGTCATGCAATTTTCATTGACTCAGAAGGGGTATTGTAGTGGTTATAGGTGATGACAAGGTGTGAATGAGTCAAGTATGAATGGAGTCACTTGTCTCAATAGTTGAATCTTTTAACTTATAAAAGCTCTTCCATTTACAGCATTATCCGCAAACAGTGTAACTTTACTCTCGATCCTCAAGAGAAAGAAGATCGAACCTTGTCTTTAGGTTCTTTAGTGCTGAACAATAGAGATCTATTGGTGTATGAAAGGTGTCTGAATGGTGGCGAGGTGACCTTAGCTAGATTGCCCAAGGTGGTTTCATTGGATAAACAGGTTATGTATATCAAGTCCCTAAGTGGTGTGATCGGGTTTCAATAGTCTCTCCACAAAGTACAATCTCTCCTCATCATAATGAGAGTGGAGGAGAGGAGAAGAGAGGAGGAGAGGAGAGGAGAGGAGAGGAGAGAGAGAGAGAGAGAGAGAGAGAGAGAGAGAGAGAGAGAGAGAGAGAGAGAGAGAGAGAGAGAGAGAGATCAAGGCAGTAATTAACAATTGCATTAATTCAGTGAAAGTTCTGTTGGGGTCACTTGACACTTTCAGCATGATTTCGTATACATTGCACTGGGTTGCATGACACCCTTTAGGCACAGAGGGAGGATCAGGTTGCCTTGTTTGTTGGGGGTGGTATTACGAGAGATTAGAATGATTGGAAAGAGCATACGAGAAGCCAAAGTGACCACTCAAGGAACTGAAAACTGCTCGTAAATAAGTCATTAATTAGGCCTCGTTAAGTTAACTCATTAAGACCAGCTCTTCCCTAATTCACTCAAGTCTTCAGTAGTAAAGAGAGATGCCTAAATGTTACATTATTAGATAAAGGAAAGTGCATGCTCTTATCAAGATACCAACTTGAGGAGTAAATCCCTTTAATCAAGTGCTAAGTATAATTGGCATGTGTCATGACATGTGTGGAGCATGATTTTGAAACCCGAGGTGATGTGGAGCTGCTGTTAACTGGTGGAAGTGTTGATAATTTTCCTTTGAAGTCTTAAAAGGACCAGTAAGGGGAAAAAGAACTTCTTGTCATTATAAAGAAGCTAGCCTCTAGGAGTCTGAGGTCATGACCTTAATTTTCATTTTCGGAAAACTCGTGGCAGGTGTACAAATTTGAGGTGATTGCTGGTAATTACGACCCCAAGGCATAATTGTGGCCATCCATTGGATAATACCCAAGCTGACACCTGATGCAGTCATGCGTTGTTAGTAGATCTCTCATGACAATTCCCCTCTCTATTGACATGGCATTTCATGTTAATTAATGATGTGTGGAGCAAGAAAATAAACAAAGTTTTGATCCTCCATACTGGGAACCTTATAATACCTAGAATTTCAGACAAACATTTCCTTTCTAAAAATAAGTTTTCTTTGCCATATTTATTTAGCTCCCAGGACTAGCACCCTTGGTCCTGTGATGCGGTGTTTATTACAGAATAAAAAGTTGGATTTTTATTTGAAGCAAACTAATTAATGATACATGTATATTCTACTATAATTAAAATTGCCACTCTGCCAACCTCAAAGGAGGAGGTTGTTGGTGTTCATGTGGTTAGCTGATTGTATTTCTGCATCTGGTGGGGTCAGCGGTGTGGTGTGTTGTGGTCTTATTACCTCGGAAACCTGTGGATGAGGGGTGACATTTTAGAGGTTTTTTGACAGAAAGGTCTTCACCCACATCAGCTCTGTCCAGGTGGTCTGATAAATGAAGCCGACTGCCAGAGATCCTACAGTAACCTGGCAGAAATTCTTACCTCACAATATGACCCAAAGCTAGACTTAATGTCACCCACACATCTCTACAGAGGAAGAGCTTTACTCTAAGCAGATGTTACTTCCCTCACCTTCCAGAAATCTTTCTTCAAACTGTAGGCTTAGCTGGTGTCACCCACCAGGAAGCAAGTCTGTCTTTGATCTTTAAAACGTACTCTACCCTTGCTAGTGTCATAGTCACCTAGCCAGTCATAAGTCTTTGATGCTAGAATTAAAAGGAATATCTTGCAGACGTCCAGGACTGACTCACCTGTCAGGAAATAGATGTATAGACTCAAATCTCCGACTGCATGCAACATGCAGTGACCTCTCCTGACAACCATCCTGACCTAACCCAGGACATTATCTCATTCACTACATACATACAACTACATTCATGCTTGCTACATGTACATTCATGCTTGCTACATGTACATTCATGCTTGCTACATGTACATTCATGCTTGCTACATGTACTTTCATGCTTGCTATATGGCGGCTGTAGGAAATTACAATCATTAGGTCATTCAACTGACATGATCGGCTAGCTTGAGCTGTTAATAATAATATTGCTCCAACATCTTTATCTATTTACTGTTAATGGAGCTATTACTGCGAAGTAAACTCTTGATAATAAGCAATGCTAGCTTGTGCACATGCACAGTAATATGCAGTTCTATGAGGGGAATAATTACCTCATTTGCATGATACCTGTATGAGAAATATGAGCGTGTGTGTGTTGACAGATCAGATCATTGCATTTCACTTGAAATGGGTTGCATTCATCATGTGGTGCTCTGAATAGTACTCAAATACATTGTTATTATTAATACAGGACATTTTCCAGAAAATTTCCCTCCTGTCTTGTTCTGTCCGATTTTTATCTGTGTCTAGTTGGATTTCCAATTAATGGCTATTAAGATACGACATTGTAGGTAGGACCAGCCACTCTATGTCCAATTAGCATTGCCTCATTTCAGGCACTGCAGCAATAAGCTACACTGTGCAAACCTTGCAGTCAAGCCTTCAATGCATGCAATAGTGGACAATGGATGGTATCAGATTAAAGGACTAGAGCATCAGGTGCTATCCCTTCATTTCAGGCACTGATTAAGCTAGTGGTGTGCAAAACTTTGACAGTTTGTGGTAGTCAAACCTTCAACAGTTGAACCTTCAATGCATGCATGGTCCAGCATGGTACTCACTTCTCATGGGGATTCTTATGATGAAGTGGAGTAAATAAATGTCCATGATTGAAACAAACTACCTGTCATTCACACCTCCAATTGGAGTGCTACATCACCAAATCTTATTTGGTATACATGATTTATGTTTCCTGCTGCACCTCAAGGTGTTCATGGCACGTTCTCTCCAATGATCATGCCCTGAACCATCTCATGTGTATCGTAAAGGTCATATCATAAAGGTCATATGAATCACTGGGAGTATAAATGATTGAACAAATGGGATCAAAATTTTGTTTCGACTAATCAAGCAGGATATCTTCTGTCAAGTTTTTTTTTTCTCTTTGTTCTAGGAGACAGAGTGATACACCCAAGATACATGTCCAGAATGGTAGGATCTCGAGAGGGTATCCCAGCTCCCCTTCTCTCCCGTCCACACTCCCGCGCTCCAAGAAAAACAAGAGAAACAGACTCGTCAGTGAATCAGGTCCGTACATATGTAAGATACATGGGGGTATCATATCATTGAAGTGGAAACCATCCCTTAAAAGTCTAATAAAATTAGAATCAGGGATGACGTTAATAGGATGGGGTCACCCCTTAGGGCTTTCGATCATGCTGGATTAAATTACAATACCCTTAAGAGTCTTAGGGATGGCAATTTTCTCTTAATTAGAGTGGGAACAGGGAACATCCCCTTAATAGAATTAGGGGTGGTGCTTAGCTAGAGGTGCAACATAAGTACACTTTCCCTAAAGAGCTTCATGCCTTGATGAAGTTAATTGAATTGTATGTAAGTTTTGCAATTAAGTGGTTATTAGTATCTTTGTATTAGGCAGACAGAGTTTCTTCCTTGATACTAACTAATATAATACACATGACATAGTGCATGACTGCTTGAATACATAGCTGTAGGAGAAGGTCATGGTTTCAAGTTGTTTGTTTTCCATTGTTGTCCGCAATCTTACAAGTGCTGGATTAGTCTGAGAGTTGAAAGCTTCCAAGAAGCATAATGATACTATTTGCATCAGTACAATGTTTCTATAGTCAAGAGTATACTCACACCTTGCAAGGAAAAATCATCACAAGTGTTAGTAATCAAAACCCTTCAAAATGCATGCTCCCTGTAAATCAATAGCACAGACATGTCCCATAGGCCATTGCACAAGCTTTTATTAATAATTCACCTCCAATCTTATTGCCCTCTACAGTCAGTAATAATGGAGATAGCATGCAGGCTGTAGAATAATATCATGGCAATCTGGCCCTCAAATGAGGACACCAGCAGGATATTGTTACCAGTCCTGCAGTTAGAGTCCCCTGCCTGGTAGTAATTATTCAGTCCCTCCTGTGTCTTGCTAAGCTAGCTCTGATGGTGGTACCCCTCCTGTGTCTTGCCAAGCTAACTCTGATGGTGGTACCCCTCCTGTGTCTTGCCAAGCTAGCTCTGATGACGGTGTGTCTTGCTGTAGATTTAAAGGACAGAAGGTTGGGTAAATAGTTTACACAAGGCCAAGGCTGCATGTCAGCCTCTTGCTACGTAACATTTGAATTGCACAAATGATTTCCAAAAGTTTGGGATTGTGTGTTTTGTATGATGCAATGACTCCATTCAACTGTTTGCATAACTACGAGCTCATCTTGCTCAATGATAAACATCATCTCCAGTTGATAAAAAAACAACAACAACATTGAAGTGATTGCCATGGAGATAAGTACATGCATAGAAAATGGGGGAAACATTGTTGTAATCACTAAAAGTGCATATCTTTAATGAATAATTCATTCCATAATAACAAAAACATTTTAGATAAAAATAATGATACATTATTATAGGGAAAGTGTGTATGAAATGAACCATCTCTCCTGTGTATCATTGCTAAAACGTTTTCATCGACTGTATGAAAAGTCCACAATAAGTTAAACGTTTCTGCTTATGACATCAGATTAATTCCTTTTCTTAGCATAAACATTTTTAGCATGCATTATTATGGGAGAAAGTACTGGATGGATGGATAAAGTGTTTTCATTAAGGGTAGCAATAAACATGTGATTGCAACAAATGGTTTGTATTTAAAAAGAAAATAGCAAGTCGTAACACGTTCATTGAGGGCATTTGCTTCCCTCTCCTCCTAGTAGAGACATCTTTAGCAAGTCATCCGGCTAGAGCTAGACTAAAGACTAAGTAATTGTACAATCTCCTCCAGTTTTACAAAATGGATTTAAAATGTGATGGAGTTGTTATCTCTACTGGTTGAGAGAGGCATGACAGTGATTTGATACTTGGAGAAAACACTCTGAATTTATAATGGCCATGCATGCAGATGCTTGCATTAGTTTGACCTTTGAACTGTGTGCAGGTGGTGGTACTACTCCAAACAGTCCAGTGCCCTCGTCCAAGTTGAACACCTCCAAAAGTCCAAAAATCCTCCGCATCTTCCACAGACGACAGTCCTCCAACACCTTAAAGGTAACCAAATGATATGTTCCTCTGTCATAGAAGGAGGAGGGAATGGGTGTGTGATTGGGTTATTATTATTAAGGTGGGGGTGAGGGGGCCGGGGCCAAGGGTAAGGAGGAAAGAGAATGGAAGGGTATGCATTATTAATACAGTGGAACCTCCGAGTAATGGACACACTTGGGACCATCCTTTTATCTGGTGTTGTCCTCTTTTGGAGGTATAGAGTGTATTATATGCAAAGGTTTAGTTTGTCCTCTTTTGGAGTGTCCCTTTATTGGAGGTTCCACTGTGTGTGTGGCAAGGACTGTTCAGTTCTAACTTTTATGTTTCTTCTTCTGCTCTTGCAGATCTTGTTGGATAATTCGGACATAAGCCATGGGTCTGTGGACTCTGATACTGAACAAACCCCCAAGAAACTACACCAATACCCCGCCAAGGATGTTGCCATGGAAATGACCCTGGTGGACTCTGGACTCTTGAGAAAAATTCGACCAGAGGAACTGGCAGATGGTGCATGGATGAAGAAAGAACTGAAGGTACAATAATTAATATACATGTACAGCATGTGTGAAGAATTGAGAAAGTTAGAGCAATATAGCAAAATGATGGATGCAAAATAGTCTTAATGACCTACATAATCACAGGAATTCCAACATTGCACTGAAAAGGGTTGAAGCCAGCAATTTGGTCATGCAGTGGAGGTGGAATGCACGTGTGTGCATTTCTTCCTTTCCTGTGAAAACTCTCATTCCAGAATTCCAACTAATTTCCTGCAAGCCCCTAAAGTTCCATGAACAAGTATCACTCTGTGACAGTGTAATCCTGCACTTGTTTGAAAATGATGTGTTAAATCACACTAAATTCCAAAAATTCCCAAGGGAAGCCTTCAGTGCCCATAGTGAGATGGTGTGGGATGCATGTACATGTCATGTGACGGTCAAAGACTCAGGGCTACATATCACAGTGCATTTAGAGTATGTTCTCTAATTAATGCAGTACAACAGAGCATGAACCAAGCTATACCTAAAGCCATTTACTAGAGCAAGATTCTCCTTGACTAACTCTAAACAGTACTGAATAAGTTTCCCCACGGACATACATACATACATACATACATACATACATACATACATACATACATACATACATACATGCATACATACATACATGGCTGGCTGCAGCCTGCCACAGAAATGTAGGAATGTTTGTACTTGCAATAATTATTGTCAAGTACAAAAACCACATGAAGAAATTTGTACACTGTCTTCATTGCTCCATGTCTACTTAATAACACACGCCAGTCCACATACTGATAAACTCATCAGTCCACGTACTGATACACTCATATCATGTGTCTGAGTGACTCAGTTCCTGTCTAAATTAGTACTGGCAGGCACTTTTATCTAGGCATATGTACATCCCTATGTGCCTCGATCCTTCTCAACACTTCTATACCATTTGTGGTATCCATGGTGATCATGTACTGTACAGACACCAAAGGGATATTGCATGCACGCTGGTTCCGGAAACCCTTGGTGACCAACTGAAGGAGGAGAGAGTTACAGATTGCAAGTGTATGGTTCCTGTACTTAAACTCTCCTTGAAGTCTTACAATAGCTGTAAAACTTTAGGATGGCATCAAGGTCACGTCACATCACGTCCTGTTGGTTGTAGCTGCTTTGGGTTTTGTTGGTTGTAGCTGCTTCGTTCCTTCCTTTGATTAATGTGGAACCATTTGGAAAGTTAACTATGCAACTATGGTAATGGGGTGAGCATGCATGCTCAGTTTACCCAAGGTCAACGTCAGAATGTACGTACAAGATAAATATAAAAATTTCTCAGTTGGTAAAAATTAATTATTCAATTCATTGACAACTTTTTCCTCCCTTGTACTTAATTGCAGGAGAAAATGGCCCCCAATGTGCTCAAGATGGTGCGGTCCTTCAATCAACTGGCCCTCCTTGTTCCCACGGAGATACTCAGCGAGACCACCCACCAGGCAAGGGCAAAGGTCATCTCCTCCTTCATTCAGGTACTTGATTGGGGCGATTTCCCACCTGATTGGCTAGTCATGAGGGATACAATTGCAAATGACTGAAGATGCAGAGCATTTATAGCCTATAATTATAGCCTTGTACCCTGACCCTCTTTTTTTCACGAAGCGAGAGAAATTGGGTACAAGCCTAATACAGTGTAACCCTCTTACAGTGTAACCCTCTTACAGTGTAACCCTCTTACAGTGTAACCCTCTCTTAATGAACTCTCTATAATAAGAAATAAAAATACAAATAAAATATGAAAATAAGATTTTATACAAAAAAAGGTTAGGGACATTTTTCAAGGAACCAACAACCTAAATCTTGAAGTGGATTCTTTTTTGCATTTTAACAACAGTGGTCCCTTTCCTAAATAGTCACATAATTGATTACTAATTATTGCCACTCCCCCTACCACTCCCCCAGATTGCCCGACAGTGTTACATGCTTCGTAACTTCAACTCTCTGAAGGCAGTGCTGGCTGGTCTCCAGTGCACACAGGCTCTCCAGGACGTGGAAAGAGGTTCCCTCAAAAAGAAAAAAGTAAGTAGCAGCTTGTTATATCACGACACAGTGGAACCTCTCTGGGGGGAGGAGCCTGATTAAAGGGGGCATCCTCATTTCAGGAGTTGAAGCATGTACCCACTCCACGCAGTGTAAGGGCCAAGTCCTGATTACAGAGGGTGTCCTCATTTCAGGGATCAAAGGATGTGCCCACTCCATTAAGTACATTGGAACCACTCAGTGTGGGGATCAGGTCGACCTATTTAGAGGGTGTCCTCATTTCAGGTACCCACTCCACACAGCGGAGCCACTCAGTGTGGGTATTAGGTCCTAATTGGAGGGTGTGTCCCCGTTTCAGGTGTCAAAGCATGTATACATGTACCCACTCAAAGGTTCCTGATTGTAGAGCTGGTGAGGTGTGTGATAGTATGTCCATCTGAGGCAAAGGCTATGCCAACAATGTAAAGATGCCTTACCATGACCGATCAATGACCGATCAATGATTGCTTTCTTGGGAAATCAAGTGTGGCATGATAAAAATGCTCATTAGTGTAATATGGTGTGACATGAACATCAAACAACAAATAAAAACATTCTACATGCCTGCCACATAACTGTACATACATGCCTGTACATGCATGTGCACATGCCTATACATATACATGCCTGTACATGCATGTGCACATGCCTATACATGTACATACCTGTATATGCATGCTCTGGAATGTTACTTATCTCAGTGTATTGCAGTGCCTCTCTGAGAGGGACAAGGCTTCTGTTTAACTGACTAATTTCTTTTCATCTCTCCCTCCCTCCGTCTGTGCTATGCCTGTGCACACTTTCTGCAATGGCTTCACAGCATGACATGCCATCCATTACCTCTAACTCAAAGGACAAAAGATTAATAATCACCACTGCATGACAGCATCCTAAAGTTATGCAGATATTGTGCCAACATTAATTACTCAGAGAAAAAAAGTGAGAGATTTTTTTTTTCTAATCTCAAGTCAGAATGAACCAGAAGCCAGTAACTAATTCCATGAAAGATGTAGAATACACCAACTCAACCACTCAACACTTGTTATATTGCATAGTTCTTGTTAATATGTAACCAAAGAGGTCTACATACGGTCTTTCCTGAGAGGTCAAGCAAGCTTACATGGTTGCAGTTAGTCTTCCCTGTTTGAGAATGATGGAGAGCCTCATTGAACATAGTATGCTGCAAATGTATCTCCCACACATGCACTGACCTGTTAACGTTGCAGTCAAAGCTTAAGAATTCATGCTGGTGAACCCAATCGAAGAGAGAGGGAGAGAGAGAGAGAGAGAGAGAGAGAGAGAGAGAGAGAGAGAGAGAGAGAGAGAGAGAGAGAGAGAGAGAGAGAGAGAGAGAGAGAGAGAGAGAGAGAGAGAGAGAGAGAGAGAGAGAGAGAGAGAGAGAGAGAGAGAGAGAGAGAGAGAGAGAGAGAGAGAGAGAGAGAGAGAGAGAGAGAGAGAGAGAGAGAGAGAGAGAGAGAGAGAGAGAGAGAGAGAGAGAGAGAGAGAGAGAGAGAGAGAGAGAGAGAGAGAGAGAGAGAGAGAGAGAGAGAGAGAGAGAGAGAGAGAGAGAGAGAGAGAGAGAGAGAGAGAGATCACTAAATGCAGTTGTCTTAAAGTCAGTTGTCTTAAGTCAGTCTAACAATTATGACCAATCAAAGCACAGTCTTATTGCTTTATGTCATGTGATAAGTATTCTTCTCTCTTCTCTGCAGGCAATTCGAGCAGCTGTGTGGTCTGATGTCGGAGTGTGACAACTGGCAGTGCTATCGTAAAGAGATCCACAAACTGGAACTCACCAAGACTCCTTTCATCCCGTTCCTTGGTCTCTTCCTCACTCAGGTAAGGAGAACCAGCCCCTTCCCCTTATACTCCCATAGATATAGAGGGACAGGACCAGTATTTTCATGGCATGGGAATCCTGCTCTCTGTGATGTATTATATGTCTATTTCTAAAATGTCTATGATAATAGTAATTATTATAGCCAATAATATAATGCAGTGTGACCCTCACTAATCTGAACCCCTTTAATTAAATCCAAATAGCCATTTTTGAGGTGCATTAAATGGAAACTAGTTCCGTATGCACTCACTAATCCAAATCTTCCACCAATCCAAATGGGCTCTGGTCCCAAGTTAGTGAGGATCCATTGTAGCTAAAGTTACACTTTGTGTAAAATTTTACCTCTGACAGCTATGCAGTCGTATGTTTTTATTGTGACCCAACCTATGTGGCATGTGCAGGTCATCCAGAATGAGTCGTACCAACAGATGAGACAGCAACTCAATCACAAGGTCAAGAACAGCTCTGAACTCTCCAAGTCTTACTCACCTGCCCCTCCCACTGACCTCCAACACCTCAAGGTCAACTCATCTCTACAAAAGACAAGAAAACGTTCCTCTTCACTGGGTGACTGCTCCCCTGTCCCCACCTCTTCCTTTGACCCTTCCACCCCCTCAGCAGTTACCAAGGCCGCTCGTTCGTATTCCGATGATGGTATTTTGGATAGTGGCAGTGACTGTGTCTTCCTTGACGATGTTATCATTGACACCCACGAAGTGGAAACCCCACGTCCTTGTGACTCCTCCAATGACGATAGCAGAGAAAATTTGTTACACTCAAACCACACCTCATCTATCACGCCCACTCATAACCGGCTATATCTAGGCACGCCCACCTCAGACCACAACCCTCATCCAACCATAGAGATTAATGTGTCCAACAGTATAGGCAATAGACGTCCCCATAGTGCCAATGCCAGAATGACCATTGATAATCATGACGAAGTGGACGGGGGTAACAGTAATGACCCAAAGACAAACGAAACGAGGAAGGAGGGGCTTATCTCCATGGAGACAAAGCTGGACCTCAAGAGAGAGGAGGTGGAGCAAGAGATGGAGGAACTCAATTTGGAGGATATCTCGTTTGGTTTCAAGCGTCGTAGCTTGAGTTTTGAGTCTCTGTTGGAGTCCTATAAGGACGACGAGGGACTCCAACGCATCTTGGAAAGCTCCCTTGCTGAAGTTGCTCAAATGTCCTCCAGTCTGCAAAGCCTTGATGATTCACTTGAGGACGAAGATGAAGTTTCAGAAGATGATTCCTCTCTGGTAGAGAACACTCTGAGTGATTGCTATAGTGATCTTGACCTCACCAACTCCCTCAGCTGCAGTTTAAATACATCGCATTCCATAGCCGAAATGGTGGCTGGTAGTTTCGAAGACCCTTTACCAGAGAAGGATTTGGCATTCACTGGTACTTGTGAAGACCCTTTACCAGACAATTCTGCAGCATTGGGCAATGGTAATGTGAAGACATGTCCATCACAGGATGCGACACTACCTTTGAAATTCACCCCACAGAACCATGAAATGTGTTCCTTGTCGGCTTCCGGCTCATTTGCCAATGTCTCTCCTCACTTGTCTTCAACACCTAAAAGAGATGAGATTAATGATGCTGATGAAGCGAAAGGAAGCACAAAGGAAAGAAAAAGAAGTGTCGTGAAGCGATCTAAGAGTCATGGCTCAAAAAACACACTACGTCGAAAATCAAAGCAAAAATCCAGCAATATTTCTCAGTTTTCAAATTCATCCAAGCAAAAGAACGGGAGGAGTCCATCACCCACAGTCTCTAGCACCCCTGCCGATATGTTGATCCAGTTCCAGATTGCATCAATGGGGTGCGTGATGGGGGTGGAGACCAGAGGAGATCTCCGAAACGTGTTGGAGGAAAGTCAGACCAATTCAGAGAAAGATAACTACAAGTTGTCACTGGAAAGAGAACAGCAAAACGACTAAAATATCATGTGACTATGTATATACACATACTGATATCATGTGACTATCATGTGATATATCACATGGCATATGAACCAAATGAGTATTATACATGACAATGTCAAAAATTTATTTTTTTAATTATTTATACAATAATCAAACCTGTCTTACAACTACAAAGCATTTGTATTTGAGACCTCCAGTCTTTTTGAATCACAACCATTATTTTATTCTTGAACTATTAATTAACCCAGGGGCAAATACAGTGGAGCCTCCGAGTAAAGGACACTATGGGATCAGCCACTTTGTCCTTTGTAGAGAGGTTATCCTTTTCTCTCGGAGGTTAAAAATGGGAAAGGGGGCCCTAAAGAATGTCCATTGTTGGGAGGTTGTCCTTTATCAGAGGTTCCACTGTAATAACAAAGGAGCTGCGTGGGTCAAGGAAGGAAGGAAAACCCAAAGCATAACACTGATCATTTTATATAATACAATATTATTCAGCTACTATAAAAATTCATTCATTATTAATGTCAACACAAAATGGTATTTTTGAAGTAGTGTTATAATAATTATACATAGAATGATTCCTAGTCTGTGAATATGTACAACAAAACCATCTTGTCCAGCTGCAGTTGTCATGTGACTCCCTCCCTCCCTCACATAAAGTCATCAAACTCCGCCCCCAGGTCATTATCATAGTCAATATCATCTAGTCTCTTGGCCCCCTTCCCAACGGCCCGAGCCCCCAGCGATGCCTTCACACCCTTCTTCTTTGACCCTTTCACAGTCTGTACAGATAGTCAATGCAATGTCATGTGATAGTAGTCGTCATGTGATAGTTACAGATAGTCACTGCAATGTCATGTGATAGTTACAGATAGTCAATGTAATGTCATGTGATAGTTACAGATAGTCAATGCAATGTCATGTGATAGTCAATGCAATGTCATGTGAAACTCAATGCATAGTAGTCAATTATGCAATGCAATGTCATGTGACAGTTACAGATGCCAAGATAGAACACTGCAGACACTTTTGGGAGTAGTGATAAGTGCCCTGATTAATCAAGGTGTCCTGAATTCAGGGGTGAATTGATACGAGTGAACTCCCTCTAATCAGGCCACATACTTCATTAAATCCACCCCTGAAGTGAGGCCAGGCCACCTCTCTAATCAGGACACTTTTACTCTGGATTAGAGGGAGTCCACTGTAGTTATTATTGCAGAGGGACCTGAATATAGAGGTTTTTTTTGCACTAGGGCTTCCACTCATGTAACCAACAGACTTGAGGCTGAAATTTAGTATAGAGATAGTCTTTCCATTATAGAAGTTTGGAACAAGCAATACTTGAGAAATAGTTAATCTAATTTGGCGATTAAAAAATTTGGATGATGACTATCATAGCTCCATATGGAGTTAAGGTGGGTCCACTTATAATGCTGACCTTTGCCTTTTGTTTTTCTGTTGCCATGGTGCTTAGGACTGTACTCAGGTGTCTCAAGTCACTGGTGTCCACTGTAACAGGTAAAGGGTCATCATTGTGACGAACTCATAATACAATACATGCAGGACTTACATCCACCACAACACTTGATAAGCAGCTGCTCCATGAACCTTACATAGTGTGGTGATGTCTGGATAGAGTTCAATAAAAAGAATTTCACAGTCAAAGCTGGAATCAACTGTACAGTGAAACCTCTGAATCTTGGGACCCATCCTTTCATCCAAGAGTCATCCTCTTTTGGAAGTTATTTTGTATAGAGTGTATAATCATATAAAGGATGGAGAGGTTTGTCCTCTTTCAGATTGTCCTTTATTCGGAGGTTCCACTGAACTATATCACTGAAGGCAACCAAATCCTTATTTCTACTTCTGTAAGGCACTTCACTCAACAAAGTATTAATAAGAGATTGCTTCTTTAAAGAATACTTCAGATTACTCTTAAGTATGAAACCTGTATTAAGAGACCACCCAACACCTCTCTTTAAAGACCACTTGGTTATGTCCCTATAGTGCTTGTACCATTGATTTGACCTCTATAAAGAGACCACCTCCATTAAGAGACCACCTTTTAGTGGTTGCTATAGACAGGTTGCACTGTATCAGTATGTCTGATTGCTGGAGCTCTCATTGATTTATACTCTGTGACTCAGTGTTATCAATAATACATCTTGGGGAGAACCTTATCGATCACTCACCTCGTACTTAGAGATCTTTTCTGAAAGTGCATCTTTGAATTTGCTGAATTCCTCTTCGGAGGAGGGGTCCATGGCCTCAATCCCCCCCTTGTTCCCCCCAGACACCCCAAAGGTCTCCATGGCTATTCTCAGGTCTGACTCATGTTGCAACTTCTCTTTCTTCTCTTTTTCCTCCTGCTGATTCAGCACTGGAGTGGTTTCCTTGGCAGCCTCTGCCTCCAGCTCAGCTGCTCTTCTCTTGGCCTTCTTCTCTGCTATTCGCTCCTCTTTTGTCTTGGTGGGTTTCACTAAGGGAGGGAGGGAGGGAGGGAGGGAGGGAGAGAGAGACTCAACACTATATGAATACTATTATCACATCCTAACCTTCCTTTTGTTGGTCTGGGACTGGTTCCTTCTCTTCCTGTGTAGGAGGAAGTAAAAATAACAACTTCCTTCCTTTCTACCATGTCATCTCATCAGAAGACATGGAACATGCATGTCTCCTGCACTGCACTCACGGCTAAGTCCAAGTCCTCATCCTCCCCCTCCCACTGCTCCCCCTCTCCTGCAAAGCCTTTCTCCACGTCAAAGTCCGGATCATCTGAAAACACCACATAAAACGTAATTCAAGCCAACCAATCAGAATCCTCACTGCTGATATCACCAACCCTTCAGTAAACCGAGAGGGTTTTATTTGCAAGATTAGGACTAGGACTAGGGCCAACCCTCTGGTCGACTCTAGACACACTGTAAACCACCCTTTATTGTATAACAGTTGGGAGATTGAAGATACTTATGTGATGCTTATCATGTAGCAAACCCATTTAATATCTATCACGATACTTTAGCGGCAAACTAGCTAGCTGTTGATGTCTAAAGTGACTACTAAAACTGGATCACTATTGTCACTTACCCCAGTCATCTGCCATCTCTGTAGCCTGTGGTTTTCTCTATTGGTAAAGGATCGTTTTTCGCGCCGATTCTTATTTGGCGCGCGCGAATATGATAAAATTAACGATGAATTGAATCATACATGTAGCTAGAACTGTTGAATCAACTTAATGCCATGGCCAGTCTGAGACCAAGCAGTGGGGTCCTCTTGCTAGGGTACTCCTTATAGCTCCCATGTTTGTGGTATGTTAACCTGGGAGGTCTGGAGTTGGGAGATAAATAACCAATGAATAAGTTATTTAACACAACTTACTTCATTTGCATGTCTTTTATTCCTATGCAACTCAAGTGGTGGAGCAGGTAAGCTCTGGCAGGAACATTCATCACATCCATCTCCTTCTGCCATTGTTCTAGCAGAATCTTGGCATCATTATTGATGTACTCCAGTTCCTTCACCTTCTCACACTTTTGAACTTCCATGACAATAGCCTCAAGTTCAGAGGAAGAGATAATTGTATTAGCTGAGTGGTCCTGCATGAAATGAAAATACAACATGTCATGAATACATTATGAAGAGATAATAAGGCATGACTCACTTGTCGAATATTGAACCAAAATTTTTGGTGAACAGTTAACTTTGTCGGATTCCCCTTTTAACAAATGAGGGCTGGGTTGGAAGTGGTGGGAGATGATGGAAGGACAACAAAATGATCTTTCTGCGGGCCTTCACATTTCAGTGCGAAATTGATATCAATTCCTGGCAGCCATTTTTTTATTTCGGAAAATGAAATTTGGAGTATTTCAAGAATATCATGACATAGGACATTTGTACGTCCTTGAATCAATACGTTGTACGTCTGCTCAATTTTTCTTCTGTAATAAAGTCTATCCAGTTGTTCAGGAGATCCAAACGAGAATTGGATTTGATTTTGATTTTTTTTTTTTTTCACTGACAGGTAAGTAACACTACTTGTTCTTATTCTTATGCACAATCACAACCTGTTGCACTAGTGGATCGATCGAGATGATGCACACCACACCACCTACCAGTCCCACATTTGGATACATCAGTGATACTTGTGATAGTTACTATGTATCTTCTATGCCTGTTCTTATTCCTATGCAGGCAATTTTGATAAACACAACCGACCGATACACTTGATGGCTGACATGAACAATACGACAACACAAGGAGATGCTACACAACTTAAGGTGTGAGATTTGACATTAATTTCCTGTTACACTAACTAGTTGGATCAATCGAGATAACGCCACCTACCAGCCCCACCCTTCAAATAATGTGCATGCATAAAAGGTTAATGAATAAATTATAATCCTACAGTTTGACATCTCGAATAGATTTAGCAAGTTGGTTCAGTCCAATATCTTCCAGCACAGAAATCAGAATTTCCCAGGACACAGGTTGTCTCCCTTTCCCATGCAGCCATTCTTGAAACACTCGGTAGTTGATGTCTTGTGCGCTCTTCACGAGTTCTTTTTCAAGGGCACTGATGTGTGCCCCAGTCTGGTCTTCCAGGAGGAGAATCCCAAACTGACGATAATTTGTTCCCACTTCTTTAGTCAAGTCCACTTTAGAGTCTTGCAAAGGGAAGCAGATGATGTCCATCATGGTTGGGGGACTGCAAGAACCTGCAATTAAGGGTCCATGAAGTTTCACTCAGATAAGGGAGTCAATAGTCCACCTTCCTAATAGTCCATTTTATATTATAGTCCATCCAACCCACTTTGCCAGTGTATACTTTGAGGTACACACATGCTTGTACATGTACATTGTAGCTATGACAACTGTAGTGATAGGCATTCCTGCCTATGATCGCATCATGCATTTGCAGCACATGCACACTGTGTTGAATTGTATTGCCAGCATAATATGAGTCAGAGACAGTTGTCAGCTCATCTAAGGCACTGGAAGAATGGTTCATATCAAAGAGTCAGTGAGATTATGTGACTGTGCAGTGAAATGAGAGCATGCACCTAGCTCTCCATTAAAGCCACTCTGCAATGTTCTATTCCTACCATTTGACCTCCCTAAAGAGACCACCTCCCTATTAAGCCTGGCCCATATTATATCTACTCACTCAAGGTGTCATCTTTAACTTGACTTGCTTCAACTGATTTCCATGTTGGATCACTCTGTGGACATACACATAACAACTAGTGTTAATTAAGTCTTTATAGCTACTTATAATAATTTAAACTTACATCAGGAGCACTGCTTGTTCCAAGGGGTTGAGGTTTGTTGTGGACTGAGTAGGTGCACTTTGCAACTGGTTCAGATGAAACATAATCACAATAAGCTGAGTGGTCCTGCATGGAATGAAAATACGACATGCATTCATTAGCTATAAAGAGATAATAAGGCATGACTCACTTGTCGAATATTGAACCAAAATTTTTGGTGAACAGTTAACTTTGTCGGATTCCCCTTTTGACAAATGAGGGATGGGTTGGAAGTGGTGGGAGATGATGGAAGGACAACAAAATGATCTTTCTGTGGGCAGCCTTCACATTTAAGTGCGAAATTGATGTCAATTCCTGGCAGCCATTTTTTGATGTCAGAAGCTGAGATTTGGAGTATTTCAAGAATATCATGACATGAACTCATGAAGGTGGGACATTTGCATGTCCTTGAATCAATACATTGTACGTCAATTCTCACGCTCAATTTTTCCTCTGTAATGAAAAGTCTGTTCAGTGGCTGTCCAGGAGATCCAAACAAGAATTGGACTTGATTTCGATATATTTTTTCATTGACAGGTAAATAACATTTAGGGTCCTTTGACATGACTGCTGCCAGTTGAGTGAAGAAGCCTGGAGGCAAGTAGTTGGTGCTGAAAACAAGGTGCAATGGAACAGAGTTGATGGCAGTGCTAGTTGAGTGTGGATCACCAACTTTGGGTAAATAAGGTAGCATGGATGGAACAAAATACTTTCTACCAGGACCCTTATGCTTTTCAGTACTGATTCTAGCAATGATAAAAAAATGCTCCAATAGATCCACAATCTGTTGAGGTTGCAACTCTTTTTGAGCTCTCAATACTTTTTGGTATAATGATTCTACCAATACTCCATCCTCACGCAGCAACTTCCAGAGACGATCATTTCTACATTCTTCTCGGCCTTCCAGTGCTAATAAACGGGCTATTTGCTTGATGAGCCATTGAGGGTCAGCAATGACACAAGACTTCAAGGTGGGGATGTCAGAGTAGTGAAAGAACACGGCAAGATCGTGATAAAATAAAAGAATGCTAGTAAGAGTATCTTCAGAGATCAAACATGCTCTACATAATTCCTTCACTTCCTCTAAAGGAACTACTGGCTTCTTTTGAGATCTGGCATATCTCTGGAACACTTTCTTGAACAGCAACCAAGTGATTGGAGTACGAATAGCTAAATCTTCTGTTGCAAAGTTGCTCACAGTTTTACGAATGAGCTTAAAGGTGTCATCTTCAAGCTCTCCCTTACCAGCTGTTGTATTATCAATTATTGCTCCATCCAGAACAATGTCAGAAAAGGCTTTATCAGGAAACTCTGAAGAAAGCTTTTTAAGAATCTCATGCTTTCTTTCCTTGACAAAAACATCATCACCGTGTGAACCGACTGGCAGAATGCGAGGATACATGGGGATTTCTTCATCTTCATCACTTTCTATATCGAAAAAGAGCCTCTTATTCAAGAGGGTAGCATGAATGGTGGATATCCACTGCACCATCAGGTCCAGTGTGGATATATCTTCCAGATGTTCAGTGGCTCTTCCTTTCAAATAGGTGAGTGAGCGATACTGATCGTGGAGATCACGTCTTGCATCAAACATTAAAAGAAATAATGTCCTTGCTGTTAGGAATGCAGGAAGAATTTTAAGAAAGATCGGCTGGCTTCCACAGTCCCATACATGCAGATAAACTTCCTCTTCAATAAATGGGCCACCAGTGGTTATAACAGAAAGAATCTCTTTCAAAATCCCCTCAATTAATGGGTGGTCAAACTTGGGGGCAGTTTTACTAGGTTGACTTTTGCCACTGCTCACATCATTTCCTGTGGCAGAATTGGAATCTTTGTGGTCAAGAATAGTTTGTATCAACTGAGCAAGTCTATTGATTTCATCAGCATCGGTGATTTTAGTCCAGAATTTTCCTTCCTGGCTGCAGGCCCAGTAACTCTCAGTGGGCCTGGGGTGGAGGGAGAATGTGTCGGCCACCTGGGTGCTGTAGGATTCACAGGGAAGGGGCAGATTCATCAAGCCATTGAGTAGACTTCTCTTGCCCACACCTCCAGGACCAATAATCATCACACGAGCATATGAAACCTTCGTTTCACCCTGCCCCAGGGCATTCAGGTAATCCACTGAAAATCAAATGTACAAAATAATTAATATTTATCAAAGTAAAAATATTACCTTCAGTCCTTGGTGCTCGAATCTCAATGAAAAAGAATTCAACATGGAAACGAAGTTGATTCACAAGTGAATTATGCACAAAAGACATACACTCACCACCTGAAAATATGAACACCACAACAGTATGAGATTCAGTGAGCTAGCATAGAGAGAAAGATCACTCTCAGGCATGACTCAATGTATGTGTTATGATTAGCAACACATTTATTTTGGTGGATTGTAATTTGTAAGCTTGTCTAAGTGCTTTGTGGTAAGTATTACAGCTCCTGCATAAGTTGTGCTGAAGACTGAAAATCTTATTTTGCATGTATAATCAATATGTTGCTATAGTATTTATGGTGGTCATAGATATTGCTTCAGCTTTCTCAGTTTGGCAGTGATAGTCTCAAAGACAATATGAAGGGCTACGTTTCAAAACTTGAAGGGTTCCGACAGAATACTTCTGTGCACCAGTTCACAAAATGGCGGCCAGAAGTTCCCAGATTATATTGAAGTTAGGAGGATTGTAGAGCAGGATTCAGATCTCATAATACTTTGAATGATTTTTATTAATTAATTTTGTTAATGTTTACTCCCTTCTATGATAATTGTACTTGCCATATAAGGAGGAAGGAAAGCTATACACTTCCTTATAGAAAGAAAGATCCCATGGGGCATACACTTACTTTTCTCATGAGGTAAAACTCCCTATTATAAAGAGGTAATTGCATTGTGCACTTGACTTATAATAAGGAGGAAGAAAACAATTTGCTTCCTTATAAGGAAGAAGAAGCTATACACTTCCTTAAAGAAGAAAAATCCTGTGGCAGGAAGAAGGATCAGTTTCCTGTAGCTTCTATTCTTAATATTTAAGATTATTTTTTTGTAGGCTCTCTTGCTGCTTTTTTAGACTGATCATGAAATCTTGAGCTTTATACCTTCTCCTCTTGTTGCATTCATGTTGGTTTTCTTGCTTAGTTAATTTCTCACTTATGGCTGTCAAGGTCATATGCATGAGTATAACTATTTACGCATGATACTAATAAGATTTATGTACAATGGAAAGATACATAGTTGCCTCGAGTACTACAAGGAATTTATTATATCGGGAAAACCATTGGTGAATGACCCCCCCCCCCCCCCCCCCACCCACCCCGCCCCAAAAAAGCCCTAGCCCTAGTCCTAGCAATTTGCCTTGGCATATTAACAGTAAATACAGGATGTAAGTAATCATGTAGAGTGAGTCAATTCAGAATAACTTACCTTCTAAAGGAATGAAATTAAGCATCAAAATTTAATACAAAGGTGAAGGTACAACAGGGTAAGAGAAAAGACAGCATGTAAGTAACAATGCAGAGAGTGAGTACATTCAGAATAACTCACCTCCTAAAGGAATGAAATTAAACATCAAAGTATGACAGTTAAGGTACGACAGGGAAAGAGAATAGACAGCATGTAAGTAACAAAATAGAGAGTGAGAATGTTCAGAATAACTTACATTCTGAAAGAATGAAATTAAGCATCAAAATACAACAGTGAAGTTACAGCATGTAAGTAACAATGCAGAGAGTATGTTCAGAATAACTTACTTGCTGAAATTAGGCATTGAAATGCAACAGTGAAGGTATGACAGGGTAAGAAAATAGACAGCATGTAAGTAACAATTTAGAGAGTGAGTTGGTTCAGAATAACTTACCTCCTGAAGGAATGAAAAATACGACAGTGAAGGTACGACAGGGTAAAATAGACAGTATATAACAATGCAAAGAGTGAGTACGTTCAGAATAACTTACCAGCTGAAAGAATGAAATTAGACATCGAAGTACGACAGTGAAGGTAAGACAGGGTAAGAGAATAGATAACATGTGAGTATGTTCAGAATGACTTACTTTCTGAAGGAATGGAATTAAGCATCAAAATACAACAGTGAAGTTACGACAGGATAAGAGAATAGACAGCATGTAAGTAACAATTTAGAAAGTGAGTTGGTTCAGAATAACTTACCACCTGAAGGAATTAAAAATACGACAGCAAAGATACAACAGGGTAAAACAGTCTGTAACAATGCAAAGTGTGAGTACGTTCAGAATAACTTACCAGCTGAAACAATGAAATTAGACATCGAAGTACAACAGTGAAGGTATGACAGGGTAAGAGAATAGATAACATGTAAGAAAGAGTGAGTATGTTCAGAATGACTTACTTTCTGAAGGAATGGAATTAAGCATCAAAATACAACAGTGAAGTTACGACAGGGTAAGAGAATAGACAGCATGTAAATAACAATTTAGAAAGTGAGTTGGTTCAGAATAACTTACCACCTGAAGGAATTAAAAATACGACAGCAAAGGTACAACAGGGTAAAACAGTCTGTAACAATGCAAAGTGTGAGTACGTTCAGAATAACTTACCAGCTGAAAGAATAATTAAGCATCGAAGTAAGACAGTGAAGGTATAACAGGGTAAGAGAAAAGACAGCATGTAAGTAACAATGCAGAGAGTCGGTCAGTTCAGAGTAACTTACCAACTGAAGGAATAAAATTAAGCAGCAAAATACGACAGTGAAGGTACGACAGGGTAAGAAAATAGACAGCATGTAAGTAACAATGCAGAGAATCTGTCAGTTCAGAATAACTTACCTCCTGAAGGAATGAAATTAAGAATCAAAATACGACAGAAAAAGGACAGGGTAAGAGAATAGACCGAATGTAAGTAACAATGCAGAGAGTGAGTCAGTTCAAAAAAACTTACCGACTGAAGGAATCATCAAAATACGTAAGATAAGGTATAGACAGCATGTAAGTAACAATGCAGAGAGTGAATCTGTACAGAATAACTTACTTTCTGAAAGAATAAAATTAAGCATCGAAATACGACAGTGGAGGTACGAAGGGTAAGAGAATAGACAGCATGTAAGTAACAATGCAGAGAGTTGGTGAGCTCAAAGCAACTTACTTTCTGAAAGTGAAAGAATAAAATTAAGCATTGAAATACGACAGTGGAGGTACGATAGGGTAAGAGAATAGACAGCATGTAAGTAACAATGCAGAGCAGTGGCATAGCCAGGATTTAAGGTAAGGGGGTGACTTAGTGCCTGGAAAATTGTGTGCCACGCCCCCTAAAACGGCCACGCCCACTAACATTGACCTTGAATGTTGCATTGCGCTACAAAGTAGTCTGGCGGGCGATAACCCCAGGTAAAAAATAGGGGTCTGGTGACATCGCTATATCGAACCAGTTTTTACCCCACGATTCTGGGGGGGAAGTTGTGGTATCATGAATATCATTAGCGCGACCAAAGAATTCAATTAGCCATCAATTAGCGACTTCCGTATGGCTGAACACCTTAGTGAAGGTTGAGTCAGCGCTTGGTGTAGCGGCGGGTCGCAAAGATCTACAGTTGCAGGTTTCAGAGATGCTTTCGGGATCTTGGGATATGGGAAAAGCTTTTGCTATGGACATTCGACAAGATCTGCAGCTCTGGATCCCCTGAGCCATCTATAGTTTGTGCTATGACTGAAGAATAAGTTATGTGCATCGCACAGGCAGATGACCGTGGTTTTTTCCGTGACCGCGATGACATCCTCGATTCGCGCTGATCACATTCCATTAGAACTGGTCCGGTATAGCGGTGTCACCAGATCCCTATTTTTTACCAGGGGTCATCACCCGCCAGACTAGCTACAAAGCTGTGAGGTTAGTGATCAATCTAGCTTAGTCTTGCAGGCCTGCTAGCTATTAGATACACGTAGTGAAGGTTCAGCAGTTCAGCTAATAAAGGGAGTGATCGAGCACCCACTGCACCCTGTCTGGCTACGCCACTGCAGAGAGTGAGTACATTCAAAATAACTTACCTCCTGAAGGAATAAAATTAAGCATCAGAATAAGACAGTGAAGGTAAGAGAATAGACAGCATGTAAGTAACAACACAGAGAGTGAGTACGTTCAGAATAACTTACCTCCTAAAGGTATGAAATTAAGCATCAAAATAAGACAGTAAAGGTAGGACAGGGTAAGAGAATAGACAGCATGTAATTAACAATGCAGAGAGTAAATCTGTACAGAATAACTTACTTTCTGAAAGAATGAAATTAAGCATCGAAATACGACAGTGAAGGTAAGACAGGGTAAGAGAATAGACAGCAAGTAAGTGACAATGCAGAGAGTGAGTCTGTACAGAATAACTTACTTTCTGAAGGAATTAAATTAAGCATCAAAATACGACAGTGAAGGTATGACAGGGTAAAAGAATAGACAGCATGTAATGCAGAGAGTAAGTACGTTCAGAATAATTTACCTCCTGAAGGAATAGAATTAAGCATCAGAATAAGACAGTGAAGATAAGAGAATAGACAGCATGTAAGTAACAACACAGAGAGTGAGTACGTTCAGAATAACTTACCTCCTAAAGGTATGAAATTAAGCATCAAAATAAGACAGTAAAGGTAGGACAGGGTAAGAGAATAGACAGCATGTAATTAACAATGCAGAGAGTAAATCTGTACAGAATAACTTACTTTCTGAAAGAATGAAATTAAGCATCGAAATACGACAGTGAAGGTAAGACAGGGTAAGAGAATAGACAGCAAGTAAGTGACAATGCAGAGAGTGAGTCTGTACAGAATAACTTACTTTCTGAAGGAATTAAATTAAGCATCAAAATACGACAGTGAAGGTATGACAGGGTAAAAGAATAGACAGCATGTAATGCAGAGAGTAAGTACGTTCAGAATAATTTACCTCCTGAAGGAATAGAATTAAGCATCAGAATAAGACAGTGAAGATAAGAGAATAGACAGCATGTAAGTAACAACACAGAGAGTGAGTACGTTCAGAATAACTTACCTCCTAAAGGTATGAAATTAAGTATCAAAATAAGATAGTAAAGGTAGGACAGGGTAAGAGAATAGACAGCATGTAATTAATAATGCAGAGAGTAAATCTGTACAGAATAACTTACTTTCTGAAAGAATGAAATTAAGCATCGAAATACGACAATGAAGGTAAGACAGGGTAAGAGAATAGACAGCAAGTAAGTGACAATGCAGAGAGTGAGTCTGTACAGAATAACTTACTTTCTGAAAGAATGAAATTAAGCATCGAAATACGACAGTGAAGGTAAGACAGGGTAAGAGAATAGACAGCAAGTAAGTGACAATGCAGAGAGTGAGTCTGTACAGAATAACTTACTTTCTGAAGGAATTAAATTAAGCATCAAAATACGACAGTGAAGGTATGACAGGGTAAAAGAATAGACAGCATGTAATGCAGAGAGTAAGTACGTTCAGAATAATTTACCTCCTGAAGGAATAGAATTAAGCATCAGAATAAGACAGTGAAGATAAGAGAATAGACAGCATGTAAGTAACAACACAGAGAGTGAGTACGTTCAGAATAACTTACCTCCTAAAGGTATGAAATTAAGCATCAAAATAAGACAGTAAAGGTAGGACAGGGTAAGAGAATAGACAGCATGTAATTAACAATGCAGAGAGTAAATCTGTACAGAATAACTTACTTTCTGAAAGAATGAAATTAAGCATCGAAATACGACAGTGAAGGTAAGACAGGGTAAGAGAATAGACAGCAAGTAAGTGACAATGCAGAGAGTGAGTCTGTACAGAATAACTTACTTTCTGAAGGAATTAAATTAAGCATCAAAATACGACAGTGAAGGTATGACAGGGTAAAAGAATAGACAGCATGTAATGCAGAGAGTAAGTACGTTCAGAATAATTTACCTCCTGAAGGAATAGAATTAAGCATCAGAATAAGACAGTGAAGATAAGAGAATAGACAGCATGTAAGTAACAACACAGAGAGTGAGTACGTTCAGAATAACTTACCTCCTAAAGGTATGAAATTAAGTATCAAAATAAGATAGTAAAGGTAGGACAGGGTAAGAGAATAGACAGCATGTAATTAATAATGCAGAGAGTAAATCTGTACAGAATAACTTACTTTCTGAAAGAATGAAATTAAGCATCGAAATACGACAATGAAGGTAAGACAGGGTAAGAGAATAGACAGCAAGTAAGTGACAATGCAGAGAGTGAGTCTGTACAGAATAACTTACTTTCTGAAAGAATGAAATTAAGCATCGAAATACGACAGTGAAGGTAAGACAGGGTAAGAGAATAGACAGCAAGTAAGTGACAATGCAGAGAGTGAGTCTGTACAGAATAACTTACTTTCTGAAGGAATTAAATTAAGCATCAAAATACGACAGTGAAGGTATGACAGGGTAAAAGAATAGACAGCATGTAATGCAGAGAGTAAGTACGTTCAGAATAATTTACCTCCTGAAGGAATAGAATTAAGCATCAGAATAAGACAGTGAAGATAAGAGAATAGACAGCATGTAAGTAACAACACAGAGAGTGAGTACGTTCAGAATAACTTACCTCCTAAAGGTATGAAATTAAGCATCAAAATAAGACAGTAAAGGTAGGACAGGGTAAGAGAATAGACAGCATGTAATTAACAATGCAGAGAGTAAATCTGTACAGAATAACTTACTTTCTGAAAGAATGAAATTAAGCATCGAAATACGACAGTGAAGGTAAGACAGGGTAAGAGAATAGACAGCAAGTAAGTGACAATGCAGAGAGTGAGTCTGTACAGAATAACTTACTTTCTGAAGGAATTAAATTAAGCATCAAAATACGACAGTGAAGGTATGACAGGGTAAAAGAATAGACAGCATGTAATGCAGAGAGTAAGTACGTTCAGAATAATTTACCTCCTGAAGGAATAGAATTAAGCATCAGAATAAGACAGTGAAGATAAGAGAATAGACAGCATGTAAGTAACAACACAGAGAGTGAGTACGTTCAGAATAACTTACCTCCTAAAGGTATGAAATTAAGTATCAAAATAAGATAGTAAAGGTAGGACAGGGTAAGAGAATAGACAGCATGTAATTAATAATGCAGAGAGTAAATCTGTACAGAATAACTTACTTTCTGAAAGAATGAAATTAAGCATCGAAATACGACAATGAAGGTAAGACAGGGTAAGAGAATAGACAGCAAGTAAGTGACAATGCAGAGAGTGAGTCTGTACAGAATAACTTACTTTCTGAAAGAATGAAATTAAGCATCGAAATACGACAGTGAAGGTAAGACAGGGTAAGAGAATAGACAGCAAGTAAGTGACAATGCAGAGAGTGAGTCTGTACAGAATAACTTACTTTCTGAAGGAATTAAATTAAGCATCAAAATACGACAGTGAAGGTATGACAGGGTAAAAGAATAGACAGCATGTAATGCAGAGAGTAAGTACGTTCAGAATAATTTACCTCCTGAAGGAATAGAATTAAGCATCAGAATAAGACAGTGAAGATAAGAGAATAGACAGCATGTAAGTAACAACACAGAGAGTGAGTACGTTCAGAATAACTTACCTCCTAAAGGTATGAAATTAAGCATCAAAATAAGACAGTAAAGGTAGGACAGGGTAAGAGAATAGACAGCATGTAATTAACAATGCAGAGAGTAAATCTGTACAGAATAACTTACTTTCTGAAAGAATGAAATTAAGCATCGAAATACGACAGTGAAGGTAAGACAGGGTAAGAGAATAGACAGCAAGTAAGTGACAATGCAGAGAGTGAGTCTGTACAGAATAACTTACTTTCTGAAGGAATTAAATTAAGCATCAAAATACGACAGTGAAGGTATGACAGGGTAAAAGAATAGACAGCATGTAATGCAGAGAGTAAGTACGTTCAGAATAATTTACCTCCTGAAGGAATAGAATTAAGCATCAGAATAAGACAGTGAAGATAAGAGAATAGACAGCATGTAAGTAACAACACAGAGAGTGAGTACGTTCAGAATAACTTACCTCCTAAAGGTATGAAATTAAGTATCAAAATAAGATAGTAAAGGTAGGACAGGGTAAGAGAATAGACAGCATGTAATTAATAATGCAGAGAGTAAATCTGTACAGAATAACTTACTTTCTGAAAGAATGAAATTAAGCATCGAAATACGACAATGAAGGTAAGACAGGGTAAGAGAATAGACAGCAAGTAAGTGACAATGCAGAGAGTGAGTCTGTACAGAATAACTTACTTTCTGAAAGAATGAAATTAAGCATCGAAATACGACAGTGAAGGTAAGACAGGGTAAGAGAATAGACAGCAAGTAAGTGACAATGCAGAGAGTGAGTCTGTACAGAATAACTTACTTTCTGAAGGAATTAAATTAAGCATCAAAATACGACAGTGAAGGTACGACAGGGTAAAAGAATAGACAGCATGTAATGCAGAGAGTGATTACGTTCAGAATAACTTACCTCCTGAAGGAATAGAATTAAGCATCAGAATAAGACAGTGAAGGTAAGAGAATAGACAGCATGTAAGTAACAACACAGAGAATGAGTACGTTCAGAATAACTCACCTCCTAAAGGTATGAAATTAAGCATCAAAATAAGACAGTAAAGGTAGGACAGGGTAAGAGAATAGACAGCATGTAAGTAACAATGCAGAGAGTGAATAAATACAGAATAACTTACTTTCTGAAAGAATAAAATTAAGCATCGAAATACGACAGGGTAAGAGAATAGACAGCATTTAAGTAACAATGCAGAGAGTGAATCAGTGCAGAATAACTTACTTTCTGAAAGAATAAAATTAAGCATTGAAATACGACAGGGTAAGAGAATAGACAGCATGTAAGTAACAATGCAGAGAGTCAGTCAGTTCAGAATAACTTACCTCCTGAAGGAATGAAATTAAGAATCAAAATACGTAGGACAGGGTAAGAGAATAGACAGCATGTAATTGAGAGTGAGTACATTCAGAATAACTTACCTCCTAAAGGTATGAAATTAAGCATCAAAATAAGACAGTAAAGGTAGGACAGGGTAAGAGAATAGACAGCATGTAAGTAACAATGCAGAGAGTCAGTCAGTTCAGAATAACTTACCTCCTGAAGGAATGAAATTAAGAATCAAAATATGTAGGACAGGGTAAGAGAATAGACAGCATGTAAGTAACAATGCAGAGAGTACGTTCAAAATAACGTACCTCCTGAAGGACAGCATGTAAGTAACGATGCAGAAAGTGAGTACGTTCAAAATAACGTACCTCCTGAAGGAATAGAATTAAGCATCAGAATAAGACAGTGAAGGTAAGAGAATAGACAGCATGTAAGTAACAACGCAGAGAGTGAGTACGTTCAGAATAACTTACCTCCTGAAGGTATGAAATTAAGCATCCAAATAAGACAGTAAAGGTAGGACAGGGAAAGAGAATAGACAGCATGTAATTAACAATGCAGAGAGTAAATCTGTACAGAATAACTTACTTTCTGAAAGAATGAAATTAAGCATCGAAATACGACAGTGAAGATAAGACAGGGTAAGAGAATAGACAGCATGTAAGTGACAATGCAGAGAGTGAGTCTGTACAGAATAACTTACTTTCTGAAGGAATAAAATTAAGCATTGAAATACAACAGTGAAGGTAAAGGAATAGATGGCATGTAATGCAGAGAGTGAGTACGTTCAGAATAACATACCTCCTGAAGGAATGAAATTAAGCATCAAAATAAGACAGTGAAGGTAGGACAGGGTAAGAAAATAGACAACATGTAAGTAACAATGCAGAGAGTGAATCTGTACAGAATAACTTACTGTCTGAAGGAATGAAGTTTAACATCATTACGACAGTGAAGATAGGACAGGGTAAGAGAATAGAGAGCATGTAAATAACAATGCAGAGAGTGAGTACGTTCAGAATAACTCACCTCCTGAATTAGAGCATCAAAACACGACAGTGAAGGTATAACATGGTAAGAAAATAGTAAGTAACAATGCAGAGAGTGAGCCAGTTCAGAGTAACTTACAAACTGAAGGAATAAAATTAAGCATCAAAATACGACAGTGAAGGTACGACAGGGTAAAAGAATAGACAGCATGTAAGTAACAGTGCAGAGAGTCAGTCAATTCAGAGTAACTTACGATCTGAGAAAATGAAATTAAGCATCAAAATACGACGGTGAAGATATGACAGGGTATGAGAATAGACAGCATGTAACAATGCAGAGAGTGAGTCAGTTCAAAAAACTTACCGACTGAAGGAATCATCAAAATACAATGAAGGTAAGAGAATAGACAGCATATAAGTAACAATGCCGAGTGATTTGGTTCAAAAAAAACTTACCGACTGAAGGAATCATCAAAATATAACAGTGAAGGTAAGACAGTTTAAAAGAATAGACAGCATGTAAGTAACAATGCATAGAGTGAATCAGTTCAGAGTAACTTACCAACTGAATGAATACAATTAAGGATAAAAATACGACAGTGAAGATATGACAGGGTAAGCGAATAAACAGCATGTAAGTAACAATGCAGAGAGTGAGTCTGTACAGAATAACTTACTTTCTGAAGGAATAAAATTAAGCATCGAAATACGACAGTGAAGGTATGACAGGGTAAAAGAATAGACGGCATGTAATGCAGAGAGTGAGTACGTTCAGAATAACTTACCTCCTGAAGGAATGAAATTAAGCATCAAAATACAGCAGGTAAGATAGGACAGGATAAGAGAATAGACAGCATGTAAGTAACAATGCAGAGAGTGTGACAGTTCGAAAAAACTTACCGACTGAAGGAATCATCAAAATATAACAGTGAAGTTAAGACAGGGTAAAAGAATAGACAGCATGTAAGTAATAATCCAGAGAGTGAATCAGTTTAGAGTAACTTACCAACTGAATGAATAAAATTAAGCATAAAAACACGACAGTGAAGGTAGGAAAGGGTAAGAGAATATACAGCATATAAATAACAGTGCAGAGAGTCAGTCAATTCAGAGTAACTTACAATCTGAGGGAATGAAATTAAGCATCAAAATACGACAGTGAAGGTATAACAGGGTATGAGAATAGACAGAATGTAAGTAACAATGCAGAGAGTGAGTCAGTTCAAAAAACTTACCGACTGAAGGAATCATCAAAATATAACAATGAAGGTAAGAGAATAGACAGCATGTAAGTAACAATGCCGAGTGATTCGGTTCAAAAAAAACTTACCGACTGAAGGAATCATCAAAATACAACAGTGAAGGTAAGACAGTTTAAGAGAATAGACAGCATGTAAGTAACAATGCCGAGAGTAAGTCAGTTCAGAGTAACTTACCAACTGAATGAATATAATAGAGCAACAGTGAAGATATGACAGGGTAATAGAATTGACAGCATGTAAGAAAAAATGCAGAGAGTCATTCAGTTCAAAATAGCTTACCGACTGAAAAAATTAAGCATCGAAATACGACAGTGAAGGTACGACAGGGTAAGAGAATAGACAGCATGTAAGTAACAATGCAGAGAGTCAGTCAGTTTAGAGTAACTCACAAACTGAAGGAATAATATTAAGCATTGAAATACGACAGTGAAGTTATGACAGGGTAAGGGAATAGTAAGAAACAATGCAGAGTCAGTCAGTTCAGAGTAACTTACCTTCTGAAGGAAAGTATCAAAATACGACAGTGAAGGTACGACAGGGTAAGATAATAGACAGCATGTAAGTAACAATGCAGAGAGTTAGTCAGTTTAGAATAACTTACCTCCTGAAGGAATGAACAAAATATGACAGGGAAGGTAGGACAGGATATGAGTATAGACAGCATGTAAGTAACAATGCAGAAAGTGAGTTAAATTTTAAAAACTTACTGACTGAAGGAATCATCAAAATACAACAGTGAAGGTAGGACAGGGTAAGAGAATAGACAGCATGTAAGTAACAATGCAGAGAGTGAATTTGTATAGAATAACGTACTTTCTGAAAGAATAAAATTAAGCATCGAAATATGACAATGAAATAACGACAGGGGAGCATGTTAGTAACAATGCAAAGAGTGAGTATGTTCAGAATAACTTACCGGCTGAAGGAAAGCATCGAAATACGACAGTGAAGTTACGACATGGACAGTATGTAAGTAACAATGCAGAGAGTGAGTCAGTTAAGAGTAACTTACCAACTGAAGGAATAAAATTAAGCATCAAAATACGACAGTGAAGGTACGACAGGGTAAGAGAATACACAGCATGTAAGTAACTATGCAGAGAGTGAGTCAGTTCAGAGTAACTTACAATCTAAGGGAAAGAAATTAAGCATTAAAATACGACAGTGAAGGTAAGATATGGTAAGATAATAAAGTAACGTGAGTCAGTTTAGAATAACTTACCTCCTGAAGGAATGAAATTAAGCATCAAAATAGACAGTGAAAATAGGACAGGGTAAGAGAATAGAGAGCATGTATGTAACAGGATAACTTACTTTCTGAAGGAAGCATCAAAATACGACAGTGAAGGTAGAACAGGGTAAGAGAATAGACAGTATGTAAGTAAAAATGCAGAGAGTCATTCAGTTCAAAATAACTTACCGACTGAAAAAAAAAGAAATTAAGCATCAAAATACGACAGTGAAGGTATGACAGAGTAAGAGAATAGACAGCATAATAAGTAAAAATGCAGAGAGTCATTCAGTTCAAAATAACTTACCGACTGGAAAAATGAAATTAAGCATCAAAATACGACAGTGAAGGTGCGACAGGGTAAGAGAATAGACAGCATGTAAGTAACAATGCAGAGAGTCAGTCAGTTCAGAGTAACTTACCTTCTGAAGGAATAAAATTAAGCATCAAAATAATTATGACAGTAAAGGTACGACAGGGTAAGAGAATAGACAGCATGTAAGTAACAATGCAGAGAGTTAGTCAGTTTAGAATAATTTACCTCCTGAAGGAATGAACAAAATATGACAGGGAAGGTAGGACAGGATATGAGTATAGACAGCATGTAAGTAATAATGCAGAAAGTGAGTTAGATTTTAAAAACTTACTGACTGAAGGAATCATCAAAATACAACAGTGAAAGTACGACAGGGTAAGGAAATAGACAGCATGTAAGTAACAATGCACAGAGTGAGTACGTTCAGAATAACTTACTTCCTGAAGGAATGAAATTAAGCATCAAAATAAGATAGTGAAGGTAGGACAGGGTAAGAGAATAGACAGCATGTAAGTAACAATGCAGAGGGTGAGTATGTTCAGAATAACTTACTTCCTGAAGGAATGAAATTAAGCATCAAAATACGATAGTGAAGGTTACCAGGATAGGGTAAGAGAATAGACATTATGTAAGTAACAATGCAGGGAGTGAATTTGTATAGAATAACGTACTTTCTGAAAAAATAAAATTAAGCATCGAATTACGATAGTGAAATAACAACATTGGAACATGTTAGTAACAGTGCAAAGAGTGAGTATATTCAGAATAATTTACCGGCTGAAGGAGAGCATCGAAATACGACAGTGAAGGTACGACATGGACAGTATGTAAGTAACAATGCAGAGAGTGAGTCAGTTAAGAGTAACTTACCAACTGAAGGAATAAAATTAAGCATCAAAATATGACAGTGAAGGTACGACAGGGTAAAAGAATACACAGCATGTAAGTAACTATGCAGAGAGACAGTCTGTTTAGAATAATTTACCTCCTGAAGGAATGAAATTAAGCATCAAAATACAACAGTGAAGTTAGGACGAGATAAGAGAATAGACAGCATGCAAGTAACAATGCAAAGAGTGAGTCAATTTTTAAAAAACTTACCGACTGAAGGAATCATCAAAATACAACAGTGAAGGTAAGACAGGGTGAGAGAATAGACAGCATGTAAGTAACAATGCAGAGAGTCAGTCAGTTCAGAGTAACTTACAAACTGAAGGAATAATATTAAGCATTAAAATACGACAGTGAAGTTATGACAGGGTAAGAGAATAGACAGCATGTAAGTAACAGTGCCGAGTCAGTCAATTCAGAGTAACTTACCTTCTGAAGGAAAAAAATTAAGCATCAAAATACAACAGTGAAAGTACGACAGGGTAAGAGAATAGACAGCTTGTAAGTAACAATGCAGAGAGTGAGTCAGTTCAGGATAACTTACCTTCTAAAGGAATGAAATTAAGCATCGAAATACGACAGTGAAGGTACGACAGGGTAAGAGAATAGACAGCATGTAAGTACCAATGCAGAGAGTGAGTCAGTTCAAAGTGACTTACATACTGAAGTAATGAAATTAAGCATCAAAATACGACAGTGAAGGTACGGCAGGGTAAGAGAATAGACATCATGTAAGTAACATTGCAGAGAGTGAGTCAGTTCAGAATAACTTACTCGCTGAATGATGAAATTAAGCATCAAAATACGACGACAGGGTAAGAGAATAGACAGCATGTAAGTAACAATGCAGAGAGTGAGTTAGTTCAAAAAAACTTACCAACTGAAGGAATCATCAAAATACAACAGTGAAGGTAAGACAGGGTAAGAGAATAGACAGCATGTAAGTAACAATACAGAGAGTGAGTCGGTTCAGAGTAACTTACCATCTAAGGGAATGAAATTAAGCATCAAAATACGACAGTGAAGGTAAGACATGGTAAGATAATAAAGTAACATGAGTCAGTTTAGAATAACTTACCTCCTGAAGGAATGAAATTAAGCATCAAAATAGTGAAAATAGGACAGGGTAAGAGAATAGAGAGCATGTATGTAACAGAATAACTTACTTTCTGAAGGAATAAAATTAAGCATCAAAATACGACAGTGAAGGTAGAACAGGGTAAGAGAATAGACAGCATGTAAGTAATAATGCAGAGAGTGAGTCAGTTCGAAATAACGTACCGACTGAAGGAATCATCAAAATACAACAGTGAAGGTAAGACATGGTAAGATAATAGACAGCATGTAAGTAACAATGCAGAGAGTGAGTCTGTACAGAATAACTCACTTTCTGAAGGAATAAAATTAAGCATCAAAATACGACCATGAAGATAGAACAGGGTAAGAGAATAGACAGCATGTAAGTAACACTGCAGAGAGTAATTCAGTTTAGAATAACTTACCGACTGAAGGAATAATCAAAATATAACAGTGAAGGTAAGACAGGGTAAGAGAATACACAGCATGTAAGTAACAATGCAGAGAGTCAGTCAGTTTAGAATAATTTACCTCCTGAAGGAATGAAATTAAACATCAAAATACAACAGTGAAGTTAAGACAAGGGACAGCATGTAAGTAACTTACCGACTGAAGGAATCATCAAAATACAACAGTGATGGGTAAGAGAATAGACAGCATGTAAGTAACGATGCAGAGAGTGAGTCTGTACAGAATAACTTACTTTCTGAAGGAATAAAATTAAGCATTAAAATACGACAGTGAAGGTAGAACAAGGTAAGTGAATAGACAGCATGCAAGTAACAATGCAGAGAGTGAGTCAGTTCGAAATAACTTACCAACTGAAGGAATCATTAAAATATGACAGTGAAGGAAAGACAGGGTAAGTGAATAGACAGCATGTAAGTAACAATGAAGAGAGTGAATCAGTTCAGAGTAACTTACCAACTGAAGGAATAAATTAAGCATCAAAATACGACAGTGAAGGTACGACAGGGTAAGAGAATAGACAGCATATAAGTAACAATGCAGAGAGTCTGTCATTTCAAAATAACTTACCTCCTGAAGGAATGAAATTAAGCATCAGAATACAACAGTGAAGGTAGGACAGGATAACAGTATAGACAGCATATAAGTAACAATGCAGAGAGTGAGTTAGTTTTAAAAAACTCACCGACTGAAGGAATCATTAAAATATAACAGTGAAGGTAAGACAGGGTAAGAGAATGCAAGTAACAATGCAGAGAGTTGGTGAGATTGGAGTAACTTACCAACTGAAGGAATAAAATTAAGCATCATAACAATCAATGCAGAGAGTGAGTAAGTTCAGAATAACTTACCTCCAGGAGGAATGAAATTAAGCATCAAAATATGACGGTAAAGTTATGATAGGGTAAGAGAATAGACAGCATGTAAGTATTAATGCATTGAGTGAGTACGTTCAGAATAATTTACCTCCTGAAGAAATGAAATTAAGCATCAAAATAATAAAGTGAAGGTAGGACAGGGTAAGAGAATAGACAGGATGTAAGTAACAATGCAGAGAGTGAGTACGTTCAGAATAACTTACCTCCTGAAGGTATGAAATTAAGCATCAAAATACGACAGTGAAGGTAGGACAGGGTAAGAGAATAGACAGTATGTAACAATGCAGAGAGTGAATTTGTATAGAATAACGTACTTTCTGAAAGAATAAAATTAAGCATCGAAATACGACAGTGAAATAACGACAGGGGAGCATGTTAGTAACAATGCAAAGAGTGAGTATGTTCAGAATAACTTACCGGCTGAAGGAGAGCATCGAAATACGAAAGTGAAGGTACGACAAGGTAAGAGGATAAACAGTATGTAAGTAATAATGCAGAGAGTGAGTCAGTTCAGAGTAACTTACCAACTGAAGGAATAAAATTAAGCATCAAAATACGACAGTGAAGGTACGACAGGGTAAGAGAATACACAGCATATAAGTAACAATGCAGAGAGTGAGTCAGTTTAGAATAATTTACCTCCTGAAGGAATGAAATTAAGCATCAAAGTACAACAATGAAGTTAGGACGAAGTAAGAGAATAGACAGCATGTAAGTAACAATGCAAAGAGTGAGTCAATTCAAAAAAACTTACCGACTGAAGGAATCATCAAAATATAACAGTGAAGGTAAGACAGGGTAAGAGAATAGACAGCATGTAAGGAACAATGCAGAGAGTGAGTCAGTTCAGAGTAACTTACAATCTGAGGGAATGAAATTAAGCATCAAAATATGACAGTGAAGGTAAGACATAGTAAGATAATAGAGAGCATGTAAGTAATGATGCAGAGAGTGAGTCAGTTTAGAATAACTTACCTCCTGAAGGAATGAAATTAAGTATCAAAATATACAGTGAAAATAGGACAGGGTAAGAGAATAGACAGCATGTATATAACAGAATAACTTACTTTCTGAAGAAATAAAATTAAGCATCAAAATATGATAGTGAAGGTAGAACAGGGTAAGAGAATAGAGAGCATGTAAGTGTAACAATGCAGAGAGTTAGTCAGTTTGAAATAACTTACCGACTGAAGGAATCATCAAAATACAACAGTGAAGGTAAGACATGGTAAGATAATAGAGAGCATGTAAGTAATGATGCAGAGAGTGAGTCTGTACAGAATAGCTTACTTTCTGGAGGAATAAAATTAAGCATCAAAATACGACAGTGAAGGTAGAATATGGTAAGAGAATAGACAGCATGTAAGTAACAATGCAGAGAATGAGTCAGTTCGAAATAACTTACAAACTGAAAGAATCATCAAAATATGACAGTGAAGGTACGACAGGGTAAGAGAATAGACAGCATGTAAGTAACAATGCAGAGAGTGAATCAGTTCAGAGTAACTTACCAACTGAAGGAATAAAATTAAGCATCAAAATACGACAGTGAAGGTACGACAGGGTAAGAGAATAGACAGCATGTAAGTAACAATGGAGAGAGTCTGTCATTTCATAATAACTTACCTCCTGAAGGAATGAAATTAAGCATCAGAATACAACAGTGAAGGTAGGACAGGATAACAGTATAGACAGCATATTAGTAACAATGCAGAGAGTGAGTTAGTTCAAAAAACTCACCGACTGAAGGAATCATTAAAATATAACAGTGAAGGTAAGACAGGGTAAGAGAATGCAAGTAACAATGCAGAGAGTTGGTGAGTTTGGAGTAACTTACCAACTGAAGGAATAAAATTAAGCATCATAACAATCAATGCAGAGAGTGAGTAAGTTCAGAATAACTTACCTCCAGGAGGAATGAAATTAAGCATCAAAATATGACGGTAAAGTTATGATAGGGTAAGAGAATAGACAACATGTAAGTATTAATGCATTGAGTGAGTACGTTCAGAATAATTTACCTCCTGAAAAAATGAAATTAAGCATCAAAATAATAAAGTGAAGGTAGGACAGGGTAAGAGAATAGACAGATGTAAGTAACAATGCAGAGAGTGAGTACGTTCAGAATAACTTACCTCCTGAAGGTATGAAATTAAGCATCAAAATATAACAGTGAAGGTAGGACAGGGTAAGAGAATAGACAGTATGTAAGTAACAATGCAGAGAGTGAATTTATATAGAATAACGTACTTTCTGAAAGAATAAAATTAAGCATCGAAATACGACAGTGAAATAACGACAGGGGAGCATGTTAGTAACAATGCAAAGAGTGAGTATGTTCAGAATAACTTACCGGCTGAAGGAGAGCATCGAAATACGAAAGTGAAGGTACGACATGGTAAGAGGATAAACAGTATGTAAGTAATAATGCAGAGAGTGAGTCAGTTCAGAGTAACTTACCAACTGAAGGAATAAAATTAAGCATCAAAATACGACAGTGAAGGTACGACAGGGTAAGAGAATACACAGCATATAAGTAACAATGCAGAGAGTGAGTCAGTTTAGAATAATTTACCTCCTGAAGGAAGCATCAAAATACAACAGTGAAGTTAGGACGAAGTAAGAGAATAGACAGCATGCAAGTAACAATGCAAAGAGTGAGTCAATTAAAAAAAATTTACCGACTGAAGGAATCATCAAAATATAACAGTGAAGGTAGACAGGGTAAGAGAATAGACAGCATGTAAGGAACAATGCAGAGAGTGAGTCAGTTCAGAGTAACTTACAATCTGAGGGAATAAAATTAAGCATCAAAATATGACAGTGAAGGTAAGACATGGTAAGATAATAGAGAGCATGTAAGTAACAATGCAGAGAGTGAGTCAGTTTAGAATAACTTACCTCCTGAAGGAATGAAATTAAGCATCAAAATATACAGTGAAAATAGGACAGGGTAAGAGAATAGACAGCATGTATATAACAGAATAACTTACTTTCTGAAGGAATAAAATTAAGCATCAAAATATGATAGTGAAGGTAGAACAGGGTAAGAGAATAGAGAGCATGTAAGTAACAATGCAGAGAGTTAGTCAGTTCGAAATAACTTACCGACTGAAGGAATCATCAAAATACAACAGTGAAGGTAAGACATGGTAAGATAATAGAGAGCATGTAAGTAATGATGCAGAGAGTGAGTCTGTACAGAATAACTTACTTTCTGGAGGAATAAAATTAAGCATCAAAATACGACAGTGAAGGTAGAATAGGGTAAGAGAATAGACAGCATGTAAGTAACAATGCAGAGAGTGATTCAGTTCAGAGTAACTTACCAACTGAAGAAATGAAATTAAGCATCAAAATACAACAGTGAAGTTAGGACAAGGTAAGAGAATAGACATCATGTAAGTAAAATGCAGAAAGTGAGTCAGTTCAAAAAAACTTACCGACTGAAGGAATAATCAAAATACAACAGTAAAGGTAAGACAGGGTAAGAGAATATACAGCATGTAAGTAACGATGCAGAGAGTGAGTCTGTACAGAATAACTTACTTTCTGAAGGAATAAAATTAAGCATCAAAATATGACAGTGAAGGTAGAACAGGGTAAGAGAATAGACAGCATGCAAGTAACAATGCAGAGAGTGAGTCAGTTCGAAATAACTTACCAACTGAAGGAATCATTATTATATGACAGTGAAGGTAAGACAGGGTAAGAGAATAGACAGCATGTAAGTAACAATGCAGAGAGTGAATCAGTTCAGAGTAACTTACCAACTGAAGGAATAAAATTAAGCATCAAAATACGACAGCAAAGGTACGACAGGGTAAGAGAATAGACAGCATGTAAGTAACAATGCAGAGAGTCTGTCATTTCAAAATAACTTACCTCCTGAATTAAGGAATGAAATTAAGCATCAGAATAAGGTAGGACAGGATAAGAGTATAGACAGCATATAAGTAACAATGCAGAGAGTGAGTTAGTTAAAAAAACTCACCGACTGAAGGAATCATCAAAATACAACAGTGAAGGTAAGACAGGGTAAGAGAATGCAAATAATAATGCAGAGAGTTGGTTAGTTTTGAGTAACTTACCATCTGAAGGAATAAAATTAAACATCATAACAATCAATGCAGAGAGTGAATAAGTTCAGAATAACTTACCTCCTGAAGAAATGAAATTAAGTATCAAAATAAGACAGTGAAGGTAGGACAGGGTAAGAGAATAGACAGCATGTAAGTAATAATGCATAGAGTGAGTACGTTCAGAATAACTTACCTCCTGAATATTTGAAATTAAGCATCAAAATATGACAGTGAACGTACAACAGGGTAAGAGAATAGACAGTAACAATGCAGAGAGTGAATTTGTATAGAATAACGTACTTTCTGAAAGAATAAAATTAAGCATCGAAATACGACAGTGAAATAACGACAGGGGAGCATGTTAGTAACAATACAAAGAGTGAGTATGTTCAGAATAACTTACCGGCTGAAAGAGAGCATCGAAATACGACAGTGAAGGTACGACATGGTAAGAGGATAAACAGTATGTAAGTAACGATGCAGAGAGTGAGTCAGTTCAGAGTAACTTACCAACTGAAGGAATAAAATTAAGCATCAAAATACGATAGTGAAGGTATGAGAGGATAAGAGAATATACAGCATGTAAGTAAAAATGCAGAGAGTCAGTCAGTTCAAAATAACTTACCTCCTGAAGGAATGAAATTAAGGATCAAAATACAACAGTGAAGTTAGGACAAGGTAAGAGAATAGACAGCATGTACGTAACAATACAGAGAGTGAGTTAGTCCAAAAAAACTTACCGACTGAAGAAATCATCAAAATTCAACAGTGAATTCAACAGCAAGTATAAGTAACAATGTAGAGAGTCGGTGAGTTTGGAGTAACTTACCAACTGAAGGAATAAAATTAAGTATTATAACAATGCAGAGAGTGAGTACGTTCAGAATAACTTACCTCCTGAAGGAATGAAATTAAGCATCAAAATAAAACAGTGAAGGTAGGACAGGGTAAGAGAATAGACAGTATGTAATTAACAATGCAGAGAGTGAATCTGTACAGAATAACTTACTTTCTGAAAGAATAAAATTAAGCATCAAAATACGACAGTGAAAATACGACAGGGTAAGAGAATAGACAGCATGTTAGTAACAATGCAAAGAGTGAGTATGTTCAGAATAACTTACCGGCTGAAGGAGACCATCGAAATACGACAGTTAATGTATGACATGGTAAGAGGATAGACAGCATGTAAGTAACAATGCAGAGAGTGAGTCAGTTCAGAGTAACTTACCAACTGAAAGAATAAAATTAAGCATCAAAATACAACAGTGAAGGTATGACAGGGTAAGAGAATAGACAGCATGTAAGTAACAATACAGATAGTGAGTCAATCCAGGATAACTTACCCACTGAAGGAATGAAATTAATCATCAAAATACGACAGTCAAGGTACGACAGGGTAAGAGAATAGATAGCATGTAAGTAACAATGCAGAGAGTAAGTCAGTTCAAAATAACTTACTAACTGAAGGAATCATCAAAATATGACAGTGAAGGTAAGACAGGGTAAGAGAATAGACATCATGTAAGTAACAATGCAGAGAGTCAGTCCGTTTAGAATAGCTTACCTCCTGAAGGAATGAAATTAAGCATTGAAATACGACAGTGAAGGTACAGCAGGGTAAGAGAATAGACAGCATGTAAGTAACAATGCAGATAGTGAGTCAATCCAGGATAACTTACCCACTGAAGGAATGAAATTATTCATCAAAATACGACAATCAAGGTACGACAGGGTAAGAGAATAGATAGCATGTAAGTAACGATGCAGAGAGTGAGTCTGTACAGAATAACTTACTTTCTGAAGGAATAAAATTAAGCATCAAAATAGGACAGTGAAGGTACGACAGGGTAAGAGAATAGACAGCATATAAGTAACAATGCAGAGATTGAGTCAGTTCAAAAAAACTTACCGACTGAAGGAATCATAAAAATACAACAGTGAAGGTAAGACAGGGTAAGAGAATAGACAGCATGTAAGTAACAATGCAGAGAGTGAATCTGTACAGAATAACTTACTTTCTGAAGGAATAAAATTAAAATACGACAGTGACAGGGTAAGAAAATAGACAGCAAGTCACAATGCTGAGAGTGAGTACGTTCAGAATAACTTACCTCCTGAAGGAATGAAATTAAGCATCAAAATACGACAGTGAACGTACAACAGGGTACAATTATAGACAGCATGTAAGATTGAGTCAGTTCAAAAAAACTTACCAACTGAAGGAATCATAAAAATACAACAGTGAAGGTAAGACAGGGTAAGAGAATAGACAGCATGTAAGTAACAATGCAGAGAGTGAATCTGTACAGAATAACTTACTTTCTGAAGGAATAAAATACAGTGACAGGGTAAGAAAATAGACAGCAAGTCACAATGCTGAGCGTGAGTACGTTCAGAATAACTTACCTCCTGAAGGAATGAAATTAAACATCAGAATACGACAGTGATAGTATTACAGGGTAAGAGAATAGACAGCATGTAAGCAACAATGCATAGAGTGAGTCAGTTCAGAATAACTTACTTCCTGAATGAATAAAATTAAGCATCAACATAAGACAGTGAAGGTACGACAGAGTAAGAGAATAGACAGCAAGTAAGTAACAATTCAGAGAGTGAGTCAGTTCAGAATAACTTACCCGCTGAAGGAATAAAATTAAGCATCAGTGAAAGTATGACAGGGTAAGAGTATAGACAGCATGTGAGTAACAATGCAGAGAGTCAGTCAGTTCGAAATAACTTACCCGCTGAAGAGTTAAAATTATGCATCAAAATACGACAGTGAAAGTATGACAGGGTAAGAGAATAGTCAGCATGTAAGTAGCTAATAGTGCTGAAATTATTTGACTTACATCCTTAAGGATCTAATTGGTATGACAGGGTAAGATAATGAGAAGGGATAAAATAATATGTTGATAAAGTATAAGTAATGACTTACCAGGAGAAGGGGTAATAAGTTCCAACATCAAATTGAGTGTGTATGGTAACAAAAAACATGATGCCAAATATAATAATGTTAGTCTTGAATGACTCACCTCCTGAAAGAAAATATTGATACACATACTAACTAGGGCAATGTTCAACATTCAGTTGGCAGCGAGCGAGCAAGCAAGTATTCTTTAGTGCTACAACTCTTTAGAATATTTTGCTGTTTAGTTTAGACAGTGAGCAAGTGAGCATGATAGGCTCCAGTGCTTGATATTGCGTCAGAGACAAGAGTCATGTAAGTGGTGGTTCCAACCAGAAAGCTCCACTGCATCAAAAGCTGTAAATACTTACCACAAGCACTTAGATAAGCCAAGCGCCTACAATTCACTTTGATACATTATTAATTTTGACAGAGAGTGAGCAAGCAAGTTAGTGCTATAACTCTTTAGAAAATTTATGTAACAAAGTACCAGGCTAGAGCCTCTACAACTACTACTACACATGTAGCAATGTGCAGCATTTGACAGTGAGCAAGTGAGTAGCTGATAGGCTCCAGTGCTTGCTGTCAGAGACAAGAGTATGTAAGTTGTGGTTCCAACCGGGTAGCTCCATATATAGAAAGCTGTAAATACTTACCACAAGCACTTAGATTACAATCCACTTAGATAAGTCTAGCGCCTCTATGATAAAGGCTGTAGAAAATAATCTAGCTTGATTAATTGGAGCATGTGCATTATGCACGTGCACAGCGCTACTATTTCTGGACACATAGGTACATACGCATACGCCTGGGGCATTTTGGAGTGTAGACCTAAATATTTTATAAAATTTCAATGAGTCATGACCTGAGAGTCAGCTCGCTCGCTGCAACTAAAGGTCATGATCATACCACTTTCTAATCAATAGACATTCCAAACACAATCTTGAAACATCCTTCCTTTATTTGGTAAAGGGTTGACAAGTGAGAATTGGCCCCACCCACCCATGGGCCACATATGCACACTGAGGAATGAGCTTCCAAGTCATTACCAGTGGTGGGTTGCATTGGTACACCCACAACTAAATGAGCTGGTGTCACACCCTAGCCCCTAGCCCCTGCCCCTAGCCCCTAGTCCCTAGTCCCTAGTCCCTAGCCCTTAGCTCCTAGTCCCTAGCCCCTAGTCCCTAGTCCCTAGCCCCTAGCCTCTAGTCCCTAGCCCCTAGCTACTTTTTTCATGTGAATGCACTTACAAAATATGGTTCAGCTCTGCTAGAAGTAGCCTTCTTCTCGGTCTTTTCATTCCTTTCTTTTTTTTTATTACTCATGATGTGATCCAGTAAATATTTCTTACCTGACAAAAAATTGCACAAGTGCAAACACCTGTGAGATAAATAAAGAGAAGTGGGATGGATCAGTGTGCTTTCAATATAGAACCTCATTTATTTACTCTTAGAAAATAGCTAGGCAGAATTGAACAATCTGATTGGTCACTTGCATGGCACTATATCCAGTAGTGACTCAGAGGAGGGCACTACATATAGATGCCCTGCCTCTCAGGGAATAGGGCATCTATATATATATAGCTATATATATATTGCCCTGCCTCTCAGGGCATAGCGTTGTCATAGTAATTCAATATTATTTTGGCCTTTGGTGTTTATATCAAGATGATTGTGGTAATAGTAAACTAATAAAGATGAACAAGAGTTGGAGTTTGAAGATAATGTTTCTGGTAAGCTCTTCAGTATGTATGTATAGTTGCTCGGTAAGTTACTGAGCATTCCTATGGATTTTATCTCATCCCCATTTTCTTTGTCTCGGTAAGAGGTAAGAGGTCCATGCCTCCCACAAGCCAACACAGTAGCTACTTAGTATCCTGCTTGGTCTTTGATGGAATGCCAGAGGTTCTTGCAAGCTCCACCTCGTCATCACTTTTAATTTGAGCAAATTGTCTAGACTTGGTGGAGGAACTGGATGGCTCATTCTTAACTGGAAAATGAATGGAGCTGATAATTGAGCTGGTACTGGGTTGTAGAAGGGTGGAACTGGCCAAAGAAGATGAATGAAAAATGTGGGCAGGGCTGAGTTCAGGGGTGGAACTGGATCGAGTCTAGCTGTTGGCTGAGTTCCAAGAATAAGCTGGTATATTCTTGTTCAACACCACTAACTTCCTCCTCCTCCATTGTAGTGGCACTATTTTTTGGTTCAACTGCTACGTCTTTACATATGCCCCAAGCACTGCACCAGGGTTCGCCGAGGCAGGCAGGGTTGCCGCAGAAGAGGGAGGGGAGGGGCTATTGCCATAATATCTCTCTCTTCTTTGTCATAGAAGTGCAGCATTGCCTGAAATTTTTTTTTGAAAAGGTTGCTATGCTATTTCTAAATTTAAATAGTTAGACACCTCAACCAACGGGATCTACAGTCTATAGAAACCCTCAGGCCCTTGGTAGCGCCCTCGCTGCACTCTGGTCACTACAGCCCAAGGGCCTCGGGTTTCTACAGACCGTAGATCCCTTTACAGACCGTAGATCCCTTGGTCTCGGTGTCTAACTATTATATAGATTGAAAGAAATCTAAACTCTCTCACAGTATTGGAATCTCTACAACTGATCATGTAACCAAGGGTCCAAAGTGATTTATCATGGCATGGAGACAAAGGATGGAGAAATATTGGCCTATTAATAATGAAGCTGAAGATTTTTAGAATTTCTTTTTGAGCTTCGAGCTATAAAATTACAGTTTGGGAATGCAATGGAGGAAGATACTTATGTACTAGCTAGAAGCTAGCTAACTATCAGGTAGCCCATGAGGTATTAGCTGGATTGTAGCTACTATAACAAGACTGATCAATTTAATGTAGCTGTATCACATTTTCAGATTGTGCTGAAAAATGTCAGCAGTTTACTTCAAGAATATCAGCAATAGCTACATAGAAGATTCACCAGCAGGTAGGTACGTTACACATAGCTTTCCAACTCTATGTACTTCATTAATTATTTTGCAGCCATGAGAAGAGCTGGTAGCAGCACATCTACTAAGGCCACAGGAAACATTCCTATGGCATGAAACGTCTATCACCTATAGCTAGCTATGTAGCACGCATGTTTAGCTTTAATTAGAGCAGGGGTGGATTCAGAGAAGGTTCGACATAGTTCGTCCGAACCCCCCTTTTTTAGGGCAATACTATCGACTGTAAGATCTGAAGAACGCCGACGGCTAGCCTCTCTCAGACTCTGCCTGCTTAGCATAGTATATGAGTCCCAGGGGCGGATTCAAAGAAGGTTTGACATAGTTCGTCCGAATCCCCCCTTTTTAGGGCAATACTCTATATTTTATCGACTGTAAGATCTGAAGAATGCTGACGGCTAGCCTCTCAGACTCTGCCTGCTTAGCATAGTATAAGACCAGGGGCGGATTCAGAGAAGGTTCGACATAGTTCGTCTGAACCCCCCCCCCCCCCCCCCCATTAGAAACTGAGATGAGTTATTACTTAGCCATGATCTATAAATAAGTCGTAGCTCAGCTCAGGTTGAGGCATTTAGATAACATGATACAGGCCTGTAGCAAGCAGAATTGAAGTGGTAGGGCCATTAGGTGCAGGAAGCTATTTTTGACTGAGGGGGCACTCGCATCATTGTACAGTGCGCATTTCATGATCATTCAAATATATGTACAAACAACATTATGGAAGATTAGTTATTATTGATCACACCAAAAAAATCTTTTTCATACTGAATTCATTAGCTATGGTTAAGGTCTAAAAAGTTTTTTTCTTTCTTTATGGACATGCAAGAGCATGTTGAAATCCAGCCAGTTAAAGAGCCATTATTAAACTGAACACAGTCAGGCACAATAAGCATGCACTTTCATGTAAATAGCTAGGTTGGCAATTTACAGTCTTGCTAATTTAGCAATTTACTGCCTGTGCTTGCTATATTAAGGAGTGCCCCCAAGGCCCCCCCCCCCCCAGCTCAAAATCTGGGGGGCCAGTGCCCCCTGGCCCCCCTGCTTCCAGCACCTATTGGTGCACGTGTGGAACCATGAAGATTCAGCGTGCAAAGCGCGCCATCTAGGGGGATCTGAGAGCATGCTCCCCCAGAAAATTTTTGGACCTCTTAGATTCAATTTGGCACACTCTAGGACCAAGACTTTAGATATGGTTTAAGTTACCCTTTGAATAAATTATTTTGTGATAATATAACAATTATCAGCTAAACAACAATGCTTCAATTAATTTTCCAAATAGCCGTAGTCTGTGCTCTGAGTCACCCACAAATTCATTAGCCACATCAATTTCATTCAATAAATCAGTGCAATCTTTATGCACATGCAAAATAATAAATCCAGACACAGGGCTGAGTCCACATGCTAACACAGGGCTGGATATCCAGGAGTGGGGTTGAGGGGGTTACCTAAGCCTTTAGATAAAATGATACATTATAATGCAATATGACCATGCCTATTAATTTTGCTTAGCCGTATCTATTTTTCTTGTGTTTCTGCTCTAAAGTAGTATAATTATATATGTTACTACAGCCATCATCATCTAAGGCTATGGTCAAGAAGGAAACGCTCTACATATGTATACATGACACATCCATTTTGGCTTACACTTTCAAGGTCACACATTAGATAACTCAGTGCATACTAACTGAGACTTCCTTAACAATCACACCTGTGACCTTGCATGTGTCACTTTAAAGATATCTTTTGGAGCACTTTGGGCTTTCATTTTCAAGGTCACACATTAGATAACTCAGTGCATACTAACTGTGATTTCCTTCATGAACACCTGTAACCTTGCATGTGTCACTTCAGAATTTGAGTGTAATAGCTAGCTAGCAATTTTTGAGATGGTTCACACCTTTGCCTATACTCATGCTGTCATATAATGCACACAAATATGTGCTATATAGGGAAATTATGAAGCAAAATGCTAAAAGTGGCAGCCTGCAAGTGAAGCCAACATGGAGCCTCCAGATAACTTGCTCTTTCTTGCACCCTTCCCCATGGCCCAGTGTGTGTGCTCCTAGTCCTGCAACCCCACCTATCTAAAATCCTGGATTCGGCATAATTATAAGTTACTGTAATGCTCAAAAAGTGGTAGGGCCATTGCCCTACCAGCCCTACTGCTTACTACGAGCCTGTGATATCTAACCACCATTGTTTTGATGGTAGACGGGATTGAATCTTCAGGCTGCACTTACAGCTATCCTAATGATAAATTCTCCCTTAGAAGAGCTGAATCTACTTTTGGTATGCCTAAAAAGAAATTGGAAGCTGAGTGGGAAAAGATGGAACGACAACTTGAACAAGGACAGAGCCGGTAAAGGATGTGGTCAGGGATGACGAGGAAAAGCTATGAATCGTGTTGCTTTATACAGAATCCATGTCTTCAAGTGACTCCAGCGATGCCGAGAGTAATGAAAGTTATCAATGCATCATTTGTGGGAATTCAGGTGGCAGATGGATTGTGATGCCTGTGATCGATAGTTTGACATAGGTTGATGTTTAATATAGGATATTGACTGGTATTGTGTGGATTGCAAGGACTATGGATATCCTTTCTGAGTATTGACATTACATTGACTATATCAATAGTCAATACAGGGTTCTATCTAAGATTTTTTAATAGGGGGAAGAATATCTGCACGCTTACACGTGGGAAAATTTTTGCCTTGGCCACGCCCATTTTTGCCTAACCACAACCTTTTTGGATATCAAACTTGTAAAAAATTACAAAGAATGACTTTTAGCTAGCAGCTGCAATTGTTGACATGAGGAGATTAAGATTACACTCCTAACCCCCCAATAGATAAACCCTGCAATAATATTGTTAGTTCAATAAAATTAATGGTGTTGGTGTACAATATTTAGCACTCAAACTGTGTGTACAAAAATTAGTTCCAATGTCAGATAATTGGTCCAAATATTGTAGTTTAGGCCAAACCAATTAAGTTTCCTGTTTCTCATCAAAAAAAAATACGAAAAATCAATGAAACAAAAACAACCACTTCCAGTAAAATGCATAGAGCTGTGTAGCTAGCTAGCTAGCTAGCTACATTATCTGCATTAGCTACTACCTAACTTATGTAGTCTACATTTTAATGGTCTGCATAGTGTATGTGCGTGCGTGTGTGTGTGTGTGTATCACTATGAATAAAGAGTGGCCATAGAACATTAGGATTTAACAATCAGCATTGTTGCTAGTCTGGCATAGCTACACCCCCAAGCGCGCTTCGCGCTCAGGGTGTGGCTGGCTATGCCAGACTACATTGTCGCTGGCCATGTGCACATGGCTTTCACTTTATTGTATTAATTTTCCACCTCTAAGCTATAGCTACACTCTGAAAGTGTTTACTGCATATCTTTTGAATGCTCTCTCTAAACACTACAGTAGAAGGCATACCTTTACTGTTTACTGCTTATAATTGATATAGAGTATACACTCTTATTTTTGCAGTGCATCAAAGGACAAACACTTTAGAAAGTGGCTGGCCATTTTGCACCAAGGACCAGCAGTTATTTTAACTCTGGGCACAGCAAAGAAAGAAAGTTTGTTTGTGTTTTTAATTTTTACAAATCAATGAGGGAGCTGATGAGAAACAGTAAATTTAATTGGTTTGGCCTTATCTAGAAAAGGATGGGTTTAAATAAATGGAGTCAAAAATTCTGTCTCCATACCACTCCGTAAACCTTAAGTGTCCAAAATATGGCCCCTTTACATTTGGCTACATCAGACTAGCACTCACAAAATATGGTCCAGCCCTACTAGAAGTATAACCGTCTTCTTTCTCTTTCTTCTTACCTGAGATTTACATGGGTCTTACTCTAGTTTTTATGTGCAGACTGCGCAGGCGCATGATGCAATAACACGCGTACACAACGAATCGCCAATGCACCGGAAGTCCATTGCCGTAATACAATGTTAATTTTCGGAGAATACAAACAGTAAGGTAGGCGGGGGTAACTCCGGACGAACTTTCAATTGGGAAGGATAACTTTGGAATGGAAGCAGCTATGATCGAGCAGTAAAGTTCAAAAAGAAGCTGAACTACTTACTCTTGTCATAGATATACTAGACTACGTACACGTAGTCTAGTATATCTATGGTCTTGTGAAGTTAGCTATCAGGAAAAATTCGGTTTGGGGTAACTCCGGACACTACTGGTAGAAATCTCTGAGCTAGCAACCCAACATGAAAAATTTTAGAGAGAGATGACCTTGGTTTATCTGATACACATGCACTTTTTTCCTGCGCTCTCTTGATGTTCAACCAGGCCTGTTTGAAATGCACAAGATCGTGACGTAAAGTTTCAGTTCGACGATTATAGATTTCGGGGCACGATGCAGTCCAGAACAGTGGAAGAAGAGTTTAGCTAAGCATGCATTTAAACAAGTAGCAGTTATAGTTACTGCAGGTACAAAGACTGCCTCTCAATCTTTGTAGTTTCTGAAAAAAAGTCGAAAGTCCGAAGTTACCCCATGTCCGGAGATACCCCCGCCTACCTTATCCGGAAAATTACTGCAAACTCAGCATAAATTACCATAAAGAATGGCAGCTGTTTTGGTAAACGTGCATCGAAAGATATTCAAGCACATGCAGTCGTTACGCCAGCGGAACCGGAAGTCATAGGGCCCCATACAATTTTATTTGCACCGGAAGTTCTTCATTTGGAATATTTTCCTGTTTAGTTAACTTATAATTCCTGCTTAGTATAACTCTTACACTTTATACGTGTAGTAAGTAAAACACTTCACACAAACAGATCACACATAGACCTATCTAACTATGTGAAAAAGTTGTTACTTCCAGATACACGAAGTCACGATCACTTGGAAACAAGTGCCTTGACGGTAGAGGTGCAACTGGATTTTCTGTAAGTGGCCACGACTTAAATTCTGCACCATCTTTGAGACCATGAACTGAAGTTACACTCATGCAAAATACATTTTGTTCCCAACGGTAGAAAGCGCGCTACACACGCTACAATTTCAGCTGTTATCAATCAAGGCAGCCGGTTGCGGTAGACTAGACATGCGTCTCTACCTTTTTTGTATGAACATCCATACCTGACCACACAGTCTAATCGCCAGTGCACGTAATTAATTACCACGTATTAGCGATGACGTCATAAATTGTAGTCTAAAAACAGAAACTGTGCGGGTGTTTTGTATGGACTGTAACTGCCTCTTAGAAGCCGAAGAAGCAATATGGAGAGCACTTTCGGCTAAAGATGAAACCTAGGTAAGTATTACTGCACAGTAAACATTGTTGCAAGCTATAAACAGGCAGAAAATTCAGCTATATGTTGCCTCTGTTGCTTGGCTAGGTTCATCACGTCATAGTGTTTCTTGCTAGAATTTTCGTTCCTAGCAGTGGACACTTCAGATTCTAGCTGGATCCTGTGCTGTAATGCTTGTATAATATACAGTAGCAATTTTGTGGATGTAAGTATTGTAAAATGCAAATGTCACACCCATTCATCCTGTCTTTCATTTAGTTCATGTTCTTCATCACTCTCTATATTATCTCCTATCAATTCTTCATTCTGTTTCTGAAGTCCATCAATGTTTACAGCTCCATCACTGCTTCAGGATGATTGAGACTGTTGTCATGGTAGCTATTTAAACAGTTGACACACTTGCATCCTGGTCCACATTTGTATGCATGTCAATTTTTAGCCACACCCATTGAAAATAAAATCCAACCTCTCCTGAACTCTTGCCATGTTTTCAGGAACGTCTAAGACACTTTGGACTTTTCCATCCAACCATTTCCAGCTATACAGGTAAATGTATGTGTGTCAATGAGCTAGAAATCGAATCTTAATTACATTTCTCAAACAGCTAACTTACCAATGTCATTGGAAGTTGCATGATGCCACATCTCTAATATCACAGGGAGCGATTCCAGTGGAGCTTTAGAGCTTCGGTAGAGGGCATGGTCATGTCTGCTCGCTCCCACACTGTTCTCCTGATAGTACAAGTCATGGAGAGACTCTGATTTCATTGAATAAAAGAGGGTGACTGGTGAAGATTGCTGAAATCATGATGAATGTACTCTAAAATATCCACAGCCAACAAGTCGGAGGGAAGGGGAGGCAGGATCTGCTGTCACTTGTCCTAGTGAACCACACAGTGTTTCATTATTGATGAAGGAGAAAAATGATAGAATGTAGAGAGAAAACTGGTATTCCCGATCCCATGAAAAAGGAGTACAAACATAAAGTGTGGTAGTAGCTCTTCTGGGATAGAGTTCAAAGAGAGATAAGGGCATTCTGATTCAGGAACCTATAGCATCTTTAGTGTAACTCTTGCTCAATTGGATGAAAATCTTACTCCCAGGAAACATAATAGTATCAAACGTATGTGATACACATCTCATTCTGTACCTATCAAGAGAGAATATCAACTTTATCTGGGGTTGGCCTGGGGTATTAAAAGATTGGTGGTGCTGTATGTCAGTTTTTTACAGTTCTGAGTACAACAAATTGTTTCTGTTCGTAGCTACCTGCTTGGTTGGGCAGCCATCAAGGATGGAAATTTTTAATGTTAGCTAAGGGTTTTCCTTCCGATTTGTTTCATGGAAGCCTGGCAGAGGTATCCGTGTCTGAAAGTGTCCCATGATGATTAATAGTCAATCGATATTTTTAAGTGTGTATCTGAATGATCACTGCTTACAGAGTGACATGGTCCATGGGCAAGGGTTGTCATAGTGTGTGTATAGCTATAGTAAAAGATTTGGATGGACTACTGCTAGCTAATAGCTAATACCAACACACCATTCTTATTCAGTAGGCCATTACTAATTGTTGTATATTCAATGAACAGTATAGCTTCAAGCTATGAGTAGCATTCAAAGGCTCTATAAAGCAAAGGCTGTATTACAGACATGCACTAATGGACAGTTAATTTTATTACACATAACATGCCACTTATAATAGGAGGAGCTCTACATACCTTCGAAGTAGTGGCAGGAAGTGTGAAATACAAATGTCACAGCCCACAACACGATTGATTATCACAACATCAAAGACCATAGCAGCTGCTTCGCGAGTGCAGCTGCATTTGCTATTAAAATTATAGTGGAGTTAGTACCGTGCAAGGTGCAGCTACAGGCAGCTTTATGCCTTCTGTAAAGGGAAAATCTCGGCACTACAACTAAAAGAAGTGAATTTGACCACAAATACTCTCTCCGGATACTTCCGTAAACTGGTGAATGATAAAAGTGCGTGTCTGTGCAATTAAAGTTGTATTAGTCCTATGGGCCTCGCTGGCGATTAGACTGATCTACGGGTTAGCTGAAATTTAAACTGTCTAACCCAGATGAGTGAATGGTTTTAAGAAAGCATGATGTATAAGTGAAGAGATCAGACAGCATGATAAGCATTGAGTGATACCTGCACATGAAAAGGGGAAAGTCATTCAGTCTCTGTGTAAAATCAGTAATGTCACACTGATCCGTCCTTCTTTACTTCTCTCTATTTATTACATAGGTGTGCATCCTTCTCAATATAATTATCAGTCTGTAAAGGATGCAGTCATGTATATGTATACCTGAAGCACCTGTGTGATAGAGAGAAGTTATTAAAGAGGGATGGATCAGTGTCTATTCACAACACACTAACAAAGAACCTCATTTATTTACTCATAGATTTCTAACCTCTCACCCACCATCTAACCTCTCACCCACTTAATTCCTTCTTTTCCATTTAACCTCTCACCCACTTCTCCATCTCCACTTTTTCTCCATCTAACCTCGCACCCACTTCTTCATCTAACCTCTCACCCACTTCTTCTATCCTGTCACATACTTCCTCTCCACCTAGCCTGTCCCACAATTCTTAGCCTGCCGCCCACTTGATGGAGGAACTCTTTCAGAGTTCTGACTGTGACCAAAGATGTCGGTCGACAACATTCAATGCACTGCAATATGAGCACTTTGACAAAGCATGTGACGTATCACTCAAGTCATATGTTGAGGACTGCTTGTTCCAGACTCCTGTAGTACAATTCAGTAATGTTTCTGCAAGAAAAGGTTAGCTAACCATACAATACGGGGGGGGGGGGGGGTGCACCTCCTCTGATTTCGATAAAAAAATAACTAGCAGAATAACACTGAGGCAATGACTTATCCTGTTTTTGCTTCCCAAATACCAGATGCAATAATATAAGAAAACTCTAAAATTTTCCCAGGGGAGCATACCCCCAATCCAATTGGCGGGCCTTGCATGCTGTGTAGCCTACTTTCAATTCCTCAATGGAACCCAGATTTGGTACCCCCAATATTTCGTAGTGGATTTTGTACCCATGCAAAATATCATATCATAGTTGATTTTGCACCCCCACACCAAATATCCTTGAATTCTCCAGTGGTTTTGGTTTGGTATCCCCATGGGTGCAAAAATCCCTAAGTAGATTCAAAATCCACTACCACATCTTTTTTGTGGATTGGTATGGGGTGCATAATAATTCACTAGTGGATTAGGTAGGGGTACGAAAAAAGAGGTGCCGAATTTCCTGTGACACCATACCTGGTCTTACACCTTAAGTTACAGTATACATGGGCATCATGCCCCCCCTTTCAAATTCCTAGATCCACCCCTGTACATAAGCAAGAAGATTTTTCTGTTGTAAAGGTAATTTCTATGTCATATATCTAATGGTACAGTACATATGTACATGTTAACCTCCTTTTTCTCGAGGGTGGGCATAGGCGCCACCAGACTAGACGTGCAATGTGGTCTTAATAATAATCATTGTTATGATAATACCATGGATATTACAAAGCATTTAAATACACAACTCCTGATCTGAAATGAAGTGAGACGCTAAAGGCATCTCAGGAACAATCAGTTCACAAGGTTGTGGCCCAGCCCCACCCATTTCTTTCACAGCTAAATACTGTGAATGTGATGAGCTGTAATCTGGGAGATCTTCATCACTGAAGGAAACGTCAAATTCGTTCCCAGAATACTCTTCACTGGAGCTGGCAGTAGAATCTTCATTGGAGTAGATACTCCCCTCATTTCCACTCATCTCAGGAGGTACTTCGTGGGACGGCTGGTAAGTGGTGCAAGCACGAAGAGAAAATGGCATTGTGATCACAAACTCATCTCCCTCAACATAAACAGCATTCGCTTCAGGGAGAAGTGGCATAGCATAGCTGCCATCTTGTGTCTCAGTGGCCTCATCACTCGCATCACCAGCTGCTTCAATAATCACTATGGCATTGTTTGGACCAAGACCAAATAAAAAGCGCAAATATTTGTAAAGACGTGAAAAAAACTGGCCGACAAGGATAGTGATTCTCCATCTATTCTGATTCAATGGAGCTTGGAATTCAGATGATGCAGAATCGACTGAGTAATGAGGTGTAACATCAGAAGTCTGAAAGTGATGAGAATCAAGTCATTACCAGGTGAGGTGAGGCCTGAGCATGAAAAGATTTCAAGTACACTGGGAAGGATTCCGAAGTATTGGACAACCAAGAGGATTCAAGTAGCAACTCTTGATCGTTTAACGCACCATTTCCACCACCATTCAATCGTGCTAGTTCTCTGTTTAGCCTGTCACCCACTTTTTGGCGAGGAACGGAGAAACATTCATGGTGAGTGGCTTGCATGCTGGCATATCTCTGAAGTAGTTCCTCTACAGGATTGGGAGAGAATTGTGGAAGATAAGACTGCACATTTTGATGGAGAGGGTTGATGGTTTTTATACCGAATATGTCGATGAGAGTCAAGGTATAGCGATACAAGCACTTGGAGAGGTCACGTGACGAGGATCGGTTCGATAGTCGGACTTCTTTGCAATTCTGTAGATGATTCTGCAGGTAGGTAGAAAAATGAATTTATCAAATGGATGTGTAATCTGCTCATATAGTTTCATTGCTGCTGAAACATAGTTCATAGTTCACCCAACAGTGAAAATAAGGATAAAACGCTTCACAGTGAAATCTCTGAACAAGGGGCCAAATTCAGCCAAACTGAATGGAATGAAATGACCTTTCCTAACCTCCGGAAAGGGCCAACCTCTCTACAAAGATCAAAAAAAATAAATATCTGTCCCAAACATTGACCTGGCTGTTGTTCAGTATGTGCACATCTGCTCTCAATCCCCTCAGAACCTCCCTTTATACTCTCAATCCCCTCGGAACCTCCCTTTATACTCTCAATCCCCTCGGAACCTCCCTTTATCCACTCTCAATCCCCTCGGAACCTCCCTTTATCCACTCTCAATCCCCTCGGAACCTCCCTTTATACTCTCAATCCCCTCGGAACCTCCCTTTATCCACTCTCAATCCCCTCGGAACCTCCCTTTATCCACTCTCACTTTTAACTGTTATCTTGGAAGAACCAACTCACACAATGGACACACCACTGGTGGAACCATAGTAACAAATCCATTACACCTGGCATAATATGGAAGTTCCAATACCTGCAGTAAGATAAGCAGTTGTGTTAACAAGTTAGCTGTACAAGATCTGAACGAGGTCCTAGACATGACGTAATCTATGCTTACATGTGTCTGCGACCGACGACTGTGATCTATCGTGCCATGCCTTCCAAGTATCATCTCACACTTTAGCTATTTAGCTCTAATGACTTACCCTGCTGGCTACATCATCGAGCAGCCTTTTGTTTCGAGCATTGTAATCAGATAGCTTCTTTCTTTGGCCTGTCACGCAGTGGATAGTCCCCCATAGCCGTAGTACCCCCCGGTTCGAATTTTTTAGCGCATGCGTGAAGTGCCGGTTCCGCCAACGAAGTACTTGGACCTCCAGCTGCAGCTGCCAGAAACAAAGAAATGGATGAGTCGAAAGATGATATTTTGGATCTTGCTATTGGGTATGCTGTCAGAGGTTGTTACAAGGATGGTCTTTCTAAAGACAAAAAGCGAGCAGTTCGTAAAAGGGCCAAAAATCTAATTGTCGAAAAGGGAGAGGTGTATCTAAGAAGAAAAGGTGGCACTGTAAGTTATCTAAGAAGAAAAAGTGACACTCTAAGTTGGTAAAATTAGCTACTCATTATACTGCTCACTCCATAATTAGTTGCTTGCTCCCCCTCCTCCCGACCAACTTTATACACTTCATGCATTCTTGTTTTATTAATATTACTATGCATCATGTAGGTGAAAGTTATAACAGGAGTTAAAGATAAAAAGCGAATCTTGAACTCATGTCACTTTGATCCCACATCAGGTCACTTTGGCATAACCAAAACATGGCGTAGGGTTGCTGAGAGATTTTACTGGAAAGGACTGTATCAAAATGTAGTGGAATTGGTAAGTTTCATTCCTCTTCCTCCTTTCAGCCCTTAAAATGATGATGATGATGATGATGATGATGATGATGATGATGATGATGATAATATAATAATAATAATAATAATAATAATAATAATAATAATAATAATAATAAAGAGATAAAATGTGCATTCTAGGTTGAGCATTGTCACGTTTGCCAATCAATGAATAAGAAAATCGAAAGAGTCAGGCCTGAACTCCATCCTGTTCCAGTTAAATCGCCATGGTTCCATGTGGGAATGGATTTCATTGGACCTATTTCTCCACCATCATCTTCAGGTAATAGGTATATACTTACCATTTCGGATTATTTCACAAAATTTGGATGGGCAAAAGCTCTACCTACAAAAGCCGCTATTAATGTCGTCAGTGCTCTACAAGAGGTAAGCAGTAGTGGCTTAATACACTTGATATTAAATATTTTCTTATAATTTTATAGTTATTTTATGTAATGGGACTGCCATCTGTAATAACAACTGATCAAGGGAAGGAATTTCATAATCGTCTAGATACAGAATTGATGGAAACCTTTAACATTGACCACAGATTGACAACGCCTTATCATCCACAAGCTAATGGCCTGGATGAGCGTTACAATCAGACATTATGTAATTCACTTGCCAAATTTGCTCAAGAAAACCGTCGATCTTGGGATGAAAATCTAGGAGCTGTAGTGTACAGTTATAACTCTGCAGTTCAGGTGTGTCAATAAAGAAAGTAGCTAAGCTAATGGTGTGGTGATATGATTGTGTATGATACTAGGAATCTACCAAGTATACCCCATTCAAGGCTATGTTTGGTCGTACTGCAAGGTTACCTATTGATATCAATACTGGTATACAAGATCCAGATGAAAGAGTAAAGGAGTTTGAAAAAAAGTGTGATCCAGATGATGAAGATGTAGCGTGTGAGAGGTGTGGTATGGAAAGTATTATTAAAACAAATATATTGAAAGCCCAGACGAAACAAAAGAAGCTTTATGATGCAAAACATGCTAATGGAGCTGCCACATGTTTTAAAGTTGGATCTCTTGTTCTTAAAAAAGATTTTCGTAGGAAAAAAAGGAAGGGAGGAAAACTGGATAATCGTTGGGTAGGACCATATACAATTTTGGCATCACTGGGAAAAGGTCTCTTCAGGTTAAAAGAAAATGTTACTGGCAAGGTTATTTTGGCTCTTTATTATTTTTATACTTTGTTAATTTTAGTGGTTTCTTTACAGATCGTATCACGAGTTAATGGTTTTCATCTCAAAAAGTACATAGCTCCAGATTCAGAAGATGATAAGCCATTACAAAGGAATCGGACTCTAAGCCCCTTGGTATATTTTAGACTATAATGAATACAGTGTAATGAAACATGCATGTATATTATATGTATAGTCTTCTAGTAACAGTGTATCACAAGAAGAAGATAGCCTTAAGGTAATTGGCATAATTAAACCAGTTACTTCAATTAATTTCTATGGCATGTGTATATTAGTATGGGAATGGTCACAAGTTCAATTTTTCTATCACTCCATTGAATTTAAGTGAATTGGAAATGAGCTCACCCAAGGTTAGTATTGTGGCTCAATATTTGTTTTTGGCTCTACTATTATCATCACCATGCATGCAGATTCCTGTTAATGAATTTAATGATGATGTCTCTGAAGACCAGGATTACATGGGTGCTGTAAATTGTTCAAGATTTGTCACCAGTACACCAAAGCGTAAATCCAGTGATTTTTCATTCTTTTTTCCTATTACACTAGAAGTACCCCCATCTCCAATCATAACTCGTCCAATTTCAAGCAGTTCAAAAGCTCTGCCTTCACATCAAATTGGATCTGAACAGCTCAATTCTGTACCTGGTCGACCTATTAAATCAAGACCTTCTGAATTATCTTTTGATCATAGCCCCATGCCAAAAAAGACTTGTATTAGAAGGTTGATGTTAGAGAAACGATCAACTAGGAGGCAAGCAATTTTTTCCAAGCATCCTGTTACTAATCCAATTGTGGTTGAAGACTATCAGCCAAAACACCCTCCTCCACAGAAATGGATACCGGAGCTCAATCTTTACATGTCAGATAAGAATATTCTTATGAATAATGAAAGTTGGGTGACTGACAGCATCATTGATGCAGCACAAACCCTTATTAAAGATATATGTCCTGTCAGTGGCCTTCAAAAAGTCTGCCGTGGACTTACATTATCTTTTTCAGTTCAAACCTCTGAGTTCTTACAAATATTGAACACTGGCAATGGTCACTGGCTTCTTGTGTCAACAATAGGCACTGTACATCCTACTGTATATGTATATGATAATGGATATCCAACAGTCAGTACTTTCGTTGAGAAGCAGATTGCTTGCTTGCTCTCTTCAGAAGAAAAAGAAGTTGACCTACAATTTATCAATGTTCAGATGCAGTATGGACAATCAAATTGCGGCATGTTTACAATTGCTTTTGCAACTGCTTTAGCCCTTGGCCATCAGCCTGAAGGTTACCATTTCATACAAGATGAAATGCGTCCTCATTTGCTTAAATGTTTTTCAGATAAAAAGATGGTGATGTTTCCATATGATAAGACTCGTAGGGCTTTAACTCGGGTGAAAAACACACAAAAATTTTCTTTATATTGTTTCTGTCGGCTCCCAAAGTTTGGGAAAATGATCGAATGCTCAGATTGCAAAGAATGGTTCCATCTTGACATGTGTGTCAAAGTTCCTCCCGAAGCAGCTCTTAACCGTAGTGTCTTGTGGATGTGCAAGAAGTGCAAGTCATGATATACTAACTGACATTTAAAAAATTACTTTTATTATAATAGTTACTTTGAGGGGGTCCATATTTTATGGACCCCTGATTAATAATAAGGTCCAATTACTTCAAGTGGGGTCCTTATACTTCAGCTGTATTTGAAGTATTTGGACCAGGTGGACAAATGGCTGCATAGTATTTGGACTGGGGGGTCCTTTCACTATGTAAAATATGGACCTGGGGGTCCAAAATTGAGGGGTCCAAATTATTCGTGACAGGCCACGGCTTGTATACGTATTGTTATAAGATCGGCAATGCTGAATTCGAAGTTGCTTAATAACTGACATGGTTGGAAAGCTAGGTAACTCATAGAAGACTAAACTATCGGATATACTCATTCGAGCGTATTGATAGTTTTAAATTTAACCGCGAACCCAGCGCCATTCTTAATCGCACCTTATTTTCGCGGGTCAACCTGATTGCATAATTATTAAACTGGTAACAGGATGGTGGGTGTTGTTTTGATATAATATACAGCAGCCATGGTCTGAGGATATGCACACTATGCAGCCATGGGGTCCTCCTGTTCAGCTTGTAGGCTTCCATTTCTTCTTCAGTGGGTTCCCGACACTCCCCATCCCTCTTCAGAGAGTTGTATGGTCTCTTCCTCTCATCCATCACCATCAGTCTCTCCATCTTCCCCTCTCGGTCCTCCTCAGCCAGTAGTGCCTGAGGGTGGGGGAGGGGAATAGATCAGGTGATTTTATCAAAGCTGAAAGATACTGATTATGGTACAGTAAACTCCCTCCTTAATTAACAAAACCTTCTGAATTCCTATTAAGAGCCATTAGTTATTAATTGGATAGAGAAAACATGACTACATTTTTGAGAAATAACAACACTTTATTTTTTGAAATTCCTCATTTTCCTAACAATAATTCTTTCAATTTAGTGTGACCTGATAACATAGATGTCAATATGCAATTTTCCCCACTTTGGAATTTCACCAATTTTCATAGCAACAAATACCACCAAGGATTAAACAAAGAGGGTTATACAATAGAATTACTCAAACCCACCCCAAGGCAATTGCACTTCATTATTATGGTGATGGCATTGTGTCATCACCTGCCAGACGTGTGACAGTGGAGGGTAGAAATCTTTTGAAAAAAGACTCACCAGTGACCTCAGCTACCTAATTAACCCTACCAGTGAGGTAAGATAGCTCTTGGATCCACAGAAACCTTATAGACCAGATAAAGGGAATCTTCCCCTGCTATCCCCCTAAAAACCACCAATTCAATGATTATTTAATAGGACCTAGACACAATAAATCTAGTAATTATTGTGTATCCATACACCAGCCACTACTATGATATTCCACACGAATAGTTCAACATCATCCTTATACGACATCCACTTCCTATAGGATTAGACAGCTGCTACTAATAATGACAGGGACAATCACAGGAGGAGGGAGGGCATGTTAGAGTCTTGCTACTAATAATCACATGACCTTGAGTTCCCATAGTATAAAAATGACTAACACTGTGTTGCCTTGGAAACCCCAGGCAGATATTAGCCTTATACCTGATGTTACCAAGGACAACGGAATTATGAATATTCCAACTAGAAACAGCATGTTAACAATTTCCTCCATGTGGTAGATTGCCTGAGGATAGAGAGCTATGAAGTGGGTCCAACCCAAATAATATGGTTGTGCATACAAATACTGTTCCTGATTGTTCAAGCCGTAGTAAAGATGAAACTTAAATAGTAAACAACTGAGAAAAGTGGAATACAAATAGACTATTGCCACAAAGAATGAATGTACCCACTTCAATAAATTTCAAATAAAATTAATGGCCACTTCAAATTCATCAACAGTTAACTTGAGCCACGTGCCAGAACATGCTGTGGACCTGATTATTAATTGTTCAGAACACTTGTATGAATAATATAAAATGGCTCATTGGCTCAAGTTACTTGTTGAATTAGACCACTTTTCTCTGCTTTTGAGAGATCCTTAGTGCAAAGGTCATCATTATATTCACACTCTTGCAGTTAGTGAATTTCTCTCCAGTTTTGGTTCAAGGTTTTTTTGCATGAGGTGTTCTAGAGGTCGTTTGCATGAGGTGTTCTAGGGGTACTCTCTCTCTCAGCTAACTTAATACTTACTGAGTGATTGTTTGGGAAGATGTCTTCTTCATAACATGACTTAGCAATGGCTTTCTCTTGTCCCTTGATGACATTGCCAGAGCGAGAATACTCCACATAATTCTCAACAACAGTTCATTGGGTGGTACCTACACAATGACAAATACGCATACCATATAAGGTAGCAGTAATATATCATAGCTCCAGCCAAGACCCACAGAATAGCAGCAAAGAAAAGGGAAAGAGCAGTCAGTGAAGTCATCATTATTGTTGGGACCAGATATTATGCTGTGAGCAAATGTGTGCGAAATTTTCAGAGAAACCAACCAATCAGCATTGGACTGCAGTAAAGCAGAAATATCTCAGAGGCACAGTCAATTTGTTTGTATGGCAAATGAGGCTCCAGTATGACTATTGCTTTGAAAGTCCTGTGTGCCTACGAATCTTGATACAATTAGGCCCTGAAGGAGGTAACTACCATTGGGTCATGTGTGATAGCTAACTACATCACTTCTTAAACCAACAAACTTCTGGCCTAGCCCAAGAATCCATTTTCTTGGTCTGGCCAGGAGCGTTAATGGATTGTATTATACATGTTTATCGTATCACACTATTTTTATCTTTGTTTATATTTCCTGATTTGAGCAAGCTAAAATCAATGATTGAATTCCTAGCAGGATTAGAATTGTGGAGATGTCTTGCCACCTGTACCTAGAGCACACACCACACCATACCACACCACACCACACCACACCTCTGTCAATACCATACCACCTGCAGGCTAGCACCTAGAAAACAGTCCAGATAGTAATCATCACTATTGCCCCATCTCTCATTGGACCTGTTGCATTGGACTACATGATTGGTTTAGAAAACTCTTTGGTCAAGTCAGTGCCCAGTCACTTGACCATTACAAGAAGTGATTATGCCCACAAAGTGCCTATTATGATGCTCCCTAACTAATTATAGAAGCATGTCTAACGAGGTTAGTGAATTAGAACCATGGAAACAGGAGGGGGGAATATTATTATAACAAAGTGGCTTATCATATGACCTGGGAGTCCAGGAAAAGCATGTCACCCACACCATAATTCTTATTTGCCTAACAAAATTAGAAATTAGTGTGACCTGAAAACCGTAGGACACAGGACAACATCATCATGACTTCCTACTACACTCATGCAAATTCTTCATTCTCATGGTCTTCTAGCATGGTCTCTCATGTACACATCTGTCATGATTATTATGTATGTCTGTCATGACTGTCTCCCACCCTCTGCATGTAATCCTTGGTTCTAATGATCTTCTAGCATGGGTCTCTTTCTCTCTCTCTCTCTCTCTCTCTCTCTCTCTCTCTCTCTCTCCCCCTCCTCCATAGTAAGCAAGTGCAACAAAAATACCACTTAGGACTTACAACCACCAGTAACCACCCAAGAAATAGCAACTTCCTGGTTGTAACAGTGTACCTCCCCGAGGCAATCCATTATGGGCATAAACCAAGTTCATAAGGTCACTTTCAGGCATGGGTATACTTTCTTCCATCATTGTTGATGTGTTTAGAGGTATGTGACCTACCCATGGAATGGTGACAGACAAGATGTACACATGATAAGGTGACCTTTCTCTCACATGTACAGTATCTCTTCTCTCAAAGTGAGCTTGCTATATGTTATACATGCTCCCTTCACAGTCTGTCTACATATTACAGTGTTTCCCCCACCATACTAAATGCAGGGCGGGCCACCCTGTTGGGATATAGAACTTCAAAGAAAGTGGGCTGGGTCTATGGCATTAATTGAATTATATTCTCATGAATATACTTAAGCACCCTGTTTGAAAGTACAGCTAGGGGAGACTCTGATATTCCCTCATTCTGTGCTGAGTATTAACCATAACAAAACAACAGATTCCAACAAAGTGCAATACTCTAACATGGACTGCTTGCGATTCCCTAATATGGTGACTATTAAGGCTCTCTTGATCTGTCTGTCATGTGATGTGGCTACCACCTGCCAGGACAGACCTACCATGCCATACATAACATACACTTGCTATGGAAACTCAGATCTGTCATCTCATCAGACATGGAACATGCATGTCTCATGCACTGCACTCACAGCTAAGTCCAAGTCTTCATCTTCCCCCTCCCACTGCTCCCCCTCTCCTGCAAAGCCTTTCTCTACATCAAAGTCATCAGCATCTGAAAATACCACATAAAACGTAACTCAAGCTGACCAATCAGAATCTTCACTGCTGATATCACCAACCATTCAGTAAACTGAGGGGGCTTTATTTGCAAGACTATGACTAGGGCCAACCCTCTGGTCCACACTGTAATCCACCCTTTATTTAAAACAGTTGGGAGATCGAAGATATGTAGCAAACCCATTCACACATGACATGTTAGCGGCAAACTAGTTGGCTGGAGATTTAGCTAGAAGGCAGCTGATGTCTAAAGTGAGTACTAAATATTGTCACTTACCCCAGAAGTCTTCTGACATCTCTGTAGTTTTATCAATCGGTAAAGGATCGATTTTCGCGCCGATTCTTATTTGGCACGCGCGCATATAAACAATAATGAATCATAGCTACAGAACTGTTGATGCCATGGCCAGTCTGAGACCAAGCAGTGGGGTCCTCTTGCTAGGAGTATGCTATCTTCCTCTCTCGCTCTGCCAGTGGTTCCTGAGGGAGAGGAACACACATAATTTAAACAAGATGGAAGTTGATGGAACCTCTGATTGAAATGGACTGGAATTTCTGGAGGTTGTTGAGAGATATACCCATTATACTTAAATCACCCACCACATTAATATACCAAATATCAGTACCAACCTACCATACAGTACTTTTGTTCAATGCTAGATGCAATATCTTTGCAGTTGACCAAAGGATCTCTGAGGGCTGTGCAGAGACTGTTCCAAGATGGTGGCTGACTTCCCTTCATCTTCAGCCACTGTTTGATGAGTTCTCTCATGCATCCATTGATGTCATTGGGGTTGTCAACTCCTATCTTCTCAACTTCAGCATCTGATAGTCCTAGGACGATTCCAAGGTCCTCCCATTCCTTCACTATGTCAATCAATGCTGTCCTCACATTGCGATAGGCTGCATACAGGCAAACACCCAATGGCATGACTCACAGCTATGTTGCTAGGTAGCTCACTGGGTATAACTATACATGTGCATGACATATACTATCCACTCACTCAAGGTGTCATCTTTAACTTGACTTGCTTCAACTGATTTTCTTGTTGGTTCACTCTATAGACATACACAATGGAGGTTGTCTTTAAATCATAGAAGATGATCTTCTTTAACTTACATCAGGAGCACTGCTTGTTCCTAGTGGTTGAGGTTTGCTGGTCAAAGTTGTGGACTGAGTAGGTGCTGGACTGCAACCAGGTTGAGGTGCACTTTGCAACTGGTTCAATGCTGAGATGAAAACATAATATTAATAACTACCATCAGTGACAGGTCAAGGAATTTGTGAATACACACCATTAGAGGTAACAAACCAGGTGGGTCTTTCACTTCTGTCCTCTGAGATAGTTTGGCAGCTATCTATCTACAGTATCTAGTCACAACCCACCCATACCATGTAACACTGGATGGGGCCCCCACTTTAGCTAGCTAGTCACAACCCACCCATACCATGTAACACTGGATGGGGCCCCCACTTTAGCTAGCTAGTCACAACCCACCCATACCATGTAACACTGGATGGGGCCCCCACTTCAGCTAGCTAGCATTAATTTTTTGAGGACAAACATTTTTGAACACAATGGTAGCTACCCTCAGTCATCATGTTATAGCTCTGGACCACGATATAAATATTGTGACTAGACCTATAAAATTCATTATTCATTGTGCTAGTAACCTAATATTATTCACCCTAACACACACTCTGATCCAATGATTACCTGTATGAGCAAATTGTGAGGATTGATGGTGTCTATTAGACTCTGTCAAAGGTTGTTCGTCTATTAAAGATCGTTTGCCTATCAGAGAATACCAAGATCATGTGAAATTAGAATGCTGTATACTGTAGGCACAGGAAACTGTTAAGATTAAAATTACAAGCTGAAAATAATCTTGGGACCAACTTAAGTTATAATTATTTGAAAGACGATTAACCAAATTCCAATTTCTGCTCCAAGCAGAATTGATATACTGTCTATGCATAAATAAACATTGATCAATTTATAAAATAAAGGAAGAATAGAATTAGTTAATAGGCATACCCTGCGAAAAAAGCAGGTCTGGGTGGGCATATCATGCAAAAATTAGTTCTCTATAAAAATAGTTGGGGAGACAGTTCATATTGCAAAAATTCATCTGCTGACATAAAATCAATGGTCCCTCAAGGACCAGAATTTGAGGGTCCCTCCTTGCCAGGGGATGATTTTTGTAAAATGAATGGTCTCCTCCCATCTGCCACAAATAATAAAGTCCCCTCTAAGGTGGTAAAACAAAGTGTGTGAATTTCTTGCTTGTATGAATACACAGTGATGTGGGTGTCACACTGTGGTGGTGTACCATTGATGATACCGTAATCGTATAAATTTTCAATGGGGTTTTATTTTTGTTTTTTTCGTAGTCGATCAGAATCCTCGAAAATAATAAACAAAGTCTTAGTACTATGACGTCATAATATCTATGACGACGATGCGCATGCGTGTGCGATGCGATATTAATAGCAGCTAGAAAAAAACCTGGAGCAGATAGTCCGTGAGACGAAAGTATCATGCTTCATTACCGGGATCATGGCTGTTACCTGTCTCTCTTCTACAACAAAGTGTCTCTCCTTCCGTAGCAGTAGCGATTCCGGAAGCCATACATTTCCTGAAACTTTGCCCGGCCAGCGCAGCCTGACGGTTATAGAAGTGCTTGATGTTTAGGTATCACTAGCTAGCTTATAACAAGGCCTACCTGCTGGTGTGGGTTAACCAAGGAACAGGTGAAGCACATAGATGTTATACAGATTTACTGTTTTCCCCATATAAATCTCCATAGAACTAAAAATCAAAGGCACTAACTGTGAACATAACACACTGGTTCATTTGGTGTTTGAGTAGTTAGTACATTTATTAAGCTGCTACTGGATATGAGTTACGTGTTCATGTGTTGATTGATGTTTGAGATAGAGCTAGTGATACGCGGGCAGGTCTAGCTTCCAGAATCAAGCCCAGCTTTTCTTCTTTTTGGGGGACTATCTAGATTTCTCTGTAGTAGCCACGAATCACGAGAAGGTAGCAGCCATCATGCATGTCACTCGGCCCCAGCAGCAGGCAATGATATAGCTATTATGCGCATGCATTATTTTCCATGTGCTTGCTACGAAAATTAGACCTGCGGAAAATTTTTATTATAGGAACAGCTCCAGAAATCACGAAATTTTAAACCTCCGACAATTACGGTATCCAATTACCTTTCCAAATCACTGTGTCTCTAATAGATTTAGCAAGTTGGTTCAATCCAATATCTTCCAGCACAGACACCAGAGTCTCCCAGGACACAGGCCGTCTCCCTTTCCCTTGCAGCCATTCTTGAAACACTCGATAGTTGATGCCTTGTGCGTTCTTCATCAGTTCTTTTTCAAGGGCACTGATGTGTGCTCCAGTCTGGTCTTCTAGGAGGAGTATTCCGAACTCAAGGTACTTAGTTCCAACTTCTTTAGTCAAGTTCACTTTAGAGTCTTGCAAAGGGAAGCAGATGATGTTCATCATGGTTGGGGGACTGCAAGAACCTGCAATTAAAGCCCCACGAAGATAAGGGAGTCAACAGTCCATTATAGTCCACCAGACCCACTTTGCCAGTGTATACATATACTGTAACTATGACGACTGTAGTGATAGGCATTCCTGCTTATGATTGCATCATGCATTTGCAGCACATGCACTTGAAGCTGCACTGTGTTAAAAGAGATGAATTTTATTGCCAGCCAGAGGCAGTTGCCAGCTCATCTAAGGGCACTGGAAGAATGGTTCATATTGAAATCAGAGAAGTGTCTAATCAGACAACCTTATGATGAGATCACCTAGCTCTCTATTATTAAAGGCCACTCCACCATGTTGCATTTATTTCAGCTACAGTGAAACCTGTCTAATCAGACCACCCCACAATGAGACCACCTAGCTATAAAGCCACTCCATCATGTTCCAACAGCACTTATAATTGATCTCCCTAAAGAAACAACCTCCCTATTAAGGTCACTTGTTCCTGGCCCATAGGTGCATTCAGTAAGTAGGTTGCACTGCACATGTAAAAGAGGAGCCTTAAAGTGCATGTTGTGATTCACCAACTGAAATGCCTGGAACTCCATGCAGTACTAGTTCTACTAATACAAGAGGTTGTCCCTTTACAGAGGAAAAATTGGGACATAACCAAGTGGTCTTTAAAGAGAGGAAGTCTCTGATTCCCTGAAGATTCCCTGAATAGGGAGGTCTTGTTTCACTGTAGCTACTAGCAAAGCACTCACTTAAGGTGTAATCTTTAACTTGACTTGCTTCAACTGATTTTCTTGTTGGTTCACTCTATAGACATACACAATGGAGGTTGTCTTTAATCATAGAAGATGATGTTCTTTAAACTTACATCAAGAGCACTGCTTGTTCCTAGTGGTTGAGTTTTGCTGGTCAAAGATGGTGTGGGCTGAGTAGGTACTGGACTGCAACCAGGTTGAAGTTGAGGTGCACTTTGCAACTGGTTCAATGCTGAGATGGAAACATTATCATAGCAATATTAATAACTACCATCAGTGACACATCACAGGTCAGGGAATTTGTGAGTGCACACCATTAGAGGTATCAGACTAGGTGGGGCCTCTGGATCTTTCACTTTCTGTCCTCTAAGATAGTTTGCATGTTATCTACAGTATCCAACCCATACCAGATAGGGCCCCCACTTCCCCAGATATATACCCATAAAATTATGTTGAATTAATTTTTGAGGACAAATATTTTTGAGCACAATGGTAGCTTGTTAGCATAACTCAAAAGTGGATTAGGAGGCTCTTCATTTTGCTAGTAACCTAACAATCTTTGCACCCTAACACACACTCTGACCCAATAATTACCTGTATGAACGAATTGTGAGGACTGATGGTGTCTATTAGACTCTGTCAAAGGTTGTTCGTCTATTAAAGATCGTTTGCCTATCAGAGAATACCAATACAAGATTTATGTGAAAATCAGAATGTAGGTAGGTACAGGGACAACTCCTAAAAATGTTAAGATAAAAATCACACGCTATATTCAAAAACATTGGGATCAACTAAGTTATAATTATTTGAAAGATGATTAACCAAATACCAATTTCTGCTCCAAGCAGAAATTGGATATGTCTCTCTATGAAATAAATAAACAGGTATCAACATTGATCAGAAAATTTATAAAAGAGGGGAAGAAGAGAGAGAGAGAGAGAGGAAGAGAGAGAGAGAGGAAGAGAGAGAGAGAGAGGGGAAGAGAGAGAGAGAGAGAGAGAAAGAGAGAGAGAGAGGGGAAGAGAGAGAGAGAGAGAGAGAGGGGAAGAGAGAGAGAGAGAGAGAGAGAGAGAGAATAAAAAATGATGAACCTTGTGGAGTGTGTGTTTCCTTTTCCTTATAACTTCCGTCTTTGTGGTACATTAGTCTAGATGGGGGGGAGTGTTAAATCATGAGAAAGTATTATTTGGCATAACTTACTTCATTTGCATGTCTTTTATTCCTATGCAACTCAAGTGGTGGAGGAGGTAAGGTCTGGCTGGAATATTCATCATCTCCATCTCCTTCTGCCATTTTTCTAGCAGAATCATAGCATCATTTTTGATGTATGGAAGATGTTCTGACATCTCCAAGGCTTCTGCCAGTTCCTTCACCTTCTCACACTTCAGAACCTCCATGGCAATAAATTCAAGTTCAGAGGAAGAGATGTTTGCATTAGGTGAATGGTCCTGCATGAAATAGGTAAAGAGCAACAGTCATTATGAAATGAGACAAAGAGGTATGACTCACTTGTCGAATATTGAACCAAAATCTCTGGAAATCATTTAACTTTGTTTGATTCCCTTTCTGACAAATGAGGGCTGGGTTGGAAGTGGTGGGAGATGATGGAAGGATCACAAAATGATCGCTTTGTGGGCAGCCTTCACATTTCAGTGCAAAATCAATATTGATTCCGGGAAGCCACTTTTTGATATCGGAAGATGAGTCTTGAAGTATTTCAAGAATATCACGACATGAACTTATGAAGGGACAGTTGCACTCTCTTGAATTGATACGTTGTACATCAACTCTCACGCTCAACTTTTCTTCTGTAATGAAAAGTCTGTCCAGTTGCTGTCCAGGAGATCCAAACAAAAATTGGATTTGATTTCGATATATTTTTTCATTGACAGGTAAATAACATTTTGGGTGCTTTGACATGACTGCTGCCAGTTGAGTGAAGAAGCCTGGAGGCAAGTAGTTGGTGTTGAAAACAAGATGAAAAGGAATTGCAAATTTGATGGCAGTGCTAATTGATTGTGGATCATCAACTTTCAATAAATGAGGTAGCATGGATGGAACAAAATACTTCCTACCAGGACCCTTATGCTTTTCGATACTGATTGTAGCAATAATCAAGAAATGTTCCAACAGATCCACGATTTGTTGAGGTTGCAACTCTTTTTGAGCACTCAATACTTCCTGGTATAATGATTCTACTAATACTCCATCCTCACGCAGCAACTTCCAGAGACGGCTGTTTCTACATTCTTCTCGCCCTTCCAGTGCCAACAAACGGGCTATTTGCTTGATGAGCCATTGAGGGTCAGCAATGACACAAGACTTCAAGCTGGGGATGTCAGAGTAGTGAAAGAATACGGCAAGATCGTGATAGAATGCAAGAATGCTAGTAAGAGTATCTTCAGGGATTAAACATGCTCTGCATAATTCCTTCACTTCCTCTAAAGGAACTACTGGCTTCTTTTGAGATCTGGCATATCTCTGGAACACTTTCCTGAACAGCAACCAAGTGATTGGAGTACGAATAGCTAAGTTTTTTGTTGCAAACTTATTCACAATTGTACGAATGAGCTTAAAAGTGTTATCTTCTTCAAGCTCTCCTTTACCAGCTGTTGTATTATCGACTATTGCTCCATCCAGAACAATGTCAGAAAAAGCTTTATCTGTAAATTCTGTAGAAAGCTTTTCAAGAATCTCATCCTTCCTTTCCTTGACAGAAACATCGTCACCATGTGAACCAACAGGCAGAACGAGAGGATACTTGGGGGCTTCTTCATCTCCATCACTTTCTTTATCAATAATGAGCCTCTTATTCAAGAGAGTAGCATGAATGGTGGATATCCACTGCACCATCAAGTCAAGTGTGGATATATCTTCTAGATGCGCAGTGGCTCTTCCTTTAAGATAGGTAAGACACTGATACTGATCATGGAGATCACACCTGGCATCGAACATTAAGAGAAACAATGTCCTCGCGGTTAGAAACGCAGGAAGAATTTTAAGAAAGACTGGCTGGCCTCCACAATCCCACACATGCAGATAAACTTCCTCTTTGATAAATGGGTCACCAGTGATTATAACAGAAAGAATCTCTTTCAAAATCCCCTCAATTAATGGGTGGTCAAACTTGGGGGCAGTTTTACTAGGTTGAATCTCACCACTGCTCACATCACTTTCGCTGCTTGTATCACTTCCAATGCTCACATCACTTCCTGTGGCAGACTTGGAATCTTTGTAGTCAAGAATAGTTTGTATCAACTGAGCAAGTCCTTTGATTTCATCAGCATCAGTTATTTTTGTCCAGAATTTTCCTTCCTGGCTGCAGGCCCAGTAACTCTCAGTGGGGCGGAGGGAGAACGTGTCAGCCACCTGGGTGCTGTAGGCTTCACAGGGAAGGGGCAGATTCATCAAGCCATTGAGTAGACTGCTCTTGCCCACACCTCCAGGACCAACGATCATCACACGAGCATATGCAACCTTCGTTTCACCCTGCCCCAGGGCATTCAGGTAATCCACTGAAAATCAAACATACAAAATAATCAATATCTATCAAAGTAAAAATATTACCTTCAGTCCTTGAGGCTCGAATCTCAAAAAAAAAAAAAAAAGAATTCAACATGGAAACAAAGTTGATTCATAAGTGAATTATGCACAAAAGACATACACTCACCACCTGAAAATATAATATAAAAATATAATAGAATAGACAGCATAACTTACCGACTGAAGAAATCATCAAAATACGTCCGACAGAGTAAGAGAATAGACAGCATGTAAGTAACAATGCAGAGAGTGAGTCAGTTCAGAATAACTTACCAACTGAAGGAATGAAATTAAAGCATCGAATACGACAGTGAAGGTACGACAGGGTAAGTTAATAGATAGCATGTAAGTAACAATGCAGAGAGTGAGTCAATTCAGAATAACTTACTGACTGAAGGAATGATCAAAATACGACAGTGAAGGTACGACAGGGTAAGAGAATAGACAGCATGTAAGTAACAATGCAGAGAGTGAGTCAGTTCAGAATAACTTACAAACTGAAGGAATGAAATTAAGCATCAAAATACGACAGTGAAGGTACGGCAGGGTAAGAGAATAGACAGCATGTAAGTAACAATGCAGAGAGTGAGTACGTTCAAAATAACTTACAAACTGAAGGAATGAAATTAAGCATCAAAATACGACGACAGGGTAAGAGAATAGACAGCATGTAAGTAACAATGCAGAGAGTGAGTACGTTCAGAATAGCTTACCGGCTGAAGGAATGAAATTAAAGCATCGAATACGACAGTTAAGGTATGACAGAATAAGAGAATAGACAGCATGTAAGTAACAATGCAGAGAGTGAGTACGTTCAGAATAGCTTACCGGCTGAAGGAATGAAATTAAAGCATCGAATACGACAGTGAAGGTACGACAGGGTAAGAGAATAGACAGCATGTAAGTAACAATGTAAAGAGTGAGTATATTCAGAATAACTTACCAACTGAAGGAATGAAATTAAGCATCGAATACGACAGTGAAGGTACGACAGGGTAAGAGAATAGACAGCATGTAAGTAACAATGTAAAGAGTGAGTATATTCAGAATAACTTACCAACTGAAGGAATGTAATTAAGCATCAAAATACGACAGTGAAGGTACAACAGCGTAAGAGAATAGACAGCATGTAAGTAACCATGCAGAGAGTGAGTACGTTCAGAATAACTTACCGACTGAAAAAATGAAATTAAGCATCAAAATACGACAGTGATGGTACGACAGGATAAGAGAATAGACAGCATGTAAGTAACAATGCAGAGAGTGAGTACGTTCAGAATAGCTTACATGCTGAAGGAATGAAATTAAAGCATCGAATACGACAGTGAAGGTACGACAGGGTAAGAGAATAGACAGCATGTAAGTAACAATGCAGAGAGTGAATCAGTTTTGAATAACTTACTTGCTGTAGGAATGAAATTAAGCATCAAAATACGACAGTGAAGGTACAACAGGGTAAGGGAATAGACAGCATGTAAGTAACAATGCAGAGAGTGAATATATTCAGAATAACGTACCTCCTGAAAGAATGAAATTAAACATTAAAATACGACAGTGAAGGTACAAAAGGGTAAGAGAATAGACAGCATGTAAGTGACAATGCAGAGAGTGAGTCAGTTCAGAATAACTTACTCGCTGAAGAAATGAAATTAAAGCATCGAATACGACAGTGAAGGTACGACAGGGTAAGAGAATAGACGACATGTAAGTAACAATGCAGAGAGTGAGTATGTTCAGAATAACTTACCGGCTGAAGGAATGAAATTAAAGCATCGAATACGACAGTGAAGGTACGACAGGATAAGAGAATAGACATCATGTAATTAACAATGCAGAGAGTGAGTACATTCAGAATAACTTACCAACTGAAGGAATGAAATTAAACATCAAAATACGACAGTGAAGGTATAAAAGGGTAAGAGAATAGACAGCATGTAAGTGACAATGCAGAGAGTGAGTCAGTTCAGAATAACTTACCCGCTGAAGGAATTAAATTAAGCATCAAAAGACGACAGTGAAGGTATGGCAGGGTAAGAGAATAGACAGCATGTAAGTAACAATGCAGAGAGTGAGTACGTTCAGAATAACTTACCTCCTGAAGGAATGAAATTGAGCATCAAAATATGACAGTGAAGGTACAGCAGGGTAAGAGAATAGACAGCATGTAAGTAACAATGTAAAGAGTGAGTATATTCAGAATAACTTACCAACTGAAGGAATGAAATTAAAGCATCGAATACGACAGTGAAGGTACGACAGGGTAAGAGAATAGACAGCATGTAAGTAACAATGTAAAGAGTGAGTATATTCAGAATAACTTACCAACTGAAGGAATGAAATTAAGCATCGAATACGACAGTGAAGGTACGACAGGGTAAGAGAATAGACAGCATGTAAGTAACAATGTAAAGAGTGAGTATATTCAGAATAACTTACCAACTGAAGGAATGTAATTAAGCATCAAAATACGACAGTGAAGGTACAACAGCGTAAGAGAATAGACAGCATGTAAGTAACCATGCAGAGAGTGAGTACGTTCAGAATAACTTACCGACTGAAAAAATGAAATTAAGCATCAAAATACGACAGTGATGGTACGACAGGATAAGAGAATAGACAGCATGTAAGTAACAATGCAGAGAGTGAGTACGTTCAGAATAGCTTACATGCTGAAGGAATGAAATTAAAGCATCGAATACGACAGTGAAGGTACGACAGGGTAAGAGAATAGACAGCATGTAAGTAACAATGCAGAGAGTGAATCAGTTTTGAATAACTTACTTGCTGTAGGAATGAAATTAAGCATCAAAATACGACAGTGAAGGTACAACAGGGTAAGGGAATAGACAGCATGTAAGTAACAATGCAGAGAGTGAATATATTCAGAATAACGTACCTCCTGAAAGAATGAAATTAAACATTAAAATACGACAGTGAAGGTACAAAAGGGTAAGAGAATAGACAGCATGTAAGTGACAATGCAGAGAGTGAGTCAGTTCAGAATAACTTACTCGCTGAAGAAATGAAATTAAAGCATCGAATACGACAGTGAAGGTACGACAGGGTAAGAGAATAGACAACATGTAAGTAACAATGCAGAGAGTGAGTATGTTCAGAATAACTTACCGGCTGAAGGAATGAAATTAAAGCATCGAATACGACAGTGAAGGTACGACAGGATAAGAGAATAGACATCATATAATTAACAATGCAGAGAGTGAGTACATTCAGAATAACTTACCAACTGAAGGAATGAAATTAAACATCAAAATACGACAGTGAAGGTATAAAAGGGTAAGAGAATAGACAGCATGTAAGTGACAATGCAGAGAGTGAGTCAGTTCAGAATAACTTACCCGCTGAAGGAATTAAATTAAGCATCAAAAGACGACAGTGAAGGTATGGCAGGGTAAGAGAATAGACAGCATGTAAGTAACAATGCAGAGAGTGAGTACGTTCAGAATAACTTACCTCCTGAAGGAATGAAATTGAGCATCAAAATATGACAGTGAAGGTACAGCAGGGTAAGAGAATAGACAGCATGTAAGTAACAATGTAAAGAGTGAGTATATTCAGAATAACTTACCAACTGAAGGAATGAAATTAAAGCATCGAATACGACAGTGAAGGTACGACAGGGTAAGAGAATAGACAGCATGTAAGTAACAATGTAAAGAGTGAGTATATTCAGAATAACTTACCAACTGAAGGAATGAAATTAAGCATCGAATACGACAGTGAAGGTACGACAGGGTAAGAGAATAGACAGCATGTAAGTAACAATGTAAAGAGTGAGTATATTCAGAATAACTTACCAACTGAAGGAATGTAATTAAGCATCAAAATACGACAGTGAAGGTACAACAGCGTAAGAGAATAGACAGCATGTAAGTAACCATGCAGAGAGTGAGTACGTTCAGAATAACTTACCGACTGAAAAAATGAAATTAAGCATCAAAATACGACAGTGATGGTACGACAGGATAAGAGAATAGACAGCATGTAAGTAACAATGCAGAGAGTGAGTACGTTCAGAATAGCTTACATGCTGAAGGAATGAAATTAAAGCATCGAATACGACAGTGAAGGTACGACAGGGTAAGAGAATAGACAGCATGTAAGTAACAATGCAGAGAGTGAATCAGTTTTGAATAACTTACTTGCTGTAGGAATGAAATTAAGCATCAAAATACGACAGTGAAGGTACAACAGGGTAAGGGAATAGACAGCATGTAAGTAACAATGCAGAGAGTGAATATATTCAGAATAACGTACCTCCTGAAAGAATGAAATTAAACATTAAAATACGACAGTGAAGGTACAAAAGGGTAAGAGAATAGACAGCATGTAAGTGACAATGCAGAGAGTGAGTCAGTTCAGAATAACTTACTCGCTGAAGAAATGAAATTAAAGCATCGAATACGACAGTGAAGGTACGACAGGGTAAGAGAATAGACAACATGTAAGTAACAATGCAGAGAGTGAGTATGTTCAGAATAACTTACCGGCTGAAGGAATGAAATTAAAGCATCGAATACGACAGTGAAGGTACGACAGGATAAGAGAATAGACATCATGTAATTAACAATGCAGAGAGTGAGTACATTCAGAATAACTTACCAACTGAAGGAATGAAATTAAACATCAAAATACGACAGTGAAGGTATAAAAGGGTAAGAGAATAGACAGCATGTAAGTGACAATGCAGAGAGTGAGTCAGTTCAGAATAACTTACCCGCTGAAGGAATTAAATTAAGCATCAAAAGACGACAGTGAAGGTATGGCAGGGTAAGAGAATAGACAGCATGTAAGTAACAATGCAGAGAGTGAGTACGTTCAGAATAACTTACCTCCTGAAGGAATGAAATTGAGCATCAAAATATGACAGTGAAGGTACAGCAGGGTAAGAGAATAGACAGCATGTAAGTAACAATGCAGAGAGTGAGACAGTTCAGAATAACGTACCTCCTGAAGGAATGAAATCAAAATACGACAGTGAAGGTAAGACAGGGTAAGAGAATAGACAACATGTAAGTAACAATGCAGAGAGTGAGTACGTTCAGAATAACTTACCAACTGAAGGAATGAAATTAAGCATCAAAATACGACAGTGAAGGTAAGACAGGGTAAGAGAATATACAGCATGTAAGTAACAATGTAGAGAGTGAGTCTGTACAGAATAACTTACTTTCTGAAGGAATGAAATTATGCATCGAAATACGACAGTGAAGGTACAACAGGGAAAGAGAATAAACAGCATGTAAGTAACAATGCAGAGAGTGAGTATGTTCAGAATAACTTACCGACTGAAAAAATGAAATTAAGCATCAAAATATAACATGTGAAGATACGACAGGGTAAGAGAATAGACAGTATGTAAGTAACAATGCAGAGAGTGAGTTAGTTCAGGATAACTTACCGGCTAAAAGAATGAAATTAAGCATCAAAATATAACAGTGAAGATACGACAGGGTAAGAGAATAGACAGCATGTAAATAACAATGCAGAGAGTGAGTCAGTTCAGGATAACTTACAAGCTAAAGGAATGAAATTAAGCATCAAAATATAACAGTGAAGATACGACAGGGTAAGAGAATAGACAGCATGTAAGTAACAATGCAGAGAGTGAGTCAGTTCAGGATAACTTACCGGCTAAAGGAATGAAATTAAGCATCAAAATATAACAGTGAAGATACGACAGGGTAAGAAAATAGACAGCATGTAAGTAACAATGCAGAGAGTGAGTCAGTTCAGGATGACTTACTTGCTAAAGGAATGAAATTAAGCATCAAAATATAACAGTGAAGGTAAGACAGGGTAAGAGAATAGACAGCATGTAAGTAACAATGCAGAGAGTGAGTATTTTCAGAATAACTTACTTTCTGAAGGAATAAAATTAAGCATCGAAATACGACAGTGAAGGTACAACAGGGTAAGAGAATAGACAGCATGTAAGTAACCATGCAGAAAGTGAGTACGTTTAGAATAATTTACCTCCTGAAGGAATATAATTAAAGTATCGAATAATTATGACAGTGACGGTACAACAGGGTAAGAGAATAGAAAGTATGTAAGTAACAATGCAGAGAGTGAGTATGTACAGAATAACTTACCGACTGAAGAAATCATCAAAATATGTCAGTGAAGGTACGACAGAGTAAGAGAATAGACAGCATGTAAGTAACAATGTAAAAAGTGAGTCAGTTCAGAATAACTTACTGGCTGAAGGAATGAAATTAAGCATCAAAATACGACAGTGACGGTATAACAGAGTAAGAGAATAGACAGCATGTAAATAACCATGCAGAGAGTGAGTCAGTTCAGAATAACTTACTAACTGAAGGAATCATCAAAATATGACAGTGAAGGTACAACAGGGTAAGAGAATAGACAGCATGTAAGTAACCATGCAGAGAGTGAGTACGTTCGGAATAACTTACCAACTGAAGGAATGAAATTAAAGCATCGAATACGACAGTGAAGGTACAACAGGGTAAGAGAATAGACAGCATGTAACGATGCAGAGAGTGAGTCTGTACAAAATAACTTACCAACTGAAGGAATGAAATTAAGCATCAAAATATGATAGTGAAGGTACGACAGGGTAAGAGTATAGACAGCATGTAAGTAACAATGCATAGAGTGAGTCTGTACAGAATAACTTACTTTCTGAAGGAATAAATTAAGCATCGAAATACAACAGTGAAGGTAAGACAGGGTAAGAGTATAGACAGCATGTAAGTAACAATGCAGAGAGTGAGTCTGTACAGAATAACTTACTTTCTGAAGGAATGAAATCAAGCATCGAAATACGACAGTGAAGGTACGACAGGGTAAGAGAATAAACAGCATGTAAGTAACAATGCAGAGAGAGAGTATGTTCAGAATAACTTACAGACTGAAAAAATGAAATTAAGCATCAAAATATAACATGTGAAGATATGACAGGGTAAGAGAATAGACAGTATGTAAGTAACAATGCAGAGAGTGAGTTGGTTCAGGATAACTTACCGGCTAAAGGAATGAAATTAAGCATCAAAATATAACAGTGAAGATACGACAGGGTAAGAGAATAGACAGCATGTAAGTAACAATGCAGAGAGTGAGTCAGTTCAGGATAACTTACCGCCTAAAGGAATGAAATTAAGCATCAAAATATAACAGTGAAGATACGACAGGGTAAGAGTATAGACAGCATGTAAGTAACAATGCAGAGAGTGAGTATTTCAGAATAACTTACTTTCTGAAGGAATAAATTAAGCATCGAAATACGACAGTGAAGGTACGACAGGGTAAGAGTATAGACAGCATGTAAGTAACAATGCAGAGAGTGAGTCTGACAGAATAACTTACTTTCTGAAGGAATAAATTAAGCATCGAAATACAACAGTGAAGGTAAGACAGGGTAAGAGTATAGACAGCATGTAAGTAACAATGCAGAGAGTGAGTCTGTACAGAATAACTTACTTTCTGAAGGAATGAAATCAAGCATCGAAATACGACAGTGAAGGTACGACAGGGTAAGAGAATAGACAGCATGTAAGTAACAATGCAGAGAGTGAGTACGTTCAGAATAGCTTACCGGCTGAAGGAATGAAATTAAAGCATCGAATACGACAGTTAAGTAACGACAGGGTAAGAGAATAGACAGCATGTAAGTAACCATGCAGAGGGTGAGTACGTTCAGAATAACTTACCGACTGAAGAAATGAAATTAAGCATCAAAATACGACAGTGAAGGTATGACAGGGTAAGAGAATAGACAGCATGTAAGTAACAATGCAGAGAGTGAATCAGTTTTGAATAACTTACTTGCTGTAGGAATGAAATTAAGCATCAAAATACGACAGTGAAGGTACAACAGGGTAAGGGAATAGACAGCATGTAAGTAACAATGCAGAGAGTGAGTACGTTCAGAATAGCTTACCGGCTGAAGGAATGAAATTAAAGCATCGAATACGACAGTTAAGGTATGACAGAATAAGAGAATAGACAGCATGTAAGTAACAATGCAGAGAGTGAGTACGTTCAGAATAGCTTACCGGCTGAAGGAATGAAATTAAAGCATCGAATACGACAGTGAAGGTACGACAGGGTAAGAGAATAGACAGCATGTAAGTAACAATGTAAAGAGTGAGTATATTCAGAATAACTTACCAACTGAAGGAATGAAATTAAGCATCGAATACGACAGTGAAGGTACGACAGGGTAAGAGAATAGACAGCATGTAAGTAACAATGCAGAGAGTGAGTACGTTCAGAATAGCTTACCGGCTGAAGGAATGAAATTAAAGCATCGAATACGACAGTTAAGTAACGACAGGGTAAGAGAATAGACAGCATGTAAGTAACCATGCAGAGGGTGAGTACGTTCAGAATAACTTACCGACTGAAGAAATGAAATTAAGCATCAAAATACGACAGTGAAGGTATGACAGGGTAAGAGAATAGACAGCATGTAAGTAACAATGCAGAGAGTGAATCAGTTTTGAATAACTTACTTGCTGTAGGAATGAAATTAAGCATCAAAATACGACAGTGAAGGTACAACAGGGTAAGGGAATAGACAGCATGTAAGTAACAATGCAGAGAGTGAGTACGTTCAGAATAGCTTACCGGCTGAAGGAATGAAATTAAAGCATCGAATACGACAGTTAAGGTATGACAGAATAAGAGAATAGACAGCATGTAAGTAACAATGCAGAGAGTGAGTACGTTCAGAATAGCTTACCGGCTGAAGGAATGAAATTAAAGCATCGAATACGACAGTGAAGGTACGACAGGGTAAGAGAATAGACAGCATGTAAGTAACAATGTAAAGAGTGAGTATATTCAGAATAACTTACCAACTGAAGGAATGAAATTAAGCATCGAATACGACAGTGAAGGTACGACAGGGTAAGAGAATAGACAGCATGTAAGTAACAATGTAAAGAGTGAGTATATTCAGAATAACTTACCAACTGAAGGAATGTAATTAAGCATCAAAATACGACAGTGAAGGTACAACAGCGTAAGAGAATAGACAGCATGTAAGTAGCAATGCAGAGAGTGAGTATTTTCAGAATAACTTACTTTCTGAAGGAATAAAATTAAGCATCGAAATACGACAGTGAAGGTACGACAGGGTAAGAGAATAGATAGCATGTAAGTAGCCATGCAGAGAGTGAGTACGTTCGGAATAACTTACCAACTGAAGGAATGGAATTAAGCATCAAAATACGACAGTAAAGGTACAACAGGGTAAGAGAATAGACAGCATGTAAATGACAATGCAGAGAGTGAGTCAGTTCAGAATAACTTACCAGCTGAAAGAATTAAATTAAGCATCAAAAGACGACAGTGAAGGTATGGCAGGGTAAGAGAATAGACAGCATGTAAGTAACAATGCAGAGAGTGAGTCAGTTCAGAATAACTTACATACTGAAGGAATGAAATTAAGCATCGAAATACGACAGTGAACGTACGACAGGGTAAGAGTATAGACAGCATGTAAGTAGCAATGCAGAGAGTGAGTATTTTCAGAATAACTTACTTTCTGAAGGAATAAAATTAAGCATCGAAATACGACAGTGAAGGTACGACAGGGTAAGAGAATAGATAGCATGTAAGTAGCCATGCAGAGAGTGAGTACGTTCGGAATAACTTACCGACTGAAGGAATGAAATTAAAGCATCGAATACGACAGTGAAGGTACAATAGGGTAAGAGAATAGACAGCATGTAAGTAACCATGCGTATGTTCAGAATAACTTACCGACTGAAGAAATCATCAAAATACGTCAGTGAAGGTATGACAGAGTAAGAGAATAGACAGCATGTAAGTAACCATGCAGAGAGTGAGTACGTTCAGAATAACTTACCGACTGAAGGAATGAAATTAAAGCATCGAATACGACAGTGAAGGTACAACAGGATAAGAGAATAGATAGCATGTAAGTAACAAAGTCAGTTCAGAATAACTTTACCTCCTGAAGGAATAAAATTAAGCATCAAAATACGACAGTGAAGGTACAACAGGGTAAGAGAATAAACAGCATGTAATTGACAATGCAGAGAGTGAGTCAGTTCAGAATAACTTACCCGCTGAAGGAATTAAATTAAGCATCAAAAGACGACAGTGAAGGTATGGCAGGGTAAGAGAATAGACAGCATGTAAGTAACAATGCAGAGAGTGAGTCAGTTCAGAATAACTTACTCGCTGAAGGAATGAAATTAAGCATCAAAATACGACGACAGGGTAAGAGAATAGACAGCATGTAAGTAACAATGCAGAGAGTGAGTACGTTCAGAATAACTTACCGACTGAAGGAATGAAATGAAGCATCAAAATACGACAGTAAAAGTACGGCAGGGTAAGAGAATAGACAGCATGTAAGTAACAATGCAGAGAGTGAGTATGTTCAAAATAACTTACCTTCTGAAGGAATGAAATTAAGCATCAAAATACGACAGTGAAGGTAAGACAGGGTAAGAGAATAGACAGCATGTAAGTAACAATGCAGAGAGTGAGTCAGTTCAGAATAACTTACTCGCTGAAGGAATGAAATTAAGCATCAAAATACGACGACAGGGTAAGAGAATAGACAGCATGTAAGTAACAATGCAGAGAGTGAGTACGTTCAGAATAACTTACCTCCTGAAGGAATGAAATTAAGCATCAAAACAGGGTAAGAGAATAGACAGCATGTAAGTAACAATGCAGAGAGTGAGTACGTTCAGAATAACTTACCTCCTGAAGGAATGAAATTAAGCATCAAAATACGATGACAGGGTAAGAGAATAGACAGCATGTAAGTAACAATGCAGAGAGTGAGTACGTTCAGAATAACTTACCTCCTGAAGGAATGAAATGAAGCATCAAAATACGACAATGAAGGTGAGACAGGGTAAGAGAATAGACAGCATGTAAGTAACAATGCAGAGAGTGAGTCAGTTTAGAATAACTTACCTCCTTAAGGAATGAAATTAAGCATCAAAATACGACAGTGAAGGTACGGCAGGGTAAGAGAATAGACAGCATGTAAGTAACAATGCAGAGAGTGAGTATGTTCAGAATAACTTACCATCTGAAGGAATGAAATTAAGCATCAAAATACGACAATGAAGGTAAGACAGGGTAAGAGAATAGACAGCATGTAAGTAACAATGCAGAGAGTGAGTCAGTTCAGAATAACTTACCTTCTGAAGGAATGAATTCAAGGATCGAAACACGACAGTGAAGGTACGAGAGGGTAAGAGAATAAACAGCATGTAAGTAACAATGCAGAGAGTGAGTACGTTCAGAATAACTTACCTCCTGAAGGAATGAAATGAAGCATCAAAATACGACAATGAAGGTGAGACAGGGTAAGAGAATAGACAGCATGTAAGTAACAATGCAGAGAGTGAGTCAGTTTAGAATAACTTACCTCCTTAAGGAATTAAATTAAGCATCAAAAGACGACAGTGAAGGTATGGCAGGGTAAGAGAATAGACAGCATGTAAGTAACAATGCAGAGAGCGAATACGTTCAGAATAACTTACAATCTGAAGGAATGAAATTAAGCATCAAAATACGACAGTGAAGGTACAACAGGGTAAGAGAATAGACAGCATGTAAGTAACAATGCAGAGAGTGAGTACATTCAGAATAACTTACCAACTGAAGGAATGGAATTAAGCATCAAAATACGACAGTAAAGGTACAACAGGGTAAGAGAATAGACAGCATGTAAGTAACAATGCAGAGAGTGAGTACGTTCAGAATAACTTACATCCTGAAGGAATGAAATTAAGCATCAAAATACGACAGTGAAGGTAAGACAGGGTAAGAGAATAGACAGCATGTAAGTAACAATGCAGAGAGTGAGTACGTTCAGAATAACTTACCGACTGAAGGAATGAAATTAAGCATCAAAATATAACAATGAAGATACGACAGGGTAAGAAAATAGACCGCATGTAAGTAACAATGTAGAGAGTGAGTCAGTTCAGGATAACTTACCGGCTAAAGGAATGAAATTAAGTATCAAAATATAACAGTGAAGGTAAGACAGGGTAAGAGAATAGACAGCATGTAAGTAACAATGCAGAGAGTGAGTCAGTTCAGGATAACTTACCGGCTAAAGGAATGAAATTAAGCATCAAAATATAACAGTGAAGGTAAGACAGGGTAAGAGAATAGACAGCATGTAAGTAACAATGCAGAGAGTGAGTCAGTTCAGGATAACTTACCGGCTAAAGGAATGAAATTAAGTATCAAAATATAACAGTGAAGGTAAGACAGGGTAAGAAAATAGACAGCATGTAAGTAACAATGCAGAGAGTGAGTCAGTTCAGAGTAACTTACATACTGAAGGAATGAAATTAAGCATCAAATACGACAGTAAAGGTACAACAGGGTAAGAGAATAGACAGCATGTAAGTAACAATGCAGAGAGTGAGTACATTCAGAATAACTTACCAACTGAAGGAATGGAATTAAGCATCAAAATACGACAGTAAAGGTACAACAGGGTAAGAGAATAGACAGCATGTAAATGACAATGCAGAGAGTGAGTCAGTTCAGAATAACTTACCTTCTGAAGGAATGAAATTAAGCATCAAAATACGACAGTGAAGGTAAGACAGGGTAAGAGAATAGACAGCATGTAAGTAACAATGCAGAGAGTGAATCAGTTCTGAATAACTTACTTGCTGTAGGAATGAAATTAAGCATTGAAATACGACAGTGAAGGTACGACAGGATAAGAGAATGTAAGCAACAATGAAGAGAGTGAGTATGTTCAGAATAACTTACCAACTGAAGGAATGAAATTAAGCATCAAAATACGATAGTAAAAGTACGAGAACAGACAGCATGTAAGTAACAAAATGCAGAGTGAGTTTATTCAGAATAACTTACCCGCTGAAGGAATAAATTAAGCATCAGTGACAGTATGACAGGGTAAGAGAATAGACAGCATGTGAGTAACAATGTAGAGTGTGAGTTGGTTCAGAATAACTTACCAGCTGAAGGCATCAAAATACGACAAGATAAGAGAATAGACAACATGTAAGTAACAATGCAGAGAGTGAGTTTATTCAGAATAACTTACCCACTGAAGGAATGAAATTAAGCATCAAAATACGACAATGAAGGTATGACAGGGTAAGAGAATAGACAGCATGTGAGTAACAATGTAGAGTGTGAGTTGGTTCAGAATAACTTACCAGCTTAAGGCATCAAAATACGACAGGGTAAGAGAATAGACAGCATGTAAGTAACAATGCAGAGAGTGAGTACGTTCAGAATAACTTACATCCTGAAGGAATAAAATTAAGCATCAAAATACAACAGTGAAGGTAAGACAGGGTAAGAGAATAGACAGCATGTAAGTAACAATGCAGAGAGTGAGTACGTTCAAAATAACTTACATCCTGAAGGAATGAAATTAAGCATCAAAATACGACAGTGAAGGTAAGACAGGGTAAGAGAATAGACAGCACGTAAGTAACAATGCAGAGAGTGAGTACGTTCAGAATAACTTACATCCTGAAGGAATGAAATTAAGCATCAAAATACGACAGTGAAAGTAAGACAGGGTAAGAGAATAGACAGCACGTAAGTAACAATGCAGAGAGTGAGTACATTCAGAATAACTTACCAACTGAAGGAATGAAATTAAGCATCAAAATACGACAGTGAAGGTAAGACAGGGTAAGAGAATAGACAGCATGTAAGTAACAATGCAAAGAGTGAGTCAGTTCAGAATAACTTACTTGCTGAAGGAATGAAATTAAGCATCAAAATACGACGACAGGGTAAGAGAATAGACAGCATGTAAGTAACAATGCAGAGAGTGAGTACGTTCAGAATAACTTACCGACTGAAGGAATGAAATTAAGCATCAAAATACGACAGTGAAGGTAAGACAGGGTAAGAGAATAGACAGCATGTAAGTAACAATGCAGAGAGTGAGTACGTTCAGAATAACTTACATCCTGAAGGAATGAAATTAAGCATCAAAATACGACAGTGAAGGTAAGACAGGGTAAGAGAATAGACAGCATGTAAGTAACAATGCAGAGAGTGAGTACGTTCAGAATAACTTACAAACTGAAGGAATGAAATTAAGCATCAAAATATGATGACAGGGTAAGAGAATAGACAGCATGTAAGTAACAATGCAGAGAGTGAGTACGTTCAGAATAACTTACATCCTGAAGGAATGAAATTAAGCATCAAAATACGACAGTGAAGGTAAGACAGGGTAAGAGAATAGACAGCATGTAAGTAACAATGCAGAGAGTGAGTACGTTCAGAATAACTTACAAACTGAAGGAATGAAATTAAGCATCAAAATATGATGACAGGGTAAGAGAATAGACAGCATGTAAGTAACAATGCAGAGAGTGAGTACGTTCAGAATAACTTACATTCTGAAGGAATGAAATTAAGCATCAAAATACGACAGTGAAGGTAAGACAGGGTAAGAGAATAGACAGCATGTAAGTAACAATGCAGAGAGTGAGTACGTTCAGAATAACTTACAAACTGAAGGAATGAAATTAAGCATCAAAATACGACAGTGAAGGTACGGCAGGGTAAGAGAATAGACAGCATGTAAGTAACAATGCAGAGAGTGAGTACGTTCAGAATAACTTACCAACTGAAGGAATGAAATTAAGCATCAAAATACGACGACAGGGTAAGAGAATAGACAGCATGTAAGTAACAATGCAGAGAGTGAGTACGTTCAGAATAACTTACCGACTGAAGGAATGAAATTAAGCATCAAAATACGACAGTGAAGGTAAGACAGGGTAAGAGAATAGACAGCATGTAAGTAACAATGCAGAGAGTGAGTACGTTCAGAATAACTTACCGACTGAAGGAATGAAATTAAGCATCAAAATACGACGGTAAAAGTACGGCAAGAGAACAGACAGCATGTAAGTAACAAAATGCAGAGAGTGAGTTTATTCAGAATAACTTACCCGCTGAAGGAATAAATTAAGCATCAGTGACAGTATGACAGGGTAAGAGAATAGACAGCATGTGAGTAACAATGTAGAGTGTGAGTTGGTTCAGAATAACTTACCGGCTGAAGGCATCAAAATACGACAGGGTAAGAGAATAGACAGCATGTAAGTAACAATGCAGAGAGTGAGTTTATTCAGAATAACTTACCCGCTGAAGGAATGAAATTAAGCATCAAAATACGACAATGAAGGTATGACAGGGTAAGAGAATAGACAGCATGTGAGTAACAATGTAGAGTATGAGTTGGCTCAGAATAACTTACCATCTGAAGCATCAAAAACAACAATGAAGGTACGACAGAGTAAGAAAATAAACAGCATGTAAGTAATAGTGCTGAAAGTTGTCAAGAATAACTCACATCCTGAAGGATCTAAATATGTCAATGAAGGTATGACAGGGTAAGATAATGAGAAGTGATAAAACAATAATTATGTTAATGAAGTATAAGTAATGACTTACCAGGAGAAGGGGTAATAAGTTCCAACATCAAATTGAGTGTGTATGATGTGAAAGAACATGATGCCAAATATAATAATGTCAGTCTTGAATGACTCACCTCCTGAAAGAAAACATTGATACACATACTAACTAAAGGTCGTGATCATAACATAATTCAGCACTTTCTAATCGATAAATATTCCAGTCACAATCTTGAAACCTCCTTCCTTTTTTGGTAAAGGGTTGACAAGTGAGAATTGGCCCCACCCGTACACATGGGTCACATAGGCACACTGCAGTACAGCACAAGCTGCACTTCAGGTGAGGAAGGAATGAGCTTCCAAGTCATTACCAGTGATGGGTTGCATTGGTACACTCTCTATAATCAATACTCCACAACTAAATGAGCTGTCACACCCTAGCCCCTAGTCCCTAGTCCCTAGCTACCTTTTTCATGTGAATGCACTCACAAAATATGGTTCAGCTCTGCTAGAAGTAGCCTTCTTCTCTGCTTCTTCATTCTCTTCACCTTTTTTATCACTCATGATGTGATCCAGTAAATATTTCTTACCTGATCCAAAAGTCTGTGGGTTCAAAGGTTATAATGATTCACTACGCATGCGCAAGATGCAAGTGGTTTCTGCACATAAATAAATAAATCTGAAAATAATGGTCTCAAAATTAATGTCTAACCTAGATGAGTGAATGGTTTTAAGAAAGCATAAGTGAAGAGATTAGACAACATGATAAGCATTAAGTGATACCTGCACGTGAAAAGGGGAAAGTCATTCAGCCTGCAGTGTGAAATGTCACACTGATCCGTCCTTCTTTACTTCTCTCTATTATTTTATTACACATGTGCACATGTCTGCATCCTTCTCAATATAATTATCAGTCTGTAAAGGATGCAGTCATGCATATGTATACCTGTAGCACCTCTGTGATAGAGAGAAGTTATTAAAGAGGGATGGATCAGTGTCTATTCACAACACACTAACAAAGAACCTCATTTATTTACTTATAGATTGAAGAGCCTGAGTGAATACATTCACACACTTCTTCTCTATCTGACCTCTCACCCACTTCTCTCTCATCCACCATCTAACCGCTCACCCACTTAATTCCTTCTTCTCCATTTAACCTCTCACCCACTTCTCCATGCATCCTCCACTTTTTCTCCATCAAACCTCGCACCCACTTCTTCTCCACCTAACCTCTCACCCACTTCTTCTATCCTGTCACATACTTCCTCTCCACCTAGCCTGTCCCACAATTTTTAGCCTGCCGCCCACTTGATGGAGGAACTCTTTCAGAGTTCTGACCGTAACCAAAGATGTCAGTCAACAACATTCAATGCACTGCAATATGAGCACTTTGACAAAGCATGTGACGTATCACTCAAGTCATGTGTTGAGGACAGACTCCTGTACAATTCAGTAATGTTTCTGCAAGAAAAGGTTAGCTAACTATACAATTATTATGGGGTGGACAGGGGGGGTGCACCCCCTCTGATTTCAATTAAAAAAATAACTAGCAGAATAACACTGAGGCAATGACTTATCCTGTTTTTGCTTCCCAAATACCAGATGCAATAATATAAGAAAACTCTAAAATTTTCCCAGAGGAGCATACCCTAGTTGGCGGGCCTTGCATGCTGTGTAGCCTACCTTCGATTCCTCAATGGAACCCAGATTTGGTACCCCCTATATTTCGTAGTGGATTTTGTACCCATGCAAAATATCATAGTTGATTTTGCACCCCTAAGTAGATTCAAAATCCACTACCACATCTTTTCAGTGGATTTGGTATGGGGGTGCATAATAATTCACTAGTGGATTAGGTAGGGGGTACGAAAAAAGGGGTGCCGAATTTCCTGTGACACCATACCTGGTCTTACACCTTAAGTTACGGTATACATGGGCATCATGCCCCCCCCCCCCCACCCCCTCCCCTTTCAAATTCCTAGATCCACCCTTGTACATAAGCAAGAAGATTTTTCTGTTGTAAAGGTAATTTCTATGTCATATATCTAATGGTACAGTACATATGTACATGTTAACCTCCTTTTTCTCAAGGGTGGGCATAGGCGCCACCAGACTAGACATGCAATGTGGTCTTAATAATAATCATTGTTATGATAATACCATGGATATTACAAAGCATTTAAATACACAACTCCTGATCTGAAATGAATAAGACGCTAAAGGCATCTCAGGAACAATCAGTTCACAAGGTTGTGGCCCAGCCCCCACCATTTCTTTCACAGCTAAATACTGTGAATGGATGAGCTGTAATCTGATGAAGGAAACGTCAAATTCATTCCCAGAATACTCTTCATTGGAGCTGGCAGTAGAGTTGATACTCCCCTCATGATTGGAAGCGGTTTCAATGGTTCCACTCATCTCAGGAGGTACTTCGTGGGACGGCTGGTAAGTGGTGCGAGCATGAAGAGAAAATGACATTGCAATGACAAACTCGTCTCCCTCGACATAAACAGCATCTGCTTCGGGGAGAAGTGGCATAGCGTAGTTGCCATCTTCTGTCTCAGTGGCCTCATCACTCGCATCACCAGCTGCTTCAATAATCGCTATGGTATTGTTTCGACCAAGACCAAAAAAAGCACAAATATTTGTAAAGACGTGAAAAAAAGAAAAAAAGAAAAAAGGCTGATAAGGATAGTGATTCTCCATCTGTTCTGATTCAATGGAATTTGGAATTCAGATGATGCAGAATCGACTAATGAGGTGTAACCTCATCAGCACCGTAAACTGGGCTTAATCCTTGAGGACATCTCTTACATATGGAGCAAAATTTTGTGACTTGGATCTACCTGAAGATTGGAATGTGTTGAAGTCTGTGATCATCAGTGGATCAGTAATATAGAGAAGCTATATCATACAGCCTATCCTACAGATACACTGTGGAGGCATTGAAAACAATCTTGAAGATGGTGTTTATCCTTTTTGCAACAATTGTAATAAAGAGAAGGCACATGTATAGCTAAGAGAGGAGCTCGAGAGAAAACATAATTATTTTGTTTATAGTTTAGCCAGCCATAGCTAGCTAGTGTGTATTTTACTGTTGTTTTTTGATCATTTGTGTTTTATTAATTATTATACTGAATATTGAACTCTGCAAATTTAGAAATCTTGTGACGATAAACAGTGAATTTAGTTTGCATGGCCTAACCAGTTACACTCACATTTATTTTAACTTTGGTAAGTCACTACTCATATGGACCATAAAAGTTATCACTATCTATGGTTATCATTACAACGCACCTGTAAGTAATTTGGCCATGTTTTTGCACTGTTGAAATAACTGACGTGGGTTGATGGTTGCTTTGACTTTTGTATTATGAGAGGAACTAAACTGTTAAGATAGAAATATTGAAGTGGGGGTAGCTAGTTGCTGGATTTTAACTCAAAAGGTCGACACATAGTTATAATGGATATCATAATTTAAAAAGTCAACACACTAACTGAACAATAACACAATGAGAAGCTTAATAAGAACACAACAAATAGCATGTATCATACCTAGCTATACAGTAGTAGTGACAAAAGGGGGAGGGGGGTACAAAAATAACTATGACAATGACCTCAAATCAAACACAGGAAAAACCATAGCTACATAGCAAAAATAGAGGGGAAAAATTATAATATAGAAAAGGCATCACATTTTTCCATTCGGTGGAATGTCTCTCATGATGTCCTGGTATTTTTCTTTACTTTTTGGTTCGTCCTGCCCCCCCAGCATTTCCTTGTGGTAGTTTTTATTCAGCCACCACTGAGAATGGTACCATCACTTGCATTCTTTGTCCAGAGCAATCCACCCTCCTTCGTCTTCATGTGAGTATAGTATGCACCACTGTCTATACCCCGCTGATCCATTTTGACTTCACCCTCTGTGAGGCCAGTAAAATTTGAACGCCTTCCATTTTTTGAAACAGATAAAAATACCTCCTTCCAGCGCTCCCTCTCTTCTCCAGTTTTAGGAAAAACATGGCCCTTTTTTGGGGTAAATACATGATTCCAACGATGACTTGGTTTGCCACCATCACCATTGCTACCACCACTGCCACCACTCCTATTGCTGCCATCTCCATTGCTACTGCCACCACCAGCAGCAGCGCGCTGACTTGAGAATGATGAGGAACAGTTATGTGCACCAATATATTGTGCAGGTCTAGAAAATCTGCCTACCCTTCCTTGAGTGATTTTCGGTGCTACTAGCACTCCTCCATAGCAGATAGATCTAGAATCAAGGTCATCTTTAATCAGTTGAGCAGCAGGTACCCAATCACTAAACTTCAAATGACTAGAAGGCAATGGAGAAGTTTTCAGCGATTGAATAAAATGGTTAAAAGCAGCATACTTGCTTACATAGGATCGAGTAATACTCTGTCGAATTTCTGAAGCTGTTGGAAGAGGCATAGAAGAACATATAAAATCTCTCAGTTCTCTAGCAGAAGAAGGATTTCGAGTAGAAAGCCATGCTCTAACATACCTTTCTAATGAATATCTTGACAACTGACTGTTGCTAGACTGCACAAAAACATCAACAATCTGGGATAGAACAGACTGGTCTTTTTTATGTAATCCCTCTTTTACTATAGGCTCTACATCAGACCGATAGGCAACAACATTATAGGGCAAATTACGAACCAATTTATCAACTTCATTTGAAACTGTAGTGTAATCTTCAGCTTCAGGCCAGATTCCAATTTCTCTACTCATACTGTTTAGAGCTTTTTCGATATTGCTCTGGTATTGCTGTCTGGCATCAGTCTGTACTTCTGTAAGCAGCTCCCTACTCACAGTAATACCACTACCATCAGCTTTTGTTTTTAGATCCTTCAATACTGAATGCACCAATGCACCATAAACTTGCAGCTTACAGAGTTCACGTAAGCGCAAAAATATAGGAAAGTATAGGCCAAGCTCGTCATAATGCTTAGTTAAATCTGATGCAAATGTTGCTTCAGGGCTATTAGGGTCATCTTCATGAAGTGTATCCTGAAGCCTACCATCAGAATCAGGGAGTAAGGGATGGCTGCGGACAGACATTTTCATTGCCCCAAAGCGGAATTCAATTTCTGATCCTGATTGATGTTGATCACAAGTAAGTTCTTCTGCCTGGATCCAAAAACGATGAACTCTGGATAGGCTTGGACCTCGTTCAGCAACTGGGCGAATTTTATGCTTTAATCTGGAAGGAAGGTTCTTTGTCAATCCATTACTGCATGATCGTTGAACAAAGGGAGGCTTTGATGACACTTCTGCTCCAACACTGAATGATTTAAGTAAGTAATCAGTTTGGAATAAAGTGTGTAAGAGATCAGTATTGTGGAGTTTGTCAGAGGACATTCTCATGCATTGAAAAGGATGAAATCTTTCGTGCACACTTGGGGGGTCAAGACTAAAGTAAACAGGAAGAATATCTGAAAAGTCCAATTGCAGCACTGCAGCAATGTCTGCCCGAGAGAAGAGACCCACTTTTCCCTGACTAGGATTTGCAGGTATGACTACAGCTTTTATGGAAGGATTGTTTTCACTCAGATCTACCACAAAACCTTTCAATTCAGCATACTCCAAATTGCTCATACAAAATTGACCATTTCGTGATTCAAGCCAACCTTCAGAATCACGTGGACTGAGATGAGAGGTCAAATTTTGAGAAATATCTTCCCAAGAGTATCCCTTTTCACGCAGTAACGATTCCATAGCTCTTTCACGTGCACTAGCTGAATCAGGAAGTGTAGTGACATGGCAAAGATCATTTTCATACAGCTGATACTTGAGTTCAGCCTCACGCAAGGGACTATTGAGTGGATTGACATTTTGAAGACCAAGGAGAAAGTTGCTGTGTATATTGCCAGAGGTAATGTGCATAATCATGGCTTCAGATACAGGAACAGTGTGCGCCTGCCAAAATGGATTCATCCTGCCAGTTTTGATTATGGTTTTTACCAACTCTTTAAAGAACTCACAGTCTTCATGGGAAACTATCTGACTAGAATTCTTCAATTGAAAGACAGATATCAAGACCCCTTAAAGCCAAACGTGATGCATACAATTGCATACCTGGATGAAGAGCGATTGAAGCTATGCCATAAGATTGCTTCAAGATATCAATAATCAGCTTACTATGAGCATATATATCATTTATTGGAAGTCTTGGTTTCTTCTCCAAGTCATCAAACAACCAAAAAGCAGCATGAAGAAAGCACAATACAAATTCAGAAGGATGGCTACAAGATGGCACGAGATCAAGATAAGCTAAACCAGCTTCCCAAGCTGTCCATTTCTTCTCTGCAATTTGTTTATGAATTCCCATTTCATACTTCCGATGGCTTCTGGCATTGTGCCCTTGAAATGAAAATTCAGGCCACATTTGAGAAAAGGGGGGTTTTATATCTGAAGAAGGTGGAAGAAGTTGAAAATTATTCCCATCACCACCAAAAATTAAGTTCTGGTGAGTCAATAAAATGCTTAGCAGCTGTGCAAGCTTCTCTGATACCACTCAACAAAAATAGGTTATTAGCCGGATCATTTAAGATATCCAAAAAGACCTGGATAATTTCTTTGCTCAAGAAATCATCTGGAAGACCATGCCATGCTGCAAGCTCAATATCAGCTAAGCCATGTCTTACCTGTTTTTGCACAATTATTGATATACCTCTGAGGAAAATGATAGGATAGCGATCAGAATGAAGCATCTTGTCGATATAGCATTCCTTGTTCTTTATAAATGCCTCAAGTGCACTGATATAGAAGCTATCTCCTGAAGTTATTGCTGCTATCATTCCCTTCAGATCTCATGACTGCCACAACTTTTCTAATTCAGTAGTATAAAGAAACAACCTCATTTCATCCTCATGAATCTTCTCTTCTGATAGAGCACGAAGGGAAGACTTGATTTCTTCACGAGTATGTTTGAAGCTTGGGATTTCTATGGAATCTTGAATTGAGCTTTCTAATTCCATTACGTGACAAGAAATTTCATTCACAGCCAACATCAAATCCCATTTCTCGTTTAGGATCAGATGAGGATCCTCTGCCATTTTTTGCAAAGCATCTGTGGCAAGTCTTGTTATTTTTAACATGTCAATTGAATTTTCAGGAGTTTGGTTCATCAAATATACAATCAGAATCAAAGCTAATTCAGGATACCCACTAAGCAGAGAACGAACTATCTTCTTAACAGGCTCTGCTGTGCTACCAATTTCTGAACCCACACTTATGGCCATGGTAAGACATCCAATACTTGCCTTCAAATCATTCTTGCTCAAAAAATTGATGCTAGTTTCAGTCCAACTCTGGACATCAAGTGCGTGAAAGTGGTGGATACACTTAGGGCACAGTAGTTGAGTTTTAGAACTCAATCTTGGAAAGACTTTTGAGTCAATAGTTGATTGGCATGGCTTGCAAATCATTGTACCACACCAGTAGCAGTTGTGCTGCTTGGAGAATCTAGACAACTTCTTTTCACATATGGAGCAGTTTCTGTTTCTGGTTTGCTCTACAGCAGTGAAGTCTGGTGTTTCAGTGGATACAAGTGGAATGTACTTCAAGAGGATTTGCAGCTTTTTGTCACGTGATTTTCCATTGATTTCAATGTCAGAGAATAAGCTCAGAAGTGTAGTTATGTCTTTATCACGCGCTTTTGTTAAGGTGATAACAGGCACCATACTTGAAGATGAGGAGCTAATATTTTTCAAACTGTTCTTTATACAAGCTGTGACTTCATCAATATTAGCATGGTGTAAGACAAAGTGTGGATCACTTACAACGTTTGTACAAGCATCTTTCAGTATTTCATAACTTGATTTCACTACAGCTTTCTTATAAGGTTTTGGGCTTGTCTTGTTTAACAGTATATGCTGGGAAAACATCTGCGAATCACATGATAATTTGTTTAACTCCTCTTGAAGACTACATATAACATTTATTGTCTTATGTGATCTGAACATAATTTTATATGTATGCAATTTCTCCAAGTAATCTTCAGATAATCTTTTTGCTGCATAACAAAAATGAAGTCATATACTTACATATTAATACATTAAATAGTTCTTATTTTCAACAGATATACATTTCATCTATCATTTTAAACCCTATTATACTCATTAACACATACATGGGTTCAGCAGATTTTACCTATAATAGTCTCACACACACTTTTTAATATTTGGTGAGGATACGCTTGAAATTCATTTCAATATAGCATGCGACATATTACATATCATAATTTTATGCATGCTTTTATTCTTTGACATAGCTATGTTTTTTAAGGGCAACTGAAATGATACATGGTGTTTAGCAACGTGAACATCAGTGTTTGCACAAGGAGCGGAGTTTGAACTAGAGTCAGATAGAAGTACGCGCCAAAGTACCAACTAAACCCAGAGAAGAGCAACAAGGTACCAAGGCAGCATAATTAGCAAACTTTTGTGGATTGCCATCCAAGGACTTTCGTGGAAATAACTTTCACAGAATCAGCTAGCCAGCTACCACACCCACTCCACGATCCTGTAGCTAGTATATGCACTGTAATGTATGTATCTTGACCTTTTTTAGCGGGTCAATAACTTTAGCTTTAGCAGCAAAAGATGATGAACAGTGGCGGATGTAGAAAAATGGAAAGGAGGGTTCTAATTGTATCCGCGCGCAAGCGCGGAAAAATTTTTACGCTTAGCCACGCCCACTTTACCTAACCACACCCTTTTGGTTAAACTTTACTGCCGTTGTTGCTCTAGCTAGCTGTTGTTGGAGCTGGAAAAGGCGGAGTCCGCGATCGATCGTAGAATATATATAGTTTCCAGAAGATCGAATTAGTAGTGCGTACCGGTAGGTTAGGAGACTCTTATAAGTTGCTAGAGTCTCTACCAAGACTCTGCCAGCCTGAAAGGGGGGTTCCATGGAACCCTAGGAACCACCCTAAATCCGCCACTGATGAAGGTTAGCTAGATCTTTATAGATCTTTGACAGGGACTAGGGCTACTTTAGAGTCAGCGCTTGCTCCCGGATGGAAAAATAGCTCCAGTATGATCAATTGCCATGCTGCCAGACTTGAGGTCAAAGGTAAATTTTATTTGGTTTCAAATTTTTGCCACGAAGTAGAGGAAACACAGTATCTTTAGAAGCTAAAAATCAATATTAGCTAAAATATCTAAGGGGCAGTTTCAAACTAGAATCAGAGAGAAGTTAGTATCTAGCTCTATGGTGTAGCTCCCTGGTGCTACAAATGAGGGAAATAACCAGCTTAGACTATGGCATCATAAATCAGGATCTTGCTGCATTGCAGGAAGTTAGCACGCACATGGCCATTGGATAATGAGCACATTTTTTCTCCAGTGCTCAGAAACATGGAGCTCATAGTATCCATTAAGATCACTGAATAGATCCTCCAGCAATCTTTATTGAAGTGCATTCAACTTCCAGAAGTTTCCTGAAAAAGAACAACCTCAAGAAGCCACTATCAAGGAAGAGATCTCCAAAGCTGCCCCTGAAAAAACTCTTGATGAATAAGCTCCATCAATGTACTGAAATGTGAAGACAGTAGAGTTGATACATTATTATGTAATCAAGTGAATACAAAGAATGGAGAGATCAATCAGAACTAATTTGGAGTATACATAGAAAGCACTCAAGCTACGTACCAAAAAACAATACACATAGCTAACTGCCAAGTTCTACTTACGATCGAAAACCAGTATGAAGTACCCTCATACTTGGTATCAAACTGCGGATCAACTGAACTACACGGACCAGTATTATAATTAATAGTGCACGCTATTTATGACGTCATCGGGTCGAAGGTCAATTATTATAATAATTTTTTTAATAATTGGCGGGAAACACGCGGGAAGAGAAATGTCCCTGCTAGATCTTGGGCCTGTTGCCTTTGGGGGGACCCCTGCCATCATCACTTTTCTCCAGAGCAAAAATGTCCTTGCCAGGCAGAAAGAGTGTCCCTGTGGAGCCATGATGAAGTTGCAGAAGAGATCTGATGTCAGTGATGGCTGTCGTTGGCGATGCCCTGATTGCCGTAAGGCAATTTCAATCAGAAAGGGAAGCTTTTTTGAAAAATCAAAAATAACCCTCTAGAAATGGCTCCTCTCTTGATGCACTGGTGGGCAAAGTAGTATCCTGTAAAGGATGCTGCAGATGAGACTGAAGTTTCTCTGCATACAGCAATCCAAGTGTATTCTTGGATGAGGGACGTATGCAGCTACAGACTATGCACACTTGATCCTCAGATCAAACTTGGAGGGGCAGGAAAAATTGTAGCCATTGATGAGTCCCTCTTCTCTCATAAACAAAAGGTAAATTTGATGAAGTGGTTACTGTTAACTCACAGAGGCCGGCCAGCACAGCAAGATGTTTGGGTTTTTGGAATGTGTGATATCAGCACAAATCCAGCACTTGGCTACATGGAGATTGTAACTGCAAGGGATTCCGCCACACTCCTACCAATAATTCAAGCCCATGTGAACCCAGGAACAGTCATATGGTCGTATTGCTGGGCTGCTTACAACAGTATTATTGCCTTGCCTTCTGTCCAGGCTCATGACACTGTTAATCATTCAATAGAGTTTGTTGCTCCTTCAGGCGTGCACACCAACCACATCGAGTCCTACTGGAACAGAGCAAAAATCAAGCTGAAGAGAATGCGAGGCTGCCATCGTTCTCAGCTCCCATCTTATTTGGATGAATTTATGTGGAGGGAAAGGTATGGGAAGAAAAGTGACGACATTCTAACCAACATATATAGAGACATAGCTCTTTGGTATCCAGTCTAGACACTAGCAATAAATATGCCATGAATTATACCTAAATAACCTACCACAATAGCTAACCTTTCATTTTGATTCCTCTTCCATAAATTAATGACGTATTATAGACATACTTCAGACACTGAGTCAGCAGAGAGAAGTAGGCCAGGTCAACACGAGGTCTTTAGTCTAAAGGATGACCTTCGACCCAATGACGTCATAAATAGCGCACACTATTAATTATAGTACTGGTCCGTGTAGTTCAGTTGATCCTCAAACTGCAGCATACTCTATTTGATGCTGCCGTACAAAGACGGATTCTCCCTTCTATATCATGATGTAACTGTTTTGATAGACACTATTGCTGAGTAGGCAAACACACAATACTTTAACAATACAAGCAAACTGGCCTCTTTCCCAGGCCTTCCTCTCTCACTGGTATCATAGATACTAAATACGGATTTAGTATCTATGCTGGTATAGTCTCTCACGAAGAAAAAGGTAAAGTATCACAGGAGGAAAAGAAGAAGAAGAAGAAAAATAAGAGAGCCTGGTAAAACTTATCACATACGTGAGGATACAAGCGTAATGCAAACCACACCATGACAATGGTTAGTCTCGCGCGCGCCCCTCCAAAATAAAATCGGAGTGTCTGGTGTCACGCATATATCAAACTCGTTCTCTCCTCCAGATTCTGGAGGACATACTTTGAGCTGTATAGCTTATGTAGCAGGTGTGGTTTCATACGTAAAGCGTGGGTGGGAATAAGCTTAGCACGCTATTAATTCGGCTCGTTCAGGCGGGATCATCATTGCATTCTGGTCAGCAATTAATAGCGCGCAAGTTTAGTAATCAATTCAATGGTATTCATACATTCTATCAGGCGCGCGTGCGATACTAATCAAGAATGAGTTTGATATACACGTGCCCTCCGATTCTATTTTGGAGGGGCGGGCGTGCAAGACTAGACAATGGTGACATCCGCCTTTCTACCCTCACAATAAGTTTTACCAGGCCTTCCTCTCTCTTATTTTTTTTCTTCTTCCTCTTCTTTTTCTTTTCCTCCTGTGTGATACTTTACTTTAGAGACTATAGCAGTGAGAGAGGAAGGCCTGGGGATGAGGCTACAAGCAAACTACATAGTACATGCAGATTGCGATCGAAAAGCAGTTACTTCCGTTCAAATACTGCCGACTTTTTGGTATCAGCTGAAAAAGTAAGCTCTACAAAAGTAGAGTATGACCATTAATTTATAAATGTGGCAGTGACTTGGAGTCATTTTTCAGGGTTGGAGCTCCTACAACATAGTACTTAGTAGACTTGTAGTCATGTACAGGTACCCAAGGTCAAATGGAATGTTGTCTAATTGACCACAAACAATGAGCACCAATAATTTACAATGCAATCTTCAATGCAGAGTGCATTAGTGTTAGATAAGTTGCGATAATTAATGTGCATTATTTACTCTTGATCACACCCACTTATGACGTAGCAAGACTCTAGTTAAAGCCATTTCAGCCATGGATATCTCAGGTCAGGTAAGGAGTAGCCTCACAAGAAGAGGAGTATATCAAGCCTAGAGGTCAAGGATGATGTCATCAAAAAAATGAAGTGTCACTGACCTTTTGCTGCATGCTGCACAGTCTGGGAATATGGACGGAGAAGAAGAAGGGCATGTAGTCTTGGAAGGAAAACTATTGTATGCAGTGATACTAGTGGGTCTAATCAAGACTGCTGTGGCCATAAAACATTTGAAGTTAGTTTTGAATGTGCTAGTTCACGGTTAAAAAGTGGTGTTTCTCACTTTTTGTGACCATGTATCTCAAAGCACAAAGCATGAGTACGTTGAAATATCAAATCTCTCAGCAAAGAGTCAAGATTAGGAAAGCGTTTGCTGCAGCTTGCACAGTCAAGCCAAATCACCTCTAGACCTGCCTGGTTTTTCAATGAATTGTTCAAGTTTATTTTAAGCGGCATAGGTTATAAATCGACTATTGCTTTTGTTAGAAACAAAGATATAATATTAAAAATATCATGGCTAATTTTAAGTAGCAAAACATGCAGAAAATCTGCTTGATCTAGAGTATGATGCCTGCCTAGCATACCCACTGAAAATTTGCATGCAGGATGATAAATATCAAAGCCTCAGCCTGCAGGTGTTACCACAGATCACTTAAAAGAAGGAGCCGTTTTGTGTACAAAATTTGAATAACTTATCTGCACTTAGCCTGCCGGTGTTTGATAAATCAATTTACTCTACTGGCATGCACACTTCATGTATGAACATGACCTTTGACTGTTACATACACCAGCATTAGCCTTGGCCACAGACCCTCCTTTTTAATTTGTGTTTGTGGAGGGCCTGGTATGCAAAGTCACGTGGGGGTAGAACTGGGTAGAACTGGCAGTTGTATTAAAATGCTGGTAACTCTGCCTACGCACTGCAGGAGCGAGGAGTCAGTTCCTAGGGTAGCAAGAATGCCACATCTCTCGGAATCTCTGGCTACTTGCAACTAGCTAGAACAGTTAGAAGTGTAGAAACATGTACGTATACCCAATAATGATGAAATAGTGTTTTGTTTCATAGACATATTCTACATTACTCAGCCAGGTGCTAATGGAGTTTTGTTGGCTAGAAAATCGGGAGCGATAGTTATCTAGCTATACTCTGTGAAAATTTCTACCTAGCAGCTATCTAGTAGCCAAACAACTCAACCAGCGGCTGAACCAGCTAGCTTACTGTATAACATGCATTCCATAATGATGTCATGGTGATGTGGCCAATGGCAAAGCAGTCGCCCACGTTCATGTATTGTGACGTCACTTCTGGTAACTTCGCATACCAGAAACATAAAGGAGGGCCTGGGGTCGAGGCTACAAAACGTATCATTAAATAAAGGATAAAGCAATCTCAATAACTTTTCAAAGCATAATTAACTAGAACAGTCCTAGACCTCATACCAGCACACACTAATTGTTGATGATTTATGGGCGGGGTGTGGGGGCAGAGCATAATGGCGAATAATAATAGATTCTAGCTGGTCAACAGCGAGCTGGTGTTTTGCACACTGCCTTCTCTGATCTTCGGATTGGGCAGACACAAAATACTTATATCCCTGAGTATCCGGATTTAAAGCTCTTGACCCTCAGGTGCTGCGTGCCCTCGGGCCTCGAGCTTTAAACCGGATACATCCCTCACACTCAGGATATAACTATTACAAATGGACCCAAATATTACAAAAAAAAACTGTAGACACAGAAAATTTAGAATACATGCATGTACTAAGTACTACTATACCTGAAGGTAATGCAAATTCTGGACAAATTTTCAAGTCATGATCATTCACCTCTTCCTCATCATACTTGTTTCTCTTGATACGATCAGTAAGAATGCTTTTAGCTTCATTTATTCTCTTCATTGCTTCTTCTGAGCTTGGGTTGAGAGTTTTATCTGGATGAAACTGGCGAGCTTTAGCATGGTAGGCTTTTTTGATTTCTTCTTCAGTAGCATTAAAACTCACTCCCAATACATCATAGTGGCTACCATGAGTTGACAGTTGAGGAGGAACAAAAGATTCCATTATCAAACCTGTAATTATAATGCCAGAAATAATTATAATTATGAAAAGTAGTCACTCAGTATGTATAAATTTCTATAATACTGACCCACTGGGTGAAGGGTACTTGCTACAGGATTTTTTTTTTCCAGGAGGGGGAGAGTGTGCATGGCGAGGAGAATTATGTGGGCCGGAGGCTAAAAATGAACTACTCTGAATAAGAGCAGTTTTCAGTGTATGTGGAAAACTTCAGCCAGGGGGGGAGGGATGAATGAATCCCAGGGTGCCCCCCCCCCCCCCCCCCCCCCCCCCCCCCCCCCGTATACATCCCTGCCAGGGTTCATTTATTACATTCGTAGTTTGGGTAGAGGAGAAAGGAAATAGAGGAGGATAGCATTACTATATAGCTTCTTTATTACTCAGTACTGCAACTCACTAATATGATATCTCAGAGCATGCAAGCTAGTCATCATAACATAACCCACAATACATAATACTCATTATAGTACCACATACTCCAGTCTCACTTCCTACATAGCTGTGCTGTCACATGATGTGTATCTATAATTATTGAGTGGAACTAACCCATTTCAACAAGGAATTTAAGTATTACAGTCAGTGTACAACAAATCAAAAGTTGCTATGAGAAAGAAATAACTACTTGCAAATACAATTGAGAACAGAGCAAGCTGAGATAAACAAATACTACAGTGATTACTCACTCTACTAAGAACTTTGGTCAAGTTTCGATGAGTAATCAAAGTGTAAAAATGATAGATTTTTAGTAGCTATGCAGGCACAGTTCATGCAATCATGAAAAAATCACTTGCTGTGTACTACCAGCTCATTAGTGTGAAAGCCAGAATAGAGCAGCCATTAAAGCTTGCTGGCATACTGGTCCTGCTATAAGTGTAACCACTAGCTATGGAGCTAGCTACAAATAATATACTGAGTAGCTATGACTTAGCAGTTATGTATAAAAGTGGGGGTTTGCACTGGAGCTACACAAAAATCAGATACAGTGGAAAAGGATACTCTGAAAGAGGACAAACCTCTCAACAAAGGACAATCTTTGTATATGCACTCAAAGTACTGATAAACTCTCTACAAAGGACAAAAACTGGGTCCCAAGTGCATCCATTATTCGGAAGTTCCACTCTAGATCTAAAATGTCACGTTCACTGCATCTAAAATAATACACTGATAGTCAGAGTTCCTCATGATCTAAGACACGTTTCCTAGATATAGTCAGATCTCCACTATTAAGTGAACTCAGAGTTTTAGTATATCTGTGATGGTTATTCCTCTAATGACCTCTTGAACGGTCAAAGTGAAGCAGTGGGATGAGCCCCACCCTCAAACAATAGCCTCTGACAAGCAGACTAGCTAGCTAGCAACTTTGACAATTCATGGCTAATAAGAATCAAATTAGCCTGCTTTATACTACATTATAGTCTAACCACTGTGTAAAGTTTAACAAACTACTTTGGCAAAAATGTGGGAGTAATGTGTTTCAGTCTTCCTTTTCTAGAGTGCTTACGGTGTTGTGTAGATTTCCTTGGATTTCAAGTCTTGGTGATGGCATAGATCGAACACTGCGATTCCAATACCCCTTTACGAATATGATCCATGTCACGGGACCGGAACCGGACCCATGACACGCCCATTGCACGTGATGTTATTATAGCGCAGACGAGCCCCGCCCCCAGTCTAGGGACAGTAGCGCCAGAACTGGCCAGAGCTGTACATTAATGATAAAAATTGTACCTGGCATCCATTAGATCTATACCTATTAGAGGTGTCAGGGTCATGATAATCCTCCACCAACTGTCCCAAGAAGTCCTGGGATAAACATTTGATCCAAGCCACACTAAACCACCTTTTCCACACATGATTCAGATCTAGCTGCTACTGAAAAGGATGGGGCATGGCTACATGCTTTGCCAGTATCGTCTCTTGGACTGAGACTTGATGACACCATCGTAGTATCCAACTGATTTTGTTTATGCCAATTTTTTGTACCTTGCACTCATTCCTATTTTCATTGTTAAAATTATTATCATGACAAAAAATAAACAAAGTTCAAAAATACCAATCACTGATAGTTTCGTTTATTTCTTCTGCAAGTATTTTCAATCCGATATCATTTAAGACTTTGACAAGACTCTTCCACGAAACTTCCACTCCCTTTCCTTCCAACCAGTTGTTGAGTATTCTGGTGGTGATGTCCACTGGAACCCCACGAAGTTCTTTTTGAATGGCCTTCACATGAGCACCTGTTTCATCCTTCAGCAGTGATATCCCAAAACTGGTATAATCTGCTCCAATCTTGTTTGGAATGTTGATGTTACGCTTGAGGCCAGGGAAGTTGAGTAAACAGGGCATAGTGGGCTTCAAACCTGGAAGAGTAAGTGACAACCAAAACTTTCATTAATATTGCCCCTGAAGGAACTGCAATCAAAAGGGGACATGCTTGGACAATGACTGCAAGTAACTAGCTATTCTAGTAATAGTTAGCTAAGTAACATAATAATATTATTATGGTGGCTAGACTTGTTCATGTTTGGATTTCTTTAATGACCAGGTCCACTGGCTATCACAGTCAATAGCTTTAGGCTTTTTTATTTTTTAGTATTCTTACATTCTGAAGTGCTCATCCCTCCCTGAGATGACGGGTAGACCTTTAAATCAGCTGTACCTAATGATTGAGTGTGCATATAAAACACTATGGAGAGCACATTGGCACTACGTAGCTTACCAGGCATCCACTTTGGCATAAAGATAGCTAAAATGATGGCTAGGAGGGCAATAACAATTGCGATGATGGTGGTAACTGCAATGGGTCCAAATAATTATTATTGCATGTATGGAGAGTACATTGGTGCTACGTAGCTTACCAGGCATCCACTTCAGCATAAAGATAGCTGAAATGATGGCTACTAGAAGGGCAATAACAATTGCGATGATGGTGGCTGTTGTGGTAGCTGTAATGGGTCCAAATAACAATTTCATGGAATGAGCTAGTGCTAGTGACAAGCACTATAACTTATGCTACTAAATCACATACTAACCACACTAAACACCCCACTTTCAGGCACCCCACATTTGCATCCTATAAAATTTTGTGTAAATAAACATTTTTGAACACAATGGTAACTACCCTCAGTCATCATGTTAAAGAATAATTTTGCAGAATCTTTGCAACAAGAATATCGTTATGATAGAGCTATACTGCTGTGGTCCAGGCCTATTGTTCTAGCTACCACTACTCTGCTACTACTTCCAAATAAGGAATGGTCTTGGGTCCTTCCGTCTGTTGCAAAGATTCTGCAAAACCCTGTAAATATTGTGACTATACTATTATTCATCGTGCTAGTAACACACACTCTGATCCAATGATTACCTGTATGAGGAAATTGTGAGGATTGATGGTGTCTATTAGCCTCTGTCGAAGGTTGTTCATCTATTAAAGATCGTTTGCCTATCAGAGAATAGATTTATGTGAAAATCACAATGCTCTATACTGTAGGTAAAGGAAACTGTTAAGATAAAAATTACAAGCTATATTCAAACAGAAAATAACTTTGGGATCAATAATATTGAACTAAGTAATAATTATTTGAAAGATGATTAACCAAATTCCACTTTCTGCTCCAAACAGAATTGATATACCGTCTATGCATAAATAAACATTGATCAACATGTATCAGAAAATTTATAAAAGAGGAGAAGAATAGAATTAGTTAATGGGCATAAAATTAAATAGTTATGGAGACGCAAAAATTCATCTGCTGACATAAAAATTAATGTCCCTCTTGGACTAAAACTTGCTCCCTCCTTGCCAGAATGATAATGGGGGTAAAAAGGATGGTCTCCTCCCATTTGCCACAAAATAATAACCACTCAATCCCTCTGAGGTGGTAAAACATGCAAGTATGAATTTCTTGCTTGTATGAATACACAGTGATGTGGGTGTCACACTGTGGTGGTGGACCATTGATGATATCTAATTACCTTTCCATGAGCAGGACAAACAGCTGCTAGATCAAGACTAGTGATCTCATTATATAACTCACACCATCCCATAAAAAAGTTATACCGAATCACAATGACACACAGGAAGTGTTAGGTGAGAGAGAGAGAGAGAGAGAGAGAGAATATTGCTGCTAAGGACGCATTAAGAAGGATTAGCTTGCAACCTCCTGAATTCTGGTTAGGAACTCACAGGAGGACTGCTTATATATCTCTTTTCAGCATGTAGTGTGGATACCCAAAGTCCCAGCTGAAGCTATAACTAGTGTTGTGTCAGATAAAATTAATGACAAGTTTGTTTCTGACAGAGCTAAATGAATGAAGTGCACTGCCTTTTCTTCACACTCTCTACTTTAAATAATAAAATGGGCTGGGCTTCTGTTAGTTATCGTACCTGGATCAATGTTGATGGTAAAAAAATTATTATTCAAAGTGCCATATATTTCCACAATGTATTCAAGTGGCTGTACTTTCTGTCCCTCCTTTATCCACTTTGCCACTAATTCACAATGCGGTACTACTTGACTTTCTGGTTTATGAAGATCCACTCGTTTCTTATCAATCTACAAGATAGCCAGTGCAATACTATAGCTAATTATGTGCACACACATTTATTACCTCTGGTAATACTGAGGGGAAAATCTTCCATTTTTCTTGTAGAGTAACACCTTCTCTCTCAATGCTTAAGTTGATTTTATTGTCTCTGAAGTAAAATGATTGTTCTGGACCAGTTGCAGCTTTTTTAGATGAATACTGTTTCCGGACAGTCTATAATTATAACAAAGTAGTATGAATGGACTGGTCATGATATTATGATATAAAAGCTACACATAGACATTCCTAGAAGTAGCCGAGTCAGCAAAAAGTGACAAGCCATGTCAATATTAGCACCTATGAACTTCAATTTTACACACCTTGGAATATTATTCTATGATTAACTCACATTTACGTGTGCATCATCACTCCATGTAACAGCAAAGTGTATATCTTTGTTGGTATGCTTTCCCATATAAAACACACCAAACCAATATACACGTTCATCAGATCCGTTTTCTACTACTGCTATTCCACAAAATTGGTTTAAAGTTATCATTCCATAGGTGCTGTGTTCATTAAAGGTCCCTCCATGGATGATAGTGAAGGAAACTGGACGATCCTCTTTGGTTTTTGAAGATGATGGTTGTAGGTATGTGGTATGTGAAGCCCTAGCAAAGGAGAGGCAGAAGCTGTTCTTACGTGGAGCACAGTGCTGAATTTCTAGACTCAATTGAACTTGAAATTTACACTTTGGGTTAGATCGAAACCAAAAAACAGGACTGACCAGTTCAGTATTTAATGGGAATACATAGTGACCGGAAAGTGAAGCAATGATAGTAATAGTGCAGGTGCTCAAGTTGCTAGGTAGGGATCCTGGTGGAATATTTAGTCTCAATCCATATCCTTTCCAATCAAAGAATTGAGAAGAATTGGTCACCTGGATTTCTGTAACTTGTATTCCTGTACCAAATGAATCAGATATGCATGATATACCGTGTTCACTTGCATATGGAATAGAGCATTATGTTATGATGTGGTCTTATAGAGCCACATAAAAGATAGGTTGGTATAATGCTTAATGCTCGACATTTAATTATGATATTAATAACTATACCTTTATAAACAGTAAGGACAGCAACAGTGCTATTTATAGAATGTCCACCACCAGAGATAGTACAATAATACTCTCCACTTGATTCCACAGATACGTTGTAAATTCTCAAAGTAGCAAGATTGGAACCTTCAATATTGATCTTGTTTGATAGTGGTGTGCCATTCTTATACCACTTGTAGACCAAGTCCATTCCATCTGCTCTCACTTCAAAACTCACATCACTTCTTTCGGCAATACTTATGTTTGATGGTTGCTTCTTAATTAGAGGAGTGACTACAATGAATGTTGTTACAAAAGTCAGTGAATGCATTCACACAATTATTCAATGTATAGCTATTCTAGCCAGATACTAAAGGACTGCAATCAGTGCTTCAAACAACAGCCAAAGGACATAATATATTCCAACCAATCTTCTTATTTTTGTTTAACTATAGCAGGCACTAGCAGGCACTGCAGGGGTGGGTGGCCGTGGGGCAAGGGCTCTCCACTGTTAGCAGCCTGATATCTTGAATGTGTAGTCATGAGTCACATCCTTATGTGTAGATAGTTTTGTAGCATGCTGTGCTGAAGGAACACTGCCAGCTTTCTGTAGCAAACTGCTTTCCCTTCCTAAAGCAGGCAGGCACTACTATATATAATAAGCACATTATAGAGTATGCTAGCACTAGAGCAAGCAATAGAAGGTATAGAGCAGGTATTTAACAGACACCATAGAGCAGTCCTACTGTTGTTAGTAGAAGGCTTTAGGCTTTCTTAGCATTCTTACATTCTGAAATGACTTTATAGCTCATTCCTCCTCGAGATGATGGACTGGCCCTGACATCTTCTAAATCAGCTATACCTAATGATTGAGTTTGTATGATACATGCAGCACTGGCATGGAATAAGCACTGCATGGAGAACATGCACACATGATCATATTATCTTACCAGGCATCCACTTTATCATAACAGAAGCTGAAACAAAGGCTAGGAGGGCAATAACAGTTGCAATGATGTAATACTGGCATGGAGTAAATACGACAGTGAAAGCACGGCAAGATAAGAGAATAGATAGCATGTAAGTAACACTGCAAAGAGTGAGTCAATCCAGAGATAACTTACCCACTGAAGGAATGAAATTAAGCATCAAAATATGACAGTGAAGGTATGACAGGGTAAGAGAATAGACAGCATGTAAGTAACAATGCAGAGAGTGAGTATGTTCAGAATAACTTACATGCTGAAGGAATGAAATTAAGCATCGAAGTATGACAGTGAAGGTATGATAGGGTAAGAGAATAACACCATGTAAGTAACAATGCAGAGAGTGAGTCAGTTCAGAATGACTTACATGCTGAAGGAATGAAATTAAGCATCGAAATACGACAGTGAAGGTACGACAGGGTAAGAGAATAGACACCATGTAAGTAACAATGCAGAAAGTGAGTCAGTTCAGAATAACTTACCAACTGAAGGAATGAAATTAGGCATCGAAATACAAAGTGAAGGTACGACAGGGTAAGAAAATAACAATACAGAAAATAAGTTCAGGATAACTTACCAACAGAAGAAATAAAATAAACAATACTATGGTGAAGGCGTGACAGGACAGGATAAGAGAATAGAGTGTATATAAGTAGTGAGTCATTTCAGATTAACTTACCGACTGAAGGAATGAAATTAAGCATAAAAATATAACAGTGAAGATAGAGAATAGGCAGCATGTAAGTAATAATGTAGAGAGTGAGTCAGTTAAGAATAACTTACCAACTGAGGAAAAAATTAAGCATCGAAATACGACAGTGAAGGTACGACAGGGTAAGAGAATAGACAGCATATAAATAATAATGAAGAGAGTGGATATGTTCAGAATAACTCACCTTCTGAACAAAAGAAATGAAGTGTCAAAATACGATAGTGAAGGTACAACAGGGTAAGAGAATAGACAGCATGTAAGTAATAATGCAGAGAGTGAGTCAGGTCAGAGTAACTTACCGACTGAAGGAATGAAATTAAGCATCAAAATACGACAGTGAAGGTACGACAGGGTAAGAGAATAGACAGCATGTAAGTAACAATGCAGAAAGTGAGTCAGTTTTGAATAACTTACACACTGAAGGAATGAAATTAAGCATCAAAATAATTATGACAGTGAAGGTACAACAGGGTAAGAGAATAGACAGCATGTAAGTAACAATGCAGAGAGTGAGTCAGTTCAGAATAACTTACCCACTGAAGCATCAAAATATGACAGTGAAGGTGTGACAGGGTAACAGAATAGACAGCATATAAGTAACAATGCAGAGAGTGAGTCAGTTAGTATTAACTTACTGGCTGAAGGAATGAAATTAAGCATCAAAATACGACAGTGAAGGTATAACAGGGTTAGAGAATAGACAGCATGTAGAGAGTGAGTCAGTTAAGAATAACTTACCAACTGAAGGAATGAAATTTAGCATCAAAATACGACAGTGAAGGTATGACAGGGTAAGAGAATAGACAACATGTAAGTAACAATGAAGAGAGTGAGTCAGTTAAGAATAACTTACAAACTGAAGGAATAAAATAAAGCACCAAAATACACAAGTGAAGGTACGATAGGGTAAGAGAATAGACAGCATGTAAGTAATAATGCAGAGAGTGAGTCAGTTCAGAATAACTTACAAACTGAAGGAATGAATTTAACATCAAAATACGACAGTGAAGGTATGACAGGGTAAGAGAATAGACAGCATATAAGTAATAATGAAGAGAGTGAGTCAGTTAAGAATAACTTACCCACTGAAGGAATGAAATTTAGCATCAAGATACAACAGTGAAGGTATGACAGGGTAAGAGAATAGACAGCATGTAAGTAATAATGAAGAGAGTGAGTCAGTTAAGAATAACTTACCCACTGAAGGAATGAAATTTAGCATCAAAATACGACAGTGAAAGTACGACAGGGTAAGAAAAAAGAATGTAAGTAACAATGCAGAAAGTGAGTCAGTTCATAATAACTTACCAGCTGAAGGAACATAAAATACGACAGTAAAAGTATGACATGGTAAGAAAATAGACAGCATTTAAGTAATAATGCAGAGAGTGAGAGAATAACTGACCCACTGAAGGTATGGAATTAAGCATCAAAATACAACAGTGAAGGTACAGAGAATAGACAGCATGTAAGTAACAATGCAGAGAGTGAGTCAGTTAACTTACCAGCTGAAGGAATAAAATAAAGCACCAAAATACAACAGTGAAGGTACGACAGGGTAAGAGAATAGACAGCTTATAAGTAACAATGCAGAGAGTGAGTCAATTCAGATTAACTTACGAGCTAAAGGAATGAAATTAAGCATCAAAAAACGACAGTGAAGGTACGACAGGGTAAGCGAATAGACAGCATGTAAGTAAATGTAGAGAGTGAGTCAATTCGAAATAACTTACCTCCTGAAGGAAAGAAATGAAGTGTCAAAATACGACAATGAAAGTACGACAGGGTAAGAGAATAGACAGCATGTAAGTAACAATACAGAGAGTGAGTATGTTCAGAATAACTTACCTTCTGAAGGAATGAAATTAAGCATCGAAATATGACAGTGAAGGTAAGACAGGGTAAGAGAATAAACAGCATGTAAGTAACAATGCAAAGAGTGAGTCAGTTCAGAATAACTTACCCATTGAAGGAATGTAATTTAGGACTGTGAAGGTACAACAGGGTAAGAGAACAGCATGTAAGTAATAATGCAGAAAGTGTGTCGGTTAAGAATAACTTACCTTCTGAAGGAATGAAATTAAGCATCGAAATATGACAGTGAAGGTATTACAAAGTAAGAGAATAGACAACATGTAAGTAACAATAAAGAGAGTGAGTCAGTTCAGAATAACTTACCCACTGAAGGAATGAAATTTAACGACAGTGAAGGTATGACAGGGTAAAAGAATAGACAGCATGTAAGTAACAATGCAGAAAGTAAGTCAGTTTATAATAACTTACCATCTGAAGGAATGAAATTTAGCATCAAAATACGACAGTGAAAGTACGACATGGTAAGAAAATAGACAGCATGTAAGTAACAATGCAGAGAGTGAGTCAATTAAGAATAACTTACCCACTGAAGGAATGAAATTTAATGACAGTGAAGATATGACAGGGTAAGAGAATAGACAGCATGTAAGTAACAATGCAGAGAGTGAGTCAGTTAAGAATAACTTACCCACTGAAGGAATGAAATTTAATGACAGTGAAGGTATGACAGGGTAAGAGAACAGACAGCATGTAAGTAATAATGCAGAGAGAGAGAGAGTCAGTTCAGAATAACTTACCCACTGAAGGAATGAAATTTAATGACAGTGAAAGTATGACAGGGTAAGAGAATAGACAGCATGTAAGTAATAATGCAGAGAGAGAGTCAGTTCAGGATAACTTACCCACTGAAGGAATGAAATTTAGCATCAAAATACGACAGTGAAGGTATGCAGGGTAAGAAAATAGACAGCATGTAAGTAACAATGCAGAGAGTGAGTCAGTTCAGAATAACTTACCCACTGAATGAATGAAATTTAGCATCAAAATAAGACAGTGAAGGCATGACAGGGTAAGAGAATAGACAGCATGTAAGTAACAATGCAGAGAGTGAGTCAATTCAGAATAACTTACCCACTGAAGGAATGAAATTTAACGACAGTGAAGGTATGACAGGGTAAGAGAATAGACAGCATGTAAGTAACAATGCAAAGAGTGAGTCAGTTAAGAATAACTTACCCACTGAAGGAATGAAATTTAACAACAGTGAAAGTACGACAGGGTAAGAGAATAGACAGCATGTAAGTAATAATACAGAGAGTGAGTCAGTTAAGAATAACTTACCCACTGAAGGAATAAAATTTAGCATCAAAATATGACAGTGAAGGTATGCAGGGTAAGAAAATAGACAGCATGTAAGTAACAATGAAGAGAGCGAGTCAGTTAAGAATGACTTACCCACTGAAGAATGAAATTTAGCATCAAAATACGACAGTGAAGGTATGACAGGGTAAGAGAATAGACAGCATGTAACAATGCAGAGAGTGAGTCAGTTCAGAATAACTTACCCACTGATTTAGCATCAAAATACGACAGTGAAGGTATGCAGGGTAAGAAAATAGACAGCATGTAAGTAACAATGAAGAGAGTGAGTCAGTTTATAATAACTTACAAACTGAAGGAATAAAATTTAGCATCAAAATACAACAGTGAAAGTACGACATGGTAAGAAAATAGACAGCATGTAAGTAACAATGTAGAAAGTAAATCAGTTCAGAATAATTAACTTACTAACTGAAGGAATAAATAAAGCACCAAAATACAACAGTGAAGGTATGACAGGGTAAGAGAATAAACAGCATGTAAGTAACAATGCAGAATGTGAGTCAGTTCATAATAACTTACCAGCTGACGGAACATAAAATACGACAGTGAAAGTACGACATGATGAAAAAATAGACAGCATTTAAGTAATAATGCAGAGAGTGAGTCAGTTCAGAATAACTTACCCACTGAAGGAATGAAATTTAGCATCAAAATACAACAGTGAAGGTATGACAGGGTAAGAGAATAGACAGAATGTAAGTAACAATGCAGAAAGTGAGTCAGTTCATAATAACTTACCAGCTGAAGGAACATAAAATACGACAGTGAAAGTACGACATGGTGAGAAAATAGACAGCATTTAAGTAATAATGCAGAGAGTGAATCAGTTCAGATTAACTTACCCACTGAAGGAATGGAATTAAGCATCAAAATACAACGGTGAAGGTACAAAAGGGTAAGAGAATAGACAGCATGTAAGTAACAATGCAGAGTCGGTCAGTTCAGAATAACTTACCAACTGAAGTAATAAAATTAAGCATCAAAATACGACAGTGAAGGTAGGACAGAGTAAGAGATTGCATATATGTAACAATGCAGAGAATGAGTATGTTCAAAATAACTTACTCACTAAAAGAATGAAATTAAATATCACATACGACAGTGAAGGTACGTCATGTAAGAGAATAGATAGCATATAAGTAACAATGCAAAATAACTTACCTCTTGAAGGAAAGAAATTAAACATCAAAATACGACAGTGAAGGTACGACAGGGTAAGAGAATAGACAGCATGTAAGTAACAATGCAGACAGTGAGTCAGTTCAGAATAACTTACCTGCAGAAGGAATGAAATTAAGATCAAAATATGACAGTGAAGGTACGACAGGGTAAGAAAATAGACGGCATGTATGTAACATTGCAGAGCTAGAGAGAGTGAGTATGTTCAGAATAACTTACCTCTCTAAGGAAATTAACTAAGCATCAAAATATGACAGTGAAAGTACAGCAAGGTAAGGGAATAGACAGTATGTAAGTAATAATGCAGAAAGTGAGTCAGTTCAGAAGGAGATCTAAATATGTCAATGAAGGTATGACAGGGTAAGATAATGAGAAGGGATAAAACAATATCTTAATAAAATATAAGTAATGACTTACCAGGAGAAAGGGTCCAACATCAAATTGAGTGTATAATATTATGGTATGAAAGAACATGATGCCAAATATAATAATGTCAGTCTTGAATGACTCACCTCCTGAAAGAAAACATTGATACACATACTAACTAAAGGTCGTGATCATAACATAATTCAACACTTTCTAATCAATAGACATTCCAGACACAATCCTTATTTCCTTCCTTGTTTTGGTAAAGGGTTGGCAAGTGAGAATAGGTTCCACATGCATATGACACACTGCAGTACAGCGCAAGCTTCACTTCATGTGAGGAAGGAATGAGCTTCCATGTCATTACCAGTGGTGGGTTGCATTGGTACACACTCTATACTCCACAACTAAATGAGCTGGTGTCACACCCTAGCCCCTAGTCCCTAGCTACCTTTTTCATGTGAATGCACTCACAAAAATTGTTTCTTCATTCTCTTCATCTTTTTTATCACTCATAGAAGTAGCCTTCTTCTCTATTTCTTCATTCTCTTCATCTTTTTTATCACTCCTAATATAAATTACCTGCGCCATCCAAAGGTATGGAATCTTGCAAAAAATTAATCGTCAGCAGGCGTCATCCGTAAACCGACTACTACGCATGCGCACAACTTAAAAATTTGAAATTGCAGTCAGATTTGGAAAGAACTTTTGAAGAGCTAGCTAGTGACTGTTCTAGTATAGTTCTAACCTATTAGTATGCCATTCATCTTCTCTGGTGAGATTTTCGAGGCTCAAAGTTGAGCATGCGCGAGAATACACACTCAGCAAGTTAATGTCTAACCTACAGATGAGTGGGGTGTCTAGAATCGGTGGACCAGGAACGGTGGAATGGAATACTGGAATGGAAATTATTAATTATTGCAAATAATTATGATCATTTAGAACTAAAATGAATTATAAACATCCAGGCATGTGCATGGTGCAGAGCCTCCAACCATAGTGATTTATCAGTATTTTTACTGAAATTTGACCAAAAATACTGAAGATTTTTCCAAAAATACTGAAATTTAAGCAAATTCACTATACACATTTTATATTAGTGTTACTTAAAAATGGCTGAAAATACTGAAAATGAGACAATTTATACTGAAATCAAAGTTTACAGGTTGGAGGCACTGATGGTGAGATACTGTGTATGTGTTGGTAGCAACTGTACCAACAATGAGGCTGGCATTTGCAGCATAGAAGGCTCGAAGTCTGGACAATGAACTTTGATGCATGGAATATTGCAATGATAGTAGACATTTCCATAACGTGTTTGGGGATCGTCCAGTGATCCAAATTTTTGCCACTCTTGGTGCTTCACACACAAATCAAAAGGTTTGGGAGGCTTTGGATACTTCTGCCTACAACCATGACAGACACGAATGTTCCCTGTGATAAATGACAGTATAAAAGGATTACTACTTGAATGCTGCACTGATGGACTGCAGTGGACCAGTGGAGGTGGGAAAGTTGGCATTTGATGATACCGAGTGACGAAACTTGAATCATGTGGTAGAATATTCAACTGACCACCAGTTACAACAACATTAGCAATAGTTCCCCGAGGATAAAAGTCATCAGGCTCATGCGAAGTAGAGACAGAATTTCCTGATAAAACAGTAGTAGTACTTCCACTAATATCTACTTCATTACCCAAACCTGCTATAGTAGCAAAGGAAACTCGTGATTCAGGTGGCTGAACTTTTCTTTTTTTCCTTGGGGGAACTCCACCTTTACGACCTCGACCAGCTGGCATGTTTGTTGTAGCAAGTTTTGATATATTTGGTGCTTTCTTGGCATTTGAAAACCACCTGACATATGCCTGCAAGTCATGATTATCTTCAGCAGCAGCAACTGAATGAGCACATATTCCCATTGACCTCCAGTTCGGGCACGCATTGTCACAAGAATATTGTCCACCCTTTTTTCGTACTACCAAGTGAGGACGGGTCCCAGAATAGCTTTTTACCATTCTAGCAGTATCAGCACACCCAGGAGCCAACATAACAGCATTAGATTCATGTAACAACTCAGATGCCTTATTCCAAATTGCTACTAAAACTTCCATTGGTGTAGTGACTGAATCCAATTGACTAACATCAACAGAGATATCACAGGAAGGGGCTGCTGAAGGTGATGAAGTAGAAGATGAAGAGGCTGCTGAAGGTGACAATGCAAAAGAGGAAGCTGCTGCTGATGGCAATAACGCAGAACAAGAAGAGGATGCCATTGACAATGTCGATGAGGAAGTGGCTACTGAAGGTGGAAACATAGATGAAGATGAAGGTACATCATGACAAAGGTCATTTGAAGTAGGTTTATCAAACAAAAGGCGTCTACATCCAGGTTTTTTTGTTCAATGAATATGCAGCTACTTTCTTGAGGTGAGATTTTTGCTGATTAACGGTCATTTTTATGAACCACTCATGTTCATCCTTTTGTAGATCATGCTTGTATGCTGGACACAGCTGGTATTTCCCCCTTTTTATCACAGCCCTTTCTAATTCTCTCTCTTGCTCTTCGATGGCAGCTTTAAGCTCATCAATAAACACAGGCAATTCATTCTTTCTGTAATCAACCTTTTTCTTTAGAAGTGCATTCATGCTTTCACTTGCATTCGTAGTAAATATTACAGGAGGGTTACCAAGTCCAGCTTTTTGACGGTTGGAATGTAGCAAACCATTTTTTATATCTTCACTTTTGTACTTGTGGAACCAGGCAATGAACGACTGTATTGGACCTTTCTCACAGCTATCAAATCTTTTCCATTTCTTTCCCAAAGAGTCTAGTCCACTCTCATATTCTTTGTCATTAACTGCATCAACCAGTCCTTCATACTGATGGCTTCCGATTCGCTTCCCAAAAATGTCGTGAATAATCATTTCTCGAATATTTTCAGCAATACCAATTTCATGAAGTTTGTCCTTCAGATTTTGTTGCATATGATTAAAACATAACAGGTGGATGGCTGATGGAAACGAGTGGTGGAATGCTTGAAATAATGCATTTTCACCATCTGTACCAAACGATTGTAGTGTTGATAATGATGGACGCAGTCCAACTAAAGTTGAACTGAAGAATAAATATGTAGAAAAAGTCTTTTTATAATGCACCATAACAGGACCAATAAAAGAAGGATGGTTCTTGGTACGATTGCACTGCAGAAGAAGGTGGTGGTATGTTGTGATTGTTACATCAAAATCACCCAATGAAAAAGTGGGATCAACGGTTAACACTCCAAAGTTTTCCTTGGTAGTACAGAATCTTACGATATCATTTAGCTGGCGATCCAAAGCAACAACGATGGCAGGTTTGTGAAGTGTTCTAACTTCCCTGATGAAACAATTATCTTCTAGGAATGCCTTGTGCATTACTACAGATAACTCATCATTTGCTGATGCAGATGGAAAGGAAATCTTCTTTTGACACTGCTTCAAATAAGAAACCTGTTGTTCGTTCCTTGGTAATTCACAAGCATCAATAGCAGAAACGACTCCACCTACTACAGCTGAAACAGTGGCAACTGCATCTTTGGGGCCACTTCCACAAGCACATTGATCTTCCATTGTACTTGGTAATGTTGGGAAAAATGGTTTATCCCTATCTTTGCTATTTCCATGTGGAAAGATGGATGGCTTGAAATTCTCGGGTAGATAATACACAACAAGGCACAGATGATGAGGCTGATTAGATGTATCTGTAAGTTGTAAAGTTCCGTATCACATTTAGACTATATGCATGCACGTCAGAAAAACAAATAGTCTAAGCCAATGCCCCAAGCAGAGGGACATTCCTTCAATCAGTAGGTACTCAAGGCACGTGCTATACCCTATACAATTAGAATAAAAAATTCACCTGAGATCAATGCCACTATCCTTCGGAAATATTTGTTGCAAGGATGGGTAGAATGCAATCGCCTCAAATAAAAAATATCTTCCCCACTGGCTCCTTGAGCCACCTTTTCCACACAAACTTTGTTGTCCTGATTGAAAGAACACTTAAAGACATCAGTATGGGAACCATGATGCTGCCATCTACCATACATATCTTTTTTTTACATCATCTGGGTGCTTTAAATTCCTGAGATCCACTACAAATGTCGAATTACATTGTATTTCTAGGGGCCTCTGTTGTGCAATTCTTTCCTCATTGATATTAGGATCCAAAAGTATCTGCATTATCTGGTGAGCCGAATACTTTAAAGGTGGACTTTCATAAATTGGAACACCATTTGCAGTTCTATATCACAAAGAAAAAATGCTACGTGTTTTGATGGTTTACACAACTGCATGGATTGTATAGGACATGTTTCTTAGGTCCTTGTAAGCCACTACCTATTTCTCATTCCTTATGGACAACTACAGTATGGAGCCTCAGCATTGGCTCAGACGACTAGAGCCTCACCTTTTATCACTTCTACATTCAACAATATTGGAATCATCATCATCTGTGACACAATAAGAAGATCATTGCAATGCCAAAAAGAAGTTATACAGTACTCTAGGAGTTTGCTCTATAATGATTATCAAGTTTGGAGCAAATAGTCGTGACTTATGCACACAAGTCTTCCTCTTCTGATGATAAATTTTTCACTATTCTTCTAAATATAAAAAAGCATTATATTGGACATATCTGGCTGATGCATGGGTCTGGTAAGATAGTCTAGCCATATCTATGATTAGTTAGATAACCATAACATTGCTACCTAATTTTACTATACACAACTAGTAGCAAGCTTTTTACCAACTAACCTGTACTGCTCTCCATAGAGGACTTTTACTGGAGAAGCCGCTTCATCCACAACTATGGGGCTACTAAAGGTACCCGACATCGTAGCCTTAAAAAAAGACACAAGGCTTTTAGCCACAGTTTAGGTTAATCAGTCTTGAAACGAACAAAGCATGCACGAGCTAGGTGAAAAGAACATTATGCGCATGCGCATAATATTCCACTGTTCCAGTCCAGTGTTCCATTCCACCGTTCCCGTTCCACCGATTCTAGACACCCCCCAGAGGAGTGAATGGTTTTAAGAAAGCATGATTAGACAGCGTGATAAGCATTGAGTGACACCTGCACATGAACAGGGGAGTCATTCAGTCTGCAGTGTTAAATAATGTCACACTGATCCATCTTTCTTTACTTCTCTCTATTTATTACACAGGTGCACATGTCTGCATCCTTCATAATATAATTATCATTCTGTAAAGGATGCAGTCATGTATATGTCTACCTGTAAAACCTGTGTGATGAACAGAGAGAAGTTATTGAAGATGGATGGATCAGTGTAACATAGAACCTCATTTATTTACTCATAAATTGAAGAGCCTGAGTGAATACATTCACACACTTCTTCTCTATCTAACTTCTCACTCACTTCTCTCTCATCCACTAGCCCTAGATCCTAGACCATCTAACCTCTCGCCCACTTAATTCCTTCTCCATTTAGGTTACCTCTCACCCACTTCTCCATCTCTACTTTTTCTCCATCTAACCTCTCACCCACTTCTTTATCCTGTCACGCACTTCCTCTCCACCTAGCCTGTCGCACAACCCATTTGATGGAGGAACTCTTTCAGAGGATCATCATGAGAAATGCATGGAAGATAGGATACTTTATTGAAGTATCCTATCTTCCATACATTTCTCAAATTATTTCGATGCAGAGTTCTGACACCAAAGATGTTGACAACATTCAATGCACTGCAATATGAAATAGCTAGTAGAATGCATATAGCTAAATGACTAACCAAATACCAGATGCAATCTAAAAATTTTCCCAGGGGACCCGTGGGCTGGCTCGCGAGACTATCTTCAATTCCTCAATGGAACAACCCAAATTTGGTACCCCCCCCCCCCCCCCCCCCCACATCCACATCATAATAAAATTCTTGTTTTTCAAGGGGAACCACAGGCTCTATATCTAATTACTACTGGGCGCGCGCGTCATACGTCTTGCGCGCGCCTGGAGGCGCCGATCCTTTACCTCCTTTTTTTTTCCTTGGGCGGCCAGACTACACGTGTCCTACATGCACTGTGGTTATATTATAATAATTATTATGCATTTAAATACACAACTCCTGATCTGAAATGAAGTGAGATGCTAAAGGCATCTCAGGAACAATCAGTTCACAAGGTTGTGGGCCAGCCCCACCCACTTCTTTCACAGCTAAATACTGTGAATGTGATGAACTGTAATCTGGGAGATCTTCATCACTGTCAAATTCATTCCCACTGGAGCTGGCAGTAGAATCTTCGATACTCCCCTCGGTTTCAATGGTTCCACTCATCTCAGGAGGTACTTCGTGGGACGGCTGGTAAGTGGTGTGAGCACGAAGAGAAAATGGCATTGCGATGACAAACCCGTCTCCCTCAATATAAACAGCATTCGCTTCAGGGAGAAGTAGCATAGCATAGTTGCCATCTTGTGTCTCAGTGGCCTCATCACTTGCATCACCAGCTGCTTCAATAATTGCTATGGTATTGTTTCGACCAAGACCAAATAAAAAGCGCAAGTATTCATAAAGACGTGAAAAAAAATGGCTGATAAGGATAGTGATTCTCCATCTGTTCTGATTCAATGGTGCTTGGAATTCAGATGATGCAGAATCGACTGAGTAATGAGGTGTAACGTCAGGAGTCTGAAAGTGATGAGTGACGGAAGAGGTGGAGGTATGCAATCTGTCGACTGTGGCTGCTTGTGGAGGCAGGGGAGGTCGCTGAAGGGGTTGCTGTTGATAGCGAGGGTTCACACGTCGAATGATCTATCAAGGAATAAGGGGACAATAAAATTAATTTGCATCAAAAAAGTGTACAGCAAAGAGAAAGTGAAAAAAGTGTACAGTGAAAAAAAATGATCGCCTACCCCTTGCTGCTCTAATCGTGAACAAACACAAGCTTCAGATGGTCAAAGTGAAACTGTTCCTTATTTGCTACTTTTATGGTCTAGAGAGATAGAAAGGTCTTTGTTCTACATGCATGAAAAATAGGAGCTCTACAGAAGAGACTACCTGACTGTAACTAAGAATCCAAGAACTGCATTTATGCTCCTTGTGCCATGAGAATTTTGCTAAAGCTCAGACTGGCCAATTATGTTGTGGACGCAAAGCAAGCTCAGGGTAAAATCTCTAATCACTAATGAAATCACATTTATGAATTTCTTCATGATGAATGAAGTGTTGAGTTTTAATACTGTTACTCAGTAGTGACGCCTGAATATACAATGTAAAACACTCGTGAATTACAAAAACAATTCTATATTGACCCAATATGCTAAAAACAATCAAAAGTGAAGTTTACTATTGATGCCAAAGTATCCTGAGCTAGCTACAAGCTGAAGTTACAACTCACCAGTATGCAGTCAGCTTCACATTAACATTATGGAAGTTGATTGAAAGTCATTAATAGGGCCTGGGGTAGTACATTTTTGTGGCACTGAAAGTCTGTCTGGCACATTGCCATTATTTGTTATGGCCATACTAGTGGAGAGTTACTGTTGGACACCTTTTTTCGTTAAATCACTAACCCTTGAATTTTATGCTGAGGATGACCACTGGCACTGTATGGTGGTTGAAACTGTGATTGAATGCAGAAAAAAAGATGTCAAATTCTGACAATACCTAGCCACACTGGACTATAGCTACAGAGAGTTGTATTACGTAGAGCTACAGAGCAGGCTTGTGGCATTGTGGGGGTGGACCCTTCAATTAAACTCTTTATGGGTTGGGACAGACATGTCAATTATAGTGGTGCTCATGGGTCCACAATTCACATCAAAAAAGGTTATTATCATATCCTCTAATTAGATTGTAGATGTACTTATCTTTCCTCCAAGCAATTTTCACCTTGTAAGGTTTCCCTATGTAGTGACTAACTGAAAGATTTGTGATCTTCTAACATGGGATACATCATAATGAAGATGGTCAATAAAATATTTTTTTAAGTCTGCATGCTAGGGTTGTCTAGCCAAGAGGCAGTGTGGCCTGCCTCTAGGGGCAGGGGTGGAGTCTTAGGTCAGGTATGGGGGTTTACCTGACCACTTTTTAGTCATGAACTTTGACCTTCTACACACCATATGAAAAATCTCCCTAGAATGCACCAGATTCATCTAAGAGGCATGCCCCCAGACCAGATGGCGTGCTTTGCACGCTGTGTAGTCACAATACCAGTACTACCTGATCACTTCACTCCATCCTCAGGTTGGTTTATGGGCCCTCTCTGCATCTGGGTTCTGGGAAATTGTTGAGTCATTGTCAACACATTTTATGGGATATCTGTGTGTATCTGGTCTGAATAGCCAACAAAGATAAATTCAAAGTACATTCCAAATATCGAGGGTTGAGATTGGTCATTGGAACTACAAAGTGTTGGTGGGAATGTGGGTAATCTATGTACTTGTGCCTCGGGCTTTCTGGTAGATGCCATTAGTCTTGCAGGTGTTGAGGTAAACTTATGTGGGCTGTGACCAGGAAGAGACCTAGAAAGGTTACCTTAAAATGTGTTGGTATGTGACCTTTTTCTTTGGGAGGTCACTGCAAGTAAACAACACGATTTTTTGTTTAGTTGTCCCATGTATCCACACAATGAATATTGTACTACTATATCAACAATGAATATTATACTATCATATCAGTGATGATATGGTCATGTGACTCTACACCTATTTTGGTATTTTTAAAACAACAATAACAATAACAACAACAATGAGAATTATTCTTAATAGATCCCCTTTCATTTTAAGATTCAATATCATTTGCAAGTGTACGTATTCTCACTTTGACTCAGGCCATCTTGATGGTCCACATACAGCCCTTCACTGTCTCACAAGTGCTGGCACACACCTTTTTTTAATTTATTATTTTTTTAAAGCATATACCTCGCACACTGCACAGGGACGATTTAATAGAAAAATAATATCATGTGTAAGTGATTATTGCACACAAAAGAAGAGATTGATTGGTGAAGTAATAAGACAGTGTGATAAGTGCATTATGTATAAAGAATATGAAAATGATTGGACTGTGATAAGTGATAGATTGGATTAGCTAAGTGATATCATTTAATAATAAAACAGAGGGAAGGTCACATCAGCCTGCGACTCTGCAGTCTTAAATAATAACTGTGTAATAAAAAATAGGTATGTTTTTCACAACACAGCTGCTCAAACTAATGAGTTGCAGACAAGACCTCGCAATGTGGAAACCATAGTTACTTTATGAAGGATTTTTGGGAGGTTGGAGGGTGCGTAGTAGATACATGCTTATACTTACTATGTGCCCATTTCATACAAGACGACCATCAATTCACTAGCAGCACCATCTTGGCTTTTTCCTTCTCCACCATTAACTCATTCCAAACCCTAACACAAACTCCTTCCTCCACCTCTTGTCTCTCTCACGGCCCTCACAATGCAACCCTCCATGGAGTCCACCTCTCCCTCGCAAGTAGGAGGTGAGGCCTGAGCATGAAAAGATTTCAAGTACACTGGGAAGGATTCCGAAGTATTGGACAACCAAGAGGATTCAAGTAGCAACTCTTGATCGTTTAACGCACCATTTCCACCACCATTCAATCGTGCTAGTTCTAGTTCTGCAGTAAGATAAGCAGTTGTGTTAACAAGTTAGCTGTACAAGATCTGAACGATGACGTAATCTATGCTTACATGTGTCTGCGACCGACGACTGTGATCTATCGTGCCATGCCTTCCAAGTATCATCTCACGCTTTAGCTATTTAACTCTAATGACTTACCTTGCTGGCTACATCATCGAGCAGCCTTTTGTTTCGAGCATTGTAATCAGATAGCTTCTTTCTTTGGCCACGGCTTGTAACTCATAGAATACTCATTCGAGCGTATTAATTTTTTTTTATTTTTTTTTTTTAAATTAAGAATAAGGTAGGCGGGGGTAACTCCGGACGAACTTTCAATTGGGAAGGATAACTTTGGAATGGAAGCAGCTATGATCGAGCAATAAAGTTCAAAAAGAAGCTGAACTCTTCATCTATCAAGGCCCCAAGCGTTATTATTTTAGTACTTACTCTTGTGAAGTTATCGGGCAAAATTCATAGCTAGTATAAAATCGCGGTTTGGGGTAACTCCGGACACTACTGGTAGAAATCTCTGATAGAGCTAGCTAGCAACCCAACATGAAAATTTTTAGAGAGAGATGACCTTGGTTTATCTGATACACATGCAATTTTTTCCTGCACTCTCTTGATGTTCAACCAGGCCTGCTTGAAATGCACAAGATCGAGACGTAAAGTTTCGGCTCGATGATTATAGATTTCGGGGCACGATGCAGTCCAGAACGGTGGAAGAAGAGTTTAGCTAAGCATGCATTTAAACAAGTAGCAGTTATAGTTACTGCAGGTATAAAGACTGCCTCTCAATCTTTGTAGTTTCTGAAAAAAAGTCGAAAGTCCGAAGTTACCCCATGTCCGGAGATACCCCCGCCTACCTTAACTTCTTTTTTTTTCTTCTTGAAAACAACAGTACAGTCAATTTTTTGATGGCAAAGGGAATATAAGGATGATGAGAATGTAAGGTTATAAAAACAAAACACAATAGTCAATCAGGGTCTGGTGATAGTCTGCTCTCCGCTGAGGCAAGATTAATGTCAGTCTCGAGAAGTGGATTTTTTCTTGTTGATCTAGAACCCCTTATGCATAAAATGGCAGAGCGTAGTAGGGCAAAATTGAGGCGGCATCGAAGCCATCCCATTGTCCTTGAGTATGGCATGTCTCTTTTCGTAGATAAAAAATCAGCTAATCTCTTGTAGAACACACTACTCTCTTTCCCCATGCCACCTGAGGTTGAGAAAATGAGGGGGGTGAACACACCGGCCTCTACTTCCTAGACTCTCTGGTTGTACTCTCTCTTCTTTTCTTGTTCATTTCTTCGATATAAATGTGTCAGATCCTGGGAGCGATAGCTAGGAGCATTTGGGTTGAAAACCCTAACGTCAAAGTATGCATCCTGGCCTCGGTTCCAGAATCCTCTAGCTTTAATATCAAGCCTCGCTTCAGAGTCGGTGTTAGCAGTTCGATAATTGAAAATTTCTCCTTGCAATGGTTGGAGTGGGGGTTCTGTGGATACATTATGACACACTTCAGTTAGGAGGGTAGCTGTAAAGTCACGAAGTTCATTGTGCCTCTGGATCATGAAGCCACCTCTCTTGCAGCTTCGAGCGTATTAATAGTTTTTAATTTAACCACGAACCCAGCGCCATTCACCTTATTTTCGCGGGTCAACCTGATTGCATATTAAACTGGTAACAGGATGGTGCGTGTTGTTTTGATATAATATACAGCAGCCATGGTCTGAGGATATGCACACTATGCAGCCATGGGGTCCTCCTGTTCAGCTTGTAGGCTTCCATTTCTTCTTCAGTGGGTTCCCGACACTCCCCATCCCTCTTCAGAGAGTTGTATGGTCTCATCCATCACCATCAGTCTCTCCATCTTCCCCTCTCGGTCCTCCTCAGCCAGTAGTGCCTGAGGGTGGGGGAGGGGAATAGATCAGGTGATTTTATCAAAGCTGAAAGATACTGATTATGGTACAGTAAACTCCCTCCTTAATTAACAAAACCTTCTGAATTCCTATTAAGAGCCATTAGTTATTAATTGGATAGAGAAAACATGACTACATTTTTGAGAAATAACAACACTTTATTTTTTGAAATTCCTCATTTTCCTAACAATAATTCTTTCAATTTAGTGTGACCTGATAACATAGATGTCAATATGCAATTTTCCCCACTTTGGAATTTCACCAATTTTCATAGCAACAAATACCACCAAGGATTAAACAAAGAGGGTTATACAATAGAATTACTCAAACCCACCCCAAGGCAATTGCACTTCATTATTATGGTGATGGCATTGTGTCATCACCTGCCAGACGTGTGACAGTGGAGGGTAGAAATCTTTTGAAAAACGACTCACCAGTGACCTCAGCTACCTAATTAACCCTACCAGTGAGGTAAGATAGCTCTTGGATCCACAGAAACCTTATAGACCAGATAAAGGGAATCTTCCCCTGCTATCCCCCTAAAAACCACTAATTCAATGATTATTTAATAGGACCTAGACACAATAAATCTAGAAAACTATTGTAATTATTGTGTATCCATACACCAGCCACTACTATGATATTCCACACGAATAGTTCAACATCATCCTTATACGACATCCACTTCCTATAGGATTAGCTATAGGATTGGACAGCTGCTACTAATAATGACAGGGACAATCACAGGAGGAGGGAGGGCATGTTAGAGTCTTGCTACTAATAATCACATGACCTTGAGTTCCCATAGTATAAAAATAACTAACACTGTGTTGCCTTGGAAACCCCAGGCAGATATTAGCCTTATACCTGATGTTACCAAGGACAACGGAATTATGAATATTCCAACTAGAAACAGCATGTTAACAATTTCCTCCATGTGGTAGATTGCCTGAGGATAGAGAGCTATGAAGTGGGTCCAACCCAAATAATATGGTTGTGCATACAAATACTGTTCCTGATTGTTCAAGCCGTAGTAAAGATGAAACTTAATTAGTAAACAACTGAGAAAAGTGGAATACAAATAGACTATTGCCACAAAGAATGAATGTACCCACTTCAATAAATTTCAATTTATGGCCAAATGAAATTAATGGCCACTTCAAATTCATCAACAGTTAACTTGAGCCACGTGCCAGAACATGCTGTGGACCTGTTCAGAACACTTGTATGAATAATATAAAATGGCTCATTGGCTCAAGTTACTTGTTGAATTAGACCACTTTTCTCTGCTTTTGAGAGATCCTTAGTGCAAAGGTCATCATGATATTCACACTCTTGCAGTTAGTGAATTTCTCTCCAGTTTTGGTTCAAGGTTTTTTTGCATGAGGTGTTCTAGAGGTCTTTTGCATGAGGTGTTCTAGGGGTACTCTCTCTCTTTCAGCTAACTTAATACTTACTGAGTGATTGTTTGGGAAGATGTCTTCTTCATAACATGACTTAGCAATGGCTTTCTCTTGTCCCTTGATGACATTGCCAGAGCGAGAATACTCCACATAATTCTCAACAACAGTTCATTGGGTGGTACCTACACAATGACAAATACGCATACCATATAAGGTAGCAGTAATATATCATAGCTCCAGCCAAGACCCACAGAATAGCAGCAAAGAAAAGGGAAAGAGCAGTCAGTGAAGTCATCATTATTGTTGGGACCAGATATTATGCTGTGAGCAAATGTGTGCGAAATTTTCAGAGAAACCAACCAATCAGCATTGGACTGCAGTAAAGCAGAAATATCTCAGAGGCACAGTCAATTTGTTTGTATGGCAAATGAGGCTCCAGTATGACTATTGCTTTGAAAGTCCTGTGTGCCTACGAATCTTGATACAATTAGGCCCTGAAGGAGGTAACTACCATTGGGTCATGTGTGATAGCTAACTACATCACTTCTTAAACCAACAAACTTCTGGCCTAGCCCAAGAATCCATTTTCTTGGTCTGGCCAGGAGCGTTAATGGATTGTATTATACATGTTTATCGTATCACACTATTTTTATCTTTGTTTATATTTCCTGATTTGAGCAAGCTAAAATCAATGATTGAATTCCTAGCAGGATTAGAATTGTGGAGATGTCTTGCCACCTGTACCTAGAGCACACACCACACCATACCACACCACACCACACCACACCTCTGTCAATACCATACCACCTGCAAGCTAGCACCTAGAAAACAGTCCAGATAGTAATCATCACTATTGCCCCATCCCTCATTGGACCTGTTGCATTGGACTACATGATTGGTTTAGAAAACTCTTTGGTCAAGTCAGTGCCCAGTCACTTGACCATTACAAGAAGTGATTATGCCCACAAAGTGCCTATTATGATGCTCCCTAACTAATTATAGAAGCATGTCTAACGAGGTTAGTGAATTAGAACCATGGAAACAGAGGAGGGGGGAATATTATTATAACAAAGTGGCTTATCATATGACCTGGGAGTCCAGGAAAAGCATGTCACCCACACCTTAATTCTTATTTGCCTAACAAAATTAGAAATTAGTGTGACCTGAAAACCGTAGGACACAGGACAAACATCATCATGACTTCCTACTACACTCATGCAAATTCTTCATTCTCATGGTCTTCTAGCATGGTCTCTCATGTACACATCTGTCATGATTATTATGTATGTCTGTCATGACTGTCTCCCACCCTCTGCATGTAATCCTTGGTTCTAATGATCTTCTAGCATGGGTCTCTTTCTCTCTCTCTCTCTCTCTCTCTCTCTCTCTCTCTCTCTCTCTCTCTCTCTCTCTCTCTCCCCCTCCTCCATAGTAAGCAAGTGCAACAAAAATACCACTTAGGACTTACAACCACCAGTAACCACCCAAGAAATAGCAACTTCCTGGTTGTAACAGTGTACCTCCCCGAGGCAATCCATTATGGGCATAAACCAAGTTCATAAGGTCACTTTCAGGCATGGGTATACTTTCTTCCATCATTGTTGATGTGTTTAGAGGTATGTGACCTACCCATGCAATGGTGACAGACAAGATGTACACATGATAAGGTAACCTTTCTCTCACATGTACAGTATCTCTTCTCTCAAAGTGAGCTTGCTATATGTTATACATGCTCCCTTCACAGTCTGTCTACATATTACAGTGTTTCCCCCACCATACTAAATGCAGGGCGGGCCACCCTGTTGGGATATAGAACTTCAAAGAAATTGGGCTGGGTCTATGGCATTAATTGAATTATATTCTCATGAATATACTTAAGCACCCTGTTTGAAAGTACAGCTAGGGGAAACTCTGATATTCCCTCATTCTGTGCTGAGTATTAACCATAACAAAACAACAGATTCCAACAAAGTGCAATACTCTAACATGGACTGCTTGCGATTCCCTAATATGGTGACTATTAAGGCTCTCTTGATCTGTCTGTCATGTGACGTGGCTACCACCTGCCAGGACAGACCTACCATGCCATACATAACATGCACTTGCTATGGAAACTCACCAGTTATTTTAGCACAACAATCTTTTGATAAGCAATTATCATGAGTCTACATCTATTAGCTGATGTGGCCATGGGGTCCTCCTGTCGTGCCCTCTTCAGCTTGTAGGCTTCCATCGCTACTGTACTTTGGTGGGTTCCCAACACTTCCCTCTCATCAATCGCTCCATCTTCCTCTCTCGTTCTCTTCAGCCAGTAGTGCCTGGGGGGAGGGGAATAGATCAGGTGACCTCATTATTCTATCAAAGCTGAATCATGGTACAGTGAACTCCCCAATGTGTACTCCCTTAATTAAACCCAAACCTGTCTTGAAACAGCCTGACATAGGACCATAATTATTACTATGAACTGTCATAATCAGAGGGAGAACATATCAGGGGGAAATGATCATGGCACAGTACAACATTTCAATATGTTGTTATTTGTTTGGAGGGAAAGCGTATCACTACATGTACAGCTGTTTTCGTAACAAAGGAGTCCAGGGAAACCTTACCCACATTCACATTCCCCACATCAAATATCACTTTTATGAAATCTCATTTCCCTAACAAATTGGAAATGACCTTTCAATTAGTGTGACCTGATAACCGTAGGACATAGGACAGTTTTTACGATCAAATGCAGTCAGAATGCAATTTCTATGACTTTCCTTACTTGGCAGGCCACAGCTCAACATGCAACTCATGATCTTCTAACATGGTCTCTCGTGTCTGTCATGTTAGTCATTATATGACATGTCATTGTACACCCTGTCTACACTAATACCTTCACCTGACTATCTCCCTCCTTTGCTCAGCATGTGGATCTTCGGTGGGTGCAGACCACACACCACTTAGTACCAGTCCAGTAACCACCAATTAATTCTTAATAATTATAACTCATAAAGAAATGGCAAATTGTATTCATGTAGACAGTGATAACTAAAGACATTGCTTTCTTCCATCACTATTAATTGGTGGGAGCACAGCAGGCTAGCATTTCCAAAAGAGAAGTTGAAAAACCACACACTAGCTAGTTTGCACACACTGACAGGTGCAGCTAGCATGATAAGGCCATCTTTCTCACACATGTACTGTATCTCTTCTCTCAAACAAGAGCAATCGTAGATTTCATAACCCCGCGCGAATTTTGCATGCCGTATAAATTTAGTAGTAGGTACAGAGTGAATTACATACGTTTAATTAGAACTTGTTAGAACTTGTGATTTCTGTTCGGCAATGAAGGTGGTTTGTCAAGTTAGACTACTGTTGTGGAGCTATATTTGAGAGGTGAGTCTTCTGCCATCGCAATAGAGGGTAAAAAGTGATGATTTACGTGGTTTTTCAAAATTTTTGGTATATATATATATGACACCACGACCGAGTGCTTTACCCCTTGTTGCACATGCACGTGTGGGTAATAAAAGTTGAGCTTTGAGGTTGACCATCATGAGCTTGCTACATGCTCCCTTCAACGAGAGTTGCCATTGCCTATGCTTTGATTGATTGATACAGAGCACGAGTCTGTATTACTAGATGCAATATTAGCTGCATGATTATCCAAAACAAGTGCAAGTCACATGATCATATCAGTGGGATAATTACAAACCAGATCACAGACTGGAGCTAGCCATGGTGAGTGGATGGAGAGGAGTGCCCACTACAGGAGAAGGGATAGACATTATGTGTTTTCGCTTATCCATGGTGTGACCTCGCTCCCTAAGAACCAGAACCTGGGTAGACTTAGTGCTGCTAGAGGCCATCAGGGTTTCTTTCAGGGGGGGGGGGGGGGGGGGGTCTTGTTGTATAGCTAGTAACTATGTCAATATTACTGAAATCACAAATTCCCTTTGCTGACTACACCTGATGTTACCAAGGGCAACCAGAAACACATGATGCAGCAAATTCCTCCTGTGGTATGATACATATGAAGTAGGGTCCAACCCCGCCAATAAATGCCACAAGCTTGACCCTTTCAGATTGTTCAAGCTCTGTGTACAGTAGCAGGGAAGTAACTTAGCAACTGAGAAAGGTGAAACTTAATGAACCAAGTAGATACGAAATTGACTAGTGCCACATACGAGTAGTTAGAAACTTAGAGGGAAGGAAGTAAGTTAGAACTTAGTAATGTACCCAAGGAAGCATGTGTTGTGGACCAGTTCATTAATAAGATTATTGTTGTCAATTTTTTCATTTTCACATAAATATTCTTGCGCTGTTTGCTTGAACTTGGGGTTATGAAATACAAGTGCTTTCATGTGTACAAGTATTCCAAATGCTATAGCATAGAAGTCTTGATTGCGTATGGGGCACAGCTTCTCGTCAAAGTGTGCACTAAAAGGTTGGCAAATTCTTAGCTGCAATTCTAATTATGTAAACTTATTTCTCTGAGAGGCATGGGTTAGGAGAGAGGACCCACATTCCCATGTCACAAAACCTGAATAACAGGTCAACAATAACTCAGCAATTCTCATTGTTATAAAGCAGTTTGCAAGTTGGTTGCATGAGACAGTGGATTGTGTGTGTGGGTTGCAACTAGTAAACAATTTACCTCCAGAATTTGTATAAATAAATAGTAGAGCACATGGTCTATTTCCTATGCCAAAGAAAGATCCTCTCTTAAGATTACACTGTGCAATACAACACCAGTATAAAGTGGGCTGGGTCCATGGCACTAATCGAATTATATTCTCATGAATATACTTAAGCACTTTGTTTGAAAGTACAGCTAGGGGAGACTGCACAGGTAACTGTACGTGTGCTAAACTTACATATTTTAGTGGACGCAATAATAATAGGTAACCAAAGAGAGTCACGTTCTGCTATCTAAGAATCAACCAATGTGGCAGCTTACAGACAAGGACTATGTTTGTGGGTTACGTGAGGTAGTACGTGATAGGAAACAGGAAATAGCCTTTCTGATTTCTGATGCTACCGGACTCCATTAGCAGGAGTGGTCCCTCACTTTCCAGGAGCTAGCCATGGGTCGGGAGATTAATGGGACTGAAACTTAGTGTTGATCGGATTGGGTTCTCCCCTGATGGCACAAAAGCCTCTAGACCAACTCTTTAAAAAAAAGAAAAAAAAAGAAACAGGAGTATTTCACTGTTTTATGTGAAATAGGTTCCATCAGGTAATTGGTCCTAGCCAGTAGAGTGGCAGACAAATACATTTCCAAAAGTCACTTCTTTATTTTTCTCTTAAAAACTTTCTCAAACACATACACACACTCCACTGAGTATGGCAACCATTGTGCATGTCCACTGGATCTGTTGTTTTCTTACCACTATTAACAACTTATAGGCAATGGCAACTCTCATTCTGTACTGTGAAGGGAGCATGTAGCAAGCTCATGATGGTCAACCTCAAAGCTCAAGTTTTATTTGAGAGAAAAGGTACTGTACATGTGTGAGAAAGATCACCTTATCATGTGAGCTAGCTAGCTGCACTTGTGTGCTAACAAATAAGATAGTGTGTAAACAGGTCAACAAGGACTCTACAATTTCTCATTGTTGTTCATCCACTCTCTCTGCTGATATTTATAAGTTATAGTGAATGATCAAGGTGCCAGGTGAATGTAAACCACACACACAGAGACAGAACTTGCATACCCCATGCATATGCATAACAACTGGTCAACAACAACTCAGCAGTTTTCAGTCAGAAATGGTAAGCCATTGTTGCCCATGGACATTGGCTTTCATTTTAATAGTGTACAAATTCCAATAAAGAAACTTATGACCATAAGGATTAGCTTATATGGTCAGTCTTCTTGCTGCTAATAATGGCAGGGGGCACTTATTCTACAGAGTTCCCATAGTATAAAAAAGAATGCAATTCAGTAGACTGATAGCCCAGCTGCCATGCCTGAAACAATAACAGTGAAGATTAACAGACCATTCAGAGAATTGTTATATAGGTAATACGGTATTGGTGGTCAGATAACAGAGTGAGACACTTCAGTGATTTTGAACTTAAAAGAAAAAGTTTACAGCAATTAGCCACATAGTCTGCACAACTTGTCTGTCTGTATGACCAGTCAAGAGTGACAGTTTAGTGACCAGTGACCGGCTGTTATGATCCACTCTGAATAATGACAGGGGCAATCATATGACCTTATTCTATAGAGAAAAGGACTGTAATATTGTGTTACCTTGGAGACCCAAGGGTTTATAGGTATAATAGCCTGGGCTGCCTGAAGCTGGAGTGTACCTGATGTTATCAAGGCTGGCAACACATGAATACACCCCCTTCCAGAAAATGCTGAATTGCTGATAACATGTGGAGCGCCATGTCTGTCCCAACCACACAAATTAGAAGGTGCTTGTGCAACCTTAGCACAAACCTGACACAATTGTGACAAACTGGCCAGTTTAAACGCAAATTGCCACAGGCCCTCCACCTATTGACCACTGTGATAAGTTGACCTTCAGGCTTCAGCTACATGTCAGACATGCTGTCAGACATGCCAGGGACAAGATGATTATAATTATGGTGGACAGTAGGTATTTGTGAATCCCTGGTTGGTCATAGAACGAGATATAAATCACTGGTAGAATACTGTATTTCCATCATACATTATGCTCATGACAACACTGTTCAGAATATTTCCTAGTTTATCTAGTTCCTAGTTTATCTAGACTCAGTCTTGCTTTTGGCAACCAAGCTATGAACATGTGATCGTTAAAAGGACCAGAGGACTATTATAAAGTAAGTTCCTTGCATCAGCTAGTGTCCGTCATTTGTGTTAGTTGTATTGTGATGGGCACATAATTGTGACCCACTTTGGTTTATACATGTTCGTGCAACCTTTATGGACACTATTTGGATCAGCAAACTGATTAAAGAAAAGTGACCTGCCAATGGACAATGCACCCAAGCAGTTCCATTGATTGAATAGAAATCTGTGGTATCTAGTATACTAAGGTGTGCATTATTTAAGGTTTGTTTCACTGTGTTACGAACACACACACACAGTAGTACTCAGCACCTCCATAACACTCCAGGATGTTCTGAGAGGGTGGATGTCATTGCCATGCTTGTATGCAAGCACTAGTGGGAGGAGGGAGGGGCAAGAGAGGGAGGAGAAGGAGGAGGAGGAAGAGGGGAGGGGCAGGAGAAGGAAAAGGGGAGGGGGAGGAGAGGGATTGAGAGATGAACCCCCATATATAGTAGTAGGTTATCTCAACTTCATTACATTTAGTACGTACTTTTGAGTCCATCTTTGATTTCACCTTCAGGAGCTGATGTCCTCACAAAGTTATCACCAGAAAACTCCAACCTGCACACATAACACACATCAGATGGCTCAGTGAAGTCAGTGAACACTATTTCAATGATACATTAGGTAAAGGGTAATCACATGGATAAATTTCAGGTGAGCATTAGCACACCATTTATGGATTTACAGTGAAGGGTCTTTGTTGGTGGGATTGTCCCTCATGGAATGAGTCTTGGGGTTGCATTACTGTCAGGTACTTGGCAGTGTCTTGCTATCTGCCGCTGAGCGGTCACAGCGCACCAGGATGCCTGTGCACTAAGCAGGCACTAAGAGCCAGTGCTGGCAACCTCCTGGAGCCCGGGCTAGGAACTTGCAGGAGGACTGACTACCTCTACTCAGCAAGTGGTGCGGGCACCCAAAGTCCCACCTGGACCACAGCTGGTATTGGAGTTTGATTTGCACCCTGGAAATTCCAGGTACCCATTTTCAGTTGGGTGGACTGGTGGCATGGTGTTAGGTGGATAGTCACAGCAAATTAATGCTGGTGAAAAGGAGGATGGATAAACACCATATGTCACTGGTGGGACTCGAACTCACGGTCTCCCGCTTACAAGCCCAGAGTGCAAACCAGTGACTCCACACATACATACATACATACATACATACAATTTTACATACCTTGATGGAGTCTATCTGCTTTGAGTTGCATCTTCATCTTGGCATACTCCTCCACCACAGCCTGGTGAATGTCATTCCAACAATCCCTCTTCTTGCCGTATGTCAGGGTCAAGTTAGGATGCAGGTACTCATCAAGCATGATGTCCTCACCCGTGAACCACTTAATGAGGCCTCTACAAAATGCATGAATATGATCATGCTGCCTTGCTTGCCAGTGCATATCAGTTGGGACAGACACACTAGAAGTGTCCTAATGCTCATCACAGCATAACTAGTTAATCTTCATTAAAATTGGGATTTGCCATGCTGACTATTATAACGCCATAATATTGGATCCACTTATTTTTGCCCCTTTTTTGTTACCATGGTGTACTCAGGTGTCTCAAGTCCACTGTAACAGGTAAAGGGTCGTCATTGTGATAAACTCATAATACATGCAGGACTTATAAGCAGCTGCTCCATGAACCTTACATAGTGTGGTGATGTCTGGATAGAGTTCAATAAAAAGAACTTTACAGTCAAAGCTGGAATCAACAGTACAGTGAAACCTCTGAATCTTGGGACCCATCCTTTCATCCTTAGTATAGAGAGGTTGTCCTCTTTTGGAAGTTATTTTGTATAGAGTGTAAAGGATGGAGAGGTTTGTCCTCTTTCAGACTGTCCTTTATTTGGAGGTTCCAATCACTGAAGGCAACCAAATCCTTATTTCTACTACTTCAGTAATCCTTCACTCAACCAATCAGAAGTACTAACAGTGAAATCTCTATTAAGAGACTACCCTATTATAAAGGGACCAGACCACTTGGTTATGTCCCAATAGTGCTTGTACCATTGACTTGGACTTCTATAAAGAGACCACTTTTTTGTGGTTGCTATAGACAGGTTGCACTCAAAATAACAGCCTGATCATGACACAGGACAATTTCCAGCCATTTTCCCCGCATAATAAGTCATGACTCTCAATACATTAATTTCCTAACCTTCCTTTTTTTGGACTGGTCCTATTTCCTTCACTTTGTGTAGGACAACCTCCTTCCTTTCCATGAACATGGATGTCTCATGCACTGCACTGCACTGCTAAGTCAAAGTCCCCATCTTCTCCCTCCCCTACTATGCTAACTACTGTACATGTTGGTTTATCAATTGGTAAAAGATCGTTTTCACGCTATATATAAGCGCGCGCTTAATAATTAATTTAGCGCGCGCATGCATAATTATAAATACATGAATAGCTGAATCATCAAGCAGTGCTGTGGGGTCCTCTTGCTAGGAGTACACTCTCTTCCTCTCTCCCTCCTCATCTGCCACTGGTGCCTGAGGGAGAGGAATGCACACAATTTAAATGAGAGAATTCTGTATGTATTAAAAAGAGGACATTTTCTTTTCTGGGGAGAGGCCTTCACATTATCCATATCCACATCAAATCACACATCATAGCTATCCTCCACCTCCTTCTCCCACCAACCTACCATACAGTATTTTTGTTCGATTCTAGATGCAATATCTTTGCGATTAACCAAAGGATCTCTGAGGGCTGTGCAGAGACTGTTCCAAGATGGTGGCTGACTTCCCTTCATCTTCAGCCACTGTTTGATGAGTTCTCTTATGCATCCATTGATGTCATGGGGGTTGTCAACTCCTATCTTCTCAACTTCAGCATCTGATAGTCCTAGGACAACTCCAAGGTCCTCCCATTCCTTCACTATGTCAATCAATGCTGTCCTCACATTGCGAGAGGCTGCATACAGGCAAACACCCAATGGCATGACTCACAGCTATGTTGCTAAGTAACTCACTGAGTATAGCTATACATGTGCATGATATATACTAGTAAACTATCCACTCACTTAAGGTGTCATCTCTAACTTGACTTGCTTCAACTGATTTTCTCATTGGTTGACTCTATAGACATGCACAATGGAGGTTGTCTTAATCATAGAAGATGATGTTCTTTAACTTACATCAGGATCACTGCTTGTTCCTAGTGGTTGAGTTTTGCTGGTCAAAGATGGTGTGGACTGAGTAGGTGTTGGACTGCAACCAGGTTGAAGTTGAGGTGCACTTTGCAACTGGTTCAATGCTGAGATGAAAACATAATCATAACAATCATATTATAGCTATCTACCATCAGTGACAGGTCAGGGAGTAGTGTTGGTTCACTACGCTGGTACCTTTCTCCAATCCTTTTTTTAACTGACACTCTAAAGGTAAGGAGGAATGATCTTGATGAGTATCCATTTATAGATAAACCACACACTTCACCTTTCTCCAATTCTTTCTTTAACTGATCAATCTCCTTGTTCTTTTTTTGTATTTCTCTGTCCTTTAAACTCAGTTGCTGCTCATAGTGTTCCTTGTGAGTCTGCTCAAACTTGTGATAAAACAATCTGGAAAAACAACAACAACAACAACAACAAAACAAACAAACAAACAAACAAACAAAACCCATGCATGGGTATAGTACAAGTTAGTTAATACAGTCATCACAAGTACTTTTTCTGCATGTCTTGAATGCCTATAGTGCTCAGATGTTGGAGGAGGTGAGGTCTGGATACCATCTCAATCTCTTCCTGCCACAGGTCTAGCAGAATCTTGGCATTATTGTTGATGTACTCCAAGTGTTCTGACATCTCCAAGACTTCTGCCAGTTCCTTCACCTTCTCACACTTCTGAACCTCAATGGTAATAACCTCAAGTTCAGAAGAAGAGACAATAGCAATCTCCTGAAAAAACAACAACAACAACAACAACAACATTAAATAACACCCACTTATCGTAGTTAGCTACTCACCTGTCGAATACTCAACCAGAAGTTTTGGTCAATATTTAATTTTATCCGAACACTTTTTTCACAAACTAGTGTAGGATTAGAAATGGTGGCATCCTCTGGAAGGATGATGAAATGATCTCTCTGTGGACAACCTTCACACTTCAATGCAAAATTGATGCCAATCCCTGGCAGCCATTTCTTGATTTCTGTGAATGACTGTTGAATGATTTCAAGTATGGCATGACATGAACTTATGAAGGTGGGACATTTATATTTCCTTGAGTCAATACGTTGTACGTCAATTCTCACACTAAACTTTTCCTCTGTAATGAAAAGTCTGTCCAGTTGCTGTCCAGGAGATCCAAACAAGAATTGGATTTGATTTCGATATATTTTCTTATCGACTGGTAGATGACATTTAGGATGCTTTGACATGACTGCTGCCAGTTGAGTGAAGAAGCCTGGAGGTAAGTAGTTGGTGCTGAAAACAAGATGCAATGGAATTGCAGAGTTGATGGCAGTGCTAGTCGAGTATGGATCATCAACTTTCGGTAAATAAGGTAGCATCGATGGAACAAAATACTTCCTACCAGGACCTTTATGCTTTTCAGTACTGATTTTAGCAATAATCAAAAAATGCTCCAATAGATCCACAATCTGTTGAGGTTCCAACTTTTTTTGAGCTCTCAATACTTTTTGGTATAATGATTCTACCAGTATTCCATCCTTACGCAGCAATTTCCAGAGACGTTTGTTTCTATATTCTTCTTGCCCTTCCAGTGCCAACAAACGGGCTATTTGCTTGATGAGCCATTGAGGGTCAGCAATGACACAAGACTTCAAGCTGGGGATGTCTGAGTAGTGAAAGAACACGGCAAGATCGTGATAGAATGCAAGAATGCTAGTAAGAGTATCTTCAGGGATTAGACATGCTCTACATAATTCCTTCACTTCCTCTAAAGGAACTACTGGCTTCTTTTGAGATCTGGTATATCTCTGGAACACTTTCCTGAACAGCAACCAAGTGATTGGAGTACGAATAGCTAAATCTTCAGTTGCAAAGTCACTCACAATCGTACGAATGAACTTAAAAGTGTCATCTTCAAGCTCTTCCTTACCAGCTGTTGTGTTATCGACTATTGCTCCATCCAGAACAATGTCAGAAAAGGCTTTACCTGTTAATTCTGAAGAAAGCTTTTCAAGAATCTCATGTTTTCTTTCCTTGACAGAAACATTGTCACCATGTGAACCAACAGGCAGAACGAGAGGATACTTGGGGACTTCTTCATCTTCATCACTTTCTTTATCAATAATGAGCCTCTTATTCAAGAGAGTAGCATGAATGGTGGATATCCACTGCACCATCAAGTCAAGTGTGGATATATCTTCTAGATGCGCAGTGGCTCTTCCTTTAAAATAGGTAAGACACTGATACCGATCATGGAGATCACACCTGGCATCGAACATTAAGAGAAACAATGTCCTCGCGGTTAGAAATGCAGGAAGAATTTTAAGAAAGACTGGCTGGCCTCCACAATCCCACACATGCAGATAAACTTCCTCTTTGATAAATGGGTCACCAGTGGTTATAACAGAAAGAATCTCTTTTAAAATCCCCACAATTAATGGGTGGTCAAACTTGGGGGCAGTTTTACTAGGTTGAATCTCACCACTGCTCACATCACTTTCACTGCTTGCATCACTTCCACTGTTCGCATCACTTCCACTGTTCGCATCACTTCCACTGTTTGCATCACTTCCTGTGGCAGAATTGGAATCTTTGTGGTCAAGAATAGTTTGTATCAACTGAGCAAGTCCTTTGATTTCATCAGCATCAGTTATTTTTGTCCAGAATTTTCCTTCCTGGCTGCAGGCCCAGTAACTCTCAGTGGGACGGAGGGAGAATGTGTCAGCCACCTGGGTGCTGTAGGCTTCACAGGGAAGGGGCAGATTCATCAAACCATTGAGTAGACTGCTCTTGCCCACACCTCCAGGACCAACGATCATCACACGAGCATATGCAACCTTTGTTTCACCCTGCCCCAGGGCATTCAAGTAATCCACTGAAAATCAAATGTACAAAATAATTAATATCTATCAAAATAAAAATATTACCTTCAGTCCTTGAGGCTCGAATCTCAATGAAAAAGGATTCAACATGGAAACGAAGTTAATTCACAAGTGAATTATGCACAAAAGACATACACTCACCATCTGAAAATATGAACACCACAACAGTGAAAATATTATGAGATTCAGTGAGCGAGCATGGACTCTCAGGTCATGACTCAATGTATGTGTTATGATTAACAATGCATTAATTTTGGTAGACAGCATGTAAGTAACAATGCAGAGAGTGAGTCAGTTCAGAATAACTTACTCGCTGAAGGAATGAAATTAAGCATCAAAGTACGAGAGTGAAGGTACGACAGGGTAAGAGAATAGACAGCATGTAAGTAACAATGCGGAGAGTGAGTACGTTCAGAATAACTTACCAACTGAAGGAATGAAATTAAGCATCAAAATACGATGACAGGGTAAGAGAATAGACAGCATGTAAGTAACAATGCAGAGAGTGAGTACGTTCAGAATAACTTACTTGCTGAAGGAATGAAATTAAGCATCAAAAGACGACAGTGAAGATACAATAGGGTAAGAAAATAGACAGCATGTAAGTAACCATGCAGAACAGTTCAGAATAACTTACGAACTGAAGGAATCATCAAAATACGACAGTGAAAGTACGACAGGGTAAGAGAATAGATAGCATGTAAGTAAAAATGCAGAGAGTGAATACGTTCAGAATAACTTACCGACTGAAGGAATGAAATTAAAGCATCGAATACGACAGTGAAGGTACGACAGGATAAGAGAATAGACAGCATGTAAGTAACAATGCAGAGAGTGAGTACGTTCAGAATAACTTACTGGCTGAAGGAATCATCAAAATACGACAGTGAAGGTAAGACAGAATAAGAGAATAGACAGCATGTAAGTAACAATGCAGAGAGTGAGTACGTTCAGAATAACTTACAAACTGAAGAAATCATCAAAATATGTCAGTGAAGGTACGACAGAGTAAGAGAATAGACAGCATGTAAGTAACAATGCAGAGAGTGAGTACGTTCAGAATAACTTACATCCTGAAGGAATAAAATTAAGCATCAAAATACAACAGTGAAGGTAAGACAGGGTAAGAGAATAGACAGCATGTAAGTAACAATGCAGAGAGTGAGTACGTTCAGAATAACTTACTGGCTGAAGGAATCATCAAAATACGACAGTGAAGGTAAGACAGAATAAGAGAATAGACAGCATGTAAGTAACAATGCAGAGAGTGAGTACGTTCAGAATAACTTACAAACTGAAGAAATCATCAAAATATGTCAGTGAAGGTACGACAGAGTAAGAGAATAGACAGCATGTAAGTAACAATGCAGAGAGTGAGTACGTTCAGAATAACTTACATCCTGAAGGAATAAAATTAAGCATCAAAATACAACAGTGAAGGTAAGACAGGGTAAGAGAATAGACAGCATGTAAGTAACAATGCAGAGAGTGAGTACGTTCAGAATAACTTACTGCCTGAAGGAATGAAATTAAGCATCAAAATACGACAGTGAAGGTACGGCAGGGTAAGAGAATAGACAGCATGTAAGTAACAATGCAGAGAGTGAGTCAGTTCAGAGTAACTTACATACTGAAGGAATGAAATTAAGCATCGAAAGACGACAGTGAAGGTATGGCATGATAAGAGAATAGACAGCATGTAAGTAACCATGCAGAGAGTGAGTCAGTTCAGAATAACTTACCACCTGAAGGAATCACCAAAATACGACAGTGAAGATACGACAGGATAAGAGAATAGACAGCATGTAAGTAACAATGCAGAGAGTGAGTCAGTTTAGAATAACTTACCTCCTGAAGGAATGAAATTAAGCATCAAAATATGACAGTGAAGGTACGACAGGGCAAGAGAATAGACAGCATGTAAGTAACAATGCAGAGAGTGAGTACGTTCAGAATAACTTACCTTCTGAAGGAATGAAATTAAGCATCGAAATACGACAGTGAAGGTACGACAGGGTAAGAGAATAGACAGCATGTAAGTAACAATGCAGAGAGTGAGTACGTTCAGAATAACTTACCTTCTGAAGGAATGAAATTAAGCATCAAAATACGACAGTGAAGGTACGACAGGGTAAGAGAATAGATAGCATGGGAGCATGTAAGTAACAAAGTCAGTTCAGAATGACTTACATCCTGAAGAAATGAAATCAAACATCAAAATACGACAGAGAAGGTAAGACAGGGTAAGAGAATAGACAGCATGTAAGTAACAATGTAGAGAGTGAGTACGTTCAGAATAACTTACCTTCTAAAGGAATGAAATTAAGCATCGAAATACGACAGTGAAGGTAAGACAGGGTAAGAGAATAGACAGCATGTAAGTAACAATGCAGAGAGTGAGTACGTTCAGAATAACTTACCTTCTGAAGGAATGAAATTAAGCATCAAAATACGACAGTGAAGGTACGGCAGGGTAAGAGAATAGACAGCATGTAAGTAACAATGCAGAGAGTGAGTCAGTTCAGAATAACTTACCACCTGAAGGAATGAAATTAAGCATCAAAATACGACGACAGCATAAGAGAATAGACAGCATGTAAGGGTAAGAGAATAGACAGCATGTAAGTAACAATGCAGAGAGTGAGTCAGTTCAGAATAACTTACCGACTGAAGGAATGAAATTAATACGACGACAGCATGAGAGAATAGACAGCATGTAAGGGTAAGAGAATAGACAGCATGTAAGTAACCATGCAGAGAGTGAGTACGTTCAGAATAACTTACTGACTGAAGGAATCATCAAAATACGACAGTGAAGGTACGACAGGGTAAGAGAATAGACAGCATGTAAGTAACAATGCATAGAGTGAGTCAGTTTAGAATAACTTACCACCTGAAGGAATGAAATTAAGCATCAAAATATGACGACAGCATAAGAGAATAGACAGCATGTAAGGGTAAGAGAATAGACAGCATGTAAGTAACCATGCAGAGAGTGAGTACGTTCAGAATAACTTACTGGCTGAAGGAATCATCAAAATACGACAATGAAGGTACGACAGGGTAAGAGAATAGACAGCATGTAAGTAACAATGCAGATAGTGAGTATGTCAAGAATAACTTACCACCTGAAGGAATGAAATTAAGCATCAAAATACGACAATGAAGGTACGACAGGGTAAGAGAATAAACAGCATGTAAGTAACAATGCAGAGAGTGAGTACGTTCAGAATAACTTACCGACTGAAGGAATGAAATTAAGCATCAAAATACGACGACAGGGTAAGAGAATAGACAGCATGTAAGGGTAAGAGAATAGACAGCATGTAAGTAACAATGCAGAGAGTGAGTACGTTCAGAATAACTTACTGGCTGAAGGAATCATCAAAATACGACAGTGAAGGTACGGCGTAAGAGAATAGACAGCATGTAAGTAACAATGCAGAGAGTGAGTACGTTCAGAATAACTTACCGACTGAAGGAATGAAATTAAGCATCAAAATACGACGACAGGGTAAGAGAATAGACAGCATGTAAGTAACAATGCAGAGAGTGAGTACGTTCAGAATAACTTACAAACTGAAGGAATGAAATTAAGCATCAAAATACGACAGTGAAGGTAAGACAGGGTAAGAGAATAGACAGCATGTAAGTAACAATGCAGAGAGTGAGTACGTTCAGAATAACTTACCAACTGAAGGAATGAAATTAAGCATCAAAATACGACGACAGGGTGAGAATAGACAGCATTTAAGTAACAATGCAGAGAGTGAGTACGTTCAGAATAAGGAATGAAATTAAGCATCAAAATACGACAGTGAAGGTAAGACAGGGTAAGAGAATAGACAGCATGTAAGTAACAATGCAGAGAGTGAGTACGTTCAGAATAACTTACATCCTGAAGGAATAAAATTAAGCATCAAAATACAACAGTGAAGGTAAGACAGGGTAAGAGAATAGACAGCATGTAAGTAACAATGCAGAGAGTGAGTACGTTCAGAATAACTTACCGACTGAAGGAATGAAATTAAGCATCAAAATACGACGACAGGGTAAGAGAATAGACAGCATGTAAGTAACAATGCAGAGAGTGAGTACGTTCAGAATAACTTACAATCTGAAGGAATGAAATTAAGCATCAAAATACGACAGTGAAGGTAAGACAGGGTAAGAGAATAGACAGCATGTAAGTAACAATGCAGAGAGTGAGTACGTTCAGAATAACTTACATCCTGAAGGAATAAAATTAAGCATCAAAATACAACAGTGAAGGTAAGACAGGGTAAGAGAATAGACAGCATGTAAGTAACAATGCAGAGAGTGAGTACGTTCAGAATAACTTACCTTCTGAAGGAATGAAATTAAGCATCAAAATACGACAGTGAAGGTACGGCGTAAGAGAATAGACAGCATGTAAGTAACAATGCAGAGAGTGAGTACGTTCAGAATAACTTACCGACTGAAGGAATGAAATTAAGCATCAAAATACGACGACAGGGTAAGAGAATAGACAGCATGTAAGTAACAATGCAGAGAGTGAGTACGTTCAGAATAACTTACAAACTGAAGGAATGAAATTAAGCATCAAAACACGACAGTGAAGGTAAGACAGGGTAAGAGAATAGACAGCATGTAAGTAACAATGCAGAGAGTGAGTACGTTCAGAATAACTTACCAACTGAAGGAATGAAATTAAGCATCAAAATACGACAGTGAAGGTAAGACAGGGTAAGAGAATAGACAGCATGTAAGTAACAATGCAGAGAGTGAGTACGTTCAGAATAACTTACCGGCTGAAGCAAATATTAAGAATCAAAATACGACAGTGAAGGTAAGAGAGGGTGAGAGAATAGACAGCATGTAAGTAACAATGCAGAGAGTGAGTACGTTCAGAATAACTTACTGGCTGAATGAAATATTAAGCATCAAAATACGACAGTGAAGGTACGGCAGGGTGAGAGAACAGACAGCATGTAAGTAACGATACAGAGAGTGAGTACGTTCAGAATAACTTACCTCCTGAAGGAATTAAGCATCAAAATACGACAGTGAAGGTAATAGAGAGGATAATAGAATAGAGAGCATAGACAGTATGTAAGTAACAATGCAGACGTTCAGAATAACTTACAGTCTGAAAGAATGAAATTAAGCATCAAAATACGACAGTAAAGGTAAGAAAAGATAAGAGAATAGACAGCATGTAAGTAACAATGCAAAGAGTGAGTCAGTTCAGAATAACTTACCCACTAAAAGAATGATATTAAGCATCAAAATACGACAGTGAAGGTATGACAGAGTAAGAGAAAAGACAGCATGTAAGTAAAAATGCAGAGAGTGAGTATAACTTACCAACTGAAGGAATAAAATTAAGCATCAAAATACGACAGTAATGGTACAACAGAGTAAGAGAATAGACAGCATGTAAGTAATAGTTATGAAGTAAGTTGTCAAGAATAACTCACATCCTGAAGGATCTAAGTATGTCAATGAAGGTATGACAGGGTATGATAATGAGAAGGGATAAATTAATATGTTAATGAAGTATAAGTAATGACTTACCAGGAGAAGGGGTAATAAGTTCCAACATCAAATTGAGTGTGTATGGTGTGAAAGAACATGATGCCAAATATAATAATGTCAGTCTTGAATGACTCACCTCCTGAAAGAAAACATTGATACACATACTAACTAAAGGTCGTGATCATAACATAATTCAGCACTTTCTAATTAATAGACATTCCAGACACAATCTTAAAACCTCCTTCCTTTGTGTTGGTAAAGGGTTGACAAGTGAGAATTGGTCCCACCCGTGGGCCACATATATACACTGCAGTACAGCACAATCTGTACTTCAGGTGAGGAAGGAATGAGCTTCCAAGTCATTACCAGTGGTGGGTTGCATTGGTACACCCTCTATAATTAATACTCCACAACTAAATGAGCTGGTGTCACACCCTAACCCCTAGCCCCTAGCTAGCCACCTTTTTCATGTGAATGCACTCACAAAATATGGTTCAGCTCTGCTAGAAGTTGCCTTCTTCTCTGTCTCTTCGTTCTCTTTATCTATTGTATCACTCATGATGTTATTTCTTACCTGACAAAAAAATCGCACGAGTGCTATATAGTGGACAGTGAGGAGTGGATTCATTGCGCATGCGCATGGTGAACTGAAACAGGAGGAGCTTGCAATTAATCAACTGAAAGTGAAAATTCGATTTAAAAGATTGACCTTTGTGAGTCCAATTAGTGATCGTCATAGCTACTAGGGACAAGGCTGTTATCAAAGTACAAGAGGCCTGGAAGCTAGACCTGTCCACATAATTATAACTAGCTGTATCCAGCAGTAGCTTAATAAATGTACTAACTACTCAAACACCAAATGAACCAGTTGGCTATGTTCACAGTTAGCGCCATTGATTTTAGTTCTATGGAAATTTATCTCTATAGCATCTATATACTTCACCTGTTCCTTGACAAACCCACACCAGCAGGTAGGCCTTGTTATAAGCTAGCTAGTGATACCTAAACATCAAGTGCAGTTTGGCAGCGCAGGCCGGGATGGCTTCACCTAGGGGGAAATAGATGGAGATCATGAAGATGAGAGAGATATGATCAGAAAGAGAATTCCACAAGTGTCTACTATGGTGTCTCCTCCTGAGAGCAGTGATGATGAAGAAGCTAAACAAAGAACATTGAGAAAAAAGACTGCAAAGGCTAAGCACGAAATGCAACTGTGAGTTCATGCAACATGTTAGCTATATTTCATAATGTCATAGACTAAATTTGCTGTTTATCATCACAATTTTTAAGATTTCCATGAGGAAGGGAGGTCTATCAGTTTTAGCTATTGTACTTTGGGTAACCAAACCAACTTGAATTAAGGGGGAATGCTGTGGCCTTTACCAATTTCTTGATGATTATAATTTTTGTCTGAAATGCCTCACCAAAATTCAATATTTTGCTGACTAAATTGGATGAGGGAGGTGACAATAAACAGTTCACTTGGCCTAATGATATTGTAGCCATGACATCATCATCCTCTTAAAGAAAGTAGCTACACATACGTAGGCTGCAGTCACACAGTTGTATGGCCAACAACTCTCTTCATCAGACTACTCAGGTTGACTATGTTAGCTAGCTAGCTAGCTAGCATCGATGTTATTTATTTCATATTTCATATTCGATGTTATTTATTTCATATTTCATAGCCCGTAAAAGAACTTGAGGGCACTAGTAATAGCTAGGGTAAGAACTTAGCTACATACATTCTAGATCTCTCCACCCCACCTGAGTCCTAGCTACAGAGATGCTCAAAGGTGCTCCACTAGCTAGCTCAAGATGCCTGCATGTACTGTGTAATAAAGAAAACCAAGCCACATGCATCAATTCTGTGGTCGTTTCCTGTTACGCAATGATTGCCTTATCATCTGTCACTTGAACAGATTTCAGCACTGTCTGCCACTGCTTATTTGCACGGCGTGACACATATTATTACAAACTTCAGGATCAACACAATAATGAAAAATGGTGCTCCAAAAATATTGTCAGCATTGTTTTATAAGTTGATAGTTTGCAGCCCAAGGCTATAGATATGTGGTCATGAGGTCCTCCTGTTGTGCCCTCTTCAGCTTGTAGGCTTCCATTGCTACTTTAGTGGGTTCCCAACACTTCCCTCTCATCAGTCGCTCCATCTTCCTCTCTCGTTCTCTTCAGCCAGTACTACCTGGGGGGAGGGGAATAGATCAGGTGACCTCATTATTCTATCAAAGCTGAATCATGGTACAGTAAACTCCCCAATGTGTACTCCCTTAATTAAACCCAAACCTGTCTTGAAACAGCCTGACATAGGACCATAATTATTACTATGAACTGCCATAATCAGAGGGAGAACATATGTCACTGAGTGACTGAAACCAGGGGAAATGATCATGGCACAGGACAACACTTCAATACGTTTCATTTTTGTTATTAATTTTGTTTGGAGGGAAAGCGTATCACTACATGTACAGCTGTTTTCATAACAAAGGAGTCCAGGGAAACCCATCATGTGTTACCCACATTCACATTCCCCACATCAAATATCACTTTTTGAAATCTCATTTGCCTAACAAATTGGAAATGACCTTTCAATTTAGTGTGACCTGATAACTGTAGGACACAGGACAGCTTTTACGATTCCTTACTTGGCAGGCCATAGCTCAGCATGCAACTCATGATCTTCTAACATGGTCTCTCGTGTCTGTCATGTTAGTCATTATATGAAATACCTTCACCTAACTGTCTCCCTCCTTTGCTCAGCATGTGGATCTTTTGGTTTTCCTCCCTTGGTCCGTGTATGGGTGTTTCCCCCTAGGGATGCAGATAATACACCATTTTAGTACCAGTCCAGTAACCACCAATTAATTCTTAACATAACTCATCAAAGAAATGGTCAGAATTGGTGGGAGCAGGCTAGCATTTCCAAAAGAGAAGTTTAATTGTTTGCACACACTGACAGGTGCAGCTAGTATGACAAGGTACACATGTACTGTATAAATAAAAGTTGAGCTTTGAAGTTGACCATTATGAGCTTGCTACATGCTCCCTTCACAGTACAGAATGAGAGTTGCCATTGCCTATGCTTTGATTGATACAGAGCATGAGTCTATTCCCACTTGTATTACTAGATGCATCATTACCAAAACAGGTGCAAGTCACATGACCATATCAGTGGGATAATTACAAACCAGGTGCAAGTCACATGACCATATCAGTGGGATAATTACAAACCAGATGTAAGTCACATGACCATATCAGTGGGATAATTACAAACCAGATGCAAGTCACATGATCATATCAGTGGGATAATTACAAACCAGATGCAAGTCACATGATCATATCAGTGGGATAATTACAAACCAGATCACAGACTGGACCTATAGCCATGGTGAGTGGATGGAGAGGAGTGCCCACTACAGGAGAAGGGTAGCTAGACATTATGTGTTTTCTTATCCATGGCGTGACCTCGCTCCCTAAGAACCAGAACCTGGGTAGACTTAGTGCTGCTAGAGGCCATCAGGGTTTCTTTAAGGGGGGGTCTTACACCCCCTGGAATTTCAGTAATATTCACATACTACACCTGATGTTACCAAGGGCAACCAGAAATACATGATTCCTCCTGTGGTACGATACATTATGAAGTAGGGTCCAACCCCACAATAAATTCTAAATAAATAGACTCTTTCAGATTGTTTAAGCTCTGTGTACAGTAGCAGGGAAGTAACTTAACAACTGAGAAAGGTGAAACTTAATGAACCAATTGACTAGTGCCACATATGAGTAGTTAGAAACTTAGAAGGAAGGAAGTTAGAACTTAGTAAAAGTGGCAATGCCTTAATAGACTATAGTAGACTATAGTACTGAATGTACCCAAGGAAGCATGTGTTGTGGACCAGTTCATTAACAAGTGAGGCAATACCTGTAGCAGGCTGGTGGCCCTTCCTGGGTAAACAACAATGAGTCATTGTTGACCTGTTATTCAAGTTTTGTGAAGTGGGAATGTGGGTCCTCTCTCCTAACCCATGCCTCTCAGAGAAATAAGTTTACATTTTATGTGAAAATGAAAAAAATTGAGAGCAATAATCACTACAGGATAACTTTAGTGCTTGTCCAACTGGTATTTTAATCCTAGCAGTTTGCAAGTTGGTTGCATGAGACAGTGGATTGTGTGTGTGGGTTGCAACTAGTAAACAATTCACCTCCAGAATTTGTATAAATAAAATAGTAGAGCACATGGTCTATTTCCTATACCAAAGAAAGATCCTCAGGTACATATCTTAGGATTACACTGTGCAATACAACACTGTTTCCTCCAGTATACTAAATGCAGGGTGGGCCACTCTGTTGGGATATAGAACTTCAAAGAAAGTGGGCTGGGTCTATGGCACTAATTGAATTATATTCTCATGAATATACTTAAGCACCCTGTTTGAAAGTGCAGCTAGGGGAGACTGCACAGGTAACTGTGTGCTAAACTTACATATTTTAGTGGACGCAATAATAATAGGTAACCAAAGAGAGTCACGTTCTGCTATCTAAGAATCAACCAATGTGGCAGCTTACAGACAAGGACTATGTTTGTTTGTGGGCTACGTGAGGTAGTAGGTGATAGGAACTTTCTGATGCTACCGGACTCCATTAGCAGGAGTGGTCCCTCACTTTCCAGGAGCTAGCCATGGGTCGGGAGATTAATGGGACTGAAACTTAGTGTTGATCGGATTGGGTTCTCCCCTGATGGCATAAAAGCCTCTAGACCAGCAAACAGGAGTATTTCACTGTTTTATGTAAAATAGGTTCCATCAGGTAATTGGTCCTAGCCAGTAGAGTGGCAGACAAATACATTTCCAAAAGTCACTTCTTTATTTTTCTCTAAAAACTTTCTCAAACACATACACACACTCCACTGAGTATGGTAACCCTTGTGCATGTCCACTGGATCTGTTGTTTTCTTACCACTATTAACAACTTAGGCAATGTTCTGTACTGTGAAGGGAGCATGTAGCAAGCTCATGATGGTCAACCTCAAAGCTCAAGTTTTATTTGAGAGAAAAGGTACTGTACATGTGTGAGAAAGATCACCTTATCATGTGAGCTAGCTAGCTGCACTTGTGTGCTAACAAATAAGATAGTGTGTAAACAGGTCAACAAGGACTCTACAATTTCTCATTGTTGTTCATCCACTCTCTCTGCTGATATTTATAAGTTATAGTGAATGATCAAGGTGCCAGGTGAATGTAAACCACACACACAGAGACAGAACTTGCATACCCCATGCATATGCATAACAACTGGTCAACAACAACTCAGCAGTTTTCAGTCAGAAATGGTAAGCCATTGTTGCCCATGGACATTGGCTTTCATTTTAATAGTGTACAAATTCCAATAAAGAAACTTATGACCATAAGGATTAGCTTATATGGTCAGTCTTCTTGCTGCTAATAATGGCAGGGGGCACTTATTCTACAGAGTTCCCATAGTATAAAAAAGAATGCAATTCAGTAGACTGATAGCCCAGCTGCCATGCCTGAAACAATAACAGTGAAGATTAACAGACCATTCAGAGAATTGTTATATAGGTAATACGGTATTGGTGGTCAGATAACAGAGTGAGACACTTCAGTGATTTTGAACTTAAAAGAAAAAGTTTACAGCAATTAGCCACATAGTCTGCACAACTTGTCTGTCTGTATGACCAGTCAAGAGTGACAGTTTAGTGACCAGTGACCGGCTGTTATGATCCACTCTGAATAATGACAGGGGCAATCATATGACCTTATTCTATAGAGAAAAGGACTGTAATATTGTGTTACCTTGGAGACCCAAGGGTTTATAGGTATAATAGCCTGGGCTGCCTGAAGCTGGAGTGTACCTGATGTTATCAAGGCTGGCAACACATGAATACACCCCCTTCCAGAAAATGCTGAATTGCTGATAACATGTGGAGCGCCATGTCTGTCCCAACCACACAAATTAGAAGGTGCTTGTGCAACCTTAGCACAAACCTGACACAATTGTGACAAACTGGCCAGTTTAAACGCAAATTGCCACAGGCCCTCCACCTATTGACCACTGTGATAAGTTGACCTTCAGGCTTCAGCTACATGTCAGACATGCTGTCAGACATGCCAGGGACAAGATGATTATAATTATGGTGGACAGTAGGTATTTGTGAATCCCTGGTCATAGAAGGATATATAAATCACTGGTAGAATACTGTATTTCCATCATACATTATGCTCATGACAACACTGTTCAGAATATTTCCTAGTTTATCTAGTTCCTAGTTTATCTAGACTCAGTCTTGCTTTTGGCAACCAAGCTATGAACATGTGATCGTTAAAAGGACCAGAGGACTATTATAAAGTAAGTTCCTTGCATCAGCTAGTGTGTCTGTCATTTGTGTTAGCTGTATTGTGATGGGCACATAATTGTGACCCACTTTGGTTTATACATGTTTGTGCAACCTTTATGGACACTATTTGGATCAGCAAACTGATTAAAGAAAAGTGATCTGCCAATGGACAATGCACCCAAGCAGTTGCATTGATTGAATAGAAATCTGTGGTACCTAGTATATTAAGGTGTGCATTATTTAAGGTTTGTTTCACTGTGTTACGAACACACACACACAAAGTAGTACTCAGCACCTCCATAACACTCCAGGATGCTCTGAGAGGGTGGATGTCATTGCCATGCTTGTATGCAAGCACTAGTGGGAGGAGGGAGGGGCAAGAGAAGGGTAAGGGGGGAGGAGAAGGAGGAGGAGGAAGAGGGGAGGGGCAGGAGAAGGAAGAGGGGAGGGGCAGGAGAAGGAAAAGAGGGAGGGGGAGGAGAGGGATTGAGAGATGAACCCCCATATATAGTAGTAGGTTATCTCAACTTCATTACATTTAGTACGTACTTTTGAGTCCAAGCAAAATCTTTGATTTCACCTTCAGGAGCTGATGTCCTCACAAAGTTATCACCAGCAAACTCCAACCTGCACACATAACACATCAGATGACTGAGTGAAGTCAGTGAACACTATTTCAATGATACATTAGGTAAAGGGTAATCACATGGATAAATTTCAGGTGAGCATTAGCACACCATTTATGGATTTACAGTGAAGGGTCTTTGTTGGTGGGATTGTCCCTCATGTAATGGGTCTTGGGGTTGTATTACTGTCAGGTACTTGGCAGTGTCTTCCTCGATGTCGTCCGAGTCTTTGGGTCAAACTTGGTCTCCGCCATGTCAGCATAATCTCCTCAGCAGCATCATTGTCCTGAGAAGCCTCCTGCATGTCACATGATAGTCACATGATCAGTGCTGAGTGAGCATAATACACATGTAGCAGAGCATGATAAAGAGGTTGGTTTAAGGAGTTGGCCTGCAGCCCCTACACTAAGTCCAGACTTAACAGTTACCTACTTTTGCTTGCCAGACTGTTGGAAAGGGTCTGGTTGTTAGACCTTTCAGTTGTCTTACTCTTATACTTGTGATTTCGATTGGCCATACCAATACGGAACAATCAGTCAGACCCTTTCCTTCCTTTGGTTGGTAAGGGGTGAGACTATAGCAGATGCCTCTAGTTATTGGACCGACTACTCCTCTATACATACATACATACCTTGATGGAGTCTATCCGCTTTGAGTTGCTTCTTGACCATCTCCATCTTGGCATACTCCTCCACCACAGCCTGGTGAGCGTCAGGGTTGTACCCATTCCAATAATCCCTCTTCCTGTTGTATGTCAGGGTCAAGTTAGGGTGCAGGTACTCATCAAGCATGATGTCCTCACCCGTGAACCACTTTATGAGGCCTCTATAAAATGCATAAATATGATCATGCTGCCTTGCTTGCCAGTGCATATCAGTTGGGACAGACACACTAGAAGTGTCCTAATGCAATTGTAATTCATCACAGCATAACTTGAAATAGTCAATCTCAATTTCTTTGGGATTTGCCATGACGACTATTATGCCATAATATTGGATCCACTTATAATGCTGACCTTTGCTTTTTTTTGCTTTTTTTCCTTTTTTTTTGTTAGCTACCATGGTGCACTCAGGTGTCCCAAGTCCCCAGTATCCACTGTAACAGGTAAAGGGTCATCATTGTGATAAAATCATGATATAACACATGCAAGGACTTACATCCACCACAACACTTGATAAGCAGCTGCTCCATGAACCTTATATAGTGTGGTGATATCTGGATAGAGTTCAATAAAAAGAACTTTACAGTCTAAGCTGGAATCAACAGTACAGTGAAACCTCTGAATCTTGGGACCCATCCTTTCATCCTTAGTATAGAGAGGTTGTCCTCTTTTGGAAGTTATTTTGTATAGAGTGTAAAGGATGGAGAGGTTTGTCCTCTTTCAGACTGTCCTTTATTTGGAGGTTCCACTGAAGGCAACCAAATCCTTATACTTCTGTAATGCACTTCACTCAACAATTCAGATTAAGAGTATGAAACCTGTATTAAGAGACCACCCTACACCTCTTTAACACTTGGTTATGTCCCAATAGTGCTTGTACCATTGATTTTGACCTCTATAAAAAGACCACCTTTTTGTGGTTGCTAAAGACAGGTTGCACTGTATCAGTATGTTTGATCAGTGGTCAAAATAACAGCCTGATCATGAAACAGGACGTTTTCCAGCCATTTTCCCCACATATCTGGTCACACTACTATCTAACCTCCTTTTTTTGGACTGGTCCTATTTCCTTCCTTTCTATGAACATGGATGTCTCTTGCACTGCACTCACGACTAAATCAAAGCCCCATCTTCTCCCTCTCTCTCAAGCCCACTGTGGTTCATCAATTGGTAAAGGATCGTTTTCGCGCCGATTCTTATTAATTTAGCGCGCGCATGCATAATTATAACCTATCCCAATAGATGAATCATTGTAGTTAGATCAATAGAACTGTTGATGGCCACCAAGCAGTGGGGTTCTCTTGTTAGGAATACGCTCTCTTCCTCTCTTGTTCTTCATCTGCCAGTGGTGCCTGAGGGAGAGGAATACACACAATTTAAATGAGAGAGAATTCTGAATGTAAGAGGACATTTTCTTTTCTGGGGAGAGGCCTTCACATTATCCATATCCACATCAAATCATGCTATCCTCCACCTCCTTCTCCCACCAACCTACCATACAGTACTTTTGTTCGATACTTGTTGCAATGTCTTTGTGATTAACCAAAGGGTCTTTGAGGGCTGTGCAGAGACTGCTCCAAGATGGTGGCTGACTTCCCTTCATCTTCAGCCACTGCTCAATGAGATCCATCATGCAACCATTGATGTCATTGGGGTTGTCATATCTGATTTTATCTACTTCTGCATCTGGCAGTCCTAAAGCTGCTCCAAGATCTCTCCACTCCCTCACTATATCAATCAGTGCTGTCCTCACATTGCGATAGGCTGCATGCAGGCAAACACCCAATGGCATGACTCACAGCTATGTTGCTAGGTAGCTCACTGGGTATAACTATACATGTGCATGAGATATACTATCCACTCACTCAAGGTGTCATCTTTAACTTGACTTGCTCCAACTGATTTTCTCATTGGTTGACTCTATAGACATACACAATGGAGGTTGTCTTAATCATAGAAGATGATGTTCTTTAACTTACATCAGGAGCACTGCTTGTTCCTAGTGGTTGAGGTTTGCTGGTCAAAGATGGTGTGGACTGAGTAGGTGCTGGACTGCAACCAGGTTGAAGTTGAGGTACACTTTGCAACTGGTTCAATGCTGAGATGGAAACAATAACTACCATCAGTGACAGGTCAAGGAATTTGTGAATACACACCATTAGAGGTAACAAACCAGGTGGGTCTTTCACTTCTGTCCTCTGAGATAGTTTGGCAGCTATCCATCTACAGTATCTAGTCACAACCCACCCATACCATGTAACACTGGATAGGGCCCCCACTTCAGCTAGCTAGCATCTTAATTTTTTGAGAACAAACATTTTTGAACACAATGGTAGCTACCCTCAGTCATCACGTTATAGCTCTGGGCCACGATATAAATATTGTGACTAAACCATATTCATTGTACTAGTAACCTAATATTATTCACCCTAACACACACTCTGATCCAATGATTACCTGTATGAGCAAATTGTGAGGATTGATGGTGTCTATTAGACTCTGTCAAAGGTTGTTCGTCTATTAAAGATCGTTTGCCTATCAGAGAATACAAGATCATGTGACAATTAGAATGCTGTATACTGTAGGCACAGGAAACTGTTAAGATTAAAATTACAAGCTGAAAATAATTTTGGGACCAACTTAAGTTATAATTATTTGAAAGACGATTAACCAAATTCCAATTTCTGCTCCAAGCAGAATTGATGTACTCTCCATGCATAAATAAACATCGATCAATTTATAAAATAAGGAAAATAGAATTAGTTAATGGGCATACCCTGCGAAAAAAGCAGGTCTGGGTGGGCATATCATGCAAAAATTAGTTCTCTATGAAAATAGTTGGGGAGACAGTTCATATTGCAAAAATTCATCTGCTGACATAAAATCAATGGTCCCTCAAGGACCAGAATTTGAGGGTCCCTCCTTGCTAGGGGATGATTTTTGTAAAATGAATGGTCTCCTCCCATCTGCCACAAATAATAAAGTCCCCTCTAAGGTGGTAAAACAAAGTGTGTGAATTTCTTGCTTGTATGAATACACAGTGATGTGGGTGTCACACTGTGGTGGTGTACCATTGATGATACCGTAATCGTATAAATTTTCAATGGGGTTTTATTTTTGTTTTTTTCGTAGTCGATCAGAATCCTCGAAAATAATAAACGAAGCCTTAGTACTATGACGTCATAATATCTATGACGACGATGCGCATGCGTGTGCGATGCGATATCATATTATATAGTTAGTACATTTATTAAGCTGCTGCTGGATATGAGTTACATGTTCATGTGTTGATTGATGTTTGAGATAGAGCTAGTGATATGTGGGCAGGTCTAGCTTCCGGAATCAAGCCCAACTTTTCTTCTTTTTGGGGGACTATCTAGATTTCTCTGTAGTAGCCACGAATCACGAGAAGGTAGCCATCATGCATGTCACTTGGCCCCAGCAGCAGGCAATGATATAGCTATTATGCGCATGCATTATTTTCCATGTGCTTGCTACGAAAATTAGACCTGCGGAAAATTTTTATTATAGGAACAGCTCCAGAAATCACGAAATTTTAAACCTCCGATAATTACGGTATCCAATTACCTTTCCAAATCGCTGTGTCTCTAATAGATTCAGCAAGTTGGTTCAATCCAATATCTTCCAGCACAGACACCAGAGTCTCCCAGGACACAGGCTGTCTCCCTTTCCCTTGCAGCCATTCTTGAAACACTCGATAGTTGATGTCTTGTGCGTTCTTCATCAGTTCTTTTTCAAGGGAACTGATGTGTGCTCCAGTCTGGTCTTCTAGGAGGAGTATTCCGAACTCAAGGTACTTAGTTCCAACTTCTTTAGTCAAGTTCACTTTAGAGTCTTGCAAAGGGAAGCAGATGATGTTCATCATGGTTGGGGGACTGCAAGAACCTGCAATTAAAGCCCCATGAAGTTTCACTCAGATAAGGGAGTCAATAGTCCATTATAGTCCACCAGACCCACTTTGCCAGTGTATACATATACTGTAACTATGACGACTGTAGTGATAGGCATTCCTGCTTATGATTGCATCATGCATTTGCAGCACATGCACTTGAAGCTGCACTGTGTTGAAAGAGATGAATTGTATTGCCAGTCAGAGGCAGTTGCCAGCTCATCTAAGGGCACTGGAAGAATGGTTCATATTGAAGTCAGAGAAGTGTGTAATCAGACAACCTTATGATGAGATCACCTAGCTCTCTATTATTAAAGGCCACTCCACCATGTTGCATTTATTTCAGCTACAGTGAAACCTGTCTAATCAGACCACCCCATAATGAGACCACCTAGTTATAGCTCCCTATTAAAGCCACTCCATCATGTTCCAACAGCACTTATAATTGATCTCCCTAAAGAAACAACCTCCCTATTAAGGTCACTTGTTCCTGGCCCATAGGTGCATTCAGTAAGTAGGTTGCACTGTACATGTAAAAGAGGAGCCTTGAAGTGCATGTTGTGATTCACCAACTGAAATGCCTGGAACTCCATGCAGTACTAGTTCTACTAATACTAGAGGTTGTCCCTTTACAGAGGAAAATTATATATTGGGACATAACCAAGTGGTCTTTAAAGAGAGGAAGTCTCTGATTCCCTGAAGATTCTCTGAATAGGGAGGTCTTGTTTCACTGTAGCTACTAGCAAAGCACTCACTTAAGGTGTCATCTTTAACTTGACTTGCTTCAACTGATTTTCTTGTTGGTTCACTCTATAGACATACACAATGGAGGTTGTCTTTAATCATAGAAGATGATGTTCTTTAAACTTACATCAGGAGCACTGCTTGTTCCTAGTGGTTGAGTTTTGCTGGTCAAAGATGGTGTGGACTGAGTAGGTGTTGGACTGCAACCAGGTTGAAGTTGAGGTGCACTTTGCAACTGGTTCAATGCTGAGATGGAAACATTATCATAGCAATATTAATAACTACCATCAGTGACACGTCACAGGTCAGGGAATTTGTGAGTGCACACCATTAGAGGTATCAGACCAGGTGGGGTCTCACTTTCTGTCCTCTAAGATAGTTTGCATGTTATCTACAGTATCCAACCCATACCATGTAACACTAGATAGGGCCCCCACTTCACCAGATATATACCCATAAAATTATGTTGAATTAATTTTTGAGGACAAATATTTTTGAGCACAATGGTAGCTTGTTAACATAACTCAAAAGTGGATTAGGAGGCTCTTCATTGTGCTAGTAACCTAACAATCTTTGCACCCTAACACACACTCTGATCCAATAATTACCTGTATGAGCCAATTGTGAGGACTGATGGTGTCTATTAGACTCTGTCAAAGGTTGTTCATCTATTAAAGATCGTTTGCCTATCAGAGAATACCAATACAAGATTTATGTGAAAATCAGAATGTAGGTAGGTACAGGGACAACTCCTAAAAATGTTAAGATAAAAATCACACGCTATATTCAAAAACATTGGGATCAACTAAGTTATAATTATTTGAAAGATGATTAACCAAATACCAATTTCTGCTCCAAGCAGAAATTGGATATGCTCTCTATGAAATAAATAAACAGGTATCAACATTGATCAGAAAATTTATAAAAGAGGGGAAGAAGAGAGAGAGAGAGAGAGAGGGGAAGAGAGAGAGAGAGGGAAAGAGAGAGGGGAAGAGAGAGGGGAAGAGAGAGAGAGAGAGAGAGAGAGAGAGAGAGAATAAAAAATGATGAACCTTGTGGAGTGTGTGTTTCTTTTTCCTTATAACTTCCGTCTTTGTGGTACATTAGTCTAGATGGGGGGGGGGGGGGGGGGGGGGGAGTGTTAAATCATGAGAAATTATTATTTGGCATAACTTACTTCATTTGCATGTCTTTTATTCCTATGCAACTCAAGTGGTGGAGGAGGTAAGGTCTGGCTGGAATATTCATCATCTCCATCTCCTTCTGCCATTGTTCTAGCAGAATCATAGCATCATTTTCGATGTATGGAAGATGTTTTGACATCTCCAAGGCTTCTGCCAGTTCCTTCACCTTCTCACACTTCAGAACCTCCATGGCAATAACTTCAAGTTCAGAGGAAGAGATGTTTGCATTAGGTGGATGGTCCTGCATGAAATAGGTAAAGAGCAACAGTCATTATGAAATGAGACAAAGAGGTATGACTCACTTGTCGAATATTGAACCAAAATCTCTGGAAATCATTTAACTTTGTTTGATTCCCTTTCTGACAAATGAGGGCTGGGTTGGAAGTGGTGGGAGATGATGGAAGGATCACAAAATGATCGTTTTGTGGGCAGCCTTCACATTTCAGTGCAAAATCAATATTGATTCCAGGAAGCCACTTTTTGATATCGGAAGATGAGTCTTGAAGTATTTCAAGAATATCACGACATGAATTTATGAAGAAGGGACAGTTGTACTCTCTTGAATTGATACGTTGTACATCAACTCTCATGCTCAACTTTTCTTCTGTAATGAAAAGTCTGTCCAGTTGCTGTCCAGGAGATCCAAACAAAAATTGGATTTGATTTCGATATATTTTTTCATTGACAGGTAAATAACATTTCGGGTGCTTTGACATGACTGCTGCCAGTTGAGTGAAGAAGCCTGGAGGCAAGTAGTTGGTGCTGAAAACAAGATGAAAAGGAATTGCAGAGTTGATGGCAGTGCTAATTGATCGTGGATCATCAACTTTCAATAAATGAGGTAGCATGGATGGAACAAAATACTTCATACCAGGACCCTTATGCTTTTCAATATTGATTGTAGCAATAATCAAGAAATGTTCCAACAGATCAATGATTTGTTGAGGTTGCAACTCTTTTTGAGCACTCAATACTTCCTGGCATAATGATTCTACCAATACTCCATCCTCGCGCAGCAACTTCCAGAGACGGCTGTTTCTACATTCTTCTCGCCCTTCCAGTGCTAACAAACGGGCTATTTGCTTGATGAGCCATTGAGGGTCAGCAATGACACAAGACTTCAAGCTGGGGATGTCTGAGTAGTGAAAGAACACGGCAAGATCGTGATAGAATGCAAGAATGCTAGTAAGAGTATCTTCAGGGATTAAACATGCTCTGCACAATTCCTTCACTTCCTCTAAAGGAACTACTGGCTTCTTTTGAGATCTGGCATATCTCTGGAACACTTTCCTGAACAGCAACCAAGTGATTGGAGTACGAATAGCTAAGTTTTTTGTTGCAAACTTATTCACAATTGTACGAATGAGCTTAAAAGTGTTATCTTCTTCAAGCTCTCCTTTACCAGCTGATGTATTATCGACTATTGCTCCATCCAGAACAATGTCAGAAAAAGCTTTATCTGTAAATTCTGTAGAAAGCTTTTCAAGAATCTCATCCTTCCTTTCCTTGACAGAAAAATCATCACCGTGTGAACCAACTGGTAGAATGCGGGGATATTTGGGGAATGCTTCATCTTTATCATTTTCTTTATCGAAAAAGAGCCTCTTATTCAAGAGAGTAGCATGAATGGTGGATATCCACTGCACCATCAGGTCCAGTGTGGATATATCTTCTAGATGCTCAGTGGCTCTTCCTTTCAAATACGTGAGTGACCGACACTGATCATGGAGATCAAGTCTGGCATCAAACATTAAGAGAAACAATGTCCTCGCTGTTAGGAATGCAGGAAGAATTTTAAGAAAGACTGGCTGGCCTCCACAATCCCACACATTCAGATAAACTTCCTCTTCAATAAATGGGCCACCAGTGGTTATAACAGAAAAAATCTCTTTCAAAATCCCCTCAATTAATGGGTCGTCAAACTTGGGGACAATTTTACTAGATTGACTTTTGCCACTGCTCACATCACTTCCACTGCTTGCATCACTTTCTGTGGCAGAATTAGAATCTTTGTGCTCAAGAATAGTTTGTATCAACTGAGCCATTGCCTTGATTTCATCAGTATCAATTATTTTAGTCCAGAATTTTCCTTCCTGGCTGCAGGCCCAGTAACTCTCAGTGGGGCGGAGGGAGAACGTGTCTGCCACCTGGGTGCTGTAGGCTTCACAGGGAAGGGGCAGATTCATCAAGCCATTGAGTAGACTGCTCTTTCCCACACCTCCAGGACCAACGATCATCACACGAGCATATGCAACCTTCACTTCACCCTGCCCCAGGGCATTCAAATAATCCACTGAATATTCATATGCAATAAAATTATAATGTATTGAAGTATAATATTAACCTTCTGTCCTTGGTGCTCGAATCTAAGAATTCATCAATGAATGAAATTTTAGAGTGGATTACACATGATCATCATATAACAAACAACGCATAACAATGCAGAGTGAGTATGTTCAGAATGACTTACCACCTGAAGGAATGAAATTAAGCATCAAAATATGACAGTAAAGGTACGACAGGGTAAGAGAATAGACAGCATGTAAGTAACAATGTAGAGAGTGAGTATGTTCAGAATGACTTACCACCTGAAGGAATGAAATTAAGCATCAAAATATGACAGTAAAGGTACGACAGGGTAAGAGAATAGACAGCATGTAAGTAACAATGTAGAGAGTGAGTATGTTCAGAATGACTTACCACCTGAAGGAATGAAATTAAGCATCAAAATATGACAGTAAAGGTACGACAGGGTAAGAGAATAGACAGCATGTAAGTAACAATGTAGAGAGTGAGTATGTTCAGAATAACTTACTGGCTGAAGGAATGAAATTAAACATCAAAATACGACAGTAAAGGTATGACAGGGTAAGAGAATAGACAGCATGTAAGTAACAATGCAGAGAGTGAGTCAGTTCAGAATAACTTACTCGCTGAAGGAATGAAATTAAGCATAAAAATACGACGACAGGGTAAGAGAATAGACAGCATGTAAGTAACAATGCAGAGAGAGAGTATGTAGAATAACTTACTTCCTGAAGGAATGAAATTAAGCATCAAAATACGACGGTGAGGTACGGCAGGGTAAGAGAATAGACAGCATGTAAGTAACAATGCAGAGAGTGAGTACGTTCAGAATAACTTACCCACTGAAAAAATGAATTAAGCATCAAAATATAACATGTGAAGATACGACAGGGTAAGAGAATAGACAGCATGTAAGTAACGATGCAGGGAGTGAGTCAGTTCAGGATAACTTACCGGCTAAAGGAATGATCAAAATATAACATGTGAAGATACGACAGGGTAAGAGAATAGACAGCATGTAAGTAACGATGCAGGGAGTGAGTCAGTTCAGGATAACTTACCGGCTAAAGGAATGATCAAAATATAACAGTGAAGATACGACAGGGTAAGAAAATAGACAGCATGTAAGTAACAATGCAGAGAGTGAGTCAGTTCAGGATAACTTACCAGCTAAAGGAATGAAATTAAGCATCAAAATATAACAGTGAAGATACGACAGGGTAAGAGAATAGACAGCATGTAAGTAACAATGCAGAGAGTGAGTATTTTCAGAATAACTTACTTTCTGAAGGAATAAAATTAAGCATCGAAATACGACAGTGAAGGTACAACAGGGTAAGAGAATAAACAGCATGTAAGTAACAATGCAGAGAGTGAGTACGTTCAGAATAACTTACATCCTGAAGGAATAAAAATAAAGCATCGAATATGACAGTGACGGTACAACAGGGTAAGAGAATAGACAGCATGTAAGTAACAAAGTCAGTTCAGAATAACTTACTGGCTGAAGGAATGATATTAAGCATCAAAATACGACAGTGACGGTATAACAGAGTAAGAGAATAGACAGCATGTAAGTAACAATGCAGAGAGTGAGTCAGTTCAGAATAACTTACTAACTGTAGGAATCATCAAAATACGACAGTGAAGGTACGACAGGATAAAAGAATAGACAGCATGTAAGTAACCATGCTGAGAGTAAGTACGTTCAGAATAACTTACCGACTGAAGGAATGAAATTAAAGCATCAAATACGACAGTCAGGGTACAACAGGGTAAGAGAATAGACAGCATGTAAGTAACCATGCAGAGAGTGAGTCAGTTCAGAATAACTTACTTTCTGAAGGAATGAAATTAAGCATCGAAATACGACAGTGAAGGTACAACAGGGTAAGAGAATAAACAGCATGTAAGTAACCATGCAGAGAGTGAGTACGTTCAGAATAACTTACCGACTGAAGAAATGAAATTAAGCATCAAAATATAACATGTGAAGATATGACAGGGTAAGAGAATAGACAGCATGTAAGTAACCATGCTGAGAGTGAGTACGTTCAGAATAACTTACCGACTGAAGGAATGAAATTAAAGCATCAAATACGACAGTGAGGGTACGACAGGGTAAGAGAATAGACAGCATGTAAGTAACAATGCAGACAGTGAGTCTGTACAGAATAACTTACTTTCTGAAGGAATGAAATTAAGCATCGAAATACGACAGTGAAGGTAAAAAAGGGTAAGAGAATAAACAGCATGTAAGTAACAATGCAGAGGGTGAGTACGTTCAGAATAACTTACCGACTGAAGGAATGAAATTAAGCATCAAAATACGACAGTGAAGGTAAGACAGGGTAAGAGAATAGACAGCATTTAAGTAACAATGCAGAGAGTGAGTCTGTACAGAATAACTTACTTGCTGAAGGAATAAAATTAAGCATCAAAATACAACAGTGAAGATACGACAGGATAAGAGAATAGACAGCATGTAAGTAACAATGTAGAGAGTGAGTCAGTTCAGAATAACTTACATCCTGAAGGAATGAAATTAAGCATCAAATACAATGGTGACAGTATAACAGAGTAAGAAAATAGACAGCATGTAAGTAACAATGCAGAGAGTGAGTCAGTTTAGAATAACTTACATACTGAAGGAATGAAATTAAGCATCAAATACGACAATGAAGGTATGACAGGGTAAGAGAATAGACAGCATGTAAGTAACAATGCAGAGAGTGAGTCAGTTCAGAATAACTTACTCGCTGAAGGAATGAAATTAAGCATCAAAATACGACAACAGGGTAAGAGAATAGACAGCATGTAAGTAACAATGCAGAGAGTGAGTACGTTCAGAATAACTTACCGACTGAAGGAATGAAATTAAGCATCAAAATACGACAGTTAAGGTACGACAGGGTAAGAGAATAGACAGCATGTAAGTAACAATGCAGAGAGTGAGTCAGTTCAGGATAACTTACCGGCTAAAGGAATGAAATTAAGCATCAAAATATAACAGTGAAGATATGACAGGGTAAGAGAATAGACAGCATGTAAGTAAGTAACAATGCAGAGAGTGAGTCAGTTTAGAATAACTTACATACTGAAGGAATGAAATTAAGCATCAAATACGACAATGAAGGTATGACAGGGTAAGAGAATAGACAGCATGTAAGTAACAATGCAGAGAGTGAGTCAGTTCAGAATAACTTACTCGCTGAAGGAATGAAATTAAGCATCAAAATACGACAGTGAAGGTAAGACAAGGTAAGAGAAGACAGCATGTAAGTAACAATGCAGAGAGTGAGTACATTCAGAATAACTTACCGGCTAAAGGAATGAAATTAAGCATCAAAATATAACAGTAAAGATATGACAGGGTAAGAGAATAGACAGCATGTAAGTAACAATGCAGAGAGTGAGTCAGTTCAGGATAACTTACCGGCTAAAGGAATGAAATTAAGCATCAAAATATAACAGTAAAGATATGACAGGGTAAGAGAATAGACAGCATGTAAATAACAATGCAGAGAGTGAGTCAATTCAGAATAACTTACCAACTGAAGGAATGAAATTAAGCATCAGAATACGACAGGGTAAGAGAATAGACAGCATGTAAGTAACAATGCAGAGAGTGAGTACATTCAGAATAACTTACCTCCTGAAGGAATGAAATTGAGCATCAAAATATGACAGTGAAGGTACAGCAGGGTAAGAGAATAGACAGCATGTAAGTAACAATGCAGAGAGTGAGTACGTTCAGAATAACTTACCTCCTGAAGGAATGAAATTAAGCATCAAAATACGACAGTGAAGGTAAGACAGGGTAAGAGAATAGACAGCATTTAAGTAACAATGCAGAGAGTGAGTCTGTACAGAATAACTTACTGCCTAAAGGAATAAAATTAAGCATCAAAATACAACAGTGAAGATACGACAGGATAAGAGAATAGACAGCATGTAAGTAACAATGCAGAGAGTGAGTCAGTTCAGAATAACTTACATCCTGAAGGAATGAAATTAAGCATCAAAATACGACAGTGAAGGTACAGCAGGGTAAGAGAATAGACAGCATGTAAGTAACAATGCAGAGAGTGAGTCAGTTCAGAATAACTTACTAACTGTAGGAATCATCAAAATACGACAGTGAAGGTACGACAGGATAAAAGAATAGACAGCATGTAAGTAACCATGCTGAGAGTAAGTACGTTCAGAATAACTTACCGACTGAAGGAATGAAATTAAAGCATCAGATACGACAGTCAGGGTACAACAGGGTAAGAGAATAGACAGCATGTAAGTAACAATGCAGAGAGTGAGTCTGTACAGAATAACTTACTTTCTGAAGGAATGAAATTAAGCATCGAAATACGATAGTGAAGGTACGACAGGGTAAGAGAATAAACAGCATGTAAGTAACAATGCAGAGAGTGAGTACGTTCAGAATAACTTACCGACTGAAGAAATGAAATTAAGCATCAAAATATAACATGTGAAGATACGACAGGGTAAGAGAACAGACAGTATGTGTAAGTAACAATGCAGAGAGTGAGTCAGTTCAGGATAACTTACCAGCTAAAGGAATGGAATTAAGCATCAAAATATAACAGTGAAGATACGACAGGGTAAGAGAATAGACAGCATGTAAGTAACAATGCAGAGAGTGAGTATTTTCAGAATAACTTACTTTCTGAAGGAATAAAATTAAGCATCGAAATACGACAGTGAAGGTACAACAGGGTAAGAGAATAGACAGCATGTAAGTAACCATGCAGAAAGTGAGTATGTTTAGAATAACTTACCTCCTGAAGGAATAAAAATAAAGCATCGAATATGACAGTGACGGTACAACAGGGTAAGAGAATAGACAGCATGTAAGTAACAAAGTCAGTTCAGAATAACTTACTGGCTGAAGGAATGATATTAAGCATCAAAATACGACAGTGACGGTATAACAGAGTAAGAGAATAGACAGCATGTAAGTAACCATGCAGAGAGTGAGTCAGTTCAGAATAACTTACTAACTGTAGGAATCATCAAAATACGACAGTGAAGGTAAGACAGGATAAAAGAATAGACAGCATGTAAGTAACCATGCTGAGAGTAAGTACGTTCAGAATAACTTACCGACTGAAGGAATGAAATTAAAGCATCAAATACGACAGTCAGGGAACAACAGGGTAAGAGAATAGACAGCATGTAAGTAACAATGCAGAGAGTGAGTCTGTACAGAATAACTTACTTTCTGAAGGAATGAAATTAAGCATCGAAATACGATAGTGACGGTACAACAGGGTAAGAGAATAGACAGCATGTAAGTAACAATGCAGAGAGTGAGTCTGTACAGAATAACTTACTTTCTGAAGGAATGAAATTAAGCATCGAAATACGACAGTGAAGGTACAGCAGGATAAGAGAATAGACAGCATGTAAGTAACAATGCAGAGAGTGAGTACGTTCAGAATAACTTACCTCCTGAAGGAATGAAATTGAGCATCAAAATACGACAATGAAGGTACAGCAGGGTAAGAGAATAGACAGCATGTAAGTAACAATGCAGAGAGTGAGCACGTTCAGAATAACTTACCTCCTGAAGGAATGAAATTAAGCATCAAAATACGATAGTGAAGGTACGACAGGGTAAGAGAATAGACAGCATGTAAGTAACAATGCAGAGAGTGAGTCAGTTCAGGATAATTTACCGGCTAAAGGAATGAAATTAAGCATCAAAATATAACAGTGAAGATATGACAGGGTAAGAGAATAGACAGCATGTAAGTAACAATGCAGAGAGTGAGTCTGTACAGAATAACTTACTTTCTGAAGGAATGAAATTAACCATCGAAATACGATAGTGACGGTACAACAGGGTAAGAGAATAGACAGCATGTAAGTAACAATGCAGAGAGTGAGTCTGTACAGAATAACTTACTTTCTGAAGGAATGAAATTAAGCATCGAAATACGACAGTGAAGGTACAGCAGGATAAGAGAATAGACAGCATGTAAGTAACAATGCAGAGAGTGAGTACGTTCAGAATAACTTACCTCCTGAAGGAATGAAATTGAGCATCAAAATACGACAATGAAGGTACAGCAGGGTAAGAGAATAGACAGCATGTAAGTAACAATGCAGAGAGTGAGCACGTTCAGAATAACTTACCTCCTGAAGGAATGAAATTAAGCATCAAATACGACAATGAAGGTATGACAGGGTAAGAGAATAGACAGCATGTAAGTAACAATGCAGAGAGTGAGTCAGTTCAGAATGACTTACTCGCTGAAGGAATGAAATTAAGCATCAAAATACGACAACAGGGTAAGAGAATAGACAGCATGTAAGTAACAATGCAGAGAGTGAGTACGTTCAGAATAACTTACCGACTGAAGGAATGAAATTAAGCATCAAAATACGACAGTTAAGGTACGACAGGGTAAGAGAATAGACAGCATGTAAGTAACAATGCAGAGAGTGAGTCAGTTCAGGATAACTTACCGGCTAAAGGAATGAAATTAAGCATCAAAATATAACAGTGAAGATATGACAGGGTAAGAGAATAGACAGCATGTAAGTAACAATGCAGAGAGTGAGTCAGTTTAGAATAACTTACATACTGAAGGAATGAAATTAAGCATCAAATACGACAATGAAGGTATGACAGGGTAAGAGAATAGACAGCATGTAAGTAACAATGCAGAGAGTGAGTCAGTTCAGAATAACTTACTCGCTGAAGGAATGAAATTAAGCATCAAAATACGACAGTGAAGGTAAGACAAGGTAAGAGAAGACAGCATGTAAGTAACAATGCAGAGAGTGAGTACATTCAGAATAACTTACCGGCTAAAGGAATGAAATTAAGCATCAAAATATAACAGTAAAGATATGACAGGGTAAGAGAATAGACAGCATGTAAGTAACAATGCAGAGAGTGAGTCAGTTCAGGATAACTTACCGGCTAAAGGAATGAAATTAAGCATCAAAATATAACAGTAAAGATATGACAGGGTAAGAGAATAGACAGCATGTAAATAACAATGCAGAGAGTGAGTCAATTCAGAATAACTTACCAACTGAAGGAATGAAATTAAGCATCAGAATACGACAGGGTAAGAGAATAGACAGCATGTAAGTAACAATGCAGAGAGTGAGTACATTCAGAATAACTTACCTCCTGAAGGAATGAAATTGAGCATCAAAATATGACAGTGAAGGTACAGCAGGGTAAGAGAATAGACAGCATGTAAGTAACAATGCAGAGAGTGAGTACGTTCAGAATAACTTACCTCCTGAAGGAATGAAATTAAGCATCAAAATACGACAGTGAAGGTAAGACAGGGTAAGAGAATAGACAGCATTTAAGTAACAATGCAGAGAGTGAGTCTGTACAGAATAACTTACTGCCTAAAGGAATAAAATTAAGCATCAAAATACAACAGTGAAGATACGACAGGATAAGAGAATAGACAGCATGTAAGTAACAATGCAGAGAGTGAGTCAGTTCAGAATAACTTACATCCTGAAGGAATGAAATTAAGCATCAAAATACGACAGTGAAGGTACAGCAGGGTAAGAGAATAGACAGCATGTAAGTAACAATGCAGAGAGTGAGTCAGTTCAGAATAACTTACATACTGAAGGAATGAAATTAAGCATCAAAATACGACAGTGAAGGTAAGACAGGGTAAGAGAATAGACAGTATGTAAGTAACAATGCAGAGAGTGAGTCAGTTCAGAATAACTTACATTCTGAAAGAGTGAAATTAAGCATCAAAATACGACAGTGAAGGTATGACAGGGTAAGATAATAGACAGCATGTAAGTAACAATGCAGAGAGTGAGTACATTCAGAATAACTTACATCCTGAAGGAATGAAATTAAGCATCAAAATACGACAGTGAAGGTAAGACAGGGTAAGAGAATAGACAGCATGTAAGTAACAATGCAGAGAGTGAGTATGTTCAGAATAACTTACATCCTGAAGGAATGAAATTAAGCATCAAAATACGACAGTGAAGGTAAGACAGGGTAAGAGAATAGACAGCATGTAAGTAACAATGCAGAGAGTGAGTATGTTCAGAATAACTTACATCCTGAAGGAATGAAATTAAGCATCAAATACGACAATAAAGGTACGACAGGATAAGAGAATAGACAGCATGTAAGTAACCATGCAGAAAGTGAGTATGTTTAGAATAACTTACCACCTGAAGGAATAAAATTAAAGCATCGAAATAGGACAGTGAAGGTACAACAGGGTAAGAGAATAGACATCAGTAAGTAACCATGCAGAAAGTGAGTATGTTTAGAATAACTTACCTCCTGAAGGAATAAAATTAAAGCATCGAATATGACAGTGACGGTACAACAGGGTAAGAGGATAGACAGCATATAAGTAACAATGCAGAGAGTGAGTACATTCAGAATAACTTACCTCCTGAAGGAATGAAATTAAGCATCGAAATACGACAGTGAAGGTAAGACAGGGTAAGAGAATAGACAGCATGTAAGTAACAATGCAGAGAGTGAGTATGTTCAGAATAACTTACCTCCTGAAGGAATGAAATTAAGCATCAAAATACAACAGTGAAGGTACGGCAGGGTAAGAGAATAGACAGCATGTAAGTAACAATGCAGAGAGAGTGAGTCTGTACAGAATAACTTACTTTCTGAAGGAATGAAATTAAGCATCGAAATACGACAGTGAAGGTACAACAGGGTAAGAGAATAGACAGTATGTAAGTAACAATGCAGAAAGTGAGTCAGTTCAGGATAACTTACCAGCTAAAGGAATGAAATTAAGCATCAAAATATAACAGTGAAGATACGACAGGGTAAGAAAATAGACAGCATGTAAGTAACAATGCAGAGAGTGAGTCAGTTCAGGATAACTTACCGGCTAAAGGAATGAAATTAAGCATCAAAATATAACAGTGAAGATATGACAGGGTAAGAGAATAGACAGCATGTAAGTAACAATGCAGAGAGTGAATCAGTTCAGGATAACTTACTGGCTAAAGGAATGAAATTAAGCATCAAAATATAACAGTGAAGGTAAGACAGGGTAAGAGAATAGATAGCATGTAAGTAACAATGCAGAGAGTGAGTCAGTTTAGAATAACTTACATACTGAAGGAATGAAATTAAGCATCAAATACGACAGTAAAGGTACGACAGGGTAAGAGTATAGACAGCATGTAAGTAACAATGCAGAGAGTGAGTATTTTCAGAATAACTTACTTTCTGAAGGAATGAAATTAAGCATCAAATACGACAGTAAAGGTACGACAGGGTAAGAGTATAGACAGCATGTAAGTAACAAAATGCAGAGAGTGAGTTTATTCAGAATAACTTACCCGCTGAAGGAATGAAATTAAGCATCAAAATACGACAATGAAGGTATGACAGGGTAAGAGAATAGACAGCATGTAAGTAACAATGCAGAGAGTGAGTTTATTCAGAATAACTTACCCGCTGAAGGAATGAAATTAAGCATCAAAATACGACAATGAAGGTATGACAGGGTAAGAGAATAGACAGCATGTAAGTAACAATGCAGAGAGTGAGTTTATTCAGAATAACTTACCAACTGAAGGAATGAAATTAAGCATCAAAATATGACAGTGAAGGTAAGACAGGGTAAGAGAATAGACAGCATGTAAGTAATAGTGCTGAAAGTTGTCAAGAATAACTCACATCCTGAAGGATCTAAATATGTCAATGAAGGTATGACAGGGTAAGATAATGAGAAGTGATAAAACAATATGTTAATGAAGTATAAGTAATGACTTACCAGGAGAAGGGGTAATAAGTTCCAACATCAAATTGAGTGTGTATGGTGTGAAAGAACATGATGCCAAATATAATAATGTCACTCTTGAACGACTCACCTCCTGAAAGAAAACATTGATACACATAATTCAGCACTTTCTAATCAATAAATATTCCAGACACAATCTTGAAACTTCCTTCCTTTTTTGGTAAAGGGTTGACAAGTGAGAATTGGCCCCACCCGGACACATGGGCCACATAGGCACACTGCAGTACAGCACAAGCTGCACTTCAGGTGAGGAAGGAATGAGCTTCCAAGTCATTACCAGTGGTGGGTTGCATTGGTACACTCTCTATAATCAATACTCCCCAACTAAATGAGCTGGTGTCACACCCTAGCCCCTAGTTCCTAGTCCCTAGCTACCTTTTTCATGTGAATGCACTCACAAAATATGGTTCAGCTCTGCTAGAAGTAGCCTTCTTCTCTGCTTCTTCATTCTCTTCACCTTTTTTATCACTCATGACGTGATCCAGTAAAATATTTCTTACCTGAAAAAATGATCCAAAAGTCTGTGGGTTCAAAGGTTATAATGATTCACTACGCATGCGCAAGATGCAAGTGGTTTGAATAATTCTCGAGTTAGCTGAAATGGTCTCAAAATTAATGTCTAACCTAGATGAGTGAATGGTTTTAAGAAAGCATGATGTTTAAGTGAAGAGATTAGACAACATGATAAGCATTGAGTGATACCTGCACGTGAAAAGGGGAAAGTCATTCATCCTGCAGTGTGAAATAATGTCACACTGATCCGTCCTTCCTTACTTCTCTCTATTTATTACACAGGTGCACATGTCTGCATCCTTCTCGATATAATTATCAGTCTGTAAAGGATGCAGTATATGTATATGTACCTGTAGCACCTGTGTGATAGATAGAAGTTATTAAAGAGGGATGGATCTGTGTGTCTATTCGCAACACAATAACATAGATCTTCATTTATTTACCCATAGATTGAATAGGCATAAAATGTAATTTTACCAGTGGACAAACTACTGCTTCTAATCAATGTTGTGAGTTTATATTTCATGATAATTCATCTCAATTGATATCAAATTATCTAAATCACTTGATACATCCTACAACTACTTCACCAGACTACAACAACTCAATCTTCTTCCCCTGATGTACCATTTTGAAATAAATGACATCGTGTTTGTTGTGTGTCGACTCAAAGAGCCAAAAGGCCACTTTAATCTGTCTAAGCACGTTTCATTCAGTTCAGCTTCTGCTAGGTCATCATCCAAGATGTCTCACACAAGAGTAGACACTTCTATTTTAATCACCTGCGCACTTTTATGGAACGCCCTTCCTCCTATTGACCTGAACTTATCCTTTCACTCTATCAAACCACATTTGTTAGAATATTTCTATAGCTAATCACTTTTTGATTCATTTTTCAGTCGACAACTCTTGCAGCTATCATTTTATGTGCCCATGAGTGAACTCCCGATATCACTTTTTAATTTAATTGCATGTCATGGATGCCAGTTTACCTGGTTGATCTTCAGTACTTCAGCCATCTTTTTGTCATTCCTTTCTCCTTTCTGTGCAGGGTAAAATTAATATCAGGTTTGTGACTTTGACGTAATATTCCATATAAAATCATACTAGAGGGATAGATCAGGTACAGCTGCAGAACCTCTCTAACTACTAGGTGTACATGGGTGAAAGACCAAATTTTATTGCATATTCTACCCTTTACCATACCCCAAATAGGGAAATATGGTAAAAGGGTTGCTACATCAGACTAGGGTTCTGTGTACATGCATACTTATCATGCACCCTTTCAGAACTTTTTCAACCACCATCATCATGTTCCTAACACTGTGATGGCATTTTCCTCTCCCCAAACCTCATTCCTAACCCTAGCACAACGAACCCTTCCTCCTCCACCCCACACAAAGCAATTCATCAAGGAGTCCACCTCTCCCTCACAAGGAGTAAGAACAACCCCGTGCTGGTAGATGAATATTATTAAATCTACCCCTTTTGTGGTCAGCACAACACAGGAAATAGTGGGTTATCAGTAATGGCGCATGACTAGACATTCCAGATCTCCACCCGAGTCCTAGCTATATACACTAACACAGATGCTCAAAGGTTGACACACATACCATTACAAACTTCAGGATCAACACAATAATAAAAAGTGGTGCTCCAAAAATATTGTCAGCATTGTTTTATAAGTTGATAGTTTCCAGCCCAAGGCTATAGATATGTGGCCATGGGGTCCTCTTGTTGTGCCCTCTTCAGCTTGTAGGCTTCCATCGCTATTTTGCTGGATTCCCAACACTTCCCTCTCATCCATGGCCAGCAGTCTATCCATCTTCCTCTCTCGTTCTCTTCAGCAAGTACTACCTGGGGGGAGGTGAATAGATCAGGTGATTTTCATCAAAGCTGAATGCCTGAATCATGGTCCCCAGTGTGTACTCCCTTAGCTAAATCCGAACCTGTCTTGAAACAGTCTGACATAATGTCTTATCAAACTTCTATTAACAACTATTAGGATCATATTACTATGAATAACTATTAGGTATGAACTGTCATAATCAGAGGGAGAAAATATGACTGAAACCAGGGGAAATGATCATGGCACAGTACAACACTTCAATATGGACATTCTTGTTTTGTTATTAATTTTGTTTGGAGGGAACATGTACAGCTGTTTTCATCTTCTGGGAGTCCAGGGAAACCCCCATGTGTTACCCACACAATCAGAGTTACATGTAGGGACATGCCGGCATAGTTTTGGGCATAATGGGTTGAACCTTAATGCCAGCACAATGCTGGCATAATAGGGGATTTTTACTTCCAGGGGTTGGCAGATATGGAGGTATTGATGTCAACTCTTGAGTTCCTTTGTATAAACTGCTGAATTAGAGTAGCCACCTACGTAATTGGTGGTGGTAACAAAAAAAAACTGTCTTCTGCTGCAGTTTTCTTTACTAAACATTTCAGCAAACTAACTTGCTGCTGATAAAATTATGATGGATGACTAATAAATTTCCTTACCAATTTTTTTAAAAGCATAATTGTTGAGCATAATAGGGCAGGGGTTCTGGCATTGGAGCATAGCATAATAGGGAAGAAAAAAAAGCATAATATGCATGTCTCTAGTTACATGCTGGGCTGTGGCCTGCCAAATAAGGAAAGTCATAGAAATTGCATTCTGACTGCATTTAATCATAAAAACTGTCCCATGTCCTACAGTTATCAGGTCACACTAAATTGAAAGGTTATTTCCAATTTGTTAGGCAAATGAGGAAGATTAGAATTTCAAAAAGTGATATTTGATATGGGGAATGTCGTGATCTGTCTGTGTACTACACTAATACACTGTCTCCCTCCTTTGCTCAGCATGTGGATCTTCTAGCATGCTCCTCTATTTTAGTGTATCGGTTTTCCTCCCTTGGTTTGTGTATGGGTGTTTCCCCCTAGGGGTGCACACTTTAGCTAGTACCAGTCCAGTAACCATTAACATAACTCATCAAAGAACTGACAACTTCCTGGGAAAGGTATTCATGTAGACAGTGATAACCACTTTCTTCCATCACTATTAATTGGTGGGAGCACAGCAGGCTAGCATTTCCAAAAGAGAAGTTTAAAAACCACACACTAGATATCTTATTTGTCTGCACACACTGACAGGTGCAGCTAGCATGATAACTGTATAAATAAAAGTTGAGCTTTGAGGTTGACCATTAAGAGCTTGCTACATGCTCCCTTCACAGTACAGAACGAGAGTTGCCATTGCCTATTGATAGAGAGCATGAGTCTATTCCCACTTGTACCACTAGATGCATCATTAGCTGATTATCTTGCAAAAACAGGTGCAAGTCACATGACCATATCAGTGGGATAATTACAAACCAGATGCAAGTCACATGACCATATCAGTAGGATAATTACAAACCAGATGCAAGTCACATGACCATATCAGTGGGATAATTATAAGCCAGATGCAAGTCACATGACCATATCAGTGGGATAATTACAAACCAGATCACAGACTGGAGCTAGCCATGGTGAGTGGATGGAGAGGAGTGTCCACTACAGGAGAAGGGGTAGACATTATGTGTTCTCTTATCCATGGTGTGACCTCACTCCCTAAGAACCAGAACCTGGGCAGACTTAGTGCTGCTAGAGGCCATGGTCTTTCGTCCCCCCCCCCCCTGGAATTTCAGTACTATTGACATAGTTACTAGCTATACAAGAAGCCTTCTATTCACCTTGAGTTCCCATACTGTAATGTTGTGTTGCTGAGTCAATGCTGACTACACCTGATGTTACCAAGGGCAACCACATGATACAGCAAATTCCTCCTGTGGTATGATACATATGAAGTAGGGTCCAACCCCACAATAAATTCTAAATAAATAGACTCTTTCAGATTGTTCAAGCTCTGTGTACAGTAGCAGGGAAGTAACTTAGCAACTGAGAAAGGTGAAACTTAATGAACCAATTGACTAGTGCCACATACGAGCAGTTAGAAACTTAGAAAGTAAGGAAACAACTGCTGTGGTGGACCTGAAAGTACAGCTAGGGGTGTGCTAAACTTACATATTTTAGTGGACGCAATAATAATAGGTAACCAAAGAGAGTCACGTTCTGCTATCTAAGAATCAACCAATGTGGTAGCTTACAGACAAGGACTATGTTTGTGGGTTATGTGAGGTAGTAGGTGATAGGAACTTTCTGATTTCTGATGCTACCGGACTCCATTAGCAGGAGTGGTCCCTCACTTTCCAGGAGCTAGCCATGGGTCGGGAGATTAATGGGACTGAAACTTAGTGTTGATTGGATTGGGTTCTCCCCTGATGGCATAAAAGCCTCTAGACCAGCAAACAGGAGTATTTCACTGTTTTATGTGAAATAGGTTCCATCAGGTAATTGGTCCTAGCTAGTAGAGTGGCGGACAAATACATTTCCAAAAGTTACTTTTTAATTTTTCTCTAAAAACTTTCTCAAACACATACACACACTCCACTGAGTATGGTAACCCTTGTGCATGTCCACTGGATCTGTTGTTTTCTTACCACTATTAACAACTTAGGCAATGGCAACTCTCGTTCTGTACTGTGAAGGGAGCATGTAGCAAGCTCATAATGGTCAACCTCAAAGCTCAAGTTTTATTTGAGAGAAAGGTACTGTACATGTGTGAGAAAGATCACCTTATCATGTGAGCTAGCTAGCTGCACTTGTGTGCTAACAAATAAGATAGTGTGTAAACAGGTCAACAAGGACTCTGCAATTTCTCATTGTTGTTCATCCACTCTCTCTGCTGGTATTTATAAGTTATAGTGAATGATCAAGGTGCCAGGTGAATGTAAATCACACACACACAGACAGAACTTGCATACCCCATGCATATGCATAACAACTGGTCAACAACAACTCAGCAGTTTTCAGTCAGAAATGGTAAGCCATTGTTGCCCATGGACATTGGCTTTCATTTTAATAGTGTACAAATTCCAATAGTTATTCTTAAAGAAACTTATGACCATAAGGATTAGCTTATATGGTCAGTCTTCTTGCTGCTAATAATGGCAGGGGGCACTTATTCTACAGAGTTCCCATAGTATAAAAAAGAATGCAATTCAGTAGACTGATAGCCCAGCTGCCATGCCTGAAACAATAACAGTGAAGATTAACAGACCATTCAGAGAATTGTTATATAGGTCATTTGGTATTGGTGGTCAGATAACAGAGTGAGACACTTCAGTGATTTTGGACTTAAAAGAAAAGTTTACAGCAATTAGCCACATAGTCTGCACAACTTGTCTGTCTGTATGACCAGTCAAGAGTGACAGTTTAGTGACCAGTGACCGGCTGTTAAGATCCACTCTGAATAATGACAGGGGCAATCATATGACCTTATTCTATAGAGTTCTCATACTATAGAAAAGGACTGTAATATTGTGTTACCTTGGAGACCCAAGGGTTTATAGGTATAATAGCCTGGGCTGCCTGAAGCTGGAGTGTACCTGATGTTACCAAGGCTGGCAACACATGAATACACCCCCTTCCAGAAAATGCTGAATTGCTGATAACATGTGGAGCGCCATGTCTGTCCTAACCACACAAATTAGAAGGTGCTTGTGCAACTTTAGCACAAACCTGACACAATTGTGACAAACTGGCCAGTTTAAACACAAATTGCCACAGGCCCTCCACCTATTGACCACTACGATAAGTTGACCTTCAGGCTTCAGCTACATGTCAGACATGCTGTCAGATATGCCAGGGACAAGATGATTATAATTATGGTTGACAGTAGGTATTTGTGAATCCCTGGTTGGTCATAGAAGGAGATATAAATCACTGGTAGAATACTGTGTTTCCATCATACATTATGCTCATGACAACACTGTTCAGAATATTTCTAGTTCCTAGTTTATCTAGACTCAGTCTTGCTTTTGGCAACCAAGCTATGAACATGTGATCATTAAAAGGACCAGAGGACTATTATAAAGTAAGTTCCTTGCATCAGCTAGTATCTGTCATTTGTGTTAGTTGTATTGTGATGGGCACATAATTGTGACCCACTTTGGTTTATACATGTTCGTGCAACCTTTATGGACACTATTTGGATCAGCAAACTGATTAAAGAAAAGTGACCTGCCAATGGACAATGCACCCAAGCAGTTGCATTGATTGAATAGAAATCTGTGGTACCTAGTATATTAAGGTGTGCATTATTTAAGGTTTGTTTCACTGTGTTACGAACACACACACACAGTAGTACTCAGCACCTCCATAACACTCCAGGATGCTCTGAGAGGGTGGATGTCATTGCCATGGTTGTATGCAAGCACTAGTGGGAGGAGGGAGGGGCAGGAGAAGGAAAAGAGGGAGGGGAAGAAGAAGGATAAGGGGGAGGGGAAGCATAGGGATTGAGAGATGAAACCCAGGATGCTCTGAGAGGGTGGATGTCATTGCCATGCTTGTATGCAAAGAGGGAGGGGCAGGAGGAGGAAAAGGGAGAAAAAGGGGGAGGGGCAGGAGAGGGATTGAGAGATGAAACCCCATATATAGTAGTAGGTTATCTCAACTTCATTACATTTAGTACGTACTTTTGAGTCCAAGCAAAATCTTTGATTTCACCTTCAGGAGCTGATGTCCTCGCAAAGTTATCACCAGCAAACTCCAACCTGCACACATAACACACAATAGATGACTGAGTGAAGTCAGTGAACACTATTGCAATGATGCATGGGTACTGCATTAGGTAAAGGGTAATCACATGGATAAATTTCAGGTGAGCATTAGCACACCATTTATGGATTTACAGTGAAGGGTCTTTGTTGGTGGGATTGTCCCTCATGTAATGGGTCTTGGGGTTGTATTACTGTCAGGTACTTGGCAGTGTCTTCCTCGATGTCGTCCGAGTCTTTGGGTCAAACTTGGTCTCCACCATGTCAGCATAATCTCCTCATCAGCATCATTGTCCTGAGAAGCCTCCTGCATGTCACATGATAGTCACATGATCAGTGCTGAGTGAGCATTATACACATGTAGCAGAGCATGATAAAGAGGTTGGTTTAAGGAGTTGGCCTGCAGCCCCTACACTAAGTCCAGACTTAACAGTTACCTACTTTTGCTTGCCAGACTGTTGGAAAGGGTCTGGTTGTTAGACCTTTCAGTTGTCTTACTCTTGTACTTATGATTTCGATTGGCCATACCAATACGGAACAATCAGTCAGACCCTTTCCTTCTTTTGGTTGGTAAGGGGTGAGACTATAGCAGATGCCTCTAGTTATTGGACCGACTACTCCTCTATACATACATACATACCTTGATGGAGTCTATCCGCTTTGAGTTGCTTCTTGACCATCTCCATCTTGGCATACTCCTCCACCACAGCCTGGTGAGCGTCAGGGTTGTACCCATTCCAATAATCCCTCTTCCTGTTGTATGTCAGGGTCAAGTTAGGGTGCAGGTACTCATCGAGCTTGATGTCCTCACCCGTGAACCACTTTATGAGGCCTCTACAAAATGCATAAATATGATCATGCTGCCTTGCTTGCCAGTGCATATCAGTTGGGACAGACACACTAGAAGTGTCCTAATGCACTTGTAATTCATCACAGCATAACTTGAAATAGTCAATCTCAATTTCTTTGGGATTTGCCATGACGACTATTACGCCATAATATTGAATCCACTTATAATGCTGACCTTTGCTCTTTTTTTTTTTTTTTTCTTTTTTTTTGTTAGCTACCATGGTGCACTCAGGTGTCCCAAGTCCCCAGTATCCACTGTAACAGGTAAAGGGTCATCATTGTGATAAACTCATGATATAACACATGCAAGGACTTGCATCCACCACAACACTTGATAAGCAGCTGCTCCATGAACCTTATATAGTGTGGTGATATCTGGATAGAGTTCAATAAAAAGAACTTTACAGTCAAAGCTGGAATCAACAGTACAGTGAAACCTCTGAATCTTGGGACCCATCCTTTCATCCTTAGTATAGAGAGGTTGTCCTCTTTTGGAAGTTATTTTGTATAGAGTGTAAAGGATGGAGAGGTTTGTCCTCTTTCAGACTGTCCTTTATTCGGAGGTTCCACTGAAGGCAACCAAATCCTTATACTTCTGTAATGCACTTCACTTAACAATTCAGATTATTAAGAGTATGAAACCTGTATTAAGAGACCACCCTACACCTCTCTTTAACACTTGGTTATGTCCCAATAGTGCTTGTACCATTGACTTTGACCTCTATAAAGAGACCACCTTTTTGTGGTTGCTAAAGACAGGTTGCACTGTATCAGTATGTTTGATCAGTGCTCAAAATAACAGCCTGATCATGAAACAGGACATTTTCCAGCCATTTTCCCCACATATCTGGTCACACTATTATCTAATGACTCTCAATACATCCTAACCTTCTTTTTTTGGACTGGTCCTATTTCCTTCCTTTCTATGAACATGGATGTCTCTTGCACTGCACTCACGACTAAGTCAAAGTCCCCATCTTCTCCCTCTCTCTCAAGCCCACTGTGGTTCATCAATTGGTAAAGGATCGTTTTCGCGCCGATTCTTATTAATTTAGCGCGCGCATGCATAATTATAACCTATCCCAATAGATGAATCATTGTAGTTAGATCAATAGAACTGTTGATGGCCACCAAGCAGTGGGGTTCTCTTGTTAGGAATACGCTCTCTTCCTCTCTTGTTCTTCATCTGCCAGTGGTGCCTGAGGGAGAGGAATACACACAATTTAAATGAGAGAGAATTCTGAATGTAAGAGGACATTTTCTTTTCTGGGGAGAGGCCTTCACATTATCCATATCCACATCAAATCATGCTATCCTCCACCTCCTTCTCCCACCAACCTACCATACAGTACTTTTGTTCGATACTTGTTGCAATGTCTTTGCGATTAACCAAAGGGTCTCTGAGGGCTGTGCAGAGACTGCTCCAAGATGGTGGCTGACTTCCCTTCATCTTCAGCCACTGCTCAATGAGATCCTTCATGCAACCATTGATGTCATTGGGGTTGTCATATCTGATTTTATCAACTTCTGCATCTGGCAGTCCTAAAGCTGCTCCAAGATCTCTCCACTCCCTCACTATATCAATCAGTGCTGTCCTCACATTGCGATAGGCTGCATACAGACAGACACACAATGGCATGACTCACAGCTATGTTGCTAGGTAGCTCACTGGGTATAACTATACATGTGCATGATATATACTATCCACTCACTTAAGGTGTCATCTTTAACTTGACTTGCCTCAACTGATTTTCTTGTTGGTTGACTCTATAGACATACACAATGGAGGTGGTCTTAATCATAGAAGATGATGTTCTTTAACTTACATCAGGAGCACTGCTTGTTCCTAGTGGTTGAGGTTTGCTGGTCAAAGATGGTGTGGACTGAGTAGGTGCTGGACTGCAACCAGGTTGAAGTTGAGGTACACTTTGCAACTGGTTCAATGCTGAGATGGAAACATAATAGTAATAACTACCATGACAGGTCAGGGAATTTGTGAATACACACCATTAGAGGTAACAAACCAGGTGGGTCTTTCACTTCTGTCCTCTGATAGTTTGGCAGCTATCTATCTACAGTATCTAGTCACAACCCACCCATACCATGTAACACTGGATGGGGCCCCCACTTCAGCTAGCTAGCATCTTTTACAAACATTTTTTGAACACAATGGTAGCTACCCTCAGTCATCATGTTATAGCTCTGGGCCACGATATAAAATATTGTGACTAGACCTATAAAATTCATTATTCATTGTGCTAGTAACCTAATATTATTCACCCTAACACACACTCTGATCCAATGATTACCTGTATGAGCAAATTGTGAGGATTGATGGTGTCTATTAGACTCTGTCAAAGGTTGTTCGTCTATTAAAGATCGTTTGCCTATCAGAGAATACCAAGATCATGTGACAATTAGAATGCTGTATACTGTAGGCACAGGAAACTGTTAAGATTAAAACTGAAAATAATTTTGGGATCAACTAAGCTATAATTATTTGAAAAAATAATTAACCAAATTCCAATTTCTGCTCCAAGCAGAATTGATATACTGTCTATGCATAAATAAACATGTATCAATTTATAAAATAAAGGAAGAATAGAATTAGTTAACGGGCATATCATGCTACGAAAATAGTTGGGGAGACGGTTCATATTGCAAAAATTCATCTGGTGACATAAAATTAATGGTCCCTCAAGGACCGCAATTTGAGGGTCCCTCCTTGCCAGGGGACAATTTTTATAAAATGAACACAAATCAGAGTTCTCCCTAAAGGGTGGTAGAGTGGTGCAGCACCGCTCTGATGGGTCCCATTTTTATTTCATGTGGTTAAAAGAATGTATTTTAATTGCCACAAGAACGTCAAAATCCTTTTAATGTAGTGTTCAAGCACCGCTCTGATCAATTTTTCTGGGGAGAACCCTGTAAATAATAAAGTCCATAATCACTCGATCCCTCTGAGGTGGTAAAACATGCAAGTACGAATTTCTTGCTTGTATGAATACACAGTGATGTGGATGTCACACTGTGGTGGTGTCACACTGTGGTGGTGTACCATTGATGATTGTCCAATTATCATTCCATGAGCAGACAAACAGCTGCTAGATCAAGACTAGTGGTCTAATTGTATAACTCACAACGAATCACAGTGTCTCTAATAGATTTAGCAAGTTGGTTCAATCCAATATCTTCCAGCACAGACACCAGAGTCTCCCAGGACACAGGCTGTCTGCCTTTCCCTTGCAGCCATTCTTGAAACACTTGATAGTTGATGTTTTCAGCATTCTTCATCAATTCTTTTTCAAGGGCACTGATGTGAGCTCCAGTTTGGTCTTCCAGGAGGAGTATTCCGAACTCAGGGTACTTTTTTCCCACTTCTTTAGTCAAGTTCACTTTAGAGTCTTGTAAAGGGAAGTTGATGATGTTTATCATGGTTGGAGAACCTGCAATTATAAAGCCCCATGAAGTTTCAGGAGATGAGAGTCAATAGTCCCTGGGACCCTAATAATAGTCCACCCTGACTAGCTGGACCCACTCAGGGGCAGATCCAGGAATTTTGAAAGGGGGGATTTCAGATCTGCACTTGCGCATAGAAATTTTTTTTTTCAAAAACCATGCCCATTTTAAATTAGAAATGCCCACTTTCAAATGATGTGCTTTATTTCAAAGTTCATAAACAAGCCTTGTCTGGCTGCATGAGCGAAGGTTTGCTAGTTAGGCTACCACAACTTACAATAGTTAGCTAGAAAAGGGGGGGGGCATCTTCCCCCAATGCCCCTCCCATGGATCTGCCCCTGCCACTTTGTACTTTGAGGTACACACATACAGTACATGTACTGTAGCTATGACAACTGCATTGTTAGCCTAGTGCCTGGATGAATTGTATTGCTAGCACTATGAGTCAGAGGCAGTTGTCAGCTCATCTAAACGGTTCATACTGAAGTCAGAGAGATTATGCAAATACAGTCTAATCAGACCACCCTGTGATGAGACCACCTAGCTCTTTATTATTAATGGCCTGTCTAAACAGCACCTATTTTAGCTACAGTGAAACCTGACCACCCTATAATGAGAGCTCTCTATTAAAGCCACTCCGTCATGCCCCAACAGCACCTATTCCAATTATTTTGACCTCCCTAAAGACACCACATCCCTACTTGTTCCTGGTCCATAGGTGGTCAAAATTTATAAGTTAGCTATACTAGCAAACTATCCACTCACTCAAGGTGTCATCTTTAACTTGACTTGCTTCAACTGATTTTCTTGTTGGTTCACTCTATAGTAAAAGTTGTCTTTAAATCATAGAAGATGACATTCCTTAGCTATAACCACTTACATCAGGAGCACTGCTTGTTCCTAGTGGTTGAGGTTTGCTGGTTAAAGTTGTGGACTGAGTAGGTGCTGGACTGCAACCAGGTTGAAGTCGAGGTGCACTTTGCAACTGGTTCAATGCTGAGATGAAAACATAATCATAACAATCATATAGATATCTACCATCAGTGACAGGTCAGGGAGTAGTGTTAGTTCACTACACCAGTACCTTTCTCCAATCCTTTTTTCAACTGACACTCTAAAGGTAAGGAGGAATGATCTTGATGAGTATCCATTTATAGATAAACCACACACTTCACCTTTCTCCAATTCTTTTTTTAACTGATCAATCTCCTTGTTCTTTTCTTGTATTTCTCTGTCCTTTAAACTCAGTTGCTGCTCATAGTGTTCCTTGTGAGTCTGCTCAAACTTGTGATAAAACAATCTGGAAAAACAACAACAACAACAACAAAACAAACAAACAAACAAACAAACAAACAAAACCCATGCATGGGTATAGTACAAGTTAGTTAATACAGTCATCACAAGTACTTTTTCTGCATGTCTTGAATGCCTATAGTGCTCAGATGTTGGAGGAGGTGAGGTCTGGATACCATCTCAATCTCTTCCTGCCACAGGTCTAGCAGAATCTTGGCATTATTGTTGATGTACTCCAAGTGTTCTGACATCTCCAAGACTTCTGCCAGTTCCTTCACCTTTTCACACTTCTGAACCTCCATGGCAATAACCTCAAGTTCAGAAGAAGAGACAATAGCAATCTCCTGAAAAAACAACAATAACGACAACAACATTAAGTAACACCCACTTATCGTAGTTAGCTACTCACCTGTCGAATACTCAACCAGAAGTTTTGGTCAATATTTAATTTTATCCGAACACTTTTTTCACAAACTAGTGTAGGATTAGAAATGGTGGCATCCTCTGGAAGGATGATGAAATGATCTCTCTGTGGACAACCTTCACACTTCAATGCAAAATTGATGCCAATCCCTGGCAGCCATTTCTTGATTTCTGTGAATGACTGTTGAATGATTTCAAGTATGGCATGACATGAACTTATGAAGGTGGGACATTTATATTTCCTTGAGTCAATACGTTGTACGTCAATTCTCACACTAAACTTTTCCTCTGTAATGAAAAGTCTGTCCAGTTGCTGTCCAGGAGATCCAAACAAGAATTGGATTTGATTTTGATACATTTTCTTATCAACTGGTAGATGACATTTAGGATGCTTTGACATGACTGCTGCCAGTTGAGTGAAGAAGCCTGGAGGCAAGTAGTTGGTGCTGAAAACAAGATGCAATGGAATTGCAGAGTTGATGGCAGTGCTAGTTGAGTGTGGATCATCAACTTTCGGTAAATGAGGTAACATGGATGGAACAAAATACTTCAAACCAGGACCTTTATGCTTTTCAGTACTGATTTTAGCAATAATCAAAAAATGCTCCAATAGATCCACAATCTGTTGAGGTTTCAACTTTTTTTGAGCTCTCAATACTTTTTGGTATAATGATTCTACCAGTATTCCATCCTTACGCAGCAATTTCCAGAGACGACTGTTTCTATATTCTTCTCGCCCTTCCAGTGCCAACAAACGGGCTATTTGTTTGACAAGCCATTGAGGGTCAGCAATGACACAAGATTTCAAGCTGGGGATGTCAGAGTAGTGAAAGAACACGGCAAGATCGTGATAAAATGTGAGAATGCTAGTAAGAGTATCTTCAGGGATTAGACATGCTCTACATAATTCCTTCACTTCCTCTAAAGGAACTACTGGCTTCTTTTGAGATCTGGTATATCTCTGGAACACTTTCCTGAACAGCAACCAAGTGATTGGAGTACGAATAGCTAAATCTTCAGTTGCAAAGTCACTGACAATCGTACGAATGAACTTAAAAGTGTCATCTTCAAGCTCTCCCATACCAGCTGTTGTGTTATTGACTATTGCTCCATCCAGAACAATGTCAGAAAAGGCTTTACCTGTTAATTCTGAAGAAAGCTTTTCAAGAATCTCATGTTTTCTTTCCTTAACAGAAACATCGTCACCATGTGAACCAACAGGCAGAACGAGAGGATACTTGGGGACTTCTTCATCTTCATCACTTTCTTTATCTATAATGAGCCTCTTATTCGAGAGAGTAGCATGAATGGTGGATATCCACTGCACCATCAGGTCCAGTGTGGATATATCTTCTAGATGCTCAGTGGCTCTTCCTTTAAAATAGGTAAGACACTGATACTGATCATGGAGATCACACCTGGCATCAAACATTAAGAGAAACAATGTCCTCGCGGTTAGAAACGCAGGAAGAATTTTAAGAAAGACTGGCTGGCCTCCACAATCCCACACATGCAGATAAACTTCCTCTCTGATAAATGGGTCACCAGTGGTTATAACAGAAAGAATCTCTTTCAAAATCCCCTCAATTAATGGGTGGTCAAACTTGGGGGCAGTTTTACTAGGTTGAATCTCACCACTGCTCACATCACTTTCACTGCTTGTATCACTTCCACTGTTCGCATTACTTCCTGTGGCAGAATTGGAATCTTTGTAGTCAAGAATAGTTTGTATCAACTGAGCAAGTCCTTTGATTTCATCAGCATCAGTTATTTTTGTCCAGAATTTTCCTTCCTGGCTGCAGGCCCAGTAACTCTCAGTGGGGCGGAGGGAGAACGTGTCAGCAACCTGGGTGCTGTAGGCTTCACAGGGAAGGGGCAGATTCATCAAGCCATTGAGTAGACTGCTCTTGCCCACACCTCCAGGACCAACGATCATCACACGAGCATATGCAACCTTCGTTTCACCATGCCCCAGGGCATTCAGGTAATCCACTGAAAATCAAAAGTACAAAATAATTAATATCTATCAAAATAAAAATATTACCTTCAGTCCTTGAGGCTCGAATCTCAATAAAAAAGAATTCAACATGGAAATTCAACATGGAAACGAAGTTGATTCAAAAGTGAATTATGCACAAAAGACATACACTCACCACCTGAAAATATGAACACCACAACAGTGAAAGTATTATGAGATTAAGTGTGAGCAAACACAGGGAGAAAGCTGACTCTCAGGTCATGACTCAATGTACGTGTTATGATTAACAATGCATTAATTTTGGTAGACAACATGTAAGCAACAATGCAGAGAGTGAGTCAGTTCAGGATAACTTACTGACTGAAGGATGAAATTAATACGACGACAGCATGAGAGAATAGACAGCATGTAAAGGTAAGAGAATAGACAGCATGTAAGTAACCATGCAGAGAGTGAGTACGTTCAGAATAACTTACTGGCTGAAGGAATCATCAAAATATGACAATGAAGGTACGACAGGGTAAGAGAATAGACAGCATGTAAGTAACTATGCAGATAGTGAGTATGTCTAGAATAACTTACCACCTGAAGGAATGAAATTAAGCATCAAAATACGACAATGAAGGTATGACAGGGTAAGAGAATAGACAGCATGTAAGTGACAATGCAGGGAGTGAGTCAGTTCAGAATAACTCACCAACTGAAGGAATGAAATTAAGCATCAGTGAAGGTACGACAGGGTAAGAGAATAGACAGCATGTAAGTAACAATGCAGAGAGTGAGTGCGTTCAGAATAACTTACCAACTGAAGGAATGAAATTAAGCATCAAAATACGACAGTGAAGGTAAGACAGGGTAAGAGAATAGACAGCATGTAAGTAACAATGCAGAAAGTGAGTACATTCAGAATAACTTACCTCCTGAAAGAATGAAATTAAGCATCAAAATACAACAGTGAAGGTACGGCAGGGTAAGAGAATAGACAGCATGTAAGTAACAATGCAGAGAGTGAGTTAGTTCAGAATAACTTACTCGCTGAAGGAATGAAATTAAGCATCAAAATACGACGACAGGGTAAGAGAATAGCCAGCATGTAAGTAACAATGCAGAGAGTGAGTACGTTCAGAATAACTTACCGACTGAAAGAATAAAATTAAGCATCAAAATACGACAGTGAAGGTACAACAGGGTAAGAGAATAGAACAGCATGTAAGTAACCATGCAGAGAGTGAGTACGTTCAGAATAACTTACCTCCTGAAGGAATGAAATTAAGCATCAAAATACGACGACAGGGTAAGAGAATAGACAGCATGTAAGTAACAATGCAGAGAGTGAGTACGTTCAGAATAACTTACCTCCTGAAGGAATGAAATTAAGCATCAAAATACGACAGTGAAGGTACGACAGGATAAGAGAATAGAACAGCATGTAAGTAACAATGCAGACGATAAGTCAGTTCAGAATAACTTACAGTCTGAAGGAATGAAATTAAACATCAAAATACAACAGTGAAGGTACGACAGGGTAAGGGAATAGACAGCATGTAATTAACAATGCAGAGAGTGAGAAACTTACCGACTGAACAAATGAAATCAAGCATCAAAATACGAAAGTGAAAGTAAGACAGGGTAGGAGAATAGACAGCATGTAAGTAACGATGAAGAGAGTGAGTACATTCAGAATAACTTACCCCCTGAAGGAATGAAATTAAGCATCAAAATACGACAGTGAAGGTACGACAGGGTAAGAGAATAGACAGCATGTAAGTAACTATGCAGATAGTGAGTATGTCTAGAATAACTTACCACCTGAAGGAATGAAATTAAGCATCAAAATACGACAATGAAGGTATGACAGGGTAAGAGAATAGACAGCATGTAAGTGACAATGCAGGGAGTGAGTCAGTTCAGAATAACTCACCAACTGAAGGAATGAAATTAAGCATCAGTGAAGGTACGACAGGGTAAGAGAATAGACAGCATGTAAGTAACAATGCAGAGAGTGAGTGCGTTCAGAATAACTTACCAACTGAAGGAATGAAATTAAGCATCAAAATACGACAGTGAAGGTAAGACAGGGTAAGAGAATAAACAGCATGTAAGTAACAATGCAGAAAGTGAGTACATTCAGAATAACTTACCTCCTGAAGGAATGAAATTAAGCATCAAAATACAACAGTGAAGGTACGGCAGGGTAAGAGAATAGACAGCATGTAAGTAACAATGCAGAGAGTGAGTTAGTTCAGAATAACTTACTCGCTGAAGGAATGAAATTAAGCATCAAAATACGACAACAGGGTAAGAGAATAGACAGTATGTAAGTAACAATGCAGAGAGTGAGTGCGTTCAGAATAACTTACCAACTGAAGAAATGAAATTAAGCATCAAAATACGACAGTGAAGGTAAGACAGGGTAAGAGAATAGACAGCATGTAAGTAACAATGAAGAGAGTGAGTACATTCAGAATAACTTACTCTCTGAAAGAATAAAGTTAAGCATCGAAATACGACAGTGAAGGTAAGACAGGATAAGAGAATAGACAGCATGTAAGTAACAATGCAGAAAGTGAGTACATTCAGAATAACTTACCTCCTGAAGGAATGAAATTAAGCATCAAAATACAACAGTGAAGGTACGGCAGGGTAAGAGAATAGACAGCATGTAAGTAACAATGCAGAGAGTGAGTTAGTTCAGAATAACTTACTCGCTGAAGGAATGAAATTAAGCATCAAAATACGACGACAGGGTAAGAGAATAGCCAGCATGTAAGTAACAATGCAGAGAGTGAGTACGTTCAGAATAACTTACCGACTGAAAGAATAAAATTAAGCATCAAAATACGACAGTGAAGGTACAACAGGGTAAGAGAATAGAACAGCATGTAAGTAACCATGCAGAGAGTGAGTACGTTCAGAATAACTTACCTCCTGAAGGAATGAAATTAAGCATCAAAATACGACGACAGGGTAAGAGAATAGACAGCATGTAAGTAACAATGCAGAGAGTGAGTACGTTCAGAATAACTTACCTCCTGAAGGAATGAAATTAAGCATCAAAATACGACAGTGAAGGTACGACAGGATAAGAGAATAGAACAGCATGTAAGTAACAATGCAGACGATAAGTCAGTTCAGAATAACTTACAGTCTGAAGGAATGAAATTAAACATCAAAATACAACAGTGAAGGTATGACAGGGTAAGGGAATAGACAGCATGTAATTAACAATGCAGAGAGTGAGAAACTTACCGACTGAACAAATGAAATCAAGCATCAAAATACGACAGTGAAAGTAAGACAGGGTAGGAGAATAGACAGCATGTAAGTAACGATGAAGAGAGTGAGTACATTCAGAATAACTTACCCCCTGAAGGAATGAAATTATGCATCAAAATACGACAGTGAAGGTACGACAGGGTAAGAGAATAGACAGCATGTAAGTAACTATGCAGATAGTGAGTATGTCTAGAATAACTTACCACCTGAAGGAATGAAATTAAGCATCAAAATACGACAATGAAGGTATGACAGGGTAAGAGAATAGACAGCATGTAAGTAACAATGCAGAGAGTGAGTACGTTCAGAATAACTTACGATCTGAAGGAATGAAATCAAGCATCAAAATATGATAGTGAAGGTATGACAGGGTAAGAGAATAGACAGCATGTAAGTAACAATGAAGAGAGTGAGTCTGTACAAAATAACTTACGAACTGAAGGAATGAAATTAAGCATCAAAATAATATGATAGTGAAGGAACGACAGGGTAAGAGTATAGACAGCATGTAAGTAACAATGCAGAAAGTGAGTCCGTACAGAATAACTTACTGTCTGAAGGAATAAAATTAAGCATCGAAATACGACAGTGAAGGTACGACAAGGTAAGAAAATAGACAGCATGTAAGTAACAATGCAGAGAGTGAGTACGTTCAGAATAACTTACAATCTGAAGGAATGAAATTAAGCAAATATGACAGTGAAGGTATGACAGGGTAAGAGAATAGACAGCATGTAAGTAACAATGCAGAGAGTGAGTACATTCAGAATAACTTACATTCTGAAAGAAAAAATGAAGCATCGAAATACGACAGGGAAGGTATGACAGGGTAAGAGTATAGACAGCATGTAAGTAACAATGCAGAGAGTGAGTCTGTACAGAATAACTTACTTTCTGAAGGAATAAAATTAAGCATCGAAATACAACAGTGAAGGTAAGACAGGGTAAGAGAATAGACAGCATGTAAGTAACAATGCAGAGAGTGAGTATGTTCAGAATAACTTACCGACTGAAGGAATGAAATTAAGCATTAAAATACGACAGTGAAAGTATGACAAAGAATAAACAGCATGTAAGTAACAATGCAGAGAGTGAGTCAGTTCAGGATAACTTACCGGCTAAAGGTATGAAATTAAGCATCAAAATACGACAGTGAAGGTAAGACAGGGTAAGAGAATAGACAGCATGTAAGAAACAATGCAGAGAGTGAGTACGTTCAGAATAACTTACAGCCTGAAGGAATGAAATTAAGCATCAAAATACGACAGTGAAGGTAAGACAGGGTAAGAGAATAGACAGAATGTATGTAACAATGCAGAGAGTGAGTACATTCAGAATAACTTACCTCCTGAAGGAATTAAATTAAGCATCAAAATACGACAGTGAAGGTAAGACAGGGTAAGAGAATAGACAACATGTAAGTAACAATTCAGAGAATGAGTACGTTCAGAATAACTTACAGCCTGAAGGAATGAAATTAAGCATCAAAATACGACAGTGAAGGTAAGACAGGGTAAGAGAATAGACAACATGTAAGTAACAATTCAGAGAATGAGTACGTTCAGAATAACTTACAGCCTGAAGGAATGAAATTAAGCATCAAAATACGACAGTGAAGGTAAGACAGGGTAAGAGAATAGACAACATGTAAGTAACAATGAAAAGAGTGAGTACATTCAAAATAACTTACTTTCTAAAAGAATAAAATTAAGCATCGAAATAGGGTAAGAGAATAGACAGCATGTAAGTAACAATGCAGAGAGTGAGTACGTTCAGAATAACTTACTAACTGAAGGAATGAAATTAAACATCAAAATACGACAGTGAAGGTAAGACAGGGTAAAAGAATAGACAGCATATAAGTAACAATGTAGAGAGTGAGTCAGTTCAGAATAACTTACTCGCTGAAGGAATGAAATTAAGCATCAAAATACAACAGTGAAGGTACGGCAGGGTAAGAGAATAGACAGCTTGTAAGTAACAATGCAGAGAGTGAGTCAGTTCAGGATAACTTACCATCTAAAGGAATGAAATTAAGCATCAAAATACGACAGTGAAGGTAAGACAGGGTAAGAGAATAGACAGTATATAAGTAACAATGCAGAGAGTGAGTACATTCAGAATAACTTACCAACTGAAGGAATGATCAAAATACGACAGTGAAGGTACGGCAGGGTAAGAGAATAGACAGCATGTAAGTAACATTGCAGAGAGTGAGTCAGTTTAGAATAACTTACCTCCTGAAGGAATGAAATTAAGCATCAAAATACAACAGTAAAGGTACGGTAGGGTAAGAGAATAGACAGCATGTAAGTAACAATGCAGAGAGTGAGTACGTTCAGAATAACTTACCTCCTGAAGGAATGAAATTGAGAATCAAAATATGACGACAGGGTAAGAGAATAGACAGCATGTAAGTAACAATGCAGAGAGTGAGTATAACTTACTAACTGAAGGAATGAAATTAAGCATCAAAATACGACGACAGGGTAAGAGAATAGACAGCATGTAAGTAACAATACAGAGAGTGAGTCAGTTCAGAATAACTTACTCGCTGAAGGAATGAAATTAAGCATCAAAATACGACAGTGAAGGTATGACAGGGTAAGAGAATAGACAGCATGTAAGTAATAGTGCTGAAAATTGTCAAGAATAACTCACATCCTGAAGGATCTAAATATGTCAATGAAGGTATGACAGGGTAAGAGAATAGACAGCATGTAAGTAACAATGAAGAGAGTGAGTACATTCAGAATAACTTACTCTCTGAAAGAATAAAGTTAAGCATCGAAATACGACAGTGAAGGTAAGATAGGGTAAGAGAATAGACAGCATGTAAGTAACAATGCAGAAAGTGAGTACATTCAGAATAACTTACCTCCTGAAGGAATGAAATTAAGCATCAAAATACAACAGTGAAGGTACGGCAGGGTAAGAGAATAGACAGCATGTAAGTAACAATGCAGAGAGTGAGTTAGTTCAGAATAACTTACTCGCTGAAGGAATGAAATTAAGCATCAAAATACGACGACAGGGTAAGAGAATAGCCAGCATGTAAGTAACAATGCAGAGAGTGAGTACATTCAGAATAACTTACCGACTGAAAGAATAAAATTAAGCATCAAAATACGACAGTGAAGGTACAACAGGGTAAGAGAATAGAACAGCATGTAAGTAACCATGCAGAGAGTGAGTACGTTCAGAATAACTTACCTCCTGAAGGAATGAAATTAAGCATCAAAATACGACGACAGGGTAAGAGAATAGACAGCATGTAAGTAACAATGCAGAGAGTGAGTACGTTCAGAATAACTTACCTCCTGAAGGAATGAAATTAAGCATCGAAATACGACAGTGAAGGTACGACAGGATAAGAGAATAGAACAGCATGTAAGTAACAATGCAGACGATAAGTCAGTTCAGAATAACTTACAGTCTGAAGGAATGAAATTAAACATCAAAATACAACAGTAAAGGTACGACAGGGTAAGGGAATAGACAGCATGTAATTAACAATGCAGAGAGTGAGAAACTTACCGACTGAACAAATGAAATCAAGCATCAAAATACGACAGTGAAAGTAAGACAGGGTAGGAGAATAGACAGCATGTAAGTAACGATGAAGAGAGTGAGTACATTCAGAATAACTTACCCCCTGAAGGAATGAAATTAAGCATCAAAATACGACAGTGAAGGTACGACAGGGTAAGAGAATAGACAGCATGTAAGTAACTATGCAGATAGTGAGTATGTCTAGAATAACTTACCACCTGAAGGAATGAAATTAAGCATCAAAATACGACAATGAAGGTATGACAGGGTAAGAGAATAGACAGCATGTAAGTGACAATGCAGGGAGTGAGTCAGTTCAGAATAACTCACCAACTGAAGGAATGAAATTAAGCATCAGTGAAGGTACGACAGGGTAAGAGAATAGACAGCATGTAAGTAACAATGCAGAGAGTGAGTGCGTTCAGAATAACTTACCTCCTGAAGGAATGAAATTAAGCATCAAAATACGACGACAGGGTAAGAGAATAGACAGCATGTAAGTAACAATGCAGAGAGTGAGTACGTTCAGAATAACTTACCTCCTGAAGGAATGAAATTAAGCATCGAAATACGACAGTGAAGGTACGACAGGATAAGAGAATAGAACAGCATGTAAGTAACAATGCAGACGATAAGTCAGTTCAGAATAACTTACCTCCTGAAGGAATGAAATTAAGCATCAAAATACGACGACAGGGTAAGAGAATAGACAGCATGTAAGTAACAATGCAGAGAGTGAGTACGTTCAGAATAACTTACCTCCTGAAGGAATGAAATTAAGCATCGAAATACGACAGTGAAGGTACGACAGGATAAGAGAATAGAACAGCATGTAAGTAACAATGCAGACGATAAGTCAGTTCAGAATAACTTACAGTCTGAAGGAATGAAATTAAACATCAAAATACAACAGTAAAGGTACGACAGGGTAAGGGAATAGACAGCATGTAATTAACAATGCAGAGAGTGAGAAACTTACCGACTGAACAAATGAAATCAAGCATCAAAATACGACAGTGAAAGTAAGACAGGGTAGGAGAATAGACAGCATGTAAGTAACGATGAAGAGAGTGAGTACATTCAGAATAACTTACCCCCTGAAGGAATGAAATTAAGCATCAAAATACGACAGTGAAGGTACGACAGGGTAAGAGAATAGACAGCATGTAAGTAACTATGCAGATAGTGAGTATGTCTAGAATAACTTACCACCTGAAGGAATGAAATTAAGCATCAAAATACGACAATGAAGGTATGACAGGGTAAGAGAATAGACAGCATGTAAGTGACAATGCAGGGAGTGAGTCAGTTCAGAATAACTCACCAACTGAAGGAATGAAATTAAGCATCAGTGAAGGTACGACAGGGTAAGAGAATAGACAGCATGTAAGTAACAATGCAGAGAGTGAGTGCGTTCAGAATAACTTACCTCCTGAAGGAATGAAATTAAGCATCAAAATACGACGACAGGGTAAGAGAATAGACAGCATGTAAGTAACAATGCAGAGAGTGAGTACGTTCAGAATAACTTACCTCCTGAAGGAATGAAATTAAGCATCGAAATACGACAGTGAAGGTACGACAGGATAAGAGAATAGAACAGCATGTAAGTAACAATGCAGACGATAAGTCAGTTCAGAATAACTTACAGTCTGAAGGAATGAAATTAAACATCAAAATACAACAGTAAAGGTACGACAGGGTAAGGGAATAGACAGCATGTAATCAACAATGCAGAGAGTGAGAAACTTACCGACTGAACAAATGAAATCAAGCATCAAAATACGACAGTGAAAGTAAGACAGGGTAGGAGAATAGACAGCATGTAAGTAACGATGAAGAGAGTGAGTACATTCAGAATAACTTACCCCCTGAAGGAATGAAATTAAGCATCAAAATACGACAGTGAAGGTACGACAGGGTAAGAGAATAGACAGCATGTAAGTAACTATGCAGATAGTGAGTATGTCTAGAATAACTTACCACCTGAAGGAATGAAATTAAGCATCAAAATACGACAATGAAGGTATGACAGGGTAAGAGAATAGACAGCATGTAAGTGACAATGCAGGGAGTGAGTCAGTTCAGAATAACTCACCAACTGAAGGAATGAAATTAAGCATCAGTGAAGGTACGACAGGGTAAGAGAATAGACAGCATGTAAGTAACAATGCAGAGAGTGAGTGCGTTCAGAATAACTTACCAACTGAAGGAATGAAATTAAGCATCAAAATACGACAGTGAAGGTAAGACAGGGTAAGAGAATAGACAGCATGTAAGTAACAATGCAGAAAGTGAGTACATTCAGAATAACTTACCTCCTGAAGGAATGAAATTAAGCATCAAAATACAACAGTGAAGGTACGGCAGGGTAAGAGAATAGACAGCATGTAAGTAACAATGCAGAGAGTGAGTTAGTTCAGAATAACTTACTCGCTGAAGGAATGAAATTAAGCATCAAAATACGACAACAGGGTAAGAGAATAGACAGCATGTAAGTAACAATGCAGAGAGTGAGTGCGTTCAGAATAACTTACCAACTGAAGAAATGAAATTAAGCATCAAAATACGACAGTGAAGGTAAGACAGGGTAAGAGAATAGACAGCATGTAAGTAACAATGAAGAGAGTGAGTACATTCAGAATAACTTACTCTCTGAAAGAATAAAGTTAAGCATCGAAATACGACAGTGAAGGTAAGACAGGGTAAGAGAATAGACAGCATGTAAGTAACAATGCAGAAAGTGAGTACATTCAGAATAACTTACCTCCTGAAGGAATGAAATTAAGCATCAAAATACAACAGTGAAGGTACGGCAGGGTAAGAGAATAGACAGCATGTAAGTAACAATGCAGAGAGTGAGTTAGTTCAGAATAACTTACTCGCTGAAGGAATGAAATTAAGCATCAAAATACGACAACAGGGTAAGAGAATAGACAGCATGTAAGTAACAATGCAGAGAGTGAGTGCGTTCAGAATAACTTACCAACTGAAGAAATGAAATTAAGCATCATAATACGACAGTGAAGGTAAGACAGGGTAAGAGAATAGACAGCATGTAAGTAACAATGAAGAGAGTGAGTACATTCAGAATAACTTACTCTCTGAAAGAATAAAGTTAAGCATCGAAATACGACAGTGAAGGTAAGACAGGATAAGAGAATAGACAGCATGTAAGTAACAATGCAGAAAGTGAGTACATTCAGAATAACTTACCTCCTGAAGGAATGAAATTAAGCATCAAAATACAACAGTGAAGGTACGGCAGGGTAAGAGAATAGACAGCATGTAAGTAACAATGCAGAGAGTGAGTTAGTTCAGAATAACTTACTCGCTGAAGGAATGAAATTAAGCATCAAAATACGACGACAGGGTAAGAGAATAGCCAGCATGTAAGTAACAATGCAGAGAGTGAGTACGTTCAGAATAACTTACCGACTGAAAGAATGAAATTAAGCATCAAAATATGACAGTGAAGGTACAACAGGGTAAGAGAATAGAACAGCATGTAAGTAACCATGCAGAGAGTGAGTACGTTCAGAATAACTTACCTCCTGAAGGAATGAAATTAAGCATCAAAATACGACGACAGGGTAAGAGAATAGACAGCATGTAAGTAACAATGCAGAGAGTGAGTATAACTTACTAACTGAAGGAATGAAATTAAGCATCAAAATACGACGACAGGGTAAGAGAATAGACAGCATGTAAGTAACAATACAGAGAGTGAGTCAGTTCAGAATAACTTACTCGCTGAAGGAATGAAATTAAGCATCAAAATACGACAGTGAAGGTATGACAGGGTAAGAGAATAGACAGCATGTAAGTAATAGTGCTGAAAGTTGTCAAGAATAACTCACATCCTGAAGGATCTAAATATGTCAATGAAGGTATGACAGGGTAAGATAATGAGAAGTGATAAAACAATATGTTAATGAAGTATAAGTAATGACATACCAGGAGAAGGGGTAATAAGTTCCAACGTCAAATTGAGTGTGTATGGTGTGAAAGAACATGATGCCAAATATAATAATGTCAGTCTTGAATGACTCACCTCCTGAAAGAAAACATTGATACACATACTAACTAAAGGTCATGATAATTCAGCACTTTCTAATCAATAAATATTCCAGACACAATCTTGAAACTTCCTTCCTTTTTTGGTAAAGGGTTGACAAGTGAGAATTGGCCCCACCTGGTATACCCGGTACCCATACACATGGGCCACATAGGCACACTGCAGTACAGCACAAGCTGCACTTCAGGTGAGGAAGGAATGAGCTTCCAAGTCATTACCAGTGGTGGATTGCATTGGTACACCCTCTATAATCAATACTCCCCAACTAAATGAGTGGTGTCACACCCTAGCTCCTAGCTCCTAGCTACCTTTTTCATGTGAATGCACTCACAAAATATGGTTCAGCTCTGCTAGAAGTAGCCTTCTTCTCTGTCTCTTCATTCTCTTCACCTTTTTTATCACTCATGATGTGATCCAGTAAATATTTCTTACCTGACAAAAAAATCGCATGAGTCGTCGATCCAAAGGTCTGTGGATTCAAAGGTTATAATGATTCACTATGCATGTGCAAGATGCAAATTGTGTACTGTACAGGAGAGAAGTAATGATGGATCAGTGTGTCTATCCACAACACAATAACATAACCTCCTCATAGATTGAAGGCATACACTCACACACAAAAAGGAAAAAAAGAAATCTAAACTCTCGCAGTATTGGACTCTGCAACTGTGAAAAGGTCATGTAACCAAGGGTCCAAAGTGATTTATTATGGCATGGAGACAAAGAACGGAGAAATATTGGCCTATTAATAATGAAGCTGAAGATTTCTCTTTGAGCTATAAAATTACATTTGGGAATGCAATGGAAAAAAATGGAGGAAGGCACTTGCGTGCTAGCTAAGCATTAGCTAGCATGCAGGTTCTGTGCGCATGCGAGAGCCTGCACGGGGATGAGGCTAAGCATTAGCTGGATTGTAGCTACTGATCAATTTAATGTAGCTGTATCACACTTTTAAGATTGTGCTGAAATTTTTCAGCAGTTTACTTCAAGAATATCAGCAATAGCTAGAAGATTCACTGGCAGGTAGGTTACACATAGCTTTCCAACTCTATGTACTTCTGGTAGCAGCACATCTACTAAGGCCACTGGAAACATTCCTATGGTATGAAATGTCTATCACCAAGGTATTGTGTTATCAACTTTAGCTAGCTATGTGCTTCATGGCAGCACACATGTTTAGCTTTAGCTAATTAGAGCATGAAATCACCCTTGTCCAAGTTATGCAGGATTTTAATGGTGACTTAAGGTAAGGGGTTAGCCTCGTCCCCAGGCCTTATTAAAATAAGGGCCTGGTATCCACTGTTTGCGCATGTGCTGGTTTTTCACGCTTTTCCGTGAATTTGTGCACTTTCGGAAATTTTAGGATACGTAAACGTCACAATAATTGGGCGGGGCCTTGTTTCTATGATGGCTGATAGTAGTTAGAACAATGGAAGGTGCTTCTCCAGCTTCAGCTACCGATAAGGTCGGCTACAAACGATAGTTACTTGTTTTTCTGACGCCGTCGCTTTCCCTTGGAGACGTCGGGCTTGCCTTATGTAGAATATAGTGTAGAGGAACAGAGCCTGGCCCATCAGGTCTGTTTAAAAAACGAAGTATTTGTACGTCTGACTGCCGACTGGAAAGAGCCAAGTTCTGCCGTTTGCAGTGGACCACCAGAACTTCTATTAGTCTCAGTAAGGTCTGGCCGCGCGAGATTCGTAATAAGAAAAAAGAAGTAGTAGCTAGCTGGGAAGAGAAGCACAGTTCTTGGTCCGGATGGAGGATCAGGTCAGAGGACTGAGAAAGAAGTGGGTGAACCCTCCATAATCATCTCTTTAAAGTCTGCTTCCAAGGAGAACTTTGCTACAGAGTCTTGTTCCTGCGGCAAAGATCGAGTCATCTAATTAGTACCGCCCACTCTACATCGTCATCGGCACATTATAATGATATTCATAGATGCTGGGGTCGCGCACGCGCAAACAGTGGGTACCAGGCCCTTATTTCAATAATAAGGCCTGGGTACGAGGCTAGGTAAGGGGTCTAATACTTGGACAGTACCAAATATTGGCAATGGCATGTGTTAATAATCATTAAAAGCACTGAGCCAGCCCACATGCTTTAAGTTCTAATTAGAGCTCATCCCATAGTCTTCTTGCAGTGTTCAGTTCAAGAGTGAGATTAAGCTTTTGTTTACATAGCTAAGAGAGTGTTGTTTTAAGAATTGATACATGACCAACCACAAATACAAAACATGCTCATTTTGATTAGTGACTCATATACTTTTTCATTAGCTTACTCCATTTTTACTTTTTTTAAATTTATGTAAGAGTAGCTCTGTACCAAATAATGGACAGGTCAAAATTTTTACAGGATATTTGATGGTAGACGGGATTGGACACCTGAAATCTTCAGGCTGCACTTACAGCTATACTAAATGATAAACTCTCCCTTAGAACTACTTTTGGTGTGCCTAAAAGAAATTGGAAGCTGAGTGGAAAAAGATGGAATGACAACATGAACAAGGACAGAGCTGGTAAAGGATATGGTCAGGGATGACGAGGAAAAGCTATGAATCGTGTTGCTTTATACAGAATCCATGTCTTGAAGTGACTCCAGCGATGCCGAGAGTAATGAAAGAGATGAGGGGTGTGGTCTTTTGTCAGCTGACGAGAGCAGTGATGCTGCAGTTGAAAGTTGATTATCAATGCATCATTTGTGGGAATTCAGGATTGTGTTGCCTGTGATGAGTATAGGTTATTGCACGAAGTCGAGGAGTTTCGCTATTTTAGAACCTGAGAGCTGTTGCTATTATGGTGACCGAGGGCGAAGCCCGAGGTCATCATAGGCAACAGCTCGAAGGTCCTAAAATAGTGGAACTCTGAGGCTGAGGGCATTAACCTACTTAGACTATGGCGGCAAGTGGGTTACAACACAATGCAGCTTCAATGAGTCCCTTTTATACTGAGCAGTCTTGTTGTACAGGATGTAATTAGTGATCATGAATATGATTAATTTTTATTTTTTCTGTGCACTTTTCTACACTTTTCAACCAATTCAAGTATATAGTTTTTGATACCACTATTTATTAGTAAAATTTAAAGCAATGCAAAATATAATCATATTCATTATACAAACAAGTGAGCACAAAAATTTCTTCTAGGGATAGCCTAAAATCTAGCTGGGCTGTATAATGTACTGCAGCCTCGTATGAAAACAATCCCTACATTTACATCCACTACCCATAGCTAGCTATGGGCCGTTGTAAAAGTAGGGATTGTTTTTTATACGAGGCTGCAGTACATTATACAGCCCAGCTAGATTTTAAGCTATCCCTACTTAACTTTCTATTTAGAAGAAATTTTTGGTGCTCACGTGTTTCTATCCTTTTTTTGAAAGTAAGTTTGTGTAAGTAAAGAATTGAGGGTGGCAGTATTGATCGTCATTTGAACTGAGAGTATGCAGTGATTATTAATGGTACTATAGTCTATACAAAGTCAGTTCTACATAAACCTATCTTTTTTTCTTTTGTAGGCACATACACAGTCTCTGGAAGAATTTATTTAGCTATTTAAGTTTTATCTATTATTTAATATAAGACTTTACAGCAACAGCAATGTAAATGACATGTGCATGGCATGGTAAAGTGAGCTGACTACACTACAGCCAAGTACTGGCTCTATAGGATGAGCATCTGTACTGCAATGCAGCAAGGAGTGTCAGGAAGATCATCAGATAAGAATAAATAGCTAGCTAAATGATTAAACTGAAGACCTAGCTTAGCTACTAAACTGATTAGGCTGCACCGTAGTCCTTATATGTGGCCTCACCTATATGCTCCACCCCCTACTGACGTGCGCTTCAAAATGGCGTAGAAAGATTAGCCGAGTGCTGATTTGTGAAGTAGCGCTTTAGTCAAAACTAATAGCAAAAGATCAGCCTCTAGGTGCCGCTCTAACAGATGGCCAAAGCAGAATTTTGATGACTATAGCCAGTAAGTCGGTACATTGATCTGATTATTATTATAAAGAAAAAGAACAAAAGTCAATTTTAGAACTTGTTTTTTTCTTGTTAGCGAATGAATTTTTGGTTTTGAACATTTTCCTTTCTTTTTTGTAGATGTAATAATTCACTGTAGCCTTCTGAGAACCTGTAGAGCAAGGGTAGAAGAGAAGGAAGAGTTTTAGTTTGTACAGTCTTATGACCTTTGACCCGCCATCCCTACTTAGAGAGTGCTAGCGCACTCTCGATAATTGCATTCTTTTAAAAACACAATGAAACCTATTGAAAGGTCTGAGAGTTTGACACTATAAAAACAGCCCTGGTCATTTATTAGTTTAGAGATGGTAGTTTCACTGTTTTAAAAACCTCATTGTGGTCAAAACTTCAATACCCGAGGGGTGGGAATATTTCACAAGGCCATAGGCCAGAGTGAAATAATTATGCCCAACCAAGGGATCCGATATTCAACAAAGGAGTGTGCAATAAATATTTTATTATATATAAGTGGATTCTACAGTTTCCAGCCAGGCAGCTACATATGCGTGCATAGTCTGGCGTAGCAGCGACCCTTACCAACCCAAGGGAAGGAAAAGGGTCTGGGGACATTAGCATCAACGACTTGTCACTTTGGAATTCCAGGAACGTTAATTTACAACAAGATTATCACATGCACGGTATAATCATAATTTTGCGCGCATCAAGAGCCTTGCTCAAATTCTGGTGGATGACCTGTAGTGAAGTTGCTAAATATAACTAGATAGCTTATATTAAAACTTTGACTAGATACGACATAGCTATTAAAGCATTTTCTACATAAATGTATCATCTTCTTGGCCCTTGTCTCTTCCAAATTTTCCATCAAGCGATCTGATTGGTGGCGTCAAAATCTTGACGTGAGACACAAGTCATTGATGCTAATGTCCCCAGACCCTTTTCCTTCCCTTGGGTTGGTAAGGGTCGCCGCTATGCCAGACTAATGCGTGTAGGAAGTTGTAATGTGAACCTGTAATACTTACCACATTCAATAAGCCTATCAGCCCACCAGACCTACAAACAACTAAGATAAGCCAATGCACTTTGACAAACCGCTGTAGAATTAAGCTTGCCTATCATCTTCAGAAATGTCTGCCAAAAATGTTGCTAGGCTAGTCTGCGCATGCATAGACAAGGCATTGAATAATGCCATTGCATGAATACCGTGGGTAACGGACCAATCAGATTGCTTGAATCCACATATATTAGGATATTGACTGGTACTGTGTGGATACCAAGGACTAGATATCCTTTCTGAGTATTGACATTACATTGACTATATCAATAGTCAATACAGGGTTCTATCTAGGATTTTTTAATAGGGGGAAGAATATCTGTGTGGGAAAATTTTTGCCTTGGCCATGCCCACTTTTGCCCTTCTCGGATATCAAACCATGCCCACTTGTAAAAATAATACAAACAATGACTTTTAGCTAGCAGCTGCAATTGTTGACATGAGATTAAGATTACACTCCTAACCCCCAAGTAGATAGAACCCTGCAATATTGTTTGTTCAATAGGTATTGGTATACAATACTCAAACTGTGTGTACAAAAATTAGTTCCAATGTCCAATAATTGGTCCAAATATTTTTTTGTAGAAAAGGGTGGGTTTAAGTTGGAGTCAAAAAATGAGTAAAATTCATTTTGATACTGTTTCCAATACCACTCAGTAAACCTTAAGTGTCCAAAATATGGCCCTTTACATCTGGCTACATCACTCACAAAATATAGTCCAGCCCTACTAGAAGTATAGCCGCCTTCTTTCTCTTTCTTCTTAATCTTTACTTGAGGTTTTACGCCCCCTTTTTTATGGGTCACGCCGCGCCGCGCCACGCCCAGCTAGTTTTTACGTGCAGACTGCGCAGGCGCATGATGCTACGTGTAACCCTTTGGCTTCCAAAACTGTGCATTTTTGCACATCCAGTTATCCGGGAGAAAAACGGGAAATTTCCTGCTAATGAATATTCATTGTCGGCACTATCAGTAAATAGAGATCTCAGTGAACAATAGAAAGATCGATAAGCGCTTTGATTCAAGTGCTTTTGCTTTGAAGAAGCTTTGATGTTTGCTTTCATCACTCCTTTTTTCTTTTTTTCTTTTTTTCAAAGGAATGACTAGACATGCATGCCTCTACTTGCCTACGTAGCCCATAGTTGTTTGGAGGTGTTAGCAGGAGAAGAAGCGGTGGAAAGGAGTGGCTCGTGCAGCTCGAGCTGCAAGTCAGGTTGCCATGGGGAACATCGATGACGTAGGATTGGCCGTCCAATTTGCCACTGGAGAGAAGAAGACAGCACTACTGAAGGTAAAGCACTACTATACAAACTCTGGATCACAGAAACACTACTCTTTAAGCCTGTGGCACTGTAGCTACAGTTAAGTGGATGTTTACACAATCACATATCACATGCGTCAATCTATGAATCTATGCAGGAGTATTTAGCAGGTCGAGCTGTTGCCAATTTGACCTACTAGCATCCATTGCACTATAATAATAGAGCTCTCATTGAAATGCCTAATTTTTCAGTCACCTTCAAACTTCATCTATAAGTTGGGGGGAAATTACTATGACTGTACAAATTTTTTACATTTGAATACATCAGTGATACTTGTGATAGCTACTATCTTCTATGCTTGTTCTTATTCCTATGCATGCAATTTTAACAAACACACTTGGTGGCTGACATGAATAATATAACACAAGGAGATGCTACACAACAAGGTTGTCCTCAAGGTGTGAGATTTGACATTAATTTCCTATAATTATTATTACACTAGTTGGATCAATCGAGATAATGCACACCACCTACAAGCCCCACCCTTCAAATAATGCGCATGCACAAAAAGTTAACGAATAATCACATCTCTAATAGATTTAGCAAGTTGGTTCAATCCAATATCTTCCAGCACAGAAATCAGAGTCTCCCAGGACACAGGATGTCTCCCTTTCCTTGAAACACTCATGTCTTGTGTGTTCTTCATCAGTTCTCTCACAAGGGCACTGATGTGAGCTCCAGTCTGGTCTTCCAGGAGGAGAATCCCAAACTGACGGTAATTTGTTCCCACTTCTTTAGTCAAGTTTACTTTAGAGTCTTGCAAAGGGAAGCAGATGATGTCCATCATGGTTGGGGGACTGCAAGAACAACCTGCAATTAAGGGCCCATGAAGTTTCACTCAGATAAGGGAGTCTATAGTCCACCCAACCCACTTTGCCAGTGTATGCTTTGAGGTACACACATGCTTGTACATGTACATAATAACTGTAGCTATGACAACTGTAGTGATAGGCATTCCTGCCTATGATCGCATCAGCACATGCACACTGTGTTGAATTGTATTGCCAGCACTATATACGAGTCAGAGGCAGTTGCCAGCTCATCTAAGGCACTGGAAGAATGGTTCATATCAAAGAGTCAGTGAGATTATGTGACTGTGCAGTGAGATGAGAGCATGCACCTAGCTCTCCATTAAAGCCACTCCGCAATGTCCTATTCCAACCATTTGACCTCCCTAAACCTCCTTATTAAGCCTGGCCCATATAAAATAATAAGGCAAACCAATAAAAATGTGGTCACAGTAACAGTGCCCTTGAAGTACATGTTGTGATTCACCAACTGAAATGCCTGCAAACTGCCATTATGAAGTACTAGTTCTACTAACCATTTATATAATCATTCTCCCTATTAAATACCGTATAGCGTGATATTTTAGTGGATAAAAATTTTCATGGTTGATACACGAAAATTAGGGAATTTATATGGTTCACACATCAATATTATTTTGCAAAATCACAAAATTTTTGCGCTATATAGACCCTTTGCTCACTAGTGGATTATTAGAGAGAACAGACTGTACAATTATAGCAACCACCTCTGGGCCACCAAAAGGTGGTCTCTTAATGGAGGTGGTCTCTTAATGGAGATGGTAATGGAGGTGGTCTCTTTACAGAAGTCAAAGTCAATGGTACAAGCACTATTGGGACATAACCAAGTGGTCTTTGAAGGGAGGTGGTCTCATTTCATTGTATCCACTCACTCAAGGTGTCATCTCTAACTTGACTCTTCGACTGATTTCCTTGTTGGTTCACTCTATAGATATACACGATGGAGGTTGTCTCATAAAAATGACATTCTTTAGTCATAGCCACTTACATCAGGATCACTGCTTGTTCCTAGTTGTAGAGAGATTTGCTCAAAGTTGTGGACTGAGTAGGTGTTGGACTGCAACCAGGTTGAAGTTGAGGTGCACTTTGCAACTGGTTCAATGCTGAGATGGAAAACAATCATAATATCTACAATCAGTGACAGGTCAGAGAATAGACATAATACATTATCATTACTAGTTCACTACCTTTCTCCAATTCTTTTTTCAACTGATCAATTTCCTTGTCCTTTTTGGCTCAGTTGTAGCTGGGACTTATTCAGAAGCACTGCAATTACCTGGTCACAACATGCAGAAAAGAAGTATAGTCAGAAAAATTATTGTACATCCCAACACCTGCACATGAAGTAAATTGTGCACTTATGGCTGACTGGGTCAGTCCAAGATCTGAATTCAAATGTGAAGTTTGACACTCTAAAGATAAGAAGGAATTGATTGAGTTTGAGTATCCATCTACTATAGCTAAGCTACACACTTCACCTTTCTCCAATTCTTTCTTAATTTCCTTGTTCTTTCCTTGTATTTCTCTGCCCTTTAACTTGTGAGTCTATCAGTTCATACTTGTGGTAAATCAATCTGGAAAAAATTACAAAAACAAACAAACAAACAAACAAACAAACAAACAAACAAACAAACAAATAACCAATGGGTAGTACTAATACATGCTATGCTGATCAGATGCTGGAGGAGGTGATACTATCTCTATCTCTTCCTGCCACAGGTCTAGCAGAATCTTGGCAATTATTGTTGATGAACAATAAGTGTTCTGAAGGCTTCTGCCATTTCCATCACCTTCTCACACTTCTGAAGCTCCATAGCAATAACCTCAAGTTCAGAAGAAGAGATAATAGCAACATAATTTTAAAAAAAAGAAAAAAGGTTCACACTGTTATCAAATCAGTTTAGGCACAATAACTCCTCAGGTGCTGAATAGAGATCTCATGGACATACACCTCTTGTGAGAAACTTACTCATTCTCTGCTTTGAAGATGGCTAAGACATGGAGATAACACTTAGTAACAACAGCAACTCAGCAATCCCATTGGAACAAAGGTGAGGCTCATATCAGTGGAACCTCAGATAAAGGACCAAGCTAGCTAGCTACATCCATTCAGATACAGTGGACTCCATCTAATCCGGCACTTTTGGGGCCATGGAGAGGTGTCCTGATTAGGGGTGACCTCATTTCATGGGTGAAGTATACTTTTTAAAGTGACCTGAATACAAAGGTGACCTCATTTCAGGAGTTAGAGGGAATTCACTGCATGTATGCTTTGTCAGACGCCTCATTCCCTCACTGTAGCTACAGGCTATTCCTTTCGGACAGTTTTGGCTGCACAATAAAGTTGGTCAGTCACATGTCATCTTTGATATTGAAACTGATCTGGTGGAGGATGATCAGAAGGCACAACAGGCTGGTTTCAAACTCCTTCATGAGACTAACGTCTTTCTCCAAGATATAGCTATAGCTGACTCTTTCATGAAACAACTTCTTTCTGCAAACATTCACTGTAGCTGCATTATAATTATATTTTGTAATAATTCTTTCACAAAAAATAATAACAAGGGGTATTTAAAGCACTGGCTATATAGCTACATGTAAATCTTAGCTTCTATCGACTTTGCGAGTTGGTTGAGTTTGCATTCTTCCAGTACAGAAATAAGAGTTTCCCAGGACACAGGGTTTTTCCCCCCTCCTTGTAGCCATTCTTGTAAGATTTGAATATTGATTTCTTATGCATTTTTCATTTTTTCTTGTTCTATGGCTTTAATGCGTGCGCCAGTCTTATCATTAAGGAGACATATTCCAAATTTTCTATACTTGTCCCCCAACTCTTCAACCAACTCATATTGGATAATTTCAGGCATGGATGGGGAGCTGCGAAGTCCTGGTCCTGTAGATCAATTCTTATAATGGTTACGATAGGTATACTCTTATCACATGCTACATGCATTGTGCTTCAAAACATATGGAGTGCACAAGGCTATGATAATAATTACCTTCTTTCCTCCAATTATACTGAATGCCACACGCATGTTCCGGATGTAAAACATGAGATTATAGTTCACTGGTATTTTCATCATTTTAAACTAATAATAATATTATATCTCGTCTCTTATCTTTTAAGACTCTCCCCCTCTGCTGGCCCTCTCAACTTTCATTTTGTTCCTACTCCACTGCATTAGCTCATACTTTTGTGCACGTATGTAATTCTCATGCATGCAGGAATACATCTACCAGTAGCTTACAGTAGAGCTACCTATTACTTACTAGCACACGTTAGTAGAACAGCATAAGGCTCATCCTCATTCTTATTCAAATTAAATTTGAACTTTACAGTTAGGGGACATTGATGTTGTGGTTTGGGGGAGATCTCCATCTGCATTCGAGGCGGATGTCTCTTTTGTTGATCCAGTGATTCTATCAATTTTCCATCCTTATTCCAAAACTCCACATCTTTAAGAAGTACCTATCAATATATTTGACCACATGATAAAGCTAATAAACCATAATGCAGCTGGTAACAGGGATTATTAAAAGTTCTACATCCTCTCAAGATGTTCCATGTTAGGTTGTTTTGTTGACTGTGAGCATGCATAAAAAAAGAGTTTCTTTATTTGCACATGCAATGACATGCTTCCACTCCACTTGTACATGGCTAGAAATTCAGACCAAAAGCATTTTAGGTTGATAAATCACTTATTAACCTCCTGCAGTGGTCGATAAATGCTGAACCAAGTCAGTGATCAACCTCAGTGCTTACAGTCTAAATCTAATTTACACATGCATGTAACCTTGTGCTTATAGCATAGAGACCTACACTTTGTGTGTAGCATGTACTATTTTATTCTCAAATTACCTTGTGTGGCTTTGTTATTGCTATTTCATCGCTACAATCAATTTCAGTTAATTGAATATATCTATCACTTAAATCCTCCAGTGTGAAATCTGCTAGATGGACATGTTTATACTCTTCTTCTGGATAATGATGTTTAAGCCTCTGGACAACAACCAAACAAATAAAATTAAAGCATCCCACTTGGAGTAGATATGAGTTTTTGGTATCAAAATGAAGCTGAAAATAGATTACGCAATTCAAGGCTCATTGAAGGTGAAATCCACTGTGTTTTTGAGCAAACACTTTATACCCACCTAATGCAAGCACCTCTAAATAAGATAGCTAGTGTCCTTAATTAAAGTCTTGAGCTGTCCAGTAGCAGATCTTTTATGAACATTTGAACCTTATAGAGACAGTAATACCTGCTGGTGAGAAGCAAATCACCTTTGATCCCATTTTAAGCAACATTAAACATTTGGGGGGGGGGGGGGGGGAACAACAACAAATCAACAAAAATAAACAAACAATAAACAACAACCCTACTGCAAACCCATCTGTGGTATACGAGAGCTTGAGCAAGTGCAATTTCACTGAATTTCACTTCACTGAATTTAAGGAAAGCACTATACTTTTCTAAGCACTCTTTTTTTTTCTTTTCTTTTTTTGCATGGAAACAATATAAACAAGAATAACCTCCAAGATAAGGACAATTAAAGGTCTTTCCTTCCAAGTGTCCTCCATTCAGAGGTTCCACTGTAATTATGAACTTACCTCTTTACATGGTGGCATGTTAAATGATATGTAGATGTAGACATCTGAACAATCCTTGCACACTTTGGGCTTCACACAAGTGAGGCTGTATCCAAAGTTACTTACAGTCTGTTTATCTTCCTTTCCAATACAAGTGAAACAAAAATGGTCGAGAGAAAAAAGGCAATAGTTGCCTTTCTTGTGCTTAAACAAAGACATAACTTTTGTTCTGCTTTCCAGTGGTTTAAAGTGATGCACACTTTTTTCCCCATTGTAGTCAGTGTCACTGTGATGAGCCTTGAGCAAGATAACTCCAGAGTCATCTTGCATTATGTGAGGTAATATAATCTTGATGGGTTGGAGTAATTGTACCTCTTCTTGTGGACACAGGAATAGGATAGGTGAAATAGGGTGCATATTGGTCGGATAACTGAATGGTCCATGCAAAGCTATGCCTACTTCGATGTTAACGGTCAAACCATCTTCTATCGCTCCTTTAGGGATTTCCACAATAACTCCCATTTTTTCATTTTTGAATCTTGCACCATTGTGGTCGAAAGAAAAAGTTTCAAGTGGTTGTAAAAATGGATATTCACAAATGTCAACTTCTGTCACTTTCTCCAAACTTGGTTTTGTTGCATTATCTGAATGGATGATACCATGCAGATGATTTTTAACTAGCATATAGTTTATTCGGAATGACAATTTTATTTTCTATGGTAGTTAATAGTAATCATTCATGCAATCACCAGCTATAATTATAGCTAACAGTGTCTGAGTCACCAAGTAACTACATGTAGGTATGCCTGTAGCTTTGACTACATCAGATGGTTGTCATGGAAGGTCCTGGAGCTCTGATGTTTTGCATGCTGGCTACTGACCACTACAGGATAGAAGGAGATTAACTTTTGTAGCCTAGCCAAGTTCTATGACCCAGCCAACACCTTCGCTTTCATTCCTGCTGGAGCGTGACTTGTTCCTATGACTACCCTTACCAACTCAATTGCAACGGCTCGAAAGAGAATACCTCATACATCTCATTCTGATCATGGAAATCCCAGGTAGCTAAACCTCCCATGATTATTCTCTAAATCTTATTCCTGAAGACCTACTTAACACCTGTGTAGATAGCTATTTGTTGTTGTTTGTTGTTGTTTTTGTTGTTGTTGTTGTTGTTTTTTCCTGCTTGGTATGTGTTTGTCCTCCAAGTATAGAAAAATTAACAATACTAGGGCAATGTGCAACATTAGACAGCGAGCGACCAAGCAAGTATTTTTTAGTGCTCCAACTCTTTAGAAGATTTTGCTGGTAATGTAACAAAGCACTAAAATAAGCCAAGAGCCTCTACAACTACTACGGTATAGCATTTGACTGTGAGCAAGTGAGCAAGTAGCTGAGAGGTTCCAGTGCTTGATATTGCTGTCAGAGACAAGAGTCATTAAGTGGTGGTTCCAACCAGTAAGAAGTGATAAAGTAATGATATAATGAAAATATGATGTGAATAAACAGACATGTTGAATCAACAAAAACGTTCCCTGTAGCTTAATACAAGACATTTTACCGGAAGTGGAGACCCTGTACCTTGGTCTTAGCATAGACTGTAGGCTTATCTAAGTGGATTGTTGGCCAAGTAAACCACCCACTAGGCTTATGTAAGTATTTTGTGGCAAGCATTACAGGTTCATATTACCATGCTAGCTGATACAAGTAATCCACCACATGATTAATAGGCAATAACATGCTTTTGAGAACAATTTGGGTATAATTGCATTCCACTCAGGCTTCACCTCATGCAATTACCTAGCAAGTTTCTCATGCAATTATACCCAAATTGCACTCAAAAGCATGTGATTACCTATACTAATAAAATGAAGGGGAAAAAATGAAAGAAAACAAGTAAAGAAAAAACATTTATTCAAATAAATGAAAGTAGTATAGGGATGCACTGGTCAAAAAAGAGTTGAAACAAGAGCTGAATAGATGAGATGATGCAAGGATGAAGTCAAAACAGGGTGCAGTAACTAGGTGACATACCCACATTTGACTTCATCCCTAGGGCTCGCTTGCTAGCCGCTATTGAAAAGGAGTCTGGACATGGCTACATGCTTCGCCAGTATAGTCTCTTGGACTGACACCATTGTAGTATCCAACTGATTCGTTTATGCCATTTTTTGTACCTCACACTCATTCCTATTTTCATTGTTAAAATTATTATCATGGTCATGTTATTAATAAAAATACCAATCACTAATAGTTTCATTTATTTCTTCTGCAAGTGTTTTCAATCCGATATCATTTAAGACTTTGACAAGACTCTTCCACGAAACTTCTACTCCCTTTCCTTCCAACCAATTGTTGAGTATTCTCATGGTGATGTCCACTGCAACCCCACGAAATTGTTCTTGAATGGCCTTCACATGACTGCCTATTTCATCCTTCAGCAGTAATATCCCAAAACTGGAATAATCTGCTCCGATCTCATTTGGAATGTTGATGTTATGCCTGAGGCCAGGGAAGTTGAGTAAACAGGGCATAGTGGGCTTCAAACCTGGAAGAGTAAGTAATAACTAACTGTTACCCCTTTAATTATGGGTGAGGTTGTATGTCTCTAGAAAAGACTGTTGCCTCAGCCCTTTTTACATCAGATTTTATCATCCCTACATTAACTATATATTATTATATCATGCATAGATATTATGTGGGTTGCTCTGTACGTGCTCATGCAGTGTTCTCCGATCATCATCACTCTCTTGCATGCAATACTTGAAGTCTGTGTTCTTACTGCTCTTGGTTTCCTGTCGTCTCGTTTCCCTGCTGTCTTACCTCTTGTCTGAGCTGTAGTTGTCTATCTCACTGCTCCAGCATTTTTTAAGTGTTATATATTATCGGGTTGGCCAAAATGCAGAGAAGGCTGAGTCCTCCGGTGCTGACCTCTCTTTAATGGAAATATTTGTGGCCAAATTTATGGACAATGTCTCAAAATTTACACCATGTGGGTCAGTTGTTATTCTAGTTAGCCTCTTATCTGAGAATTTATTATCCCCCAGTGTTCTGCTTCATATCTACCTACATACAACTGAGAGACCAAATGCATCTGGAGATTATGGAGATACTTACATATTCTTTCTCTCTTGTTAGTTTCAAGTGACATTCCTTGATCTCCTACACACACAAATAAAGCAATCAGTAATGATAGCTCATGCAGCTATATAATTGTCATAAAAATTCATTAGAACTTCTGTGGTTATTATTGGATTTGGTAGGTGTTAGGAAGTAACAGATTAATATAGAACATAGCTAGTTTGAATACAGTTGTCTGATTGGTCACTCTGAGGTCTCATAAGCCGTGTATACATGCACGCCCAACCCAAGTTGAGATTCGATCCGGATTCCAACCCACCTAATTGATGTGGGTTGGGCTACCCGGATTGGAATCCAGGTTGGCACCATTCACATGCGAAGCAAATCCGGGTCGAATCTGGGTTAGAACCCCCGCATAAATGGGGCTATAGTCACCTGGTAGAGAAAGACTACATATAGACTACCTCCTCTTAAGGCATAATCAGAGAGTGCGGTAGCACTCTCTAGATGCACTTCAAGCGCTTATAGCTCTGCGGTGGTTTAAGATTTAGCCTCAAGCGTAGTATCAGTGAAATTCAAGGTAATGAGCTATAGCGTGGTGATATAAGAGGTTTTACGCCCAATGAACTGCACAACCGAGGCGCGTTGACAGATGCGCACGCGCATGCAGCATTAATTATATTAATGGCCGTGAAAGGAGATCAATATTCACTCCTTTCAAGGCAGTTAAAGTGATGTTCTGCCCCTACAGCTCACAGAATAGTACAAGTAAGCTAAGGGGAAGGTATTGAAGAAGTGAAGAGTCAGAGAGTTGAAGTTGGAGAGTCTGAGGAAGGAAGTTATTAATTATTCATAACTTTTTTCCTTGTAATTATAACTATGAGTACCTATCATTACTCATTATACATTAATTTTATGTGATTGATTTGAAAGAAAGGCCAGAATGACTTTTGGTATTAAAATTAGACATAAATTTATAGCTAGATAATTTTGCCCCAAAGTTATCCGCCAGTTTCTGCTCAGTTCACCCTCATCAGCATTATTGCAATACTTCCAGCTTTTGGCTGTTGGATTTTGACACCATCCATCTCAAGAATTTGGCTCAGTCAGCTGTCCTGTGGACCCTATGGATATTAGGGGGGAAATATAGTAAGCTTGCCATCTCCATAGGATGACTATTGTATAGAAAACAAATGCACCAATTCCATTTACTGTTCTATCCTTTCCCTGAAATTACTAATACAGTTGCAATATTGTTAATCTACTTCTTGGGAGAGGGATTACAGTTTTAACACCACTTGCAAATGCTAGAGACAATATACATCAGCTAATACAAAAACTAACATTACTATTCCATGTAGCTAAAGTTTACATGCCTTTTGATCAGAAAATGGGCAACAGCAATTGATTCCATCAAGCGTGAGAGGGATTACAGTCCCACTACAGTAGTATTTGTAGGAATAAACTTGAAAATCTGAGCTAAAATTTATTTCATACAGTAAATCTATGCCCTAGTGTATTATAGTATCATTGGCATAAGTCTTATCTCACGGATCTTGTCAGAACAGCAACTTTGACAAAAGTGCTGTCATTCAGCTGTCAACGCGCCTCGGTTGTTAGTTGCTAACGAGAGCACGTGATCCGTTTCCAGTCCCGGTGTCAAGTAAAAATGGGGACCCCCACAAAATGGGGACCCCCATCCCCATTTTTTTGTAATTTTGGGGACCCCCATGCCCAAATTTATCATAAATATGGGGATCCCTCAAGAATTTTAGGGACCCCTAATTATGGATCACCATCCCCATTTTTAAGTAATTTGGGGACCCCATGCCCAAATTTATGTAAATATGGGGACCCCCTAATTATAGACCCCTATTCCAATTTTAAGTAATTTTGTGGACCCCCATGCCCAAATTTTAATATGGGGCCCCTCAAGAATTTTAGGGACCCCCTAATTATGTATCACCATCCCCATTTTTAGTAATTTGGGGACCTCATGCCCAAATTTATGGGAACCCCATGCCCAAAGTTATGTAAATATGGGGACCCCCTAATTATAGACCCCTCTTCCAATTTTAAGTAATTTTGTGGACCCCCATGCCCAAATTTTAATATGGGACCCCTGAAGAATTTTAGGGACCCCATAATTATGTATCACCATCCTCATTTTTGGGGATCTCATGCCCAAATTTATGGGGACCCCATGCCCAAAGTTATGTAAATATGGGGACCCCCTGATTATAGACCCCCGATCCCATTCTTAAGTAATTTAGGGAACCTCATGCCAGTTAATCATAAACATGGGGATCCCTCAATAATTTTGGGGACCCCCTAATACGGACACAATTATTTTTGATATGATTGTTTCAAATATCCTTATATAAACCAGGCCTATAATATTTTTTAAAGATTAGATCATTGGTTCGGTGGATACCCAAGTGGCTATCATCATGAATAGTTGCAATAATTCGTCTTCACTTTTCAGTATCTTCAACTACAAGCCTGGGCTTAGCTCGAGACTTTGCCTTACCTACTCAAATAGAGTCATAATAATCTCCTATAGCCCTACACATATGGCAAGGTATAAACCCTCATAGGATGTAGAGGACCCGGAGCAGGAGTTTGAAAGTATAGCTACTAAATTTTAATTTGTATAGAATAACTGAATCTCACTGACTATAGCTATAACATAAATTCTCACCAGTCCTATACAAAAAAAACTAAACAAGAAAAAACATGAAAAGACATGCACAAAACCAATAACCACTACCCCATTACGTAATGCATAAATGGCAAATCATGAAAAAAACCTGTCACAACAAAAGCACACACAGCATAAAAGGTGTAATGATACAAAGTAATGAAATGATTGCACGAACTAACCATCAATCTATAGCATAGGGCTATGGAAATGTTAATTGTGCACCAATTCAAGTTGGGCCAACTTTATTGAAGAGCTCTCTCTCTCTCTCTCTCTCTCTCTCTCTCTCTGCAGGGATGATCCAATATAAGCCTAAGGGCTCATAGATAGCTAGAGAAGATTGCATGCAACTATTGTGTATCTACAATTGGTATTTATCCCCACTTTGTCCACCAATATAGTAGAGATCAGCCTCCATCACTATGAAAAACTTACACCTTTTTCTTAGGGCTAGTTTGTCACCCTTTTCAAAGCCTTCTGGATATATACCATCGCTAATGTAGTTATATATTTGGTCAAAGGTAAACCTTCCCTGAGCATCTTCCATCTTCAGCTGGACTGTAGTACAGGATTTTGCGAGCTTTTTGCTTTACTTACTGCGCATGCGCCCCAATCCCGCGCGCAGAGCATGCATGGGGTCCCTAATTTTACAGGGGGGACCCTAATTTTACGATAATTTTGGGGTCGGGGGTCCCCAAATTTATGGGGTCCCTAAATTTACGTGACACCGGATCCCGTAAACATCTTATATCTATGGTATTAACTCCATTTAAAATTTTTGCGTGAAGTGCCCCCTTTTCCTATAGCCTGTCACAATTGGTAAAGGATCGTTTTCGCGCCGATTCTTATTAATTTAGCGCGCGCATACATAATTATAAACTGCCTGCCCCATCCAATAGAATCATTGTAGTTAGATCAATAGAACTGTTGATGGCCACCAAGCAGTGGGGTCCTCTTGTTAGGAATACGCTCTCTTGTTCTCTTGTTCTTCATCTGCCAGTGGTGCCTGAGGGAGAGGAATACACACAATTTAAATGAGGGAGAATTCTGAATGTAAGAGGACATTTTCTTTTCTGGGGAGATATCCATATCCACATCAAATCACACATCATAGCTATCCTCCACCTCCTTCTCCCACCAACCTACCATACAGTACTTTTGTTCGATACTTGTTGCAATGTCTTTGCGATTAACCAAAGGGTCTCTGAGGGCTGTGCAGAGACTGCTCCAAGATGGTGGCTGACTTCCCTTCATCTTTAACCACTGCTCAATGAGATCCTTCATGCAACCATTGATGTCATTGGGGTTGTCATATCTGATTTTATCAACTTCTGCATCTGGCAGTCCTAAAGCCGCTCCAAGATCTCTCCACTCCCTCACTATATCAATCAGTGCTGTCCTCACATTGCGATAGGCTGCATACAGACAGACACACAATGGCATGACTCACAGCTATGTTGCTAGGTAGCTCACTGGGTATAACTATACATGTGCATGATATATACTATCCACTCACTTAAGGTGTCATCTTTAACTTGACTTGCCTCAACTGATTTTCTTGTTGGTTGACTCTATAGACATACACAATGGAGGTGGTCTTAATCATAGAAGATGATGTTCTTTAACTTACATCAGGAGCACTGCTTGTTCCTAGTGGTTGAGGTTTGCTGGTCAAAGATGGTGTGGACTGAGTAGGTGCTGGACTGCAACCAGGTTGAAGTTGAGGTACACTTTGCAACTGGTTCAATGCTGAGATGAAAACATAATATTAATAACTACCATCAGTGACAGGTCAAGGAATTTGTGAATACACACCATTAGAGGTAACAAACCAGGTGGGTCTTTCACTTCTGTCCTCTGATAGTTTGTCAGCTATCTATCTACAATATCTAGTCTAGCTAGCTAGCATCCAATAAAATTTAATTTTTTGAGGACAAACATTTTTGAGCACAATGGTAGCTACTTAGCTCTGGGCCACGATATAAATATTGTGACTATACCTATAAAATTCATTATTCACCCTAACACACACTCTGATCCAATAATTACCTGTATGAACGAATTGTGAGGATTGATGGTGTCTATTAGACTCTGTCAAAGGTTGCTCGTCTATTAAAGATCGTTTGCCTATCAGAGAATACAAGATCATGTGACAATTAGAATGCTGTATACTGTAGGGACAGGAAACTGTTAAGATTAAAATTACAAGCTGAAAATAATTTAGGATCAACTAAGTTATAATTATTTGAAAGATGATTAACCAAATTCCAATTTCTGCTCCAAGCAGAATTGATATACTCTCTATGCATAAATAAATATTGATCAATTTATAAAATAAAGGAAGAATATTAGCTAATGGGCATATCATGCAAAAATTAGTCCTCTACGAAAATAGTTGGGGAGACGGTTCATATTGCAAAAATTCATCTGCTGACATAAAATCATTGGTCCCTCAAGGCCCAAAATTTGAGGGTCCCTCCTTGCCAGGGGATGATTTTTGTAAATAAATGGTCTCCTCTGCAAAATAATAAAGTCCATAATCACCCCTCTAAGGTGGTAAAATATGCAAGTGTGAATTTCTTGCTTGTATGAATACACAGTGATGTGGGTGTCACACTTGTGGTGGTGGACCATTGATGATATCCAATTACCTTTCCAAATCACAGTGTCTCTAATAGATTTAGCAAGTTGGTTCAATCCAATATCTTCCAGCACAGAAATCAGAGTCTCCCAGGACACAGGCCGTCTCCCTTTCCCATGCAGCCATTCTTGAAACACTCGATAGTTGATGTCTTGTGCGTTCTTCATCAGTTCTCTCTCAAGGGCACTGATGTGTGCTCCAGTCTGGTCTTCCAGGAGGAGAATCCCAAACTGACGGTAATTTGTTCCCACTTCTTTGGTCAAGTCCACTTTAGAGTCTTGCAAAGGGAAGCAGATGATGTCCATCATGGTTGGGGGACTGCAAGAACCTGCAATTAAGGGTCCATGAAGTTTCACTCAGATAAGGGAGTCTATGATGAGAACATGCACCTAGCTCTCCATTAAAGCCCCGTGAAGTTTCACTCAGATAAGGGAGTCTATGATGAGAACATGCACCTAGCTCTCCACTAAAGCCACCTATAGCTCTCCATTAAAGCCACGTACTCTGCAATGCCCCAATAGCTACATGTAAAAGAGAATGCATAAACATCCTCACAGTGCCCTTGAAATGCATGTTGTGATTCACCAACTGAAACTCCATACAAACTTTATAATAGCAGTTAGTTCTACTAATACACTGTGCACTGAGCAACTTCCTATGGACCATTTATATAATCATTCTCCCTAATAGTCCACTTAGAGACCCTTAGCTCATTAGTGGATTAATAGAGAGAACAAACTGTATAGCAACCACCTCTGGACCACCAAAAGGTGGTCTCTTAATGGAGGTGGTCTCTTTACAGAAGTCAAAATTAATGGTACAAGTACTATTGGGACATAACCAAGTGGTCTTGTCTCTGAATGGGGTGGGAGAGGTGGTCTCTGGAGGTCTCTATAGAGGTCAAATCAATGGTACAAGTACTATTGGGACATAACCAAGTGGTCTTTAAAGAGAGGTGGTCTCATTTCATTGTACTAACAAATTATCCACTCACTCAAGGTGTCATCTTTAACTTGACTTGCTTCGACTGACTTCCTTGTTGGTTCACTCTATAGACATACACAATGGAGGTTATCTCATAAAAAGGACAGTCTTTAGTCATAGCTACTTACATCAGGAGCACTGCTTGTTCCTAGTGGTTGAGTTTTGCTGGTCAAAGTTGTGGACTGAGTAGGTGTTGGACTGCAACCAGGTTGAAGTTGAGGTACACTTTGCAACTGGTTCAATGCTGAGATGAAAACATTATCATAATAATATTAGCTAATAGCTACCATCAGTGACGGGTCAGGGAATAGACCTATATTATTTTACCTTTCTCCAATTCTTTCTTTAACTGATCAATCTCCTTGTTCTTTTCGAGTATTTCTCTGTCCTTTGAACTCAGTTGCTGCTCATAGTGTTCCTTGTGAGTCTGTTCATACTTGTGGTAAAAAAATCTGAAAAAAAAAGTGATATTAGCCTATTATGTCAATACAGTCATCACAAGTACTTTTTCTGCATGTCTTGCATGCCTATACTGTTCAGATGCTGGAGGAGGTGATGTCTGGATACTATCTCCATCTCTTCCTGCCAGAGGTCTAGCAGAATCTGGGCATTATTGTTGATGTATTCCATCTCCAAGGCTTCTGCCAGTTCCTTCACCTTCTCACACTTCTGAACCTCCATGGCAATAACCTCAAGTTCAGAAGGAGAGACAATAGCAATCTCCTAAAAAAATAAAAACTGTTAAAATTACACCCACTTATCTTAGTTATATAACTACTCACTTGTCGAATACTCAACCAAAAGTTTTGATCAATACTTAATTTTGTCCGAACACTTTTTTCACAAACTAGTGCAGGATTAGAAATGGTGGTGTCTGCTGGAAGGATAACGAAATGATCTCTCTGTGGACAACCTTCACACTTGAATGCAAAATTGATGCCGATCCCAGGCAGCCATTTCTTGATTTCTATGAAAGACTGTTGAATGATTTCAAGTATGGAATGACATGAACTTATGAAGGTGGGACATTTATATGTCCTTGAATCGATACGTTGTACATCAATTCTCACACTAAACTTTTCTTCTGTAATAAAAAGTCGGTCCAGTTGCTGTCCAGGAGATCCAAACAAGAATTGGATTTGATTTCGATATATTTTCTTATCGACTGGTAGATGACATTTAGGGTGCTTTGACATGACTGCTGCCAGTTGAGTGAAGAAGCCTGGAGGTAAGTAGTTGGTGCTGAAAACAAGATGCAATGGAATTGCAAACTTGATGGCAGTGCTAGTCGAGTGTGGATCAGCAACGTTCGGTAAATGAGGTAGCATGGATGGAACAAAATATTTCAAACCTGGACCCTTGTATTTTTCAATACTGATTTTAGCAATGATCAAGAAATGCTCCAATAGATCCACAATCTGTTGAGGTTGCAACTCTTTTTGAGCTCTCAATACTTTTTGGTATAATGATTCTACCAATACTCCATCCTCACGCAACAACTTCCAGAGACGGCTGTTTCTATATTCTTCTCGCCCTTCCAGTGCCAACAAACGGGCTATTTGCTTGATGAGCCATTGAGGGTCAGCAATGACACAAGACTTCAAGCTGGGGATGTCAGAGTAGTGAAAGAACACGGCAAGATCGTGATAGAATGTAAGGATGCTAGTAAGAGTATCTTCAGGGATAAAACATCCTCTGCATAGTTCCTTCACTTCCTCTAAAGAAACTACTGGCTTCTTTTGAGATCTGGCATATCTCTGAAACACTTTCCTGAACAGCAACCAAGTGATTGGAGTACGAATAGCTAAATCTTCTGTTGCAAAGTTACTCACTATTTCACGAATGAGCTTAAAAGTGGGATCTTCAAGCTCTCCCATACCAGCTGTCGTGTTATTGACTATTGCTCCATCCAGAACAATGTCAGAAAAGGCTTTACCTGTTAATTCTGAAGAAAGCTTTTCAAGAATCTCATGTTTTCTTTCCTTGACAGAAACATCGTCACCATGTGAACCAACAGGCAGAACGAGAGGATACTTGGGGACTTCTTCATCTCCATCACTTTCTTTATCAATAATGAGCCTCTTATTCAAGAGAGTAGCATGAATGGTGGATATCCACTGCACCATCAAGTCAAGTGTGGATATATCTTCTAGATGCGCAGTGGCTCTTCCTTTAAAATAGGTAAGACACTGATACTGATCATGGAGATCACACCTGGCATCGAACATTAAGAGAAACAATGTCCTCGCGGTTAGAAACGCAGGAAGAATTTTAAGAAAGACTGGCTGGCCTCCACAATCCCACACATGCAGATAAACTTCCTCTTTGATAAATGGGTCACCAGTGGTTATAACAGAAAGAATCTCTTTCAAAATCCCCTCAATTAATGGGTGGTCAAACTTGGGGGCAGTTTTACTAGGTTGAATCTCACCACTGCTCACATCACTTTCACTGCTTGTATCACTTCCACTGTTCGCATCACTTCCTGTGGCAGAATTGGAATCTTTGTGGTCAAGAATAGTTTGTATCAACTGAGCAAGTCCTTTGATTTCATCAGCATCAGTTATTTTTGTCCAGAATTTTCCTTCCTGGCTGCAGGCCCAGTAACTCTCAGTGGGGCGGAGGGAGAACGTGTCAGCAACCTGGGTGCTGTAGGCTTCACAGGGAAGGGGCAGATTCATCAAGCCATTGAGTAGACTGCTCTTGCCCACACCTCCAGGACCAACGATCATCACACGAGCATATGCAACCTTCGTTTCACCCTGCCCCAGGGCATTCAGGTAATCCACTGAAAATCAAACATACAAAATAATCAATATCTATCAAAGTAAAAATATTACCTTCAGTCCTTGAGGCTCGAATCTCAAAAAAAAAAAAAAAAAAGAATTCAACATGGAAACAAAGTTGATTCATAAGTGAATTATGCACAAAAGACATACACTCACCACCTGAAAATATAATATAAAAATATAATAGAATAGACAGCATAACTTACCGACTGAAGAAATCATCAAAATACGTCCGACAGAGTAAGAGAATAGACAGCATGTAAGTAACAATGCAGAGAGTGAGTCAGTTCAGAATAACTTACCAACTGAAGGAATGAAATTAAAGCATCGAATACGACAGTGAAGGTACGACAGGGTAAGTTAATAAATAGCATGTAAGTAACAATGCAGAGAGTGAGTCAATTCAGAATAACTTACTGACTGAAGGAATGATCAAAATACGACAGTGAAGGTACGACAGGGTAAGAGAATAGACAGCATGTAAGTAACAATGCAGAGAGTGAGTCAGTTCAGAATAACTTACAAACTGAAGGAATGAAATTAAGCATCAAAATACGACAGTGAAGGTACGGCAGGGTAAGAGAATAGACAGCATGTAAGTAACAATGCAGAGAGTGAGTACGTTCAAAATAACTTACAAACTGAAGGAATGAAATTAAGCATCAAAATACGACGACAGGGTAAGAGAATAGACAGCATGTAAGTAACAATGCAGAGAGTGAGTACGTTCAGAATAGCTTACCGGCTGAAGGAATGAAATTAAAGCATCGAATACGACAGTTAAGGTATGACAGAATAAGAGAATAGACAGCATGTAAGTAACAATGCAGAGAGTGAGTACGTTCAGAATAGCTTACCGGCTGAAGGAATGAAATTAAAGCATCGAATACGACAGTGAAGGTACGACAGGGTAAGAGAATAGACAGTATGTAAGTAACAATGTAAAGAGTGAGTATATTCAGAATAACTTACCAACTGAAGGAATGAAATTAAGCATCGAATACGACAGTGAAGGTACGACAGGGTAAGAGAATAGACAGCATGTAAGTAACAATGTAAAGAGTGAGTATATTCAGAATAACTTACCAACTGAAGGAATGTAATTAAGCATCAAAATACGACAGTGAAGGTACAACAGCGTAAGAGAATAGACAGCATGTAAGTAACCATGCAGAGAGTGAGTACGTTCAGAATAACTTACCGACTGAAAAAATGAAATTAAGCATCAAAATACGACAGTGATGGTACGACAGGATAAGAGAATAGACAGCATGTAAGTAACAATGCAGAGAGTGAGTACGTTCAGAATAGCTTACATGCTGAAGGAATGAAATTAAAGCATCGAATACGACAGTGAAGGTACGACAGGGTAAGAGAATAGACAGCATGTAAGTAACAATGCAGAGAGTGAATCAGTTTTGAATAACTTACTTGCTGTAGGAATGAAATTAAGCATCAAAATACGACAGTGAAGGTACAACAGGGTAAGGGAATAGACAGCATGTAAGTAACAATGCAGAGAGTGAATATATTCAGAATAACGTACCTCCTGAAAGAATGAAATTAAACATTAAAATACGACAGTGAAGGTACAAAAGGGTAAGAGAATAGACAGCATGTAAGTGACAATGCAGAGAGTGAGTCAGTTCAGAATAACTTACTCGCTGAAGAAATGAAATTAAAGCATCGAATACGACAGTGAAGGTACGACAGGGTAAGAGAATAGACAACATGTAAGTAACAATGCAGAGAGTGAGTATGTTCAGAATAACTTACCGGCTGAAGGAATGAAATTAAAGCATCGAATACGACAGTGAAGGTACGACAGGATAAGAGAATAGACATCATGTAATTAACAATGCAGAGAGTGAGTACATTCAGAATAACTTACCAACTGAAGGAATGAAATTAAACATCAAAATACGACAGTGAAGGTATAAAAGGGTAAGAGAATAGACAGCATGTAAGTGACAATGCAGAGAGTGAGTCAGTTCAGAATAACTTACCCGCTGAAGGAATTAAATTAAGCATCAAAAGACGACAGTGAAGGTATGGCAGGGTAAGAGAATAGACAGCATGTAAGTAACAATGCAGAGAGTGAGTACGTTCAGAATAACTTACCTCCTGAAGGAATGAAATTGAGCATCAAAATATGACAGTGAAGGTACAGCAGGGTAAGAGAATAGACAGCATGTAAGTAACAATGTAAAGAGTGAGTATATTCAGAATAACTTACCAACTGAAGGAATGAAATTAAAGCATCGAATACGACAGTGAAGGTACGACAGGGTAAGAGAATAGACAGCATGTAAGTAACAATGTAAAGAGTGAGTATATTCAGAATAACTTACCAACTGAAGGAATGAAATTAAGCATCGAATACGACAGTGAAGGTACGACAGGGTAAGAGAATAGACAGCATGCAAGTAACAATGTAAAGAGTGAGTATATTCAGAATAACTTACCAACTGAAGGAATGTAATTAAGCATCAAAATACGACAGTGAAGGTACAACAGCGTAAGAGAATAGACAGCATGTAAGTAACCATGCAGAGAGTGAGTACGTTCAGAATAACTTACCGACTGAAAAAATGAAATTAAGCATCAAAATACGACAGTGATGGTACGACAGGATAAGAGAATAGACAGCATGTAAGTAACAATGCAGAGAGTGAGTACGTTCAGAATAGCTTACATGCTGAAGGAATGAAATTAAAGCATCGAATACGACAGTGAAGGTACGACAGGGTAAGAGAATAGACAGCATGTAAGTAACAATGCAGAGAGTGAATCAGTTTTGAATAACTTACTTGCTGTAGGAATGAAATTAAGCATCAAAATACGACAGTGAAGGTACAACAGGGTAAGGGAATAGACAGCATGTAAGTAACAATGCAGAGAGTGAATATATTCAGAATAACGTACCTCCTGAAAGAATGAAATTAAACATTAAAATACGACAGTGAAGGTACAAAAGGGTAAGAGAATAGACAGCATGTAAGTGACAATGCAGAGAGTGAGTCAGTTCAGAATAACTTACTCGCTGAAGAAATGAAATTAAAGCATCGAATACGACAGTGAAGGTACGACAGGGTAAGAGAATAGACAACATGTAAGTAACAATGCAGAGAGTGAGTATGTTCAGAATAACTTACCGGCTGAAGGAATGAAATTAAAGCATCGAATACGACAGTGAAGGTACGACAGGATAAGAGAATAGACATCATGTAATTAACAATGCAGAGAGTGAGTACATTCAGAATAACTTACCAACTGAAGGAATGAAATTAAACATCAAAATACGACAGTGAAGGTATAAAAGGGTAAGAGAATAGACAGCATGTAAGTGACAATGCAGAGAGTGAGTCAGTTCAGAATAACTTACCCGCTGAAGGAATTAAATTAAGCATCAAAAGACGACAGTGAAGGTATGGCAGGGTAAGAGAATAGACAGCATGTAAGTAACAATGCAGAGAGTGAGTACGTTCAGAATAACTTACCTCCTGAAGGAATGAAATTGAGCATCAAAATATGACAGTGAAGGTACAGCAGGGTAAGAGAATAGACAGCATGTAAGTAACAATGCAGAGAGTGAGACAGTTCAGAATAACGTACCTCCTGAAGGAATGAAATCAAAATACGACAGTGAAGGTAAGACAGGGTAAGAGAATAGACAACATGTAAGTAACAATGCAGAGAGTGAGTACGTTCAGAATAACTTACCAACTGAAGGAATGAAATTAAGCATCAAAATACGACAGTGAAGGTAAGACAGGGTAAGAGAATATACAGCATGTAAGTAACAATGTAGAGAGTGAGTCTGTACAGAATAACTTACTTTCTGAAGGAATGAAATTATGCATCGAAATACGACAGTGAAGGTACAACAGGGAAAGAGAATAAACAGCATGTAAGTAACAATGCAGAGAGTGAGTATGTTCAGAATAACTTACCGACTGAAAAAATGAAATTAAGCATCAAAATATAACATGTGAAGATACGACAGGGTAAGAGAATAGACAGTATGTAAGTAACAATGCAGAGAGTGAGTTAGTTCAGGATAACTTACCGGCTAAAAGAATGAAATTAAGCATCAAAATATAACAGTGAAGATACGACAGGGTAAGAGAATAGACAGCATGTAAATAACAATGCAGAGAGTGAGTCAGTTCAGGATAACTTACAAGCTAAAGGAATGAAATTAAGCATCAAAATATAACAGTGAAGATACGACAGGGTAAGAGAATAGACAGCATGTAAGTAACAATGCAGAGAGTGAGTCAGTTCAGGATAACTTACCGGCTAAAGGAATGAAATTAAGCATCAAAATATAACAGTGAAGATACGACAGGGTAAGAAAATAGACAGCATGTAAGTAACAATGCAGAGAGTGAGTCAGTTCAGGATGACTTACTTGCTAAAGGAATGAAATTAAGCATCAAAATATAACAGTGAAGGTAAGACAGGGTAAGAGAATAGACAGCATGTAAGTAACAATGCAGAGAGTGAGTCAGTTCAGAATAACTTACATACTGAAGGAATGAAATTAAGCATCAAATACGACAGTAAAGGTACGACAGGGTAAGAGTATAGACAGCATGTAAGTAACAATGCAGAGAGTGAGTATTTTCAGAATAACTTACTTTCTGAAGGAATAAAATTAAGCATCGAAATACGACAGTGAAGGTACAACAGGGTAAGAGAATAGACAGCATGTAAGTAACCATGCAGAAAGTGAGTACGTTTAGAATAATTTACCTCCTGAAGGAATATAATTAAAGTATCGAATAATTATGACAGTGACGGTACAACAGGGTAAGAGAATAGACAGCATGTAAGTAACAAAGTCAGTTCAGAATAACTTACCTCCTGAAGGAATGAAATTAAGCATCAAAAAAAGACAGTGAAGGTACGATAGGATAAGAGAATAGACAGCATGTAAGTAACCATGCAGAGAGTGAGTACGTTCAGATTAACTTACCAACTGAAGGAATTAAATTAAGCATCAAAATACGACAGTGAAGGTACAACAGGGTAAGAGAATAGAAAGTATGTAAGTAACAATGCAGAGAGTGAGTATGTACAGAATAACTTACCGACTGAAGAAATCATCAAAATATGTCAGTGAAGATACGACAGGGTAAGAAAATAGACAGCATGTAAGTAACAATGCAGAGAGTGAGTCAGTTCAGGATGACTTACTTGCTAAAGGAATGAAATTAAGCATCAAAATATAACAGTGAAGGTAAGACAGGGTAAGAGAATAGACAGCATGTAAGTAACAATGCAGAGAGTGAGTCAGTTCAGAATAACTTACATACTGAAGGAATGAAATTAAGCATCAAATACGACAGTAAAGGTACGACAGGGTAAGAGTATAGACAGCATGTAAGTAACAATGCAGAGAGTGAGTATTTTCAGAATAACTTACTTTCTGAAGGAATAAAATTAAGCATCGAAATACGACAGTGAAGGTACAACAGGGTAAGAGAATAGACAGCATGTAAGTAACCATGCAGAAAGTGAGTACGTTTAGAATAATTTACCTCCTGAAGGAATATAATTAAAGTATCGAATAATTATGACAGTGACGGTACAACAGGGTAAGAGAATAGACAGCATGTAAGTAACAAAGTCAGTTCAGAATAACTTACCTCCTGAAGGAATGAAATTAAGCATCAAAAAAAGACAGTGAAGGTACGATAGGATAAGAGAATAGACAGCATGTAAGTAACCATGCAGAGAGTGAGTACGTTCAGATTAACTTACCAACTGAAGGAATTAAATTAAGCATCAAAATACGACAGTGAAGGTACAACAGGGTAAGAGAATAGAAAGTATGTAAGTAACAATGCAGAGAGTGAGTATGTACAGAATAACTTACCGACTGAAGAAATCATCAAAATATGTCAGTGAAGGTACGACAGAGTAAGAGAATAGACAGCATGTAAGTAACAATGTAAAAAGTGAGTCAGTTCAGAATAACTTACTGGCTGAAGGAATGAAATTAAGCATCAAAATACGACAGTGACGGTATAACAGAGTAAGAGAATAGACAGCATGTAAATAACCATGCAGAGAGTGAGTCAGTTCAGAATAACTTACTAACTGAAGGAATCATCAAAATATGACAGTGAAGGTACAACAGGGTAAGAGAATAGACAGCATGTAAGTAACCATGCAGAGAGTGAGTACGTTCGGAATAACTTACCAACTGAAGGAATGAAATTAAAGCATCGAATACGACAGTGAAGGTACAACAGGGTAAGAGAATAGACAGCATGTAACGATGCAGAGAGTGAGTCTGTACAAAATAACTTACCAACTGAAGGAATGAAATTAAGCATCAAAATATGATAGTGAAGGTACGACAGGGTAAGAGTATAGACAGCATGTAAGTAACAATGCATAGAGTGAGTCTGTACAGAATAACTTACTTTCTGAAGGAATAAATTAAGCATCGAAATACAACAGTGAAGGTAAGACAGGGTAAGAGTATAGACAGCATGTAAGTAACAATGCAGAGAGTGAGTCTGTACAGAATAACTTACTTTCTGAAGGAATGAAATCAAGCATCGAAATACGACAGTGAAGGTACGACAGGGTAAGAGAATAAACAGCATGTAAGTAACAATGCAGAGAGTGAGTATGTTCAGAATAACTTACAGACTGAAAAAATGAAATTAAGCATCAAAATATAACATGTGAAGATATGACAGGGTAAGAGAATAGACAGTATGTAAGTAACAATGCAGAGAGTGAGTTGGTTCAGGATAACTTACCGGCTAAAGGAATGAAATTAAGCATCAAAATATAACAGTGAAGATACGACAGGGTAAGAGAATAGACAGCATGTAAGTAACAATGCAGAGAGTGAGTCAGTTCAGGATAACTTACCGCCTAAAGGAATGAAATTAAGCATCAAAATATAACAGTGAAGATACGACAGGGTAAGAGTATAGACAGCATGTAAGTAACAATGCAGAGAGTGAGTATTTCAGAATAACTTACTTTCTGAAGGAATAAATTAAGCATCGAAATACGACAGTGAAGGTACGACAGGGTAAGAGTATAGACAGCATGTAAGTAACAATGCAGAGAGTGAGTCTGACAGAATAACTTACTTTCTGAAGGAATAAATTAAGCATCGAAATACAACAGTGAAGGTAAGACAGGGTAAGAGTATAGACAGCATGTAAGTAACAATGCAGAGAGTGAGTCTGTACAGAATAACTTACTTTCTGAAGGAATGAAATCAAGCATCGAAATACGACAGTGAAGGTACGACAGGGTAAGAGAATAGACAGCATGTAAGTAACAATGCAGAGAGTGAGTACGTTCAGAATAGCTTACCGGCTGAAGGAATGAAATTAAAGCATCGAATACGACAGTTAAGTAACGACAGGGTAAGAGAATAGACAGCATGTAAGTAACCATGCAGAGGGTGAGTACGTTCAGAATAACTTACCGACTGAAGAAATGAAATTAAGCATCAAAATACGACAGTGAAGGTATGACAGGGTAAGAGAATAGACAGCATGTAAGTAACAATGCAGAGAGTGAATCAGTTTTGAATAACTTACTTGCTGTAGGAATGAAATTAAGCATCAAAATACGACAGTGAAGGTACAACAGGGTAAGGGAATAGACAGCATGTAAGTAACAATGCAGAGAGTGAGTACGTTCAGAATAGCTTACCGGCTGAAGGAATGAAATTAAAGCATCGAATACGACAGTTAAGGTATGACAGAATAAGAGAATAGACAGCATGTAAGTAACAATGCAGAGAGTGAGTACGTTCAGAATAGCTTACCGGCTGAAGGAATGAAATTAAAGCATCGAATACGACAGTGAAGGTACGACAGGGTAAGAGAATAGACAGCATGTAAGTAACAATGTAAAGAGTGAGTATATTCAGAATAACTTACCAACTGAAGGAATGAAATTAAGCATCGAATACGACAGTGAAGGTACGACAGGGTAAGAGAATAGACAGCATGTAAGTAACAATGTAAAGAGTGAGTATATTCAGAATAACTTACCAACTGAAGGAATGTAATTAAGCATCAAAATACGACAGTGAAGGTACAACAGCGTAAGAGAATAGACAGCATGTAAGTAGCAATGCAGAGAGTGAGTATTTTCAGAATAACTTACTTTCTGAAGGAATAAAATTAAGCATCGAAATACGACAGTGAAGGTACGACAGGGTAAGAGAATAGATAGCATGTAAGTAGCCATGCAGAGAGTGAGTACGTTCGGAATAACTTACCAACTGAAGGAATGGAATTAAGCATCAAAATACGACAGTAAAGGTACAACAGGGTAAGAGAATAGACAGCATGTAAATGACAATGCAGAGAGTGAGTCAGTTCAGAATAACTTACCAGCTGAAAGAATTAAATTAAGCATCAAAAGACGACAGTGAAGGTATGGCAGGGTAAGAGAATAGACAGCATGTAAGTAACAATGCAGAGAGTGAGTCAGTTCAGAATAACTTACATACTGAAGGAATGAAATTAAGCATCGAAATACGACAGTGAACGTACGACAGGGTAAGAGTATAGACAGCATGTAAGTAGCAATGCAGAGAGTGAGTATTTTCAGAATAACTTACTTTCTGAAGGAATAAAATTAAGCATCGAAATACGACAGTGAAGGTACGACAGGGTAAGAGAATAGATAGCATGTAAGTAGCCATGCAGAGAGTGAGTACGTTCGGAATAACTTACCGACTGAAGGAATGAAATTAAAGCATCGAATACGACAGTGAAGGTACAATAGGGTAAGAGAATAGACAGCATGTAAGTAACCATGCGTATGTTCAGAATAACTTACCGACTGAAGAAATCATCAAAATACGTCAGTGAAGGTATGACAGAGTAAGAGAATAGACAGCATGTAAGTAACCATGCAGAGAGTGAGTACGTTCAGAATAACTTACCGACTGAAGGAATGAAATTAAAGCATCGAATACGACAGTGAAGGTACAACAGGATAAGAGAATAGATAGCATGTAAGTAACAAAGTCAGTTCAGAATAACTTACCTCCTGAAGGAATAAAATTAAGCATCAAAATACGACAGTGAAGGTACAACAGGGTAAGAGAATAAACAGCATGTAATTGACAATGCAGAGAGTGAGTCAGTTCAGAATAACTTACCCGCTGAAGGAATTAAATTAAGCATCAAAAGACGACAGTGAAGGTATGGCAGGGTAAGAGAATAGACAGCATGTAAGTAACAATGCAGAGAGTGAGTCAGTTCAGAATAACTTACTCGCTGAAGGAATGAAATTAAGCATCAAAATACGACGACAGGGTAAGAGAATAGACAGCATGTAAGTAACAATGCAGAGAGTGAGTACGTTCAGAATAACTTACCGACTGAAGGAATGAAATGAAGCATCAAAATACGACAGTAAAAGTACGGCAGGGTAAGAGAATAGACAGCATGTAAGTAACAATGCAGAGAGTGAGTATGTTCAAAATAACTTACCTTCTGAAGGAATGAAATTAAGCATCAAAATACGACAGTGAAGGTAAGACAGGGTAAGAGAATAGACAGCATGTAAGTAACAATGCAGAGAGTGAGTCAGTTCAGAATAACTTACTCGCTGAAGGAATGAAATTAAGCATCAAAATACGACGACAGGGTAAGAGAATAGACAGCATGTAAGTAACAATGCAGAGAGTGAGTACGTTCAGAATAACTTACCTCCTGAAGGAATGAAATTAAGCATCAAAACAGGGTAAGAGAATAGACAGCATGTAAGTAACAATGCAGAGAGTGAGTACGTTCAGAATAACTTACCTCCTGAAGGAATGAAATTAAGCATCAAAATACGATGACAGGGTAAGAGAATAGACAGCATGTAAGTAACAATGCAGAGAGTGAGTACGTTCAGAATAACTTACCTCCTGAAGGAATGAAATGAAGCATCAAAATACGACAATGAAGGTGAGACAGGGTAAGAGAATAGACAGCATGTAAGTAACAATGCAGAGAGTGAGTCAGTTTAGAATAACTTACCTCCTTAAGGAATGAAATTAAGCATCAAAATACGACAGTGAAGGTACGGCAGGGTAAGAGAATAGACAGCATGTAAGTAACAATGCAGAGAGTGAGTATGTTCAGAATAACTTACCATCTGAAGGAATGAAATTAAGCATCAAAATACGACAATGAAGGTAAGACAGGGTAAGAGAATAGACAGCATGCAAGTAACAATGCAGAGAGTGAGTCAGTTCAGAATAACTTACCTTCTGAAGGAATGAATTCAAGGATCGAAACACGACAGTGAAGGTACGAGAGGGTAAGAGAATAAACAGCATGTAAGTAACAATGCAGAGAGTGAGTACGTTCAGAATAACTTACCTCCTGAAGGAATGAAATGAAGCATCAAAATACGACAATGAAGGTAAGACAGGGTAAGAGAATAGACAGCATGTAAGTAACAATGCAGAGAGTGAGTCAGTTCAGAATAACTTACCTTCTGAAGGAATGAATTCAAGGATCGAAACACGACAGTGAAGGTACAACAGGGTAAGAGAATAGACAGCATGTAAGTAACAATGCAGAGAGTGAGTCAGTTTAGAATAACTTACCTCCTTAAGGAATTAAATTAAGCATCAAAAGACGACAGTGAAGGTATGGCAGGGTAAGAGAATAGACAGCATGTAAGTAACAATGCAGAGAGCGAATACGTTCAGAATAACTTACAATCTGAAGGAATGAAATTAAGCATCAAAATACGACAGTGAAGGTACAACAGGGTAAGAGAATAGACAGCATGTAAGTAACAATGCAGAGAGTGAGTACATTCAGAATAACTTACCAACTGAAGGAATGGAATTAAGCATCAAAATACGACAGTAAAGGTACAACAGGGTAAGAGAATAGACAGCATGTAAGTAACAATGCAGAGAGTGAGTACGTTCAGAATAACTTACCGACTGAAGGAATGAAATTAAGCATCAAAATATAACAATGAAGATACGACAGGGTAAGAAAATAGACCGCATGTAAGTAACAATGTAGAGAGTGAGTCAGTTCAGGATAACTTACCGGCTAAAGGAATGAAATTAAGTATCAAAATATAACAGTGAAGGTAAGACAGGGTAAGAGAATAGACAGCATGTAAGTAACAATGCAGAGAGTGAGTCAGTTCAGGATAACTTACCGGCTAAAGGAATGAAATTAAGCATCAAAATATAACAGTGAAGGTAAGACAGGGTAAGAGAATAGACAGCATGTAAGTAACAATGCAGAGAGTGAGTCAGTTCAGGATAACTTACCGGCTAAAGGAATGAAATTAAGTATCAAAATATAACAGTGAAGGTAAGACAGGGTAAGAAAATAGACAGCATGTAAGTAACAATGCAGAGAGTGAGTCAGTTCAGAGTAACTTACATACTGAAGGAATGAAATTAAGCATCAAATACGACAGTAAAGGTACAACAGGGTAAGAGAATAGACAGCATGTAAGTAACAATGCAGAGAGTGAGTACATTCAGAATAACTTACCAACTGAAGGAATGGAATTAAGCATCAAAATACGACAGTAAAGGTACAACAGGGTAAGAGAATAGACAGCATGTAAATGACAATGCAGAGAGTGAGTCAGTTCAGAATAACTTACCAGCTGAAAGAATTAAATTAAGCATCAAAAGACGACAGTGAAGGTATGGCAGGGTAAGAGAATAGACAGCATGTAAGTAACAATGCAGAGAGTGAGTATGTTCAAAATAACTTACCTTCTGAAGGAATGAAATTAAGCATCAAAATACGACAGAGAAGGTAAGACAGGGTAAGAGAATAGACAGCATGTAAGTAACAATGCAGAGAGTGAATCAGTTCTGAATAACTTACTTGCTGTAGGAATGAAATTAAGCATTGAAATACGACAGTGAAGGTACGACAGGATAAGAGAATGTAAGCAACAATGAAGAGAGTGAGTATGTTCAGAATAACTTACCAACTGAAGGAATGAAATTAAGCATCAAAATACGATAGTAAAAGTACGAGAACAGACAGCATGTAAGTAACAAAATGCAGAGTGAGTTTATTCAGAATAACTTACCCGCTGAAGGAATAAATTAAGCATCAGTGACAGTATGACAGGGTAAGAGAATAGACAGCATGTGAGTAACAATGTAGAGTGTGAGTTGGTTCAGAATAACTTACCAGCTGAAGGCATCAAAATACGACAAGATAAGAGAATAGACAACATGTAAGTAACAATGCAGAGAGTGAGTTTATTCAGAATAACTTACCAGCTGAAGGAATGAAATTAAGCATCAAAATACGACAATGAAGGTATGACAGGGTAAGAGAATAGACAGCATGTGAGTAACAATGTAGAGTGTGAGTTGGTTCAGAATAACTTACCAGCTTAAGGCATCAAAATACGACAGGGTAAGAGAATAGATAGCATGTAAGTAACAATGCAGAGAGTGAGTACGTTCAGAATAACTTACATCCTGAAGGAATAAAATTAAGCATCAAAATACAACAGTGAAGGTAAGACAGGGTAAGAGAATAGACAGCATGTAAGTAACAATGCAGAGAGTGAGTACGTTCAAAATAACTTACATCCTGAAGGAATGAAATTAAGCATCAAAATACGACAGTGAAGGTAAGACAGGGTAAGAGAATAGACAGCATGTAAGTAACAATGCAGAGAGTGAGTACGTTCAGAATAACTTACATCCTGAAGGAATGAAATTAAGCATCAAAATACGACAGTGAAAGTAAGACAGGGTAAGAGAATAGACAGCACGTAAGTAACAATGCAGAGAGTGAGTACATTCAGAATAACTTACCAACTGAAGGAATGAAATTAAGCATCAAAATACGACAGTGAAGGTAAGACAGGGTAAGAGAATAGACAGCATGTAAGTAACAATGCAAAGAGTGAGTCAGTTCAGAATAACTTACTTGCTGAAGGAATGAAATTAAGCATCAAAATACGACGACAGGGTAAGAGAATAGACAGCATGTAAGTAACAATGCAGAGAGTGAGTACGTTCAGAATAACTTACCGACTGAAGGAATGAAATTAAGCATCAAAATACGACAGTGAAGGTAAGACAGGGTAAGAGAATAGACAGCATGTAAGTAACAATGCAGAGAGTGAGTACGTTCAGAATAACTTACATCCTGAAGGAATAAAATTAAGCATCAAAATACGACGACAGGGTAAGAAAATAGACAGCATGTAAGTAACAATGCAGAGAGTGAGTACGTTCAGAATAACTTACATCCTGAAGGAATGAAATTAAGCATCAAAATACGACAGTGAAGGTAAGACAGGGTAAGAGAATAGACAGCATGTAAATAACAATGCAGAGAGTGAGTACGTTCAGAATAACTTACAAACTGAAGGAATGAAATTAAGCATCAAAATATGATGACAGGGTAAGAGAATAGACAGCATGTAAGTAACAATGCAGAGAGTGAGTACGTTCAGAATAACTTACATCCTGAAGGAATGAAATTAAGCATCAAAATATGACAGTGAAGGTAAGACAGGGTAAGAGAATAGACAGCATGTAAGTAACAATGCAGAGAGTGAGTACGTTCAGAATAACTTACAAACTGAAGGAATGAAATTAAGCATCAAAATATGATGACAGGGTAAGAGAATAGACAGCATGTAAGTAACAATGCAGAGAGTGAGTACGTTCAGAATAACTTACATCCTGAAGGAATGAAATTAAGCATCAAAATACGACAGTGAAGGTAAGACAGGGTAAGAGAATAGACAGCATGTAAGTAACAATGCAGAGAGTGAGTACGTTCAGAATAATTTACAAACTGAAGGAATGAAATTAAGCATCAAAATACGACAGTGAAGGTACGGCAGGGTAAGAGAATAGACAGCATGTAAGTAACAATGCAGAGAGTGAGTACGTTCAGAATAACTTACCAACTGAAGGAATGAAATTAAGCATCAAAATACGACGACAGGGTAAGAGAATAGACAGCATGTAAGTAACAATGCAGAGAGTGAGTACGTTCAGAATAACTTACCGACTGAAGGAATGAAATTAAGCATCAAAATACGACAGTGAAGGTAAGACAGGGTAAGAGAATAGACAGCATGTAAGTAACAATGCAGAGAGTGAGTACGTTCAGAATAACTTACCGACTGAAGGAATGAAATTAAGCATCAAAATACGACGGTAAAAGTACGGCAAGAGAACAGACAGCATGTAAGTAACAAAATGCAGAGAGTGAGTTTATTCAGAATAACTTACCCGCTGAAGGAATAAATTAAGCATCAGTGACAGTATGACAGGGTAAGAGAATAGACAGCATGTGAGTAACAATGTAGAGTGTGAGTTGGTTCAGAATAACTTACCGGCTGAAGGCATCAAAATACGACAGGGTAAGAGAATAGACAGCATGTAAGTAACAATGCAGAGAGTGAGTTTATTCAGAATAACTTACCCGCTGAAGGAATGAAATTAAGCATCAAAATACGACAATGAAGGTATGACAGGGTAAGAGAATAGACAGCATGTGAGTAACAATGTAGAGTATGAGTTGGCTCAGAATAACTTACCATCTGAAGCATCAAAAACAACAATGAAGGTACGACAGAGTAAGAAAATAAACAGCATGTAAGTAATAGTGCTGAAAGTTGTCAAGAATAACTCACATCCTGAAGGATCTAAATATGTCAATGAAGGTATGACAGGGTAAGATAATGAGAAGTGATAAAACAATAATTATGTTAATGAAGTATAAGTAATGACTTACCAGGAGAAGGGGTAATAAGTTCCAACATCAAATTGAGTGTGTATGGTGTGAAAGAACATGATGCCAAATATAATAATGTCAGTCTTGAATGACTCACCTCCTGAAAGAAAACATTGATACACATACTAACTAAAGGTCGTGATCATAACATAATTCAGCACTTTCTAATCGATAAATATTCCAGTCACAATCTTGAAACCTCCTTCCTTTTTTGGTAAAGGGTTGACAAGTGAGAATTGGCCCCACCCGTACACATGGGTCACATAGGCACACTGCAGTACAGCACAAGCTGCACTTCAGGTGAGGAAGGAATGAGCTTCCAAGTCATTACCAGTGATGGGTTGCATTGGTACACTCTCTATAATCAATACTCCACAACTAAATGAGCTGTCACACCCTAGCCCCTAGTCCCTAGTCCCTAGCTACCTTTTTCATGTGAATGCACTCACAAAATATGGTTCAGCTCTGCTAGAAGTAGCCTTCTTCTCTGCTTCTTCATTCTCTTCACCTTTTTTATCACTCATGATGTGATCCAGTAAATATTTCTTACCTGATCCAAAAGTCTGTGGGTTCAAAGGTTATAATGATTCACTACGCATGCGCAAGATGCAAGTGGTTTCTGCACATAAATAAATAAATCTGAAAATAATGGTCTCAAAATTAATGTCTAACCTAGATGAGTGAATGGTTTTAAGAAAGCATAAGTGAAGAGATTAGACAACATGATAAGCATTAAGTGATACCTGCACGTGAAAAGGGGAAAGTCATTCAGCCTGCAGTGTGAAATGTCACACTGATCCGTCCTTCTTTACTTCTCTCTATTATTTTATTACACATGTGCACATGTCTGCATCCTTCTCAATATAATTATCAGTCTGTAAAGGATGCAGTCATGCATATGTATACCTGTAGCACCTGTGTGATAGAGAGAAGTTATTAAAGAGGGATGGATCAGTGTCTATTCACAACACACTAACAAAGAACCTCATTTATTTACTTATAGATTGAAGAGCCTGAGTGAATACATTCACACACTTCTTCTCTATCTGACCTCTCACCCACTTCTCTCTCATCCACCATCTAACCGCTCACCCACTTAATTCCTTCTTCTCCATTTAACCTCTCACCCACTTCTCCATGCATCCTCCACTTTTTCTCCATCAAACCTCGCACCCACTTCTTCTCCACCTAACCTCTCACCCACTTCTTCTATCCTGTCACATACTTCCTCTCCACCTAGCCTGTCCCACAATTTTTAGCCTGCCGCCCACTTGATGGAGGAACTCTTTCAGAGTTCTGACCGTAACCAAAGATGTCAGTCAACAACATTCAATGCACTGCAATATGAGCACTTTGACAAAGCATGTGACGTATCACTCAAGTCATGTGTTGAGGACAGACTCCTGTACAATTCAGTAATGTTTCTGCAAGAAAAGGTTAGCTAACTATACAATTATTATGGGGTGGACAGGGGGGGTGCACCCCCTCTGATTTCAATTAAAAAAATAACTAGCAGAATAACACTGAGGCAATGACTTATCCTGTTTTTGCTTCCCAAATACCAGATGCAATAATATAAGAAAACTCTAAAATTTTCCCAGAGGAGCATACCCTAGTTGGCGGGCCTTGCATGCTGTGTAGCCTACCTTCGATTCCTCAATGGAACCCAGATTTGGTACCCCCTATATTTCGTAGTGGATTTTGTACCCATGCAAAATATCATAGTTGATTTTGCACCCCTAAGTAGATTCAAAATCCACTACCACATCTTTTCAGTGGATTTGGTATGGGGGTGCATAATAATTCACTAGTGGATTAGGTAGGGGGTACGAAAAAAGGGGTGCCGAATTTCCTGTGACACCATACCTGGTCTTACACCTTAAGTTACGGTATACATGGGCATCATGCCCCCCCCCCCCCCCCCCACCCCCTCCCCTTTCAAATTCCTAGATCCACCCTTGTACATAAGCAAGAAGATTTTTCTGTTGTAAAGGTAATTTCTATGTCATATATCTAATGGTACAGTACATATGTACATGTTAACCTCCTTTTTCTCAAGGGTGGGCATAGGCGCCACCAGACTAGACATGCAATGTGGTCTTAATAATAATCATTGTTATGATAATACCATGGATATTACAAAGCATTTAAATACACAACTCCTGATCTGAAATGAATAAGACGCTAAAGGCATCTCAGGAACAATCAGTTCACAAGGTTGTGGCCCAGCCCCCATTTCTTTCACAGCTAAATACTGTGAATGGATGAGCTGTAATCTGATGAAGGAAACGTCAAATTCATTCCCAGAATACTCTTCATTGGAGCTGGCAGTAGAGTTGATACTCCCCTCATGATTGGAAGCGGTTTCAATGGTTCCACTCATCTCAGGAGGTACTTCGTGGGACGGCTGGTAAGTGGTGCGAGCATGAAGAGAAAATGACATTGCAATGACAAACTCGTCTCCCTCGACATAAACAGCATCTGCTTCGGGGAGAAGTGGCATAGCGTAGTTGCCATCTTCTGTCTCAGTGGCCTCATCACTCGCATCACCAGCTGCTTCAATAATCGCTATGGTATTGTTTCGACCAAGACCAAAAAAAGCACAAATATTTGTAAAGACGTGAAAAAAAGAAAAAAAGAAAAAAGGCTGATAAGGATAGTGATTCTCCATCTGTTCTGATTCAATGGAATTTGGAATTCAGATGATGCAGAATCGACTAATGAGGTGTAACCTCATCAGCACCGTAAACTGGGCTTAATCCTTGAGGACATCTCTTACATATGGAGCAAAATTTTGTGACTTGGATCTACCTGAAGATTGGAATGTGTTGAAGTCTGTGATCATCAGTGGATCAGTAATATAGAGAAGCTATATCATACAGCCTATCCTACAGATACACTGTGGAGGCATTGAAAACAATCTTGAAGATGGTGTTTATCCTTTTTGCAACAATTGTAATAAAGAGAAGGCACATGTATAGCTAAGAGAGGAGCTCGAGAGAAAACATAATTATTTTGTTTATAGTTTAGCCAGCCATAGCTAGCTAGTGTGTATTTTACTGTTGTTTTTTGATCATTTGTGTTTTATTAATTATTATACTGAATATTGAACTCTGCAAATTTAGAAATCTTGTGACGATAAACAGTGAATTTAGTTTGCATGGCCTAACCAGTTACACTCACATTTATTTTAACTTTGGTAAGTCACTACTCATATGGACCATAAAAGTTATCACTATCTATGGTTATCATTACAACGCACCTGTAAGTAATTTGGCCATGTTTTTGCACTGTTGAAATAACTGACGTGGGTTGATGGTTGCTTTGACTTTTGTATTATGAGAGGAACTAAACTGTTAAGATAGAAATATTGAAGTGGGGGTAGCTAGTTGCTGGATTTTAACTCAAAAGGTCGACACATAGTTATAATGGATATCATAATTTAAAAAGTCAACACACTAACTGAACAATAACACAATGAGAAGCTTAATAAGAACACAACAAATAGCATGTATCATACCTAGCTATACAGTAGTAGTGACAAAAGGGGGAGGGGGGTACAAAAATAACTATGACAATGACCTCAAATCAAACACAGGAAAAACCATATAGCTACATAGCAAAAATAGAGGGGGAAAATTATAATATAGAAAAGGCATCACATTTTTCCATTCGGTGGAATGTCTCTCATGATGTCCTGGTATTTTTCTTTACTTTTTGGTTTGTCCTGCCCCCCAGCATTTCCTTGTGGTAGTTTTTATTCAGCCCACCACTGAGAATGGTACCATCACTTGCATTCTTTGTCCAGAGCAATCGACCCTCCTTCGTCTTCATGTGAGTATAGTATGCACCACTGTCTATACCCCGCTGATCCATTTTGACTTCACCCTCTCTGAGGCCAGTAAAATTTGAACGCCTTCCATTTTTTGAAACAGATAAAAATACCTCCTTCCAGCGCTCCCTCTCTTCTCCAGTTTTAGGAAAAACATGGCCCTTTTTGGGGGTAAATACATGATTTCAACGATGACTTGGTTTGCCACCATCACCATTGCTACCACCACTGCCACCACTCCTATTGCTGCCATCACCCCTGCCACCACTCCTATTGCTGCCATCTCCATTGCTACTGCCACCACCAGCAGCAGTGCGCTGACTTGAGAATGATGTGGAACAGTTATGTGCACCAATATATTGTGCAGGTCTAGAAAATCTGCCTACCCTTCCTTGAGTGATTTTCGGTGCTACTAGCACTCCTCCATAGCAGATAGATCTAGAATCAAGGTCATCTTTAATCAGTTGAGCAGCAGGTACCCAATCACTAAACTTCAAATGACTAGAAGGCAATGGAGAAGTTTTCAGCGATTGAATAAAATGGTTAAAAGCAGCATACTTGCTTACATAGGATCGAGTAATACTCTGTCGAATTTCTGAAGCTGTTGGAAGAGGCATAGAAGAACATATAAAATCTCTCAGTTCTCTAGCAGAAGAAGGATTTCGAGTAGAAAGCCATGCTCTAACATACCTTTCTAATGAATATCTTGACAACTGACTGTTGCTAGACTGCACAAAAACATCAACAATCTGGGATAGAACAGACTGGTCTTTTTTATGTAATCCCTCTTTTACTATAGGCTCTACATCAGACCGATAGGCAACGACATTATAGGGCAAATTACGAACCAATTTATCAACTTCATTTGAAACTGTAGTGTAATCTTCAGCTTCAGGCCAGATTCCAATTTCTCTACTCATACTGTTTAGAGCTTTTTCGATATTGCTCTGGTATTGCTGTCTGGCATCAGTCTGTACTTCTGTAAGCAGCTCCCTACTCACAGTAATACCACTACCATCAGCTTTTGTTTTTAGATCCTTCAATACTGAATGCACCAATGCACCATAAACTTGCAGCTTACAGAGTTCACGTAAGCGCAAAAATATAGGAAAGTATAGGCCAAGCTCGTCATAATGTTTAGTCAAATCTGATGCAAATGTTGCTTCAGGGCTATTAGGGTCATCTTCATGAAGTGTATCCTGAAGCCTACCATCAGAATCAGGGAGTAAGGGATGGCTGCGGACAGACATTTTCATTGCCCCAAAGCGGAATTCAATTTCTGATCCTGATTGATGTTGATCACAAGTAAGTTCTTCTGCCTGGATCTAAAAACGATGAACTCTGGATAGGCTTGGACCTCGTTCAGCAACTGGGCGAATTTTATGCTTTAATCTGGAAGGAAGGTTCTTTGTCAATCCATTACTGCATGATCGTTGAACAAAGGGAGGCTTTGATGACACTTCTGCTCCAACACTGAATGATTTAAGTAAGTAATCAGTTTAGAATAAAGTGTGTAAGAGATCAGTATTGTGGAGTTTGTCAGAGGACATTCTCATGCATTGAAAAGGATGAAATCTTTCGTGCACACTTGGGGGGTCAAGACTAAAGTAAACAGGAAGAATATCTGAAAAGTCCAATTGCAGCACTGCAGCAATGTCTGCCCGAGAGAAGAGACCCACTTTTCCCTGACTAGGATTTGCAGGTATGACTACAGCTTTTATGGAAGGATTGTTTTCACTCAGATCTACCACAAAACCTTTCAATTCAGCATACTCCAAATTGCTCATACAAAATTGACCATTTCGTGATTCAAGCCAACCTTCAGAATCACGTGGACTGAGATGAGAGGTCAAATTTTGAGAAATATCTTCCCAAGAGTATCCCTTTTCACGCAGTAACGATTCCATAGCTCTTTCACGTGCACTAGCTGAATCAGGAAGTGTAGTGACATGGCGAAGATCATTTTCATACAGCTGATACTTTAGTTCAGCCTCACGCAAGGGACTATTGAGTGGATTGACATTTTGAAGACCAAGGAGAAAGTTGCTGTGTATATTGCCAGAGGTAATGTGCATAATCATGGCTTCAGATACAGGAACAGTGTGTGCCTGCCAAAATGGATTCATCCTGCCAGTTTTGATTATGGTTTTTACCAACTCTTTAAAGAACTCACAGTCTTCATGGGAAACTATCTGACTAGAATTCTTCAATTGAAAGACAGATATCAAGACCCTTAAAGCCAAACGTGATGCATACAATTGCATACCTGGATGAAGAGCGATTGAAGCTATGCCATAAGATTGCTTCAAGATATCAATAATCAGCTCACTATGAGCATATATATCACTTAGTGGAAGTCTTGGTTTCTTCTCCAAGTCATCAAACAACCAAAAAGCAGCATGAAGAAAGCACAATACAAATTCAGAAGGATGGCTACAAGATGGCACGAGATCAAGATAAGCTAAACCAGCTTCCCAAGCTGTCCATTTCTTCTCTGAATCTGTTTATGAATCCCCATTTCATACTTCCGATGGCTTCTGGCATTGTGCCCTTGAAATGAAAATTCAGGCCACATTTGAGAAAAGGGGGGTTTTATATCTGAAGGAGGTGGAAGAAGTTGAAAATTATTCCCATCACCACCAAAAATAAGTTCTGGTGAATCAATAAAATGCTTAGCAGCTGTGCAAGCTTCTCTGATACCACTCAACAAAAATAGGTTATTAGCCGGATCATTTAAGATATCCAAAAAGACCTGGATAATTTCTTTGCTCAAGAAATCATCTGGAAGACCATGCCATGCTGCAAGCTCAATATCAGCTAAGCCATGTCTTACCTGTTTTTGCACAATTTTTGATATACCTCTGAGGAAAATGATAGGATAGCGATCGGAATGAAGCATCTTGTCGATATAGCATTCCTTGTTCTTTATAAATGCCTCAAGTGCACTGATATAGAAGCTATCTCCTGAAGTTATTGCTGCTATCATTCCCTTCAGATCTCGTGACTGCCACAACTTTTCTAATTCAGTAGTATAAAGAAACAACCTCATTTCATCCTCATGAATCTTCTCTTCTGATAGAGCACGAAGGGAAGACTTGATTTCTTCACGAGTATGTTTGAAGCTTGGGATTTCTATGGAATCTTGAATTGAGCTTTCTAATTCCATTACGTGACAAGAAATTTCATTCACAGCCAACATCAAATCCCATTTCTCGTTTAGGATCAGATGAGGATCCTCTGCCATTTTTTGCAAAGCATCTGTGGCAAGTCTTGTTATTTTTAACATGTCAATTGAATTTTCAGGAGTTTGGTTCATCAAATATACAATCAGAATCAAAGCTAATTCAGGATACCCACTAAGCAGAGAACGAACTATCTTCTTAACAGGCTCTGCTGTGCTACCAATTTCTGAACCCACACTTATGGCCATGGTAAGACATCCAATACTTGCCTTCAAATCATTCTTGCTCAAAAAATTGATTCTAGTTTCAGTCCAACTCTGAACATCAAGTGCGTGAAAGTGGTGGATACACTTAGGGCACAGTAGTTGAGTTTTAGAACTCAATCTTGGAAAGACTTTTGAGTCAATAGTTGATTGGCATGGCTTGCAAATCATTGTACCACACCAGTAGCAGTTGTGCTGCTTGGAGAATCTAGACAACTTCTTTTCACATATGGAGCAGTTTCTGTTTCTGGTTTGCTCTACAGCAGTGAAGTCTGGTGTTTCAGTGGATACAAGTGGAATGTACTTCAAGAGGATTTGCAGCTTTTCGTCACGTGATTTTCCATCGATTTCAATGTCAGAGAATAAGCTCAGAAGTGTAGTTATGTCTTTATCACGCGCTTTTGTTAAGGTGATAACAGGCACCATACTTGAAGATGAGGAGCTAATATTTTTCAAACTGTTCTTTACACAAGCTGTGACTTCATCGATATTAGCACGGTGTAAGACAAAGTGTGGATCACTTACAACGTTTGTACAAGCATCTTTCAGTATTTCATAACTTGATTTCACTACAGCTTTCTTATAAGGTTTTGGGCTTGTCTTGTTTAACAGTATATGCTGGGAAAACATCTGCGAATCACATGACAATTTGTTTAACTCCTCTTGAAGACTACATATAACATTTATTGTCTTATGTGATCTGAACATCATTTTATATGTATGCAATTCCTCCAAGTAATCTTCAGATAATCTTTTTGCTGCATAACAAAAATGAAGTCATATACTTACATATTAATAGTTCTTATTTTCAACAGATATATATTTCATCTATCACTGTAAACACTATTATACTCATTAACACATACATGGGTTCAGCAGATTTTACCTATAATAGTCTCACACACACTTTTTAATATTTGGTGAGGATACGCTTGAAATTCATTTCAATATAGCATGCGACATATTACATATCATAATTTTATGCATGCTTTTATTCTTTGACATAGCTATGTTTTTTAAGGGCAACTGAAATGATACATGGTGTTTAGCAACGTGAACATCAGTGTTTGCACAAGGAGCGGAGTTTGAACTAGAGTCAGATAGAAGTACGTGCCAAAGTACCAACTAAACCCAGAGAAGAGCAACAAGGTACCAAGGCAGCATAATTAGCAAACTTTTGTGGATTGCCATCCAAGGACTTTCGTGGAAATAACTTTCACAGAATCAGCTAGCCAGCTACCACACCCACTCCACGATCCTGTAGCTAGTATATGCACTGTAATGTATGTATCTTGACCTTTTTTAGCGGGTCAATAACTTTAGCTTTAGCAGCAAAAGATGATGAAGGTTAGCTAGATCTTTATAGATCTTTGACAGGGACTAGGGCTACTTTAGAGTCAGCGCTTGCTCCCGGATGGAAAAATAGCTCCAGTATGATCAATTGCCATGCTGCCAGACTTGAGGTCAAAGGTAAATTTTATTTGGTTTCAAATTTTTGCCACGAAGTAGAGGAAACACAGTATCTTTAGAAGCTAAAAATCAATATTAGCTAAAATATCTAAGGGGCAGTTTCAAACTAGAATCAGAGAGAAGTTAGTATCTAGCTCTATGGTGTAGCTCCCTGGTGCTACAAATGAGGGAAATAACCAGCTTAGACTATGGCATCATAAATCAGGATCTTGCTGCATTGCAGGAAGTTAGCACGCACATGGCCATTGGATAATGAGCACATTTTTTCTCCAGTGCTCAGAAACATGGAGCTCATAGTATCCATTAAGATCACTGAATAGATCCTCCAGCAATCTTTATTGAAGTGCATTCAACTTCCAGAAGTTTCCTGAAAAAGAACAACCTCAAGAAGCCACTATCAAGGAAGAGATCTCCAAAGCTGCCCCTGAAAAAACTCTTGATGAATAAGCTCCATCAATGTACTGAAATGTGAAGACAGTAGAGTTGATACATTATTATGTAATCAAGTGAATACAAAGAATGGAGAGATCAATCAGAACTAATTTGGAGTATACATAGAAAGCACTCAAGCTACGTACCAAAAAACAATACACATAGCTAACTGCCAAGTTCTACTTACGATCGAAAACCAGTATGAAGTACCCTCATACTTGGTATCAAACTGCGGATCAACTGAACTACACGGACCAGTATTATAATTAATAGTGCACGCTATTTATGACGTCATCGGGTCGAAGGTCAATTATTATAATAATTTTTTTAATAATTGGCGGGAAACACGCGGGAAGAGAAATGTCCCTGCTAGATCTTGGGCCTGTTGCCTTTGGGGGGACCCCTGCCATCATCACTTTTCTCCAGAGCAAAAATGTCCTTGCCAGGCAGAAAGAGTGTCCCTGTGGAGCCATGATGGAGTTGCAGAAGAGATCTGATGTCAGTGATGGCTGTCGTTGGCGATGCCCTGATTGCCGTAAGGCAATTTCAATCAGAAAGGGAAGCTTTTTTGAAAAATCAAAAATAACCCTCTAGAAATGGCTCCTCTCTTGATGCACTGGTGGGCAAAGTAGTATCCTGTAAAGGATGCTGCAGATGAGACTGAAGTTTCTCTGCATACAGCAATCCAAGTGTATTCTTGGATGAGGGACGTATGCAGCTACAGACTATGCACACTTGATCCTCAGATCAAACTTGGAGGGGCAGGAAAAATTGTAGCCATTGATGAGTCCCTCTTCTCTCATAAACAAAAGGTAAATTTGATGAAGTGGTTACTGTTAACTCACAGAGGCCGGCCAGCACAGCAAGATGTTTGGGTTTTTGGAATGTGTGATATCAGCACAAATCCAGCACTTGGCTACATGGAGATTGTAACTGCAAGGGATTCCGCCACACTCCTACCAATAATTCAAGCCCATGTGAACCCAGGAACAGTCATATGGTCGTATTGCTGGGCTGCTTACAACAGTATTATTGCCTTGCCTTCTGTCCAGGCTCATGACACTGTTAATCATTCAATAGAGTTTGTTGCTCCTTCAGGCGTGCACACCAACCACATCGAGTCCTACTGGAACAGAGCAAAAATCAAGCTGAAGAGAATGCGAGGCTGCCATCGTTCTCAGCTCCCATCTTATTTGGATGAATTTATGTGGAGGGAAAGGTATGGGAAGAAAAGTGACGACATTCTAACCAACATATATAGAGACATAGCTCTTTGGTATCCAGTCTAGACACTAGCAATAAATATGCCATGAATTATACCTAAATAACCTACCACAATAGCTAACCTTTCATTTTGATTCCTCTTCCATAAATTAATGACGTATTATAGACATACTTCAGACACTGAGTCAGCAGAGAGAAGTAGGCCAGGTCAACATGAGGTCTTTAGTCTAAAGGATGACCTTCGACCCAATGACGTCATAAATAGCGCACACTATTAATTATAGTACTGGTCCGTGTAGTTCAGTTGATCCTCAAACTGCAGCATACTCTATTTGATGCTGCCGTACAAAGACAGATTCTCCCTTCTATATCATGATGTAACTGTTTTGATAGACACTATTGCTGAGTAGGCAAACACACAATACTTTAACAATACAAGCAAACTGGCCTCTTTCCCAGGCCTTCCTCTCTCACTGGTATCATAGATACTAAATACGGATTTAGTATCTATGCTGGTATAGTCTCTCACGAAGAAAAAGGTAAAGTATCACAGGAGGAAAAGAAGAAGAAGAAGAAAAATAAGAGAGCCTGGTAAAACTTATCACATACGTGAGGATACAAGCGTAATGCAAACCACACCATGACAATGGTTAGTCTCGCGCGCGCCCCTCCAAAATAAAATCGGAGTGTCTGGTGTCACGCATATATCAAACTCGTTCTCTCCTCCAGATTCTGGAGGACATACTTTGAGCTGTATAGCTTATGTAGCGGGTGTGGTTTCATACGTAAAGCGTGGGTGGGAATAAGCTTAGCGCGCTATTAATTCGGCTCGTTCAGGCGGGATCATCATTGCATTCTGGTCAGCAATTAATAGCGCGCAAGTTTAGTAATCAATTCAATGGTATTCATGCATTCTATCAGGCGCGCGTGCGATACTAATCAAGAATGAGTTTGATATACACGTGCCCTCTGATTCTATTTTGGAGGGGCGGGCGTGCAAGACTAGACAATGGTGACATCCGCCTTTCTACCCTCACAATAAGTTTTACCAGGCCTTCCTCTCTCTTATTTTTTTCTTCTTCCTCTTCTTTTTCTTTTCCTCCTGTGTGATACTTTACTTTAGAGACTATAGCAGTGAGAGAGGAAGGCCTGGGGATGAGGCTACAAGCAAACTACATAGTACATGCAGATTGCGATCGAAAAGCAGTTACTTCCGTTCAAATACTGCCGACTTTTTGGTATCAGCTGAAAAAGTAAGCTCTACAAAAGTAGAGTATGACCATTAATTTATAAATGTGGCAGTGACTTGGAGTCATTTTTCAGGGTTGGAGCTCCTACAACATAGTACTTAGTAGACTTGTAGTCATGTACAAGACAAAGACTGGTACCCAAGGTCAAAATGGAATGTTGTCTAATTGACCACAAACAAGCCCACATGAGCACCAATAATTTACAATGCAATCTTCAATGCAGAGTGCATTAGTGTTAGATAAGTTGCGATAATTAATGTGCATTATTTACTCTTGATCACACCCACTTATGACGTAGCAAGACTCCAGTTAAAGCCATTTCAGCCATGGATATCTCAGGTCAGGTAAGGAGTAGCCTCAGTATATCAAGCCTAGAGGTCAAGGATGATGTCATCAAAAAAAAAGTGTCACTGACCTTTTGCTGCATGCTGCACAGTCTGGGAATATGGACGGAGAAGAAGAAGGGCATGTAGTCTTGGAAGGAAAACTATTGTATGCAGTGATACTAGTGGGACTGCTGTGGCCATAAAACATTTGAAGTTAGTTTTGAGTGTGCTAGTTCACGGTTAAAAAGCGGTGTTTCTCACCTTTTGTGACCATGTATCTCGAAGCACAAAGCATGAGTACGTTGAAATATCAAATCTCTCAGCAAAGAGTCAAGATTAGGAAAGCGTTTGCTGCAGCTTGCACAGTCAACCCAAATCACCTCTAGACCTGCCTCGTTTTTCAATGAATTGTTCAAGTTTATTTTAAGCGGCATAGGTTATAAATCGACTATTGCTTTTGTTAGAAACAAAGTTATAATATAAAAAATATCATGGCTAATTTTAAGTAGCAAAACATGCAGAAAATCTGCTTGATCTAGAGTATGATGCCTGCCTAGCATACCCACTGAAACTTTGTGCATGCAGGATGATAAATATCAAAGCCTCAGCCTGCAGGTGTTACCACAGATCACTTAAAAGAAGGAGCCGTTTTTGTACCTGCACTTAGCCTGCCGGTGTTTGATAAATCAATTTACTCTACTGGCATGCACACTTCATGTATGAACGTGACCTTTGACTGTTACATACACACCAGCATTAGCCTTGGCCACAGACCCTCCTTTTTAATTTATGCTTGTGGAGGGCCTGGTATGCGAAGTCACGTGGGGGTAGAACTGGGTAGAACTGGCAGTTGTATTAAAATAAAATGCTGGTAACTCTGCCTACGCACTGCAGGAGCGAGGAGTCAGTTCCTAGGGTAGCAAGAATGCCACATCTCTCGGAATCTCTGGCTACTTGCAACTAGCTAGAACAGTTAGAAGTGTAGAAACATGTACGTATACCCAATAGTGTTTTGTTTCATAGACATATTCTACATTACTCAGCCAGGTGCAAATGGAGTTTTGTTGGCTAGAAAATCGGGAGCGATAGTTATCTAGCTATACTCTGTGAAAATTTCTACCTAGCAGCTATCTAGTAGCCAAACAACTCAACCAGCAGCTGAACCAGCTAGCTTACTGTATAACATGCGTTCCATAATGATGTCATGGTGATGTGGCCAATGGCAAAGCAGTCGCCCACGTTCATGTATTGTGACATCACTTCTGGTAACTTCGCATACCAGAAACATAAAGGAGGGCCTGGGGTCGAGGCTACAAAACGTATCATTAAATAAAGGATAAAGCAATCTCAATAACTTTTCAAAGCATAATTAACTAGAGCAGTCCTAGACCTCATACCAGCACGCACTAACTGTTGATGATTTATGGGCGGGGTGTGGAGGCAGAGCATAATGGCAAATAATAATAGATTCTAGCTGGTCAACAGCGAGCTGGTGTTTTGCACGCTGCCTTCTTTGATCTTCGGATTGGGCAGACACAAAATACTTATATCCCTGAGTATCCGGATTTAAAGCTCTTGACCCTCGGGTGCTGCGTGCCCTTGGGCCTCAAGTTTTAAATCCCTCACACTCAGGATATAACTATTACAAATGGACCCATATTACAAAAAAAACTGTAGACACAGAAAATTTAGAATACATGCATGTACTAAGTACTACTATACCTGAAGGTAATGCAAATTCTGGACAAATTTTCAAGTCATGATCATTCACCTCTTCCTCATCATACTTGTTTCTCTTGATACGATCAGTAAGAATGCTTTTAGCTTCATTTATTCTCTTCATTGCTTCTTCTGAGCTTGGGTTGAGAGTTTTATCTGGATGAAACTGGCGAGCTTTAGCATGGTAGGCTTTTTTGATTTCTTCTTCAGTAGCATTAAAACTCACTCCCAATACATCATAGTGGCTACCATGAGTTGACAGTTGAGGAGGAACAAAAGATTCCATTATCAAACCTGTAATTATAATGCCAGAAATAATTATAATTATGAAAAATAGGGATCACTGTCTCAAGTTAAAAAGGGATGGAATAACAATAATGCACAAGTCAGTAGTCACTCAGTATGTATAGATTTCTATAATACTGACCCACTGGGTGAAGGGTACTTGCTACAGGATTTTTTTTTTTTTCCAGGAGGGGGAGAGTGTGCATGGCGAGGAGAATTATGTGGGCCGGAGGCTAAAAATGAACTACACTGAATAAGAGCAGTTCTCAGTGTATGTGGAAAACTTCAGCCAGGGGGGAGGGATGAATGAATCCCAGGGTGCCCCTGTATACATCCCTGCCAGGGTTCATTTATTACATTCGTAGTTTGGGTAGAGGAGAAAGGAAATAGAGGAGGATAGCATTACTATATAGCTTCTTTATTATTCAGTACTGCAACTCACTAATATGATATCTCAGAGCATGCAAGCTAGTCATCATAACATAACCCACAATACATAATACTCATTATAGTACCACATACTCCAGTCTCACTTCCTACATAGCTGTGCTGTCACATGATGTGTATCTATAATTATTGAGTGGAACTAACCCATTTCAACAAGGAATTTAAGTATTACAGTCAGTGTATAACAAATCAAAAGTTGCTATGAGAAAGAAATAACTACTTGCAATGAGAACAGAGCAAGCTGAGATAAACAAATACTACAGTGATTACTCACTCTACTAAGAACTTTGGTCAAGTTTTCGATGAGTAATCAAAGTGTAAAAATAATAGATTTTTAGTAGCTATGCAGGCACAGTTCATGCAATCACGAAAAAAATCACTTGCTGTGTACTACCAGCTCATTAGTGTGGAAGCCAGAATAGAGCAGCCATTAAAGCTTGCTGGCATACTGGTCCTGCTATAAGTGTAACCACTAGCTATGGAGCTAGCTACAAATAATATACTGAGTAGCTATGACTTAGATAGCAGTTATGTAAAAAAAAAGGGGGGGGGGGGAGGGGGGGGGGTTGCACTGTAGCTACACAAAAATCAGATACAGTGGAAAAGGATACTCTGAAAGAGGACAACCTCTCAACAAAGGACAATCTTTGTATATGCACTCAAAGTACTGATAAACTCTCTACAAAGGACAAAAACTGGGTCCCAAGTGCATCTATTATTCGGAAGTTCACGTTCACTGCATCTAAAATAATACACTGATGGTCTGAGTTCCTCATGATCTAAGACATGTTTCCTAGATATAGTCAGATCTCCACTATTAAGTGAACTCAGAGTTTTAGTATATCTGTGATGGTTATTCCTCTAATGACCTCTTGAACGGTCAAAGTGAAGCAGTGGGATGAGCCCCACCCTCAAACAATAGCCTCTGACAAGCAGACTAGCTAGCTAGCAACTTTGACAATTCATGGCTAATAAGAATCAAATTAGCCTGCTTTATACTACATTATAGTCTAACCACTGTGTAAAGTGAAACAAACTACTTTGGCAAAAATGTGGGAGTAATGTGTTTCAGTCTTCCTTTTCTAGAGTGCTTACGGTGTTGTGTAGATTTCCTTGGATTTCAAGTCTTGGTGATGGCATAGATCGAACACTGCGATTCCAATACCCCTTTACGAATATGATCATGTCACGGGACCGGAACCGGACCCATGACACGCCCATTGCACGTGATGTTATTATAGCGCAGACGAGCCCCGCCCCCAGTCTAGGGACAGTAGCGCCAGAACTGGCCAGAGCTGTACATTAATGATAAAAATTGTACCTGGCATCCATTAGATCTATACCTATTAGAGGTGTCAGGGTCATGATAATCCTCCACCAACTGTCCCAAGAAGTCCTGGGATAAACATTTGATTCAAGCCACACTAAACCACCTTTTCCACACATGATTCAGATCTAGCTGCTACTGAAAAGGATGGGGCATGGCTACATGCTTTGCCAGTATCGTCTCTTGGACTGAGACTTGATGACACCATCGTAGTATCCAACTGATTTTGTTTATGCCAATTTTTTGTACCTTGCACTCATTCCTATTTTCATTGTTAAAATTATTATCATGACAAAAAATAAACAAAGTTCAAAAATACCAATCACTGATAGTTTCGTTTATTTCTTCTGCAAGTATTTTCAATCCGATATCATTTAAGACTTTGACAAGACTCTTCCACGAAACTTCCACTCCCTTTCCTTCCAACCAGTTGTTGAGTATTCTGGTGGTGATGTCCACTGGAACCCCACGAAGTTCTTTTTGAATGGCCTTCACATGAGCACCTGTTTCATCCTTCAGCAGTGATATCCCAAAACTGGTATAATCTGCTCCAATCTTGTTTGGAATGTTGATGTTACGCTTGAGGCCAGGGAAGTTGAGTAAACAGGGCATAGTGGGCTTCAAACCTGGAAGAGTAAGTGACAACCAAAACTTTCATTAATATTGCCCCTGAAGGAACTGCAATCAAAAGGGGACATGCTTGGACAATGACTGCAAGTAACTAGCTATTCTAGTAATAGTTAGCTAAGTAACATAATAATATTATTATGGTGGCTAGACTTGTTCATGTTTGGATTTCTTTAATGACCAGGTCCACTGGCTATCACAGTCAATAGCTTTAGGCTTTTTTATTTTTTAGTATTCTTACATTCTGAAGTGCTCATCCCTCCCTGAGATGACGGGTAGACCTTTAAATCAGCTGTACCTAATGATTGAGTGTGCATATAAAACACTATGGAGAGCACATTGGCACTACGTAGCTTACCAGGCATCCACTTTGGCATAAAGATAGCTAAAATGATGGCTAGGAGGGCAATAACAATTGCGATGATGGTGGTAGCTGCAATGGGTCCAAATAATTATTATTGCATGTATGGAGAGTACATTGGTGCTACGTAGCTTACCAGGCATCCACTTCAGCATAAAGATAGCTGAAATGATGGCTACTAGAAGGGCAATAACAATTGCGATGATGGTGGCTGTTGTGGTAGCTGTAATGGGTCCAAATAACAATTTCATGGAATGAGCTAGTGCTAGTGACAAGCACTATAACTTATGCTACTAAAATACTAACACCCCACTTTCAGGCACCCCACATTTGCATCCTATAAAATTTTGTGTAAATAAACATTTTTGAACACAATGGTAGCTACCCTCAGTCATCATGTTAAAGAATAATTTTGCAGAATCTTTGCAACAAGAATATCGTTATGATAGAGCTATACTGCTGTGGTCCAGGCCTATTGTTCTAGCTACCACTACTCTGCTACTACTTCCAAATAAGGAATGGTCTTGGGTCCTTCCGTCTGTTGCAAAGATTCTGCAAAACCCTGTAAATATTGTGACTATACTATTATTCATCGTGCTAGTAACACACACTCTGATCCAATGATTACCTGTATGAGGAAATTGTGAGGATTGATGGTGTCTATTAGCCTCTGTCGAAGGTTGTTCATCTATTAAAGATCGTTTGCCTATCAGAGAATAGATTTATGTGAAAATCACAATGCTCTATACTGTAGGTAAAGGAAACTGTTAAGATAAAAATTACAAGCTATATTCAAACAGAAAATAACTTTGGGATCAATAATATTGAACTAAGTAATAATTATTTGAAAGATGATTAACCAAATTCCACTTTCTGCTCCAAACAGAATTGATATACCGTCTATGCATAAATAAACATTGATCAACATGTATCAGAAAATTTATAAAAGAGGAGAAGAATAGAATTAGTTAATGGGCATAAAATTAAATAGTTATGGAGACGCAAAAATTCATCTGCTGACATAAAAATTAATGTCCCTCTTGGACTAAAACTTGCTCCCTCCTTGCCAGAATGATAATGGGGGTAAAAAGGATGGTCTCCTCCCATTTGCCACAAAATAATAACCACTCAATCCCTCTGAGGTGGTAAAACATGCAAGTATGAATTTCTTGCTTGTATGAATACACAGTGATGTGGGTGTCACACTGTGGTGGTGGACCATTGATGATATCTAATTACCTTTCCATGAGCAGGACAAACAGCTGCTAGATCAAGACTAGTGATCTCATTATAATAACTCACACCATCCCATAAAAAAGTTATACCGAATCACAATGACACACAGGAAGTGTTAGGTGAGAGAGAGAGAGAGAGAGAGAGAATATTGCTGCTAAGGACGCATTAAGAAGGACTAGCTTGCAACCTCCTGAATTCTGGTTAGGAACTCACAGGAGGACTGCTTATATATCTCTTTTCAGCATGTAGTGTGGATACCCAAAGTCCCAGCTGAAGCTATAACTAGTGTTGTATCAGATAAAATTAATGACAAGTTTGTTTCTGACAGAGCTAAATGAATGAAGTGCACTGCCTTTTCTTCACACTCTCTACTTTAAATAATAAAATGGGCTGGGCTTCTGTTAGTTATCGTACCTGGATCAATGTTGATGGTAAAAAAATTATTATTCAAAGTGCCATATATTTCCACAATGTATTCAAGTGGCTGTACTTTCTGTCCCTCCTTTATCCACTTTGCCACTAATTCACAATGCGGTACTACTTGACTTTCTGGTTTATGAAGATCCACTCGTTTCTTATCAATCTACAAGATAGCCAGTGCAATACTATAGCTAATTATGTGCACACACATTTATTACCTCTGGTAATACTGAGGGGAAAATCTTCCATTTTTCTTGTAGAGTAACACCTTCTCTCTCAATGCTTAAGTTGATTTTATTGTCTCTGAAGTAAAATGATTGTTCTGGACCAGTTGCAGCTTTTTTAGATGAATACTGTTTCCGGACAGTCTATAATTATAACAAAGTAGTATGAATGGACTGGTCATGATATTATGATATAAAAGCTACACATAGACATTCCTAGAAGTAGCCGAGTCAGCAAAAAGTGACAAGCCATGTCAATATTAGCACCTATGAACTTCAATTTTACACACCTTGGAATATTATTCTATGATTAACTCACATTTACGTGTGCATCATCACTCCATGTAACAGCAAAGTGTATATCTTTGTTGGTATGCTTTCCCATATAAAACACACCAAACCAATATACACGTTCATCAGATCCGTTTTCTACTACTGCTATTCCACAAAATTGGTTTAAAGTTATCATTCCATAGGTGCTGTGTTCATTAAAGGTCCCTCCATGGATGATAGTGAAGGAAACTGGACGATCCTCTTTGGTTTTTGAAGATGATGGTTGTAGGTATGTGGTATGTGAAGCCCTAGCAAAGGAGAGGCAGAAGCTGTTCTTACGTGGAGCACAGTGCTGAATTTCTAGACTCAATTGAACTTGAAATTTACACTTTGGGTTAGATCGAAACCAAAAAACAGGACTGACCAGTTCAGTATTTAATGGGAATACATAGTGACCGGAAAGTGAAGCAATGATAGTAATAGTGCAGGTGCTCAAGTTGCTAGGTAGGGATCCTGGTGGAATATTTAGTCTCAATCCATATCCTTTCCAATCAAAGAATTGAGAAGAATTGGTCACCTGGATTTCTGTAACTTGTATTCCTGTACCAAATGAATCAGATATGCATGATATACCGTGTTCACTTGCATATGGAATAGAGCATTATGTTATGATGTGGTCTTATAGAGCCACATAAAAGATAGGTTGGTATAATGCTTAATGCTCGACATTTAATTATGATATTAATAACTATACCTTTATAAACAGTAAGGACAGCAACAGTGCTATTTATAGAATGTCCACCACCAGAGATAGTACAATAATACTCTCCACTTGATTCCACAGATACGTTGTAAATTCTCAAAGTAGCAAGATTGGAACCTTCAATATTGATCTTGTTTGATAGTGGTGTGCCATTCTTATACCACTTGTAGACCAAGTCCATTCCATCTGCTCTCACTTCAAAACTCACATCACTTCTTTCGGCAATACTTATGTTTGATGGTTGCTTCTTAATCAGAGGAGTGACTACAATGAATGTTGTTACAAAAGTCAGTGAATGCATTCACACAATTATTCAATGTATAGCTATTCTAGCCAGATACTAAAGGACTGCAATCAGTGCTTCAAACAACAGCCAAAGGACATAATATATTCCAACCAATCTTCTTATTTTTGTTTAACTATAGCAGGCACTAGCAGGCACTGCAGGGGTGGGTGGCCGTGGGGCAAGGGCTCTCCACTGTTAGCAGCCTGATATCTTGAATGTGTAGTCATGAGTCACATCCTTATGTGTAGATAGTTTTGTAGCGTGCTGTGCTGAAGGAACACTGCCAGCTTTCTGTAGCAAACTGCTTTCCCTTCCTAAAGCAGGCAGGCACTACTATATATAATAAGCACATTATAGAGTATGCTAGCACTAGAGCAAGCAATAGAAGGTATAGAGCAGGTATTTAACAGACACCATAGAGCAGTCCTACTGTTGTTAGTAGAAGGCTTTAGGCTTTCTTAGCATTCTTACATTCTGAAATGACTTTATAGCTCATTCCTCCTCGAGATGATGGACTGGCCCTGACATCTTCTAAATCAGCTATACCTAATGATTGAGTTTGTATGATACATGCAGCACTGGCATGGAATAAGCACTGCATGGAGAACATGCACACATGATCATATTATCTTACCAGGCATCCACTTTATCATAACAGAAGCTGAAACAATGGCTAGGAGGGCAATAACAGTTGCAATGATGTAATACTGGCATGGAGTAAATACGACAGTGAAAGCACGGCAAGGTAAGAGAATAGATAGCATGTAAGTAACACTGCAAAGAGTGAGCCAATCCAGAGATAACTTACCCACTGAAGGAATGAAATTAAGCATCAAAATATGACAGTGAAGGTATGACAGGGTAAGAGAATAGACAGCATGTAAGTAACAATGCAGAGAGTGAGTATGTTCAGAATAACTTACATGCTGAAGGAATGAAATTAAGCATCGAAGTATGACAGTGAAGGTATGATAGGGTAAGAGAATAACACCATGTAAGTAACAATGCAGAGAGTGAGTCAGTTCAGAATAACTTACATGCTGAAGGAATGAAATTAAGCATCGAAATACGACAGTGAAGGTACGACAGGGTAAGAGAATAGACACCATGTAAGTAACAATGCAGAAAGTGAGTCAGTTCAGAATAACTTACCAACTGAAGGAATGAAATTAGGCATCGAAATACGAAGTGAAGGTACGACAGGGTAAGAAAATAACAATACAGAAAATAAGTTCAGGATAACTTACCAACAGAAGAAATAAAATAAACAATACTATGGTGAAGGCGTGACAGGACAGGATAAGAGAATAGAGTGTATATAAGTAGTGAGTCATTTCAGATTAACTTACCGACTGAAGGAATGAAATTAAGCATAAAAATATAACAGTGAAGATAGAGAATAGGCAGCATGTAAGTAATAATGTAGAGAGTGAGTCAGTTAAGAATAACTTACCAACTGAGGAAAAAATTAAGCATCGAAATACGACAGTGAAGGTACGACAGGGTAAGAGAATAGACAGCATATAAATAACAATGAAGAGAGTGGATATGTTCAGAATAACTCACCTTCTGAACAAAAGAAATGAAGTGTCAAAATACGATAGTGAAGGTACAACAGGGTAAGAGAATAGACAGCATGTAAGTAATAATGCAGAGAGTGAGTCAGGTCAGAGTAACTTACCGACTGAAGGAATGAAATTAAGCATCAAAATACGACAGTGAAGGTACGACAGGGTAAGAGAATAGACAGCATGTAAGTAACAATGCAGAAAGTGAGTCAGTTTTGAATAACTTACACACTGAAGGAATGAAATTAAGCATCAAAATAATTATGACAGTGAAGGTACAACAGGGTAAGAGAATAAACAGCATGTAAGTAACAATGCAGAGAGTGAGTCAGTTCAGAATAACTTACCCACTGAAGCATCAAAATATGACAGTGAAGGTGTGACAGGGTAACAGAATAGACAGCATATAAGTAACAATGCAGAGAGTGAGTCAGTTAGTATTAACTTACTGGCTGAAGGAATGAAATTAAGCATCAAAATACGACAGTGAAGGTATAACAGGGTTAGAGAATAGACAGCATGTAGAGAGTGAGTCAGTTAAGAATAACTTACCAACTGAAGGAATGAAATTTAGCATCAAAATACGACAGTGAAGGTATGACAGGGTAAGAGAATAGACAACATGTAAGTAACAATGAAGAGAGTGAGTCAGTTAAGAATAACTTACAAACTGAAGGAATAAAATAAAGCACCAAAATACACAAGTGAAGGTACGATAGGGTAAGAGAATAGACAGCATGTAAGTAATAATGCAGAGAGTGAGTCAGTTCAGAATAACTTACAAACTGAAGGAATGAATTTAACATCAAAATACGACAGTGAAGGTATGACAGGGTAAGAGAATAGACAGCATATAAGTAATAATGAAGAGAGTGAGTCAGTTAAGAATAACTTACCCACTGAAGGAATGAAATTTAGCATCAAGATACAACAGTGAAGGTATGACAGGGTAAGAGAATAGACAGCATGTAAGTAATAATGAAGAGAGTGAGTCAGTTAAGAATAACTTACCCACTGAAGGAATGAAATTTAGCATCAAAATACGACAGTGAAAGTACGACAGGGTAAGAAAAAAGAATGTAAGTAACAATGCAGAAAGTGAGTCAGTTCATAATAACTTACCAGCTGAAGGAACATAAAATACGACAGTAAAAGTATGACATGGTAAGAAAATAGACAGCATTTAAGTAATAATGCAGAGAGTGAGAGAATAACTGACCCACTGAAGGTATGGAATTAAGCATCAAAATACAACAGTGAAGGTACAGAGAATAGACAGCATGTAAGTAACAATGCAGAGAGTGAGTCAGTTAACTTACCAGCTGAAGGAATAAAATAAAGCACCAAAATACAACAGTGAAGGTACGACAGGGTAAGAGAATAGACAGCTTATAAGTAACAATGCAGAGAGTGAGTCAATTCAGATTAACTTACGAGCTAAAGGAATGAAATTAAGCATCAAAAAACGACAGTGAAGGTACGACAGGGTAAGCGAATAGACAGCATGTAAGTAAATGTAGAGAGTGAGTCAATTCGAAATAACTTACCTCCTGAAGGAAAGAAATGAAGTGTCAAAATACGACAATGAAAGTACGACAGGGTAAGAGAATAGACAGCATATAAGTAATAATGAAGAGAGTGAGTCAGTTAAGAATAACTTACCCACTGAAGGAATGAAATTTAGCATCAAGATACAACAGTGAAGGTATGACAGGGTAAGAGAATAGACAGCATGTAAGTAATAATGAAGAGAGTGAGTCAGTTAAGAATAACTTACCCACTGAAGGAATGAAATTTAGCATCAAAATACGACAGTGAAAGTACGACAGGGTAAGAAAAAAGAATGTAAGTAACAATGCAGAAAGTGAGTCAGTTCATAATAACTTACCAGCTGAAGGAACATAAAATACGACAGTAAAAGTATGACATGGTAAGAAAATAGACAGCATTTAAGTAATAATGCAGAGAGTGAGAGAATAACTGACCCACTGAAGGTATGGAATTAAGCATCAAAATACAACAGTGAAGGTACAGAGAATAGACAGCATGTAAGTAACAATGCAGAGAGTGAGTCAGTTAACTTACCAGCTGAAGGAATAAAATAAAGCACCAAAATACAACAGTGAAGGTACGACAGGGTAAGAGAATAGACAGCTTATAAGTAACAATGCAGAGAGTGAGTCAATTCAGATTAACTTACGAGCTAAAGGAATGAAATTAAGCATCAAAAAACGACAGTGAAGGTACGACAGGGTAAGCGAATAGACAGCATGTAAGTAAATGTAGAGAGTGAGTCAATTCGAAATAACTTACCTCCTGAAGGAAAGAAATGAAGTGTCAAAATACGACAATGAAAGTACGACAGGGTAAGAGAATAGACAGCATGTAAGTAACAATACAGAGAGTGAGTATGTTCAGAATAACTTACCTTCTGAAGGAATGAAATTAAGCATCGAAATATGACAGTGAAGGTAAGACAGGGTAAGAGAATAAACAGCATGTAAGTAACAATGCAAAGAGTGAGTCAGTTCAGAATAACTTACCCATTGAAGGAATGTAATTTAGGACTGTGAAGGTACAACAGGGTAAGAGAACAGCATGTAAGTAATAATGCAGAAAGTGTGTCGGTTAAGAATAACTTACCTTCTGAAGGAATGAAATTAAGCATCGAAATATGACAGTGAAGGTATTACAAAGTAAGAGAATAGACAACATGTAAGTAACAATAAAGAGAGTGAGTCAGTTCAGAATAACTTACCCACTGAAGGAATGAAATTTAACGACAGTGAAGGTATGACAGGGTAAAAGAATAGACAGCATGTAAGTAACAATGCAGAAAGTAAGTCAGTTTATAATAACTTACCATCTGAAGGAATGAAATTTAGCATCAAAATACGACAGTGAAAGTACGACATGGTAAGAAAATAGACAGCATGTAAGTAACAATGCAGAGAGTGAGTCAATTAAGAATAACTTACCCACTGAAGGAATGAAATTTAATGACAGTGAAGATATGACAGGGTAAGAGAATAGACAGCATGTAAGTAACAATGCAGAGAGTGAGTCAGTTAAGAATAACTTACCCACTGAAGGAATGAAATTTAATGACAGTGAAGGTATGACAGGGTAAGAGAACAGACAGCATGTAAGTAATAATGCAGAGAGAGAGAGAGTCAGTTCAGAATAACTTACCCACTGAAGGAATGAAATTTAATGACAGTGAAAGTACGACAGGGTAAGAGAATAGACAGCATGTAAGTAATAATGCAGAGAGAGAGTCAGTTCAGGATAACTTACCCACTGAAGGAATGAAATTTAGCATCAAAATACGACAGTGAAGGTATGCAGGGTAAGAAAATAGACAGCATGTAAGTAACAATGCAGAGAGTGAGTCAGTTCAGAATAACTTACCCACTGAATGAATGAAATTTAGCATCAAAATAAGACAGTGAAGGCATGACAGGGTAAAAGAATAGACAGCATGTAAGTAACAATGCAGAGAGTGAGTCAATTCAGAATAACTTACCCACTGAAGGAATGAAATTTAACGACAGTGAAGGTATGACAGGGTAAGAGAATAGACAGCATGTAAGTAACAATGCAAAGAGTGAGTCAGTTAAGAATAACTTACCCACTGAAGGAATGAAATTTAACAACAGTGAAAGTACAACAGGGTAAGAGAATAGACAGCATGTAAGTAATAATACAGAGAGTGAGTCAGTTAAGAATAACTTACCCACTGAAGGAATAAAATTTAGCATCAAAATATGACAGTGAAGGTATGCAGGGTAAGAAAATAGACAGCATGTAAGTAACAATGAAGAGAGCGAGTCAGTTAAGAATGACTTACCCACTGAAGAATGAAATTTAGCATCAAAATACGACAGTGAAGGTATGACAGGGTAAGAGAATAGACAGCATGTAACAATGCAGAGAGTGAGTCAGTTCAGAATAACTTACCCACTGATTTAGCATCAAAATACGACAGTGAAGGTATGCAGGGTAAGAAAATAGACAGCATGTAAGTAACAATGAAGAGAGTGAGTCAGTTTATAATAACTTACAAACTGAAGGAATAAAATTTAGCATCAAAATACAACAGTGAAAGTACGACATGGTAAGAAAATAGACAGCATGTAAGTAACAATGTAGAAAGTAAATCAGTTCAGAATAATTAACTTACTAACTGAAGGAATAAAGCACCAAAATACAACAGTGAAGGTATGACAGGGTAAGAGAATAAACAGCATGTAAGTAACAATGCAGAATGTGAGTCAGTTCATAATAACTTACCAGCTGAAGGAACATAAAATACGACAGTGAAAGTACGACATGATGAAAAAATAGACAGCATTTAAGTAATAATGCAGAGAGTGAGTCAGTTCAGAATAACTTACCCACTGAAGGAATGAAATTTAGCATCAAAATACAACAGTGAAGATATGACAGGGTAAGAGAATAGACAGAATGTAAGTAACAATGCAGAAAGTGAGTCAGTTCATAATAACTTACCAGCTGAAGGAACATAAAATACGACAGTGAAAGTACGACATGGTGAGAAAATAGACAGCATTTAAGTAATAATGCAGAGAGTGAATCAGTTCAGATTAACTTACCCACTGAAGGAATGGAATTAAGCATCAAAATACAACGGTGAAGGTACAAAAGGGTAAGAGAATAGACAGCATGTAAGTAACAATGCAGAGTCGGTCAGTTCAGAGTAACTTACCAACTGAAGTAATAAAATTAAGCATCAAAATACGACAGTGAAGGTAGGACAGAGTAAGAGATTGCATATATGTAACAATGCAGAGAATGAGTATGTTCAAAATAACTTACTCACTAAAAGAATGAAATTAAATATCACATACGACAGTGAAGGTACGTCATGTAAGAGAATAGATAGCATATAAGTAACAATGCAAAATAACTTACCTCTTGAAGGAAAGAAATTAAACATCAAAATACGACAGTGAAGGTACGACAGGGTAAGAGAATAGACAGCATGTAAGTAACAATGCAGACAGTGAGTCAGTTCAGAATAACTTACCTGCAGAAGGAATGAAATTAAGATCAAAATATGACAGTGAAGGTACGACAGGGTAAGAAAATAGACGGCATGTATGTAACATTGCAGAGCTAGAGAGAGTGAGTATGTTCAGAATAACTTACCTCTCTAAGGAAATTAACTAAGCATCAAAATATGACAGTGAAAGTACAGCAAGGTAAGGGAATAGACAGTATGTAAGTAATAATGCAGAAAGTGAGTCAGTTCAGAAGGAGATCTAAATATGTCAATGAAGGTATGACAGGGTAAGATAATGAGAAGGGATAAAACAATATCTTAATAAAATATAAGTAATGACTTACCAGGAGAAAGGGTCCAACATCAAATTGAGTGTATAATATTATGGTATGAAAGAACATGATGCCAAATATAATAATGTCAGTCTTGAATGACTCACCTCCTGAAAGAAAACATTGATACACATACTAACTAAAGGTCGTGATCATAACATAATTCAACACTTTCTAATCAATAGACATTCCAGACACAATCCTTATTTCCTTCCTTGTTTTGGTAAAGGGTTGGCAAGTGAGAATAGGTTCCACATGCATATGACACACTGCAGTACAGCGCAAGCTTCACTTCATGTGAGGAAGGAATGAGCTTCCATGTCATTACCAGTGGTGGGTTGCATTGGTACACACTCTATACTCCACAACTAAATGAGCTGGTGTCACACCCTAGCCCCTAGTCCCTAGCTACCTTTTTCATGTGAATGCACTCACAAAAATTGTTTCTTCATTCTCTTCATCTTTTTTATCACTCATAGAAGTAGCCTTCTTCTCTATTTCTTCATTCTCTTCATCTTTTTTATCACTCCTAATATAAATTACCTGCGCCATCCAAAGGTATGGAATCTTGCAAAAAATTAATCGTCAGCAGGCGTCATCCGTAAACCGACTACTACGCATGCGCACAACTTAAAAATTTGAAATTGCACTCAGATTTGGAAAGAACTTTTGAAGAGCTAGCTAGTGACTGTTCTAGTATAGTTCTAACCTATTAGTATGCCATTCATCTTCTCTGGTGAGATTTTCGAGGCTCAAAGTTGAGCATGCGCGAGAATACACACTCAGCAAGTTAATGTCTAACCTACAGATGAGTGGGGTGTCTAGAATCGGTGGACCAGGAACGGTGGAATGGAATACTGGAATGGAAATTATTAATTATTGCAAATAATTATGATCATTTAGAACTAAAATGAATTATAAACATCCAGGCATGTGCATGGTGCAGAGCCTCCAACCATAGTGATTTATCAGTATTTTTACTGAAATTTGACCAAAAATACTGAAGATTTTTCCAAAAATACTGAAATTTAAGCAAATTCACTATACACATTTTATATTAGTGTTACTTAAAAATGGCTGAAAATACTGAAAATGAGACAATTTATACTGAAATCAAAGTTTACAGGTTGGAGGCACTGATGGTGAGATACTGTGTATGTGTTGGTAGCAACTGTACCAACAATGAGGCTGGCATTTGCAGCATAGAAGGCTCGAAGTCTGGACAATGAACTTTGATGCATGGAATATTGCAATGATAGTAGACATTTCCATAACGTGTTTGGGGATCGTCCAGTGATCCAAATTTTTGCCACTCTTGGTGCTTCACACACAAATCAAAAGGTTTGGGAGGCTTTGGATACTTCTGCCTACAACCATGACAGACACGAATGTTCCCTGTGATAAATGACAGTATAAAAGGATTACTACTTGAATGCTGCACTGATGGACTGCAGTGGACCAGTGGAGGTGGGAAAGTTGGCATTTGATGATACCGAGTGACGAAACTTGAATCATGTGGTAGAATATTCAACTGACCACCAGTTACAACAACATTAGCAATAGTTCCCCGAGGATGGCAGGTTCGTGAAGTGTTCTAACTTCCCTGATGAAACAATTATCTTCTAGGAATGCCTTGTGCATTACTACAGATAACTCATCATTTGCTGATGCAGATGGAAAGGAAATCTTCTTTTGACACTGCTTCAAATAAGAAACCTGTTGTTCGTTCCTTGGTAATTCACAAGCATCAATAGCAGAAACGACTCCACCTACTACAGCTGAAACAGTGGCAACTGCATCTTTGGGGCCACTTCCACAAGCACATTGATCTTCCATTGTACTTGGTAATGTTGGGAAAAATGGTTTATCCCTATCTTTGCTATTTCCATGTGGAAAGATGGATGGCTTGAAATTCTCGGGTAGATAATACACAACAAGGCACAGATGATGAGGCTGATTAGATGTATCTGTAAGTTGTAAAGTTCCGTATCACATTTAGACTATATGCATGCACGTCAGAAAAACAAATAGTCTAAGCCAATGCCCCCCCCCCCCCCCCCCCCCATTACAAGCAGAGGGACATTCCTTCAATCAGTAGGTATTCAAGGCACGTGCTATACCCTATACAATTAGAATAAAAAATTCACCTGAGATCAATGCCACTATCCTTCGGAAATATTTGTTGCAAGGATGGGTAGAATGCAATCGCCTCAAATAAAAAATATCTTCCCCACTGGCTCCTTGAGCCACCTTTTCCACACAAACTTTGTTGTCCTGATTGAAAGAACACTTAAAGACATCAGTATGGGAACCATGATGCTGCCATCTACCATACATATCTTTTTTTTACATCATCTGGGTGCTTTAAATTCCTGAGATCCACTACAAATGTCGAATTACATTGTATTTCTAGGGGCCTCTGTTGTGCAATTCTTTCCTCATTGATATTAGGATCCAAAAGTATCTGCATTATCTGGTGAGCCGAATACTTTAAAGGTGGACTTTCATAAATTGGAACACCATTTGCAGTTCTATATCACAAAGAAAAAATGCTACGTGTTTTGATGGTTTACACAACTGCATGGATTGTATAGGACATGTTTCTTAGGTCCTTGTAAGCCACTACCTATTTCTCATTCCTTATGGACAACTACAGTATGGAGCCTCAGCATTGGCTCAGACGACTAGAGCCTCACCTTTTATCACTTCTACATTCAACAATATTGGAATCATCATCATCTGTGACACAATAAGAAGATCATTGCAATGCCAAAAAGAAGTTATACAGTACTCTAGGAGTTTGCTCTATAATGATTATCAAGTTTGGAGCAAATAGTCGTGACTTATGCACACAAGTCTTCCTCTTCTGATGATAAATTTTTCACTATTCTTCTAAATATAAAAAAACATTATATTGGACATATCTGGCTGATGCATGGGTCTGGTAAGATAGTCTAGCCATATCTATGATTAGTTAGATAACCATAACATTGCTACCTAATTTTACTATACACAACTAGTAGCAAGCTTTTTACCAACTAACCTGTACTGCTCTCCATAGAGGACTTTTACTGGAGAAGCCGCTTCATCCACAACTATGGGGCTACTAAAGGTACCCGACATCGTAGCCTTAAAAAAAGACACAAGGCTTTTAGCCACAGTTTAGGTTAATCAGTCTTGAAACGAACAAAGCATGCACGAGCTAGGTGAAAAGAACATTATGCGCATGCGCATAATATTCCACTGTTCCAGTCCAGTGTTCCATTCCACCGTTCCCGTTCCACCGATTCTAGACACCCCCCAGAGGAGTGAATGGTTTTAAGAAAGCATGATTAGACAGCGTGATAAGCATTGAGTGACACCTGCACATGAACAGGGGAGTCATTCAGTCTGCAGTGTTAAATAATGTCACACTGATCCATCTTTCTTTACTTCTCTCTATTTATTACACAGGTGCACATGTCTGCATCCTTCATAATATAATTATCATTCTGTAAAGGATGCAGTCATGTATATGTCTACCTGTAAAACCTGTGTGATGAACAGAGAGAAGTTATTGAAGATGGATGGATCAGTGTAACATAGAACCTCATTTATTTACTCATAAATTGAAGAGCCTGAGTGAATACATTCACACACTTCTTCTCTATCTAACTTCTCACTCACTTCTCTCTCATCCACTAGCCCTAGATCCTAGACCATCTAACCTCTCGCCCACTTAATTCCTTCTCCATTTAGGTTACCTCTCACCCACTTCTCCATCTCTACTTTTTCTCCATCTAACCTCTCACCCACTTCTTTATCCTGTCACGCACTTCCTCTCCACCTAGCCTGTCGCACAACCCATTTGATGGAGGAACTCTTTCAGAGGATCATCATGAGAAATGCATGGAAGATAGGATACTTTATTGAAGTATCCTATCTTCCATACATTTCTCAAATTATTTCGATGCAGAGTTCTGACACCAAAGATGTTGACAACATTCAATGCACTGCAATATGAAATAGCTAGTAGAATGCATATAGCTAAATGACTAACCAAATACCAGATGCAATCTAAAAATTTTCCCAGGGGACCCGTGGGCTGGCTCGCGAGACTATCTTCAATTCCTCAATGGAACAACCCAAACTTGGTACCCCCCCCCCCCCCCCCCCCCCCACATCCACATCATAATAAAATTCTTGTTTTTCAAGGGGAACCACAGGCTCTATATCTAATTATTACTGGGCGCGCGCGTCATACGTCTTGCGCGCGCCTGGAGGCGCCGATCCTTTACCTCCTTTTTTTTTCCTTGGGCGGCCAGACTACACGTGTCCTACATGCACTGTGGTTATATTATAATTATTATTATGCATTTAAATACACAACTCCTGATCTGAAATGAAGTGAGATGCTAAAGGCATCTCAGGAACAATCAGTTCACAAGGTTGTGGGCCAGCCCCACCCACTTCTTTCACAGCTAAATACTGTGAATGTGATGAACTGTAATCTGGGAGATCTTCATCACTGTCAAATTCATTCCCACTGGAGCTGGCAGTAGAATCTTCGATACTCCCCTCGGTTTCAATGGTTCCACTCATCTCAGGAGGTACTTCGTGGGACGGCTGGTAAGTGGTGTGAGCACAAAGAGAAAATGGCATTGCGATGACAAACCCGTCTCCCTCAATATAAACAGCATTCGCTTCAGGGAGAAGTAGCATAGCATAGTTGCCATCTTGTGTCTCAGTGGCCTCATCACTTGCATCACCAGCTGCTTCAATAATTGCTATGGTATTGTTTCGACCAAGACCAAATAAAAAGCGCAAGTATTCATAAAGACGTGAAAAAAAATGGCTGATAAGGATAGTGATTCTCCATCTGTTCTGATTCAATGGTGCTTGGAATTCAGATGATGCAGAATCGACTGAGTAATGAGGTGTAACGTCAGGAGTCTGAAAGTGATGAGTGACGGAAGAGGTGGAGGTATGCAATCTGTCGACTGTGGCTGCTTGTGGAGGCAGGGGAGGTCGCTGAAGGGGTTGCTGTTGATAGCGAGGGTTCACACGTCGAATGATCTATCAAGGAATAAGGGGACAATAAAATTAATTTGCATCAAAAAAGTGTACAGCAAAGAGAAAGTGAAAAAAGTGTACAGTGAAAAAAAATGATCACCTACCCCTTGCTGCTCTAATCGTGAACAAACACAAGCTTCAGATGGTCAAAGTGAAACTGTTCCTTATTTGCTACTTTTATGGTCTAGAGAGATAGAAAGGTCTTTATTCTACATCCATGAAAAATAGGAGCTCTACAGAAGAGACTACCTGACTGTAACTAAGAATCCAAGAACTGCATTTATGCTCCTTGTGCCATGAGAATTTTGCTAAAGCTCAGACTGGCCAATTATGTTGTGGACGCAAAGCAAGCTCAGGGTAAAATCTCTAATCACTAATGAAATCACATTTATGAATTTCTTCATGATGAATGAAGTGTTGAGTTTTAATACTGTTACTCAGTAGTGACGCCTGAATATACAATGTAAAACACTCGTGAATTACAAAAACAATTCTATATTGACCCAATATGCTAAAAACAATCAAAAGTGAAGTTTACTATTGATGCCAAAGTATCCTGAGCTAGCTACAAGCTGAAGTTACAACTCACCAGTATGCAGTCAGCTTCACATTAACATTATGGAAGTTGATTGAAAGTCATTAATAGGGCCTGGGGTAGTACATTTTTGTGGCACTGAAAGTCTGTCTGGCACATTGCCATTATTTGTTATGGCCATACTAGCTAGTGGAGAGTTACTGTTGGACACCTTTTTTCGTTAAATCACTAACCCTTGAATTTTATGCTGAGGATGACCACTGGCACTGTATGGTGGTTGAAACTGTGATTGAATGCAGAAAAAAAGATGTCAAATTCTGACAATACCTAGCCACACTGGACTATAGCTACAGAGAGTTGTATTACGTAGAGCTACAGAGCAGGCTTGTGGCATTGTGGGGGTGGACCCTTCAATTAAACTCTTTATGGGTTGGGACAGACATGTCAATTATAGTGGTGCTCATGGGTCCACAATTCACATCAAAAAAGGTTATTATCATATCCTCTAATTAGATTGTAGATGTACTTGTCTTTCCTCCAAGCAATTTTCACCTTGTAAGGTTTCCCTATGTAGTGACTAACTGAAAGATTTGTGATCTTCTAACATAGGATACATCATAATGAAGATGGTCAATAAAATATTTTTTTAAGTCTGCATGCTAGGGTTGTCTAGCCAAGAGGCAGTGTGGCCTGCCTCTAGGGGCAGGGGTGGAGTCTTAGGTCAGGTATGGGGGTTTACCTGACCACTTTTTAGTCATGAACTTTGACCTTCTACACACCAAATTAAAAATCTCCCTAGAATGCACCAGATTCATCTAAGAGGCATGCCCCCAGACCAGATGGCGTGCTTTGCACGCTGTGTAGTCACAATACCAGTACTACCTGATCACTTCACTCCATCCTCAGGTTGGTTTATGGGCCCTCTCTGCATCTGGGTTCTGGGAAATCGTTGAGTCATTGTCAACACATTTTATGGGATATCTGTGTGTATCTGGTCTGAATAGCCAACAAAGATAAATTCAAAGTACATTCCAAATATCGAGGGTTGAGATTGGTCATTGGAACTACAAAGTGTTGGTGGGAATGTGGGTAATCTATGTACTTGTGCCTCGGGCTTTCTGGTAGATGCCATTAGTCTTGCAGGTGTTGAGGTAAACTTATGTGGGCTGTGACCAGGAAGAGACCTAGAAAGGTTACCTTAAAATGTGTTGGTATGTGACCTTTTTCTTTGGGAGGTCACTGCAAGTAAACAACACGATTTTTTGTTTAGTTGTCCCATGTATCCACACAATGAATATTGTACTACTATATCAACAATGAATATTATACTATCATATCAGTGATGATATGGTCATGTGACTCTACACCTATTTTGGTATTTTTAAAACAACAATAACAATAACAACAACAATGAGAATTATTCTTAATAGATCCCCTTTCATTTTAAGATTCAATATCATTTGCAAGTGTACGTATTCTCACTTTGACTCAGGCCATCTTGATGGTCCACATACAGCCCTTCACTGTCTCACAAGTGCTGGCACACACCTTTTTTTAATTTATTATTTTTTTAAAGCATATACCTCGCACACTGCACAGGGACGATTTAATAGAAAAATAATATCATGTGTAAGTGATTATTGCACACAAAAGAAGAGATTGATTGGTGAAGTAATAAGACAGTGTGATAAGTGCATTATGTATAAAGAATATGAAAATGATTGGACTGTGATAAGTGATAGATTGGATTAGCTAAGTGATATCATTTAATAATAAAACAGAGGGAAGGTCACATCAGCCTGCGACTCTGCAGTCTTAAATAATAACTGTGTAATAAAAAATAGGTATGTTTTTCACAACACAGCTGCTCAAACTAATGAGTTGCAGACAAGACCTCGCAATGTGGAAACCATAGTTACTTTATGAAGGATTTTTGGGAGGTTGGAGGGTGCGTAGTAGATACATGCTTATACTTACTATGTGCCCATTTCATACAAGACAACCATCAATTCACTAGCAGCACCATCTTGGCTTTTTCTTTCTCCACCATTAACTCATTCCAAACCCTAACACAAACTCCTTCTTCCACCTCTTGTCTCTCTCACGGCCCTCACAATGCAACCCTCCATGGAGTCCACCTCTCCCTCGCAAGTAGGAGGTGAGGCCTGAGCATGAAAAGATTTCAAGTACACTGGGAAGGATTCCGAAGTATTGGACAACCAAGAGGATTCAAGTAGCAACTCTTGATCGTTTAACGCACCATTTCCACCACCATTCAATCGTGCTAGTTCTAGTTCTGCAGTAAGATAAGCAGTTGTGTTAACAAGTTAGCTGTACAAGATCTGAACGATGACGTAATCTATGCTTACATGTGTCTGCGACCGACGACTGTGATCTATCGTGCCATGCCTTCCAAGTATCATCTCACGCTTTAGCTATTTAACTCTAATGACTTACCCTGCTGGCTACATCATCGAGCAGCCTTTTGTTTCGAGCATTGTAATCAGATAGCTTCTTTCTTTGGCCACGGCTTGTAACTCATAGAATACTCATTCGAGCGTATTAATTTTTTTTTTTTTTTTTTTTTAAATTAAGAATAACTTTTTTTTTTTTCTTGAAAACAACAGTACAGTCAATTTTTTGATGGCAAAGGGAATATAAGGATGATGAGAATGTAAGGTTATAAAAACAAAACACAATAGTCAATCAGGGTCTGGTGATAGTCTGCTCTCCGCTGAGGCAAGATTAATGTCAGTCTCGAGAAGTGGATTTTTTCTTGTTGATCTAGAACCCCTTATGCATAAAATGGCAGAGCGTAGTAGGGCAAAATTGAGGCGGCATCGAAGCCATCCCATTGTCCTTGAGTATGGCATGTCTCTTTTCGTAGATAAAAAATCAGCTAATCTCTTGTAGAACACACTACTCTCTTTCCCCATGCCACCTGAGGTTGAGAAAACGAGGGGGGTGAACACACCGGTGTCAAAGTCACGGATGACTCCCCCCGGAAAATGACTCCCCCAGTCATTCCTGCCTAAGGTATAAATGACTCCCTCCTGGTGAAAATGACTCCCCACGTGGTCATTCCTGCCTTGGCGCCTGATCACAAAGGTAAAGTAATAAATCATGTAGCTAACTCATTTATCTCAGGAAGAAGTTGATGCTGAAGATGGTGATGAACCTGTGCAATTTTATGTGTATACAGGGCTAGCAACAAATATTGCTCCTGTCAGATCCTGCATATTGTGACTGCCTGAATGATGCCAGAGATATGGTGGAATATGAAGATTGCTTGAACTGGTTTCACCAAAACTATGCATATAATTATTATGACTGTTCTTTGTGCAAGCACTATATGATGCATCTTCATTTGAACTTTAATGCATGCATATTTTGGTAGTCAATGACATTTGCTCCTATATAGGAGGGAGTCATTCCTAGGATGAAATGATTCCCTTCCATTTAAGGAGTCATTCATGCCTAGGATGAAATGATTCCCTTCCATGGCTCATGCACTCATGCCTGGGATGAAATGACTCCCCTTCCATTTAGGGAGTCATTCATGCTGAGGATGAAATGATTTCCTTCCATGGCTATTGATTTTTCAGGGAGTCATTCATTCCTAGGATGAAATGACTCCATTCCATGGCTATAGATTTTTCAGGGAGTCATTCGTGCCTAGGATGAAATGACCTCCTTTCCATTTAGGGAGTCATTCGTGCCGAGGATGAAATGGCTCCCTTCCATGGCTATAGATTTTTCAGGGAGTCATTCATGCCTAGGATGAAATAACTCCATTCCATGGCTATAGATTCTTCAGGGAGTCATTCGTGCCTAGGATGAAATGACTCCCTTCCATGCCTATAGATTTTTCAGGGAGTCATTCATGTCTAGGATGAAATGACTCCATTCCATGGCTATAGATTTTTCAGGGAGTCAGTCATTCGTGCCTAGGATGAAATGACTCAATCCCTTCCATGGCTATAGTATAGATTTTTCGGGGAGTCATTCATGCCTAGGATGAAATGACTCGATCCCTTTCATGGATATAGATTTTTCGGGGAGTCATTCGTGCCTAGGATGAAATGACTCGATCCCTTCCATGGCTATAAATTTAGGGAGTCATGCATTCATGCCTAGGGTGAAATGACTCCCTTCCATGGCTATAGATTTTTCAGGGAGTCATTCGTGCCTAGGATGAAATGACTCCCTTCCATGGCTATAGATTTTTCAGGGAGTCATTCGTGCCTAGGATGAAATGACTCTCCTTCTATGAATATAGATTCAGGGAGTCAGGGAGTCATAACTGGAGTCATATCCATGGAAGAGGAGTCATTTGATCCTATAGGTACCAATGACTTCGGGAGTAGGATGAAATGACTCCCCTTCTGTGGATATAGATTCAGGGAGTCATTGAAGAGTATAGCCATTATTTTCAGGGAGTCATTGAAGGGTATAGCTAGCCATGGACAGGGAGTTATTTCATCATAGGCACCAATGACTCCCTGAATCGAGATAACTGGACTACATGGCTGGAGTCACAATAGCCATGCATGGAAGGGGAGTCATTTGATCCTATATATAGGTACTGATGACTTTAGGAGTCATTTATACCTATGATGAAATGACTCCCCTTCTGTGGATATAGATTCAGGGAGTCATTGAAGAGTAGCCATTGCTTTCAGGGAGTCATCGACTGGTACAGCCATGGAAGGGGAGTCATGCATTTCATCCTAGGCACAAAACATTTCATTTACTGAATTCCACAAGCAACTAAATAGCTAGTGCTCCTTGATTTTGCATGCTGCAGCAATGCAGACTGGTGAGTCTTTTTCCAGGGGCAGACGAGTCAGAAATGACTAGGGAGTCACTCAGACCTAGGCGTGAGTGACCGGGAGTCATTCACGCCTAGTCAAGAGTGCTCGGAACTGGGGAATCATTTTTTCCAGGGGGGAGTCATTACAGACTAGTCAGAAATGACCGGGGAGTCACTCAGACCTAGGCGTGAGTGACCGGGAGTCATCCACGCCTAGGCATGAGTGACTGGGAGTCATCCACGCCTAGTCAGGAGTGACCGGGGAGTCATCGCCGAGGGGAGTCACCGCTGACTATGACACCGGCCTCTACTTCCTGGACTCTCTGGTTGTACTCTCTCTTCTTTTCTTGTTCATTTCTTCGATATAAATGTGTCAGATCCTGGGAGCGATAGCTAGGAGCATTTGGGTTGAAAACCCTAACGTCAAAGTATGCATCCTGGCCTCGGTTCCAGAATCCTCTAGCTTTAATATCAGGCCTCGCTTCAGAGTCGGTGTTAGCAGTTCGATAATTGAAAATTTCTCCTTGCAATGGTTGGAGTGGGGGTTCTGTGGATACATTATGACACACTTCAGTTAGGAGGGTAGCTGTAAAGTCACGAAGTTCATTGTGCCTCTGGATCATGAAGCCACCTCTCTTGCAGCTTCGAGCGTATTAATAGTTTTTAATTTAACCGCGAACCCAGCGCCATTCACCTTATTTTCGCGGGTCAACCTGATTGCATATTAAACTGGTAACAGGATGGTGCGTGTTGTTTTGATATAATATACAGCAGCCATGGTCTGAGGATATGCACACTATGCAGCCATGGGGTCCTCCTGTTCAGCTTGTAGGCTTCCATTTCTTCTTCAGTGGGTTCCTGACACTCCCCATCCCTCTTCAGAGAGTTGTATGGTCTCATCCATCACCATCAGTCTCTCCATCTTCCCCTCTCGGTCCTCCTCAGCCAGTAGTGCCTGAGGGTGGGGGAGGGGAATAGATCAGGTGATTTTATCAAAGCTGAAAGATACTGATTATGGTACAGTAAACTCCCTCCTTAATTAACAAAACCTTCTGAATTCCTATTAAGAGCCATTAGTTATTAATTGGATAGAGAAAACATGACTGCATTTTTGAGAAATAACACTTTATTTTTTGAAATTCTTCATTTTCCTAACAATAATTCTTTCAATTTAGTGTGACCTGATAACATAGATGTCAATATGCAATTTTCCCCACTTTGGAATTTCACCAATTTTCATAGCAACAAATACCACCAAGGATTGGTTATACAATAGAATTACTCAAACCCACCCCAAGGCAATTGCACTTCATTATTATGGTGATGGCATTGTGTCATCACCTGCCAGACGTGTGACAGTGGAGGGTAGAAATCTTTTGAAAAACGACTCACCAGTGACCTCAGCTACCTAATTAACCCTACCAGTGAGGTAAGATAGCTCTTGGATCCACAGAAACCTTATAGACCAGATAAAGGGAATCTTCCCCTGCTATCCCCCTAAAAACCACTAATTCAATGATTATTTAATAGGACCTAGACACAATAAATCTAGAAAACTATTGTAATTATTGTGTATCGATACACCAGCCACTACTATGATATTCCACACGAATAGTTCAACATCATCCTTATACGACATCCACTTCCTATAGGATTAGCTATAGGATTAGACAGCTGCTACTAATAATGACAGGGACAATCACAGGAGGAGGGAGGGCATGTTAGAGTCTTGCTACTAATAATCACATGACCTTGAGTTCCCATAGTATAAAAATGACTAACACTGTGTTGCCTTGGAAACCCCAGGCAGATATTAGCCTTATACCTGATGTTACCAAGGACAACGGAATTATGAATATTCCAACTAGAAACAGCATGTTAACAATTTCCTCCATGTGGTAGATTGCCTGAGGATACAGAGCTATGAAGTGGGTCCAACCCAAATAATATGGTTGTGCATACAAATACTGTTCCTGATTGTTCAAGCCGTAGTAAAGATGAAACTTAATTAGTAAACAACTGAGAAAAGTGGAATACAAATAGACTATTGCCACAAAGAATGAATGTACCCACTTCAATAAATTTCAATTTATGGCCAAATAAAATTAATGGCCACTTCAAATTCATCAACAGTTGACTTGAGCCACGTGCCAGAACATGCTGTGGACCTGATGATTAATTGTTCAGAACACTTGATGAATAATATAAAATGGCTCATTGGCTCAAGTTACTTGTTGAATTAGACCACTTTCTCTGCTTTTGAGAGATCCTTAGTGCAAAGGCCATCATGATATTCACACTCTTGCAGTTAGTGAATTTCTCTCCAGTTTGGGTTCAAGGTTTTTTTGCATGAGGTGTTCTAGAGGTCTTTTGCATGAGGTATTCTAGGGGTACTCTCTCTCTCTCAGCTAACTTAATACTTACTGAGTGATTGTTTGGGAAGATGTCTTCTTCATAACATGACTTAGCAATGGCTTTCTCTTGTCCCTTGATGACATTGCCAGAGCGAGAATACTCCACATAATTCTCAACAACAGTTCATTGGGTGGTACCTACACAATGACAAATACGCATACCATATAAGGTAGCAGTAATATATCATAGCTCCAGCCAAGATCCACAGAATAGCAGCAAAGAAAAGGGAAAGAGCAGTCAGTGAAGTCATCATTATTGTTGGGACCAGATATTATGCTGTGAGCAAATGTGTGCGAAATTTTCAGAGAAACCAACCAATCAGCATTGGACTGCAGTAAAGCAGAAATATCTCAGAGGCACAGTCAATTTGTTTGTATGGCAAATGAGGCTCCAGTATGACTATTGCTTTGAAAGTCCTGTGTGCCTACGAATCTTGATACAATTAGGCCCTGAAGGAGGTAACTACCATTGGGTCATGTGTGATAGCTAACTACATCACTTCTTAAACCAACAAACTTCTGGCCTAGCCCAAGAATCCATTTTCTTGGTCTGGCCAGGAGCGTTAATGGATTGTATTATACATGTTTATCGTATCACACTATTTTTATCTTTGTTTATATTTCCTGATTTGAGCAAGCTAAAATCAATGATTGAATTCCTAGCAGGATTAGAATTGTGGAGATGTCTTGCCACCTGTACCTAGAGCACACACCACACCATACCACACCACACCACACCTCTGTCAATACCATACCACCTGCAGGCTAGCACCTAGAAAACAGTCCAGATAGTAATCATCACTATTGCCCCATCTCTCATTGGACCTGTTGCATTGTCCAGTCACTTGACAATTACAAGAAGTGATTATGCCCACAAAGTGCCTATTACGTGAAATTTAATGATCTCCTAAGCCATAATTAATCTTAGTGACTCTATATATCCACCTTCTAAAGAAAAAAGGTCACTTTTCTAGGTCTATCCCAATGACCTCTACCTAATTACCCCTAGCCCTATCAGTGAGGCCTCTAGGCTAGACAGCCTTACACACCAGAAAAAGGGAATCTTCCCCTGCTATGCCCCTAAAAAATCACTAATTCAACAATAATTGCTAGGCACAATAAATCTAGCTGTCCATAAACTATTGTAACAATTGTGTATCCATACACCGGCCACTACTACAATATTCCACACAAATAGTTCAACATTATCCTTATACGACAGCTGCTACTAATAATGACAGGGACAATCACAGGAGGAGGGAGGGAGGGCATATTAGAGTCTTGCTACTAATAATGACAGGGACAATCACAGGAGGAGGGAGGGAGGGCATGTTAGAGTCTTGCTACTAATAATGACAGGGACAATCAATCACATGACCTTGAGTTCCCATAGTATACTAATACTGTGTTGCCTGGAGGCAGACATTAGCCTTATACCTGATGTGTTAGCAATTTCCTCCATGTGATACATTGCCTGAGGATACAGAGCTATGAAGTAGGGTCCAACCCAAATATGGGTGTACATAGTCATACAAATTCTTTCATGATTGTTCAAGCCAGAAAGGTGAGAAAAGTGGCAATACTCAAAATGCTAAGTGGATACAAATAGACTATTGCCACAAAGAATGCCAATGTACCCAACTTTAATGAATTTCAAATAAATAAAATTTAATGACCACTTCATCAACAATTAACTCAGCCACATGTCAGAATCATTCTCAGAACATGCTGTGGACATGATGATTATTATTGTCCATAACATTATGACTAATATTAAAAGGCTCATATCAACAGTATTCTTTACCCACTGAATTCGACTCACTTTTCTCAGTCTTTCTGCTTTCTCTTCTTCTTTCTTTGCTTCCTCTTTTTCTCTCTCTTGGAGCTCATTTTAGCACGATTGCTCCACTAATGACAGGGGCTTGCCCTCCTCCTCCTATCATCATCATCATACTTGGTCTACCTGACCACCCCATATGCATCCTCTGAGATTTCGTGCCACATACATAATGTCTCTCTGTACATCAGTACAAGTGCTCCTGCAGGTGAGGGATTACCAGTAAACAAGTGGCTAGGGGAAATGAGATAGGATGTCTCCCAATTGCATTCCACAGTGTGAGTGTACATACATGCAGAGCCTACATGTATTGTGGTTGCCCAACTGTTCTCGTTTAGTTGAGTTTGTGCCAAATCTACACACACACACATTATTTCCAGTGTCCATTCCATAAGACATGCTGATCACCCCATCCCAACACCTGGAAAATGACATGCAGAGTACGTTATATTAATCACAGCTACATGCTTATTTTAAAGTTTGTGGTCACTAAAAAATGATCTTTTAAAGTAGTCGTCAAATAACAACAACAACAACAACAACAACAGGTAATGTGTTAGTGGGTTGGATACTTACCTTTGTTCCAGCCTGTCCTGTGTAGTAGGATCCTTTATTGATCATGGAGTGACAGCAGACATAGCCCCCCTGGAACCTGCACAGGAGAGATTAGGAGAACATTGATGGCTACTCACTACTAGGACATTCACACACTCTACACAGGGAAGGAAGAGACAGCATTAGTTTATACACACTCAAAACTCTTCAGTCAAGTGCCCAGTCTGACAAGTGTCTCACTTGACCCTAGCTAATTGTAGTCGTTTGATCTGTGAGTATCTTTAAGCTAACTAAACTTTGACTTACCCTGGCAGCAGTGGGGAGTTTTCTATTTGATATCCGTTTGTTGTTAGATCGCCAAGCATTGTGATCAGGTAGTTTCTTTCTTTCACGGCTTGTATTGTTGTAAGAAGATCGGTAATGCTGTAGTTGATGAACTCCCTTGGACATGGCTAGACGTAGACTAAAACAATTACTAGTTACAGTCGTTACGCAACCTTAAATTTTAATTTTTTATGACGCCATGTTTGACTTGCCACGTGGGCAATTTTTTGTTGAACAAGTGGTAGGTAGTTCTAGCCTCTCTACTCTCCTTTAGAGCAATTTTCAGTGGCCACGCTTGAAGTACCTATGCAGGAAAGCTGTAAAAACAAGCTATGTGTTTATGGAGTGTAGATAGCTAGGCACTCTGTTTTTAACGGGGAACTTCTGTTAGATGGATTAAAGAGCTGTACTTGGGTCTCGTTGGAAAGCGCGCTCTAGGACAACATTGGAAAGCGTGCACAATTCAATAACCAGGTATGTTAAAGATAGTTATTTTACCAGTAGATATGTCATTTTAAAGTAGATGTATAGGTGTCGAAAAATATAATCCACGAGATTACAGAATGATAATAATAATAGAGCTACAATAAATCCATCTATCATCCTCACTTTCAATTTCAAAGTCAATTTCATCTTAAAAAACAAAGTCCATAATATCAACATCATGATCTCTCTCTGTGGTGTTGCAGCAGTTTCTGCATTCATATCCAGCTGAGCAAGAGTTCGCCTTCTTTCTACAATTGGTTCACACACCTGTAACCTCTTATCAAACTCTCAAGTCTATTCCTGATGGTCTTGATGTTTTCATTAGTGTCTCACACTACAGCGAGTGAGTTATTCTTTATGGACCATCTGTAATAATTATGATAGTGACTGAAGTATTGTCCCCACAGGTGCAGAACCCAGCAGGATCTCTTCCAGTGCTTCATTGGAGGCTGTCGTCCCATTTTCAAATTTTGTTCTGAACCACGGATGTCATCAAGCCATTTATGATGCTGTTCTTCCACCGACAATCCCAGGTTATTGAACATAGAGTAGTGGGTGGCCGGACATTGTGTAATAAAACCTTTTGAAGTACACCGTACCCACTAATTGTAGGAATTCCAAATAGCCTGACTTCCAGTTTAAGGGTAACCCTTAGGCAGCTTTAGTATTAGCCAGTGGCTAGTTGGTTCGCCTTGTGCCCATTTTGGACACTAAAGTTATAAAATAAAAAAAAGGTTCCTGAAGCAGTACTTCTAGTAATAAGGAAGCAGAAAAGTGGCTTTACCTATCCCACTGAAAAAGGACACATAATCACAGCCAGTACATACCAACAGTGTCTGAAGAACATGGGGTAACTCTGATGGTGTGAGCTTGCCTAGCTCTGGATCAGTAGTCTGACGTAGCCGACCCTTTACCTTCCTTTTCTTGGGGGCGGGGGAAGGAGAAAGGGTCTGGTGACTCTAGCATCAACGACTTGTGTCGCGCATGAAAAACAACACTTGGATTCATCATGTGATATAGCCACAAACTTTTGTTTCTACCACTTTTTGGAGCCTGCCCCTTGCTTTTCTATGGGATCAAGATCGACTCGATAAGCCCTTGATGGGATCGATTGTGGCTGTAGCTAGCTGTTTCAAGTGAGATGAGAAGTTATCAGCAGGTGGATCAATTGACTTATATGGCATTATGAGGCTAGGGGAGCGAGCATTAGGTGTATGGGACGTACTATTCAAACACTGTTGTGACTCCAAGGCTCTTGTCACTTGATCCCCACTTCTTAGACCTCTCCAAGAATTCTCCTTTCTCTAACTACTGCTTTTCACGCAAATTACTTGCGCACGGTTTATGATTGCCATGATGTAATGTTCAAAAATGACACAAGTTGTATATGCTAGAGTCACCAGACCCTTTCTCCTTCCCCCCACCCCCAAGAAAAGGAAGGTAAAGGGTCGGCTACACCAGACTACTGGATCAGCTTCTAAGGCCATGATCAGATTTTTGAGGTGAAATAGCCTTAACTCTCTGGCACTATAAAGGCTGATTTATGCAATTATGTCCTTGTTTTTGGAAAAGTAACCAGCCACCTAGGTGTATGGCTAGGATCTGCAAGTACCCTTGTTATATCCCTTCTGCAGGTTTGACAGATTACTCCATCTTCAGGGACATCAAGGCTTGATATGTACCTGTAACCCTCTACATTTTTCCACTTGGATGGTGTATTCAGATGGATTTTTCCATGGCAGAGGTAGCAAGCTTCTGTGAGGCTGGTGGTCTGCTCTGTCATTGCATATAGCTATATGTATTAGTGTACTGATAACCTTTTTTAATGATAAAATATTACCATGTATATTCGTTTGTTCCTTCTCTCCCTCAGAATACACTCAGCAGCAGTTGAAATACTAAGTAATAGGATTGTTTACCTACTTATCAACCTACATACAATTATAAACCACAAGTACACTTACCTTAACCACTTCAGCTGCACAGTGAATGCAGCTGGACTTTGCACGCGCTAAGTACACTGCTGCCGATCGTGCACAAGTCCATACTTGGATGATTGTAAGCTAAGGATGTCTGAATAGTGTTGGAGAAAGTAAAGCTTTAGATCTGTGTCGGAAAATATTATACCACGCTAGTTAGTACATCCTTTCAAAACAGGTATGTTGCGTGTTTGGTGCCCGTGCAAGTGGATTTTGGCAGTTGTAAGCGATTAAGTGCGTTAATAGTGTACTAGGAAGGTTGTGTGTCCTCGCTAACAAATTTCAAGTCCAAGAATGCACAGGTAACGGAATAAGAAAACGTTTTCTAGAGGTGCTGTTTTGATTCACCGTGCACCTACGGCAAGAATTGACATTTCCGGTATAATTAAATTTCAATGGGGCTCAATTGACTTCCGGTTTGGTTGCGTAACGACTGGTTAATTATGTAGCCACGTCCACCGGCATGCGCATGTCATTCAATTGGATCGAGTATAGTAGCCACTTCCTTGTGAGGGCACTTCATCATTCAAAGTATAAAAAGCGCGCGCAAAAAAAAAATCTTAAGGTAATGATAGGAAGAATAGTAAGAAGCAATGGAAGGATCAGTGTCACTCTGGGAGCCTTCATCCTCTTCTGAAAAAGGAAAAGAACTCTAAAATAAATTCTTTTGCGCACGTGACAAGTGCATGTGACTGCATTCCAGATCCAGAGTGTCCACTGAAGCCTGGCCACAGTTACCAGGCCCATGCCCAGTATATACCGTGGAATGGCCCAGTATATACCGTGCGTAACGCCCACCCACCCACGTGGAGAGTACATCGTTGTGTTTATCACAGTACTTATTATGCATTATGCCATGCTACATTGTACTTATAAGGAACATTGATTCAGCAAGAAGCTTTGAAATTATGTAATCAATTTCTTTTAATAAATAAACTTGTATACCAATCACTGACAGTTTCATTTATTTCTTCTGCAAGTGTTCTCAATCCGATATCATTTAAGACTTTGACAAGACTCTTCCATGAAACTTCTACTCCCTTTCCTTCCAACCAGTTGTTGAATATTCTCGTGGTGATGTCCACTGGAACCCCACGAAGTTCTTTCTGAATGGCCTTCACATGACCGCCTGTTTCATCCTTCAGCAGTGATATCCCAAAACTGGAATAATCTGCTCCAATCTTATTTGGAATGTTGATGTTACGCCTGAGGCCAGGGAAGTTGAGTAAACAGGGCATAGTGGGCTTCAAACCTGGAAGAGTAAGTGACAACCAAAACTGTTAATGATGAGTGAAGGTGTATTATGCATGAGTTATCACATTCATTAAAGTAATATTGCCCCTGAAGGAACTGCAATCAGTGCTTCACATATGTAGTACCCTAAGAGGACATGCTTGGACAATGACTAACTAGCTATTCTAGTTCGTGTTTGTATTCGTTGATGACCAGGTTCACTGGCTATCACAGTCAACCACTTTTTTTACTATTCTTACATTCTGAAGTGCTCATCCCTCCCTGAAATGATGGGTAGACCTTTAAATCAGCTGCACCTAATGATTGAGTGTGTACATACAGCATTGCATGTATGGAGAGTACATTGGCGCTACGTAGCTTACCAGGCATCCACTTTGACATAAAGATAACTGAAATGATGGCTACTAGAAGGGCAATAACAATTGCGATGATGGTGGTTCTGGATGCTGTTGTGGTAGCTGTAATGGGTCCAAATAATTATTACTAAAACAATTTCATGGAATGAGCTAGTGCTAGTGACAAGCACTATAACTTAAATCACATACCAACCACACTAACAATAGTAACACCCCACTTTCAGGCACTCCAGGTATATAACATTTGCATCCCATAAAATTTTGTGTAAACAAACATTTTGAGCACAATGGTAGTACCCTCAGTCATCATGTTATAGCTCAAAAGTGGGTTAGGAGGCGATATAAATAATTATTATGACTATATAAAATTCATTATTCATTGTGCTAATATTCACCCTAACACACGCTCTGATCAATACTTACCTGTATGAGGAAATTGTGAGGATTGATGGTGTCTCTTAGACTCTGTCAAAGGTTGTTCGTCTATTAAAGATCGTTTGCCTATCAGAGAATACCAATACAAGATTTATGTGAAAATCAGAATGTATGTTAAGACAAAAATTACAAGCCATATTCAAACAGAATATAACTTTGGGATCAACTAAGTCATAATTATTTGAAAGATGATTAACCAAATTCCAATTTCTGCTCCAAACAGAATTGATATACTGTCTATACATAAATTAACATGTATCAGAAAACTTATAAAGAGGGGAAGAATAGAATTAGTTAATGGACACAAAATTAAATAGTTAGGGAGATGCAAAAACTCATCTGCTGACATAAAATTAATGTCTCTCTTGGACTAAAATTTTGCTCCCTCCTTGCCATAATGATAATGTGGGTAAAGAGAATGGTCTCTTCCCATTTGCCACAAAATAATAAAGTACATAACCACTCGATCAGAGAGAGAGAATAAAAACAAAGGGAAAAAAGATGAACCTTGTGGAGTGTGTGCCTCTTTTGAAATAGGAAGGGTGGATGCTGAGGTGAATTGCTGCAATACTTCTGAATCTATATTTAAAAGGTGATACCATAAACTACACATCTATACATGATTCAAAACACCATTGCAATTAAGTACAAAAATCTAAGTTTACCTTCATACTTTCCATGGATGGAACATTTCTCAGCATTGAGAGCTGCTTTTAGATCTGCTGCCAATTTTTCCTGTCGGCCATCTTTCAACAAGTTGTATAAGCCTCTCCATTTCTCTGAGTAACGTTTGCAGTGGGCCATTTGGGGAGCATTGGCCAGCCATTCTCCAATCACATCTCGTAAGCAATCAACATCTGACTCTTGCTTCGCTACGGACTTGATGCGATAAGGTGGGATGCCAACAAGCTCAGCTATCTTCTTCCAGTAGGGAGCCAAGTCATCCAGGATTCTGATTTCTCTGTGCTTGCCAGTTTCATGGTCAAAGTACTTGATAAGTTGTAAGCTTTCAATGGTTGCATCTTCATCCCAAAGAGGACTTGTACCAACTGTTGTAATGATAATAACCACATGTTCACATTATACTGTAGTGGATTATAATCATGACTGCATGGCTACATATATATATATACCTTGCTTGCTAACTTATACTACTAAATCACATACTAACCACACTAACAATACTAACACTGGATGGGGCCCCCACTTTCTGGCATCCCAGGTATATAACATTTAGCATCCCGTTAATTTTTTGAAAACAAACACAATGGTAGCTACCCTCAGTCATCATGTTATAACTCAAAAGTGGAGTGGATACTGTAGGCACAGGAAACTGTTAAGATAAAAATTACAAGCTGTAAGTTCTAATTATTTGAAAGATGATTAACCAAATTCCAATTTCTGCTCCAAGCAGAATTGATATACTCTCTATGCATAAATAAACATTGATCAATTTATATCATGCAAAAATTAGTCCTCTACAAAAATAGTTGGGGAGACAGTTCAAATTGCAAAAATTCATCTGCTGACATAAAATCAATGGTCCCTCAAGGACTGAAATTTGAGGGTCCCTCCTTGCCAGGGGATGATTTTTATAAAATGAATGGTCTCCTCCCATCTGCCACAAAATTAAATCACCCCCCTCTAAGCATGCAAGTGTGAATTTCTAGCTTGTATAATGATGCAGGTGTCACACTGTGGTGGTGGACCATTGATGATATCCTGAAGATTCCCTAAATAGGAAGGTCTCATTTCACTGTAGCTACTAGCAAAGCACTCACTCAAGGTGTCTTGACTTGCTTCAACTGATTTCCTTGTTAGTTCACTCTATAGTAAAAGTTTCTTTAAGTCATAGAAGATGATGTTCTTTAAACTTACGTCAGGAGCACTGCTTGTTCCTAGTGGTTGAGGTTTGCTGGTCAAAGATGGTGTGGACTGAGTAGGTGCTAAACTGCAACCAGGTTGAAGTTGAGGTGCACTTTCCAACTGGTTCAATGCTGAGATGAAAACATAATCATAATAATACTAATAACTTTAATAACTACCATCAGTGACAGGTCAGGAATTTGTGAATACACACCATTAGAGGTATCGGACCAGGTGGTCTCTGGATCTTTCACTTTCTGATAGTTTGGCACAGTTGCATGTTATCTACAGTATCTAGTCACAACCCACCCATACCATGTAACACTGGATGGGACCTCCCACTTTCTGATACCCCAGGCATATAACATTACCATCCATAAAATGATGTCAAAAATTTTAAAGGAAAAACCTTTTCGAACAGGATGGTAGCTACCCTCAGTCATCATGTTATAACTCTGGGTCACGATGTGACTAGACCTATAAAATTCATTATTCATTGTGCTAGTAACCTAATATTATTCACCCTAACACACACTCTGATCCAATGATTACCTGTATGAGCAAATTGTGAGGATTGATGGTGTCTATTAGACTCTGTCAAAGGTTGTTCATCTATTAAAGATCGTTTGCCTATCAGAGAATACCAAGATCATGTGACAATTAGAATGCTGTATACAGTAGGCACAGAACTGTTAAGATTAAAATTACAAGCTGAAAATAATTTTGGGATCAACTTAAGTTATAATTATTTGAAAGACGATTAATCAAATTCCAATTTCTGCTCCAAGCAGAATTGATATACTCTCTATGCATAAATAAAATTTATAAAATAAAGGAAGAATAGAATTAGTTAATGGGCATACCCTGCGAAAAAAAAAGGTCTGGGTATGAGGCTATGGGCATATCATGCAAAAATTAGTCCTCTACAAAAATAGTTGGGGAGACGGTTCATATTGCAAAAATTCATTTGCTGACATAAAATCATTGGTCCCTCAAGGACCGAAATTTGAGGGTCCCTCCTTGTCAGGGGATGATGTTTGTAAAATGAATGGTCTCCTCCCATCTGCCACAAAATTAAATAATCCAAACCCCTCTAAGGTGGTAAAACATGCAAGTGTGAATCTCTTGCTTGTATGAATACACGGGTGTTATACTGTGGTGGTGGACCATTGATGATATCCAATTACCTTTCCAAATCACAGTGTCTCTAATAGATTTAGCAAGTTGGTTCAATCCAATATCTTCCAGCACAGACACCAGAGTCTATGATGAGAACATGCACCTAGCTCTCCATTAAAGCCCCATGAATTTTCAATCAGATAAGGGAGTCTATGATGAGAACATGCACCTAGCTCTCCATTAAAGCCACCTATAGCTCTCCATTAAAGCCACCTATAGCTCTCCATTAAAGCCACCTATAGCTCTCCATTAAAGCCACGTACTCTGCAATGCCCCAATAGCTACATGTAAAAGAGAATGCATAAACATCCTCACAGTGCCCTTGAAGTGCATGTTGTGATTCACCAACTGAAATGCCTGAAACTCCATGCAAACTTTATAATAACAGTTAGTTCTACTAATACACTGTGCACTGAGCAACCTATGGACCATTTATATAATCATTCTCCCTAATAGTCCACTTAGAGACCCTTAGCTCACTAGTGGATTAATAGAGAGAACAGACTGTATAGCAACCACCTCTGGACCACCAAAAGGTGGTCTCTTAAGGAGGTGGTCTCTTTACAGAAGTCAAAATTAATGGTACAAGTACTATTGGGACATAACCAAGTGGTCTTTAAAGAGAGGTGGTCTCATTTCATTGTACTAACAAATTATCCACTCACTCAAGGTGTCATCTTTAACTTGACTTGCTTCGACTGACTTCCTTGTTGGTTCACTCTATAGACATACACAATGGAGGTTGTCTCATAAAAATGACAGTCTTTAGTCATAGCTACTTACATCAGGAGCACTGCTTGTTCCTAGTGGTTGAGTTTTGCTGGTCAAAGTTGTGGACTGAGTAGGTGTTGGACTGCAACCAGGTTGAAGTTGAGGTACACTTTGCAACTGGTTCAATGCTGAGATGAAAACATCATAATAATAATATTAGCTAATAGCTACCATCAGTGACGGGTCAGGGAATAGACCTATATTATTTTACCTTTCTCCAATTCTTTCTTTAACTGATCAATCTCCTTGTTCTTTTCGAGTATTTCTCTGTCCTTTAAACTCAGTTGCTGCTCATAGTGTTCCTTGTGAGTCTGTTCATACTTGTGGTAAAAAAATCTGAAAAAAAAAGTGATATTAGCCTATTATGTCAATACAGTCATCACAAGTACTTTTTCTGCATGTTTTGCATGCCTATACTGTTCAGATGCTGGAGGAGGTGATGTCTGGATACTATCTCCATCTCTTCCTGCCAGAGGTCTAGCAGAATCTGGGCATTATTGTTGATGTATTCCATCTCCAAGGCTTCTGCCAGTTCCTTCACCTTCTCACACTTCTGAACCTCCATGGCAATAACCTCAAGTTCAGAAGGAGAGACAATAGCAATCTCCTAAAAAAAAAAAAACTGTAAAAATTACACCCACTTATCTTATTTACTATATAACTACTCACCTGTCGAATACTCAACCAAAAGTTTTGATCAATACTTAATTTTGTCCGAATACTTTTTTCACAAACTAGTGCAGGATTAGAAATGGTGGTGTCTGCTGGAAGGATAACGAAATGATCTCTCTGTGGACAACCTTCACACTTTAATGCAAAATTGATGCCGATCCCTGGCAGCCATTTCTTGATTTCTATGAAAGACTGTTGAATGATTTCAAGTATGGCATGACATGAACTTATGAAGGTGGGACATTTATATGTCCTTGAATCGATACGTTGTACATCAATTCTCACACTAAACTTTTCTTCTGAAATAAAAAGTCGGTCCAGTTGCTGTCCAGGAGATCCAAACAAGAATTGGATTTGATTTCGATATATTTTCTTATCGACTGGTAGATGACATTTAGGGTGCTTTGACATGACTGCTGCCAGTTGAGTGAAGAAGCCTGGAGGTAAGTAGTTGGTGCTGAAAACAAGATGCAATGGAATTGCAAACTTGATGGCAGTGCTAGTCGAGTGTGGATCAGCAACGTTCGGTAAATGAGGTAGCATGGATGGAACAAAATATTTCAAACCTGGACTCTTGTATTTTTCAATACTGATTTTAGCAATGATCAAGAAATGCTCCAATAGATCCACAATCTGTTGAGGTTGCAACTCTTTTTGAGCTCTCAATACTTTTTGGTATAATGATTCTACCAATACTCCATCCTCACGCAACAACTTCCAGAGACGGCTGTTTCTATATTCTTCTCGGCCTTCCAGTGCCAACAAACGGGCTATTTGCTTGATGAGCCATTGAGGGTCAGCAATGACACAAGACTTCAAGCTGGGGATGTCTGAGTAGTGAAAGAACACGGCAAGATCGTGATAGAATGTAAGGATGCTAGTAAGAGTATCTTCAGGGATAAAACATGCTCTGCATAGTTCCTTCACTTCCTCTAAAGAAACTACTGGCTTCTTTTGAGATCTGGCATATCTCTGGAACACTTTCCTGAACAGCAACCAAGTGATTGGAGTACGAATAGCTAAATCTTCTGTTGCAAAGTTACTCACAGTTTCACGAATGAGCTTAAAAGTGGGATCTTCTTTCATCTCTCCTTTACCAGCTGTCGTGTTATCGACTATTGATCCATCCAAAACAATATCAGAAAAAACTTTATCTGCAATTTCTGAAGAAAGCTTTTCAAGAATCTCATGTTTCCTTTCCTTAACAGAAATATCATCACCATGTGAACCAACTGGCAGAATGCAAGGATATTTGGGGACTTCTTCATCTTCTACAATTTCTTTATCGATAATGAGCCTCTTATTCAAGAGAGTAGCATGAATGGTAGATATCCACTGCACCATCAGGTCCAGTGTGGATATATCTTCTAGATGCTCAGTGGCTCTTCCTTTCAAATACGTGAGTGACCGACACTGATCGTGGAGATCACATCTGGCATCGAACATTAAGAGAAACAATGTCCTCGCTGTTAGGAATGCAGGAAGAATTTTAAGAAAGACTGGCTGGCCTCCACAATCCCACACATGCAGATAAACTTCCTCTTCAATAAATGGGTCATCAGTGGTTATAACAGAAAGAATCTCTTTCAAAATCCCCTCAATCAATGGGTGGTCAAATTTGGGGGCAGTTTTACTAGGTTGATTTTTGTCACTGCTCACATCACTTCCTGTGGCAGAAATGGAATCTTTGTGGTCAAGAATAGTTTGTATCAACTGAGCAAGTCCTTTGATTTCATCAGCATCAGTTATTTTAGTCCAGAACTTTCCTTCCTGGCTGCAGGCCCAGTAACTCTCAGTGGGGCGGAGGGAGAACGTGTCAGCAACCTGGGTGCTGTAGGCTTCACAGGGAAGGGGCAGATTCATCAAGCCATTGAGTAGACTGCTCTTGCCCACACCTCCAGGACCAACGATCATCACACGAGCATATGCAATCTTCGTTTCACCATGCCCAAGGGCATTCAAGTAATCCACTGAAAATCAAATGTACAAAATAATTAATATCTATCAAAGTAAATATATTACCTTCAGTCCTTGAGGCTCGAGTCTCAAAATAGAATTCAACATGGAAACGAAGTTGATTCACAAGTGAATTATGCACAAAAGACATACACTCACCACCTGAAAATATGAACACCACAACAGTGAAAGTATTATGAGATTCAGTGAGCGAGCATAGACTCTCAGGTCATGACTCAATGTATGTGTTATGATTAACAGCATGTAAGTAACAATGCAGAGAGTGAGTCAGTTCAGAATAACTTACTCGCTGAAGGAATGAAATTAAGCATCAAAATACGACAGTGAAGGTACGGCAGGGTAAGAGAATAGACAGCATGTAAGTAACAATGCAGAGAGTGAGTACATTCAGAAAAACTTACAGACTGAAGGAATGAAATTAAGCATCAAAATACGACAGTGAAGGTACGACAGGGTAAGAGAATAGACAGCATATAAGTAACAATGAAGAGAGTGAGTATGTTCAGAATAACTTACTTTCTGAAGGAATAAAATTAAGCATCGAAATACGACGGTGAAGGTACGACAGGGTAAGAGAATAAACAGCATGTAAGTAACAATGCAGAGAGTGAGTCAGTTCTGAATAACTTACTATCTGAAGGAATGAAATTAAGCAAATATGACAGTGAAGGTACGACAGGGTAAGAGAATAGACAGCATGTAAGTAATAATGCAGAGAGTGAGTACGTTCAGAATAACTTACCCACTGAAGGAATGAAATTAAGCATCAAAATACGACAGTGAAGGTAAGACAGGGTAAGAGAATAGACAGCATGTAAGTAACAATGAAGAGAGTGAGTACGTTCAGAATAACTTACCTCCTGAAGTAATGAAATTAAACATCGAAACACAACAGTGAAGGTACGACAGGGTAAGAGAATAGACACCATGTAAGTAATAATGCAGAGAGTGAGTCAGTTCAGAATAACTTACCGACTGAAGGAATGAAATTAAGCATCAAAATATGATGGTGAAGGTACGACAGGGTAAGAGAATAGACAGCATGTAAGTAACAATGCAGAGAGTGAGTCAGTTCAGAATAACATACCGGCTTAAAGAATGAAGCATCAAAGGATGACAGTGAAGGTACGACAGGATAAGAGAATAAACAGCATGTAAGTAACAATGCAGAGAGTGAGTCAGTTCTGAATAACTTACTATCTGAAGGAATGAAATTAAGCAAATATGACAGTGAAGGTAAGACAGGGTAAGAGAATAGACAGCATGTAAGTAACAATGAAGAGAGTGAGTACATTCAGAATAACTTACCTCCTGAAGTAATGAAATTTAACATCGAAACACGACAGTGAAGGTACGACAGGGTAAGAGAATAAACAGCATGTAAGTAACAATGCAGAGAGTGAGTCAGTTCTGAATAACTTACTATCTGAAGGAATGAAATTAAGCAAATATGACAGTGAAGGTACGACAGGGTAAGAGAATAGACAGCATGTAAGTAACAATGCAGAGAATGAGTCAGTTCAGAATAACTTACATACTAAAGGAATGAAATTAAGCATCAAATACGACAGTGAAGGTACGACAGGGTAATAGTATAGACAGCATGTAAGTAACAATGCAGAGAGTGAGTCAGTTCAGAATAACTTACTTGCTGAAGGAATGAAATTAAGCATCAAAATACGACAGTGAAGGTACGGCAGGGTAAGAGAATAGACAGCATGTAAGTAACAATGCAGAGAGTGAGTACGTTTTGAATAACTTACATACTGAAGGAATGAAATTGAGCATCAAAATACAACAGTGAAGGTAAGACAGGGTAGGAGAATAGACAGCATGTATGTAACAATGCAGAGAGTGAGTCAGTTCAGAATAACTTACCTCCTGAAGTAATGAAATTAAGCATCAAAATACGACAGTGAAGGTACGGCAGGGTAAGAGAATAGACAGCATGTAAGTAACAATGCAGAGAGTGAGTCAGTTCAGAATAACTTACCCCCTGAAGGAATGAAATTAAGCATCAAAATACGACAGTGAAGGTACGACAGGGTAAGAGAATAGACAGCATGTAAGTTACAATGCAGAGAGTGAGTACGTTCAGAATAACTTGCCTCCTGAAGGAATGAAAATATGACAGTGAAGGTACGACAGGGTAAGAGAATAGACAGCATGTAAGTAACAATGAAGAGAGTGAGTATGTTCAGAATAACTTACGTTCTGAAGGAATAAAATTAAGCATCGAAATACGACGGTGAAGGTACGACAGGGTAAGAGAATAGACAGCATGTAAGTAACAATGCAGAAAGTGAGTCAGTTCAGAATAACTTACTTTCTGAAGGAATGAAATTAAGCATTAAAGTACGACGACAGGGTAAGAGAATAGACAGCATGTAAGTAACAATGCAGAGAGTGAGTATGTTCAGAATAACTTACCTTCTGAAGGAATGAAATTAAGCATCAAAATACGACAGTGAAGGTACGACAGGGTAAGAGAATAAACAGCATGTAAGTAACAATGCAGAGAGTGAGTCAGTTCAGAATAACTTACCTTCTGAAGGAATGAAATTAAGCATCAAAATACGACAGTGAAGGTACGACAGGGTAAGAGAATAAACAGCATGTAAGTAACAATGCAGAGAGTGAGTCAGTTCAGAATAACTTACATACTGAAGGAATGAAATTAAGCATCAAATACGACAGTGAAGGTACGACAGGGTAAAAGAATAGACAGCATGTAAGTTACAATGCAGAGAGTGAGTACGTTCAGAATAACTTGCCTCCTGAAGGAATGAAAATATGACAGTGAAGGTATGACAGGGTAAGAGAATAGACAGCATGTAAGTAACAATGCAGAGAGTGAGTCAGTTCTGAATAGCTTACTATCTGAAGGAATGAAATTAAGCATCAAAATACAACGGTGAAGGTAAGACAGGGTAAGAGAATAGACAGCATGTAAGTAATGAAGAGAGTGAGTACGTTCAGAATAACTTACCTCCTGAAGGAATGAAATTGAGAATCAAAATACGACAGTGAAGGTAAGACAGGGTAAGAGAATAAACAGCATGTAAGTAACAATGCAGAGAGTGAGTATGTTCAGAATAACTTACCGACTGAAGGAATGAAATTAAGCATCAAAATATAACAGTGAAGATACGACAGGGTAAGAGAATAGACAGCATGTAAGTAACAATGCAGAGAGTGAGTCAGTTCAGAATAACTTACATTCTAAAGGAATAAAATTAGGCATCAAAATACGACAGTGAAGATACAGCAGGGTAAGAGAATAGACAGCATGTAAGTAATAATGCAGAGAGTGAGTACGTTCAGAATAACTTACCCACTGAAGGAATGAAATTAAGCATCAAAATACGACAGTGAAGGTAAGACAGGGTAAGAGAATAGACAGCATGTAAGTAACAATGAAGAGAGTGAGTACGTTCAGAATAACTTACCTCCTGAAGTAATGAAATTAAACATCGAAACACAACAGTGAAGGTACGACAGGGTAAGAGAATAGACACCATGTAAGTAATAATGCAGAGAGTGAGTCAGTTCAGAATAACTTACCGACTGAAGGAATGAAATTAAGCATCAAAATATGATGGTGAAGGTACGACAGGGTAAGAGAATAGACAGCATGTAAGTAATAGTGCTGAAAGTAAGTCGTCAAGAATAACTTACATCCTGAGGGATCTAGCTAAATATGTCAATGAAGGTATGACAGGGTAAGATAATGAGAAGTGATAAAACAATATGTTAATGAAGTATAAGTAATGACTTACCAGGAGAATGGGTAATAAGTTCCAGCATCAAATTGAGTGTGTATGGTGTGAAAGAACATGATGCCAAATATAATGTCAGTTTTGAATGACTCACCTCCTGAAAGAAAACATTGATACACATACTAACTAAAGGTCATGATCATAATCAATGGTAAAGGGTTGACAAATGAGAATTGACCCCACCCGTACCCCATGGGCCACATAGGCACACTGCAGTACAGTGCAAGCTGTACTTCGGGTGAGGAAGGAATGAGCTTCCAAGTCATTACCAGTGGTGGGTTGCATTGGTACACCCTCTATAATTAATACTCCACAACTAAATGAGCTGGTGTCACACCCTAGCCCTAGCCTCGTCCCCAGGCGATTCCACGCACAATAATAAGCTATAATAATTGCGCGTGGAATCGCCTGGGGACGAAGCTACCCTAGCCCCTAGCTACCTTTTTCATGTGAATGCACTCACAAAATATGGTTCAGCTCTGCTAGAAGTTGACTTCTTCTCTGTTTCTTCATTCTCTTCATCTTTTTTATCACTCATGATGTGATCCAGTAAATATTTCTTACCTGACAAAAAAAATCACACAAGTGCAAACACCTGTGTGATAAATAAAGAGAAGTGGGATGGATCAGTGTATCTCAATATAGAACCTCATTTATTTACTCTTAGAAAATAGCTAGGCAGAATTGAACAATCTGATTGGTCACTTGCATGGCACTATATCCAGTAGTGACTCAGAGGAGGGCACTACATATAGATGCTCTGCCTCTCAGGGCATAGGGCATCTATATAATATATTGCCCTGCCTCTCAGGGCATAGGGCATCTATATAATATATATCCCTGCCTCTCAGGATATAGGGCATCTATATAATATATTGCCCTGCCTCTCAGGGCATAGGGCATCTATATAATATATTGCTCTGCCTCTCAGGGCATAGGGCATCTATATAATATATCTCAGGGCACAGGGCATCTATATAATATATCTCAGGGCATAGGGCATCTATATAATATATATCAGGGCATAGGGCATCTATATAATATATCTCAGGGCATAGGGCATCTATATAATATATTGCCCTGCCTCTCAGGGCATAGGGCATCTATATAATATATCTCAGGGCACAGGGCATCTATATAATATATCTCAGGGCATAGGGAATCTATATAATATATCTCAGGGCATAGGGCATCTATATAATATATCTCAGGGCATAGGGCATCTATATAATATATTGCCCTGCCTCTCAGGGCATAGGGCATCTATATATATATGAGCGCAAAAAATTTCTTCTAAATAAAAAGTGAAGTAGGGATAGCCTAACTGGGCTGTATAATGTGTACTGCAGCCTCGTATGAAAACAATCCCTACATTTACATTCACTGCCATAAGGGCCGTTGTAAAAGTAGGGATTGTTTTCATACGAGGCTGCAGTACACATTATACAGCCCAGTTAGGCTATCCCTACTTCACTTTTTATTTAGAAGAAATTTTTTGCGCTCACTTGTTTCTATCCTTTTTTTTTAGTGCTTGAAGTTGAAAGTAAGTTTGTGTAGCTAAGTAAAGAATTGAGGGTGGCAGTATTGATCGTCACTTGAACTGAGAGTATGCAGTGATTATTTGACATGAGGCTACAGTACAGTACTATAGTCTATACAAAGCCAGCTCTACTTTTTTCTTTTGTAGGCACATACACAGTCTCTGGAAGAATTTATTAATAGCTAAGTTTTGTCAGCAACAGCATTGTAAATGACATGTGCATGGCATGGTAAAGTGAGCTGACTACACTACAGCGCTATAATACTAGCAGCTGTAATCATCAGATAAGAATAAATAGCTAGCTAAACGATTAAACTGAAGACCTAGCTTAGCTAAATTTTAATAAGAGCTACTGAACTGATTATAGGCTGTACGTGGCCCCGCCCACATGCTACGCCCCCTACCGACGCGCGCTTCAAAATGGCGTAGAAAGATTAGCCAGTGCTATAGATATCACTGATTTGTGAAGTAGTGCTTTAGTCAAAACTAATAGCAAAAGATCAGCCTCTAGGTGCCGCTCTAACAGATGGCCAAGCAGAATTTTGATGACTATAGCCAGTAAGTCGGTACGTCGATCTGATTATCCTTATTATTATTATTATAAAGAAAAACAAAAGTCAATTTTAGAACTCGTTTTTTTCTTATGTTAGTGAATGAATTTTTGGTTTTTGAATATTCTCCTCTCTTCTTTGTAGATGTAATAATTCACTGTAGCCTTCTGAAGACCTGTAGAGTAAGGATAGAAGAGAAAGAAGAGTTTTAGTTTATACAGTCTTATGACCTTTGACAGGCCATCCATACTTAGAGAGTGCTAACGCACTCTCGATATATTGCCCTGCCTCTCAGGGCATAGCGTTGCCATAGTATTATTTTGGCCTTTGGTGTTTATATCAAGATGATTGTGGTAATAGTAAACTAATAAAGATGAACAAGAGTTGGAGTTTGAAGATAATGTTTCTGGTAAGCTCTTCAGTATTAGTTGCTTGGTAAGTTACTGAGCATTCCTATGGATTTTATCTCATCCCCATTTTCTTTGTCTCAGTAAGAGGTAAGAGGTCTTTGATGGAATGCTTACAAGCTCTACCATCATCACTTTTAATTAGAGCAAATTGTCTAGACTTGGTGGAGGAACTGGATGGCTCATTCGGGTAGACTATATCATAAAAAATAAAAATTTTAAAACGTCCATATCTTCATTATACTACCCCCTATAAGCTTGATTTAGGTCTCAAAAGAGAGCTCTCTTTGAGAGCTTTCCAATGGTGTACTTAGTTAAAACTTTACCCCAAATATGGAAGACCTGACATGACCTCAGTATTTTTAAAAATTACCACATACTTAGGAGGCCCTATCATAGCTTCTATGGGCCTAGCTGCTTTGAATGAGTGATGGGATTTCAAGGTGGGTGGGTGGGGGTATGGTTCCAAACATATGAAGGGAGATATACACTTTTTTCACATTTACCTTTTTTTTCTGGAACCATACCCCCCTTGAAATCCCATCACTCATTCAAAGCAGCTAGGTCCATAGAAGCTATGATAGGAGTATCAAAGGCCTCCTAAGTATGTGGTAATTTAAAAAAATTTTTTTCAATTTCTGAGATCATGTCAGGTCTTCCATATATGGGGGTGTAAAGTTGTAACTAAGTACACTATTCTCTTTTGAGACCTAAATCAAGCTTATAGGGGGTAGCATAATGAAGATATGGACGTTTAAAAAATTATATTTTTTATGGCCCTTTTAACTGGAAAATGAATGGAGCTGATCTGATAATTGAGCTTGTGGAAGGGTGGAACTGGCCAAAGAAGATGAATGAAAAACTTGGGTGGGGCTGAGTTCAGGGGTGGAACTGGATCGAGTCTAGCTGTTGGCTGAGTTCCAAGAATAAGCTGGTATATTCTTGTTCAACACCACTAACTTCCTCCTCCTCCTCCATTGTAGTGGCACTATTTTTGGTTCAACTGCTATGTCCTTACGTATGCCCCAAGCACTGCACCAGGGTTTGTCGAGGCAGGCAGGGTTGCCGCAGAAGAGGGAGGGGCTATTGAGTTCATCCACCATGATATCTCTTTTCTTTGTCATAGAAGCGCAGCATTGCTTGAAAAATTTTTTTGAAAAGGTTGCTATGCTATTAAATTAGTTAGACACCTTGACCAACAGGATCTATGGTCTATAGAAACCTCAGGCCCTTGGTAGTGCCCTCGCTGCGCTCAGGTCACTACAGCCCAAGGACCTCGGGTTTCTATAGACCGTAGATCCCTCGGTCTCGGTGTCTAACTATTATAGAGATTGAAGAGGGCATACATTCACACACAAAAGAAATCTAAACTCTCTCACAGTATTGGAATCTCTACAACTGTGAAAAGTTCATGTAACCAAGGGTCCAAAGTGATTTATCATGGCATGGAGACAAAGAACGGAGAAATATTGGCCTATTAATAATGAAGCTGAAGATTTTTAGAATTTCTTTTTGAGCTTCGAGCTATAAAATTACAGTTTGGGAATGCAATGGAGGAAGGTACTTATGTACTAGCTAGCTAGTTAGCTAACAGGTTCCATGTGCGTGTGAGAGCCTGCATGGGGATGAGACATTAGCTGGATTGTAGCCACTATAACAAGACTGATTAATTTAATGTAGCTGTATCACACTTTTAAGATTGTGCTGAAATTTTCAGCAGTTTACTTCAAGAATATCAGCAATAGCTAGAACATTCACTAGCAGGTAGGTTACACATAAGCTTTCCAACTCTATGTACTTCCAGGGTTTCATCTACTGGGGGGGTGGGGGGAAGCTTCCCCCCCCCCCCCAAATGCTCTAGCTTCCCCACCTCCCCCCAAATTATTTTTTTATGTTCATAAGCTAGGTTTATAATATAGCTGAAAGAAATGTAATCCCCCTCCCTAACAAAGTATTGACATTTGTAAAAATGGTGCCAACAATGAGTTCTCCAAAAATAAGTTAAATTTTCTTTTGCACTCCGTGCGGGAGGGGGCACATGCACCCTCCCCCTCGCCATGGCCTATGGCCACACGATCAGTGAGCTTCCCCACCAAAGTGAAATTCCTGACTTCATTAATTATTTTGCAGCCATGAGAAGAGCTGGTAGCAGCACATCTACTAAGGCTACAGGAAACATTCCTATGGTATGAAACATGTTATCAACTTTTAATAATATAGGCTATAGCTAGCTATGTACTTCATGGCAGCACACATGTTTAGCTTTAGCTAATTAGAGCATGAAATCACCCTTGTCCAAGTTATGCAGGATTTTAATGGTAAGGGGTCTAATACTTGGACAGTAGGCAATGGCAACTTCATTGTGTTGCAGTGTTCAGTTCAAGAGTGAGATTAAGCTTTTGTTTACATAGCTAAGAGAGTGTTGTTTTAAGAATTGATACATGACTAACCACAAATACAAAACATGCTCATTTTGATTAGTGACTCATATACTTTTTCATTAGCTTACTCCATTTTTACTTTTTTTAAATTTATATATGAGTAGCTCTGTACCAAATAATGGACAGGTCAAAATTTTTACAGGATATTTGATGGTAGACGGGATTGGACACCTGAAATCTTCAGGCTGCACTTACAGCTATACTAAATGATAAACTCTCCCTTAGAACTACTTTTGGTGTGCCTAAAAGAAATTGGAAGCTGAGTGGAAAAAGATGGAATGACAACATGAACAAGGACAGAGCTGGTAAAGGATATGGTCAGGGATGACGAGGAAAAGCTATGAATCGTGTTGCTTTATACAGAATCCATGTCTTCAAGTGACTCCAGCGATGCCGAGAGTAATGAAAGAGATGAGGGGTGTGGTCTTTTGTCAGCTGACGAGAGCAGTGATGCTGCAGTTGAAAGTTGATTATCAATGCATCATTTGTGGGAATTCAGGATTGTGTTGCCTGTGATGAGTATAGGTTATTGCACGAAGTCGAGGAGTTTCGCTATTAATTTTTTGAACCTGAGGCTGTTGCTATTATGGTGACCGAGGGCGAAGCCCGAGGTCATCATAGGCAACAGCTCGAAGGTCCTAAAATAGTGGAACTCTGAGGCTGAGGGCATTAACCTACTTAGACTATGGCGGCAAGTGGGTTACAACACAATGCAGCTTCAATGAGTCCCTTTTATACTGAGCAGTCTTGTTGTACAGGATGTAATTAGTGATCATGAATATGATTAATTTTTATTTTTTCTGTGCACTTTTCTACACTTTTCAACCAATTCAAGTATGTAGTTTTTGATACCACTATTTATTAGTAAAATTTAAAGCAATGCAAAATATCATTACACAAACAAGTGAGCACAAAAATTTCTTCTAGGGATAGCCTAAAATCTAGCTGGGCTGTATAATGTACTGCAGCCTCGTATGAAAACAATCCCTACATTTACATCCACTGCCTATAGCTAGCTATGGGCCGTTGTAAATGTAGGGATTGTTTTCATACGAGGTTGCAGTACATTATACAGCCCAGTTCGATTTTAGGCTATCCCTACTTAACCTTTTTATTTAGAAGAAATTTTTGGTGCTCACTTGTTTCTATCCTTTTTTTGAAAGTAAGTTTGTATAAGTAAAGAATTGAGGGTGGCAGTATTGATCGTCATTTGAACTGAGAGTATGCAGTGATTATTAATGGTACTATAGTCTATACAAAGTCAGCTCTACATAAACCTATCTTTTTTTCTTTTGTAGGCACATACACAGTCTCTGGAAGAATTTATTTAGCTATTCAAGTTTTATCTATTATTTAATATAAGACTTTACAGCAACAGCAATGTAAATGACATGTGCATGGCATGGTAAAGTGAGCTGACTACACTACAGCCAAGTACTGGCTCTATAGGATGAGCATCTGTACTGCAATGCAGCAAGGAGTGTCAAGAAGATCATCAGATAAGAATAAATAGCTAGCTAAACGATTAAACTGAAGACCTAGCTTAGGTACTAAACTGATTAGGCTGCACCGTAGCCCTTATATGTGGCCTCACCCATATGCTCCACCCCCTACTGACGTGCGCTTCAAAATGGCATAGAAAGATTAGCCGAGTGCTGATTTGTGAAGTAGCGCTTTAGTCAAAACTAATAGCAAAAGATCAGCCTCTAGGTGCCGCTCTAACAGATGGCCAAAGCAGAATTTTGATGACTATAGCCAGTAAGTCGGTACGTCGATCTGATTATTATTATAAAGAAAAAGAATAAAAGTCAATTTTAGAACTTGTTTTTTTCTTGTTAGCGAATGAATTTTTGGTTTTGAACATTTTCCTTTCTTCTTTGTAGATGTAATAATTCACTGAGAACCAGTAGAGTAAGGGTAGAAGAGAAGGAAGAGTTTTAGTTTATACAGTCTTATGACCTTTGACCCGCCATCCCTACTTAGAGAGTGCTAGCGCACTCTCGATAATTGCATTCTTTTAAGAACACAATGAAACCTATTGAAAGGTCTGAGAGTTTGACACTATAAAAACAGCCCTGGTCATTTATTACTTTAGAGATGGTAGTTTCACTGTTTTAAAAACCTCATTGTGGTCAAAACTTCAATACCCGAGGGGTGGGAATATTTCACAAGGCCATAGGCCAGAGTGAAATAATTATGCCCAACCAAGGGATCTGATATTCAACAAAGGAGTGTGCAATAAATATTTTATTATATATAAGTGGATTCTACAGTTTCCAGCCAGGCAGCTACATATGCGTGTATAGTCTGGCGTAGCAGCGACCCTTACCAACCCAAGGGAAGGAAAAGGGTCTGGGGACATTAGCATCAACGACTTGTCACTTAATTCCAGGAACGTTAATTTACAACAAGATTATCACATGCACGGTATAATCATAATTTTGTGCGCATCAAGAGCCTTGCTCAAATTCTGGTGGATGACCTGTAGTGAAGTTGCTAAATATAACTAGATAGCTTATATTAAAACTTTGACTAGATACGACATAGCTATTAAAGCATTTTCTACATAAATCTATCATCTTCTTGGCCCTTGTCTCTTCCAAATTTTCCATCAAGCGATCTGATTGGTGGCGTCAAAATCTTGACGTGAGACACAAGTCGTTGATGCTAATGTCCCCAGACCCTTTTCCTTCCCTTGGGTTGGTAAGGGTCGCCGCTACGCCAGACTAATGCGTGTAGAAGTTGTAATGTGAACCTGTAATACTTACCACATTCGATAAGCCCATCAGCCCACCAGACCTACAAACAACTAAGATAAGCCAATGCACTTTGACAAACTGCTGTAGAATTAAGCTTGCCTATCATCTTCAGAAATGTCTGCCAAAAATGTTGCTAGGTTAGTCTGCGCATGCATAGACAAGGCATTGAATAATGCCATTGCATGAATACCGTGGGTAACGGACCAATCAGATTGCTTGAATCCACATATATTAGGATATTGACTGGTACTGTGCGGATACCAAGGACTAGATATCCTTTCTGAGTATTGACATTACATTGACTATATCAATAGTCAATACAGGGTTCTATCTAGGATTTTTTAATAGGGGGAAGAATATCTGTGTGGGAAAATTTTTGCCTTGGCCATGCCCACTTTTGCCCTTCTCGGATATCAAACCATGCCCACTTGTAAAAATAATACAAACAATGACTTTTAGCTAGCAGCTGCAATTGTTGACATGAGATTAAGATTACACTCCTAACCCCCCAGTAGATAGAACCCTGCAATATTGTTTGTTCAATAGGTATTGGTGTACAATACTCAAACTGTGTGTATAAAAATTAGTTCCAATGTCCAATAATTGGTCCAAATATTTTTTTTGTAGAAAAGGGTGGGTTTAAGTTGGAGTCAAAAAATGAGTAAAATTCATTTTGATACTGTTTCCAATACCACTCAGTAAACCTTAAGTGTCCAAAATATGGCCCTTTACATCTGGCTACATCACTCACAAAATATAGTCCAGCCCTACTAGAAGTATAGCCGCCTTCTTTCTCTTTCTTAATCTTTACTTGAGGTTTTACGCCCCCGGGTCACGCCGCGCCGCGCCGCGCCCAGCTAGTTTTTACGTGCAGACTGCGCAGGCGCATGACGTGTAAGGGATTGGAAACCCGCCCCCGCATCCGTACATATACTCCTTGTCCGAGAGAAGTTTGCATGCAGTTTGGTTTCAGACCCCCCTGACCTAAACTCTGGATCACAGAAACACTACTCTTTAAGCCTGTGGCACTGTAGCTACAGTTAAGTGGATGTTTACACAATCACATATCACATGCGTCAATCTATGAATCTATGCAGGAGTATTTAGCAGGTCGAGCTGTTGCCAATTCGACTTACTAGCATCCATTGCGCTATAATAATAGAGCTCTCATTGAAATGCCTAATTTTTCAGTCACCTTCAAACTTCATCTATAAAGTTGGGGGGGAATTACTATGACTGTACAAATTTTTACATTTGGATACATCAGTGATACTTGTGATAGCTACTATCTTCCATGCTTGTTCTTATTCCTATGCATGCAATTCACACTTGGTGGCTGACATGAATAATACAACACAAGGAGATGCTACACAACAAGGTTGTCCTCAAGGTGTGAGATTTGACATTAATTTCCTATAATTATTATTACACTAGTTGGATCAATCGAGATAATGCACACCACCTACCAGCCCCACCCTTCAAATAATGCGCATGCACAAAAAGTTAACGAATAATCACATCTCTAATAGATTTAGCAAGTTGGTTCAATCCAATATCTTCCAGCACAGAAATCAGAGTCTCCTAGGACACAGGATGTCTCCCTTTCCTTGAAACACTCAGTAGTTTGATGTCTTTTGTGTTCCTCTTTAGAGTCTTGCAAAGGGAAGCAGATGATGTCCATCATGGTTGGGGGACTGCAAGAACAACCTGCAATTAAGGGCCCATGAAGTTTCACTCAGATAAGGGAGTCTATAGTCCACCCAACCCACTTTGCCAGTGTATGCTTTGAGGTACACACATGCTTGTACATGTACATAATACTGTAGCTATGACAACTGTAGTGATAGGCATTCCTGCCTATGATCGCATCAGCACATGCACACTGTGTTGAATTGTATTGCCAGCACTATATACGAGTCAGAGGCAGTTGCCAGCTCATCTAAGGCACTGGAAGAATGGTTCATATCAAAGAGTCAGTGAGATTATGTGACTGCAGTGAGATGAGAGCATGCACCTAGCTCTCCATTAAAGCCACTCTGCAATGTCCTATTCCAACCATTTGACCTCCCTAAACCTCCTTATTAAGCCTGGCCCATATAAAATAAATAAAAAAATAAGGCAAACCAATAAGAATGTGGTCACAGTAACAGTGCCCTTGAAGTGCATGTTGTGATTCACCAACTGAAATGCCTGCAAACTGCCATTATGAAGTACTAGTTCTACTAACCATTTATATAATCATTCTCCCTATTAAATACCGTATAGCGTGATATTTTCGTGGATAAAAATTTTCATGGTTAATACACGAGAATAAGGGAATTTATATGGTTCACACATCAATATTATTTAATTTTTTGTGCTATATAGACCCTTTGCTCACTAGTGGATTATTAGAGAGAACAGACTGTACAATTATAGCAACCACCTCTGGGCCACCAAAAGGTGGTCTCTTAATGGAGATGGTCTCTTAATGGAGATGGTAATGGAGGTGGTCTCTTTACAGAAGTCAAAATCAATGGTACAAGCACTATTGGGACATAACCAAGTGGTCTTTGAAGGGAGGTGGTCTCATTTCATTGTATCCACTCACTCAAGGTGTCATCTCTAACTTGACTCTTTGACTGATTTCCTTGTTGGTTCACTCTATAGATATACATGATGGAGGTTGTCTCATAAAAATGACATTCTTTAGTCATAGCCACTTACATCAGGATCACTGCTTGTTCCTAGTGATAGAGATTTGCTCAAAGTTGTGGACTGAGTAGGTGTTGGACTGCAACCAGGCTGAAGTTGAGGTGCACTTTGCAACTGGTTCGATGGAAAACATAATCATAATATCTACAATCAGTGACAGGTCAGAGAATAGACATAATGCATTATCATTACCAGTTCACTACCTTTCTCCAATTCTTTTTTCAACTGATCAATTTCCTTGTCCTTTTTGGTTCAGTTGTAGCTGGGACTTATTCAGAAGCACTGCAATTACCTGGTCACAACATGAAGAGTCAGCGGAGAAGAAGTAGCTATAGTCAGAAAAATTATTGTTAATACAGGTACATCCCAACACCTGCACATGAAGTAAATTGTGCACTTATGGCTGACTGGGTCAGTCCAAGACCTGAATTCAAATGTGAAGTTTGACACTCTAAAGGTAAGAAGGAATGATCTTGATTGAGTATCCATCTATAGCTAAACTACACACTTCACCTTTCTCCAATTCTTTCTTTAAATGATCAATCTCCTTGTTCTTTTCGTGTAAACTCAGTTAGTGTTCCTTGTGAGTCTGTCAGCTCATACTTGTGGTAAATCAATCTGGAAAAAACAACAAAAACAAACAAACAAACAAATAACCAATGGGTAGTACAAGTAGCTAATACATGCTATGCTGATCAGATGCTGGAGGAGGTGATACTATCTCTATCTCTTCCTGCCACAGGTCTAGCAGAATCTTGGCATTATTCTTCTTGATGAATAATAAGTGTTCTGAGATCTCCAAAGCTTCTGCCAGTTCCTTTACCTTCTCATACTTCTAAACCTCCATGGCGTTGTACATCAATTCTCATAGTGAAGGTACAATAGGAGACAGCATGTAAGTAACAATGCAGAGAGTGAGTATGTTCATGTATCCTGAAGGAATGAAATTAAGCATCAAAATACAACAGTGAAAGAATAGACCACATGACTTGTAAGTAACAATGCAGAAAGTGAGTCGGTTCAGAATAACTTACCTACTGAAATAAAGGATCAAAATATGACAGTGAAGGTGATTCTTACGGACCAATGCAATGCCTGCCAAGAAATGACCTTCAACCTCCAACATCTTCAGCAATGGCGTGGGGTTCTTCATGCACACACAAAGGTGGAAAGCTAACAAAAGAAAGGAGTGGTGTCACCATAGAGATAACCTGAAAACTCAATCCCTCGCAGACAATCTCAGAAAATCTGGTTCGAAGTTGTGCAAGATGTTTATGATCTATCAAAAGAGGAAGACACATTCCTTATAGCGAAGAAATCAAAAGTCTACAGCTAGAGAAAAAAAAAAGAAACTGGAACCTGTTCCTCTTCACAGGGAGCTAAATGAGTCCAATGGTGTTCATGATATGATCTCTGTCCACTCACCATCTTCTAATTCCCTGTCCTTGGAGGTACATCCAAGTATCTGAAGGTGCCAGGAATTATATAATCAGTAAGCACTTTAGATGTAGCTAAGCTTGTTACTATGAGGTATTCTGTGATCATATGAGTATTGAATCTCGACCTCTTGTTGTGTCACCTGACTTTGCAGGTTGGAAGACCGATTTGCAATGGCTGCAAAAAGATGGTTGCTTCAGTCTATTCCAAGGCTAATCCCAGCAACGAGTCAGTGCAGTTCAGCATATTTGTCAACAATGCCATTGAAGATCAGTCTAATGTAAGTTAACTTTCAAGACTTACTGTTAGCCAAGTGTGGTTGGTTCTGGAAAAAAAAAAGGTTCACACCGTTATCAAAACAGTTTAGGCACAATAACTCGTGTTACTCCTCAGGTGCTGAATAGAGATCTCTTACCTTGCACGGACTTACGTACACCCCTTATGACTTGAAATTTACCCATTCTCTGCTTTGGAGATGGCAAAGACACACTTAGTAACGACAGCAACTCAGTAGTCCCATGGGAACAAAGGTAAGGCTTATATCAAAGTTTGAACCATGGGGAGTTATACAATACAGTGGAACCATCTGATAAAAGACCAGCTAGCTAGCTATATCCATTCAGATATAGCTACAGTGAACTCAATCTAATCCAGCCACCTTTGGGACCAGTAGAAGTGTCCTGATTAGGGGTGCATGGCCTCATTTCAGGGGTGAATTAATTATGAAGTACTTTTTAAAGTGACCTGAATACAAGGGTGATCTCATTTCAGGGGTCCTGATTAGAGGGAATTCACTGTATGTATGTCAAGACGCCTTCCCTCACTGTACAGGCTATTCCTTTCGGACAGTTTTGGCAGCACAATAAAGTCGGTCAGTCGCATGTCATCTTTGATATTGAAACTGATCTATATAGTGGAGGACGATCAGACTTGAAGGTACAGCAGGCCCAAACTCTTTCATGAGACTAACTCAACTTCTTTCTGCAAGATATAGCTATAGCTAGCTAGCTGACTCTTTCATGAAACAAACTTTTTTCTGCAAAATATATTCACTGTACAGTAGCTGTAACTATATGTTATGTAAATAATAATTAAATAATAAAAAGGGGAATTTAAAGCACTATATAGCTACATGCAAAGCTTAACTTCTATCGACCTTGCGAGTTGGTTGAGTTCGCATTTTTCCAGTACAGAAATAAGAGTTTCCCAGGACACAGGGTCTTCCCCTCCCCCTTGTAGCCATTCTCGTAAGATTCGATGAATGATATCTTCTGCATTGTTCATTTCATCTCGTTTTATGGTTTCAACGTGTGCACCTGTCTCATCATTAAGGAGAAATATTCCAAATGTTCTATACTTGTCCCCCACCTCTTGAACCACCTTGTATTGGATAATATCAGGCATGCATGGGGGGCTGCGAAGTCCTGGTTCTGTGAATTAATGGTTACGATAGGTATACCTTATCACATGCTACATGTATGTGCTTCAAACCATATGGAGTGCACAAGGATTAAATGGGCTACCGTACAGCGGGATAATTTTGGTGGGGATAAAATTTCAGTAATTTCGGTAATCAGTCTATCGAAAATTTTTAAAGCCACCATGTAGAGTTATTCTTTTTGTTTGTACATTCAATGTTAACTTCTGGTCTTAGCTAGTTAAAAAGTCACCATGATTGCAAAGAGGGCTATACCTGAAGAAATGAAGGCCAAAATAGGCAAGTATGCAAGCCAAGTGAAAATGGAGATTCAGCAGTCTGTAGATATTGTTGCGCATGCGCTAAAACCATCCGTATTGTCCTTTGATGATTAACGAAATATTTTATCTCCAAAAAAAAAACCTACTGTATGGTATGATATTTACCTTCTTTCCTCCAGTTACACATAGCTTTATTTCCAGGAGTCTGCTCTGGAACCCCACACATACATTCTGGAAGTAAAACCATGAGATTATGGTGTAGATGGTCCCCCAACTTGATAACAGGAGGGCCCCCCCATTAATATTCAGTGGTATTTTCAACCATAGCCTGCATTATGTGGTGTAGTACCTTGTCTCTTATCTTTTAAGACTCTCCCCCTCTACTGCCCCCCTCAACTTTCATTTTGTTCCTACTCCACTGCATTAGCTCATACTTTTGTGCACGTATGTAATTCTCATGCATGCAGGAATACATCTACCAGTAGCTTACATTATAGCTACCTATTACTTACTAGCACATGTTAGTAGAATAGGATAAGGCTCATCCTCATTCTTATTCAAATTAAATTTGAACTTTACAGTTAGGGGACATTGATGTTGTGGTTTAGGGGAGATCTCCATCTGCATTCGAGGCGGATGTCTCTTTTGTTGATCCAGTGATTCTATCAATTTCCCATCCTTACTCCAAAACTCCACATCTTTAAGAAGTACCTATCAATATATTATTTGACCACATGATATAGCTGATAAACCATAATGCAGTAACAGGGATTATTAAAAGTTCTATACATCCTCCCAAGATGTTCCATATTAGGTCGTTTTGTTGACTGTGAGCATAAAAAAAGAGTTTCTTTTTTTTTGCATGCACATGCAATGACATGCTTCCACTCTACATGTACATGCATGGTTAGAAATTTGGACCAAAAGCATTTTAGGTTGATAAATCACTTATTAACCTCCTGCAGTGGTTGATAAATGCTGAACCAGTAGGACTGCTGATTTATAGGTCAGTGATCAACCTCAGTGCTTACAGTCTAAATTTAACCTTGTGCTTATAGCTGATATTTAAGCCTCTGGACAACAACCAAACAAATAAAATAAAAAACATCCCACTTGGAGTAGATATGCGTTTTTGGTATCGAAATGAAGATTACGCAATTCAAGGCTCATTGAAGGTGAAATCCACTGTTTCTGAGCAAACACTTTATACCCACCTAATGCAAGCACCTCTAAATAAGATAGCTAGTGTCCTTAATTAAAGTCTTGAGCTGTCCAGTAGCAGATCTTTTATGAACATTTGAACCTTATAGAGACAGTAATACCTGCTGGTGAGAAGCAAATCACCTCCTTCACTGAATTTAAGGAAAGCACTCATTCATGACTATACTTTTCTAAGCTCTCTTTTTTTTTCCTTTTTTTTTTTGCATGGAAACAATATAAACAAGAATAACCTCCAAGATAAGGACAATTAAAGGTCTTTCCTTCCAAGTGTCCTCATTCAGAGGTTCCACTGTAGTTATGAACTTACCTCTTTACATGGTGGCATGTTAAATGATATGTAGATGTAGATATCTGAACAATCCTTGCACACTTTGGGCTTCACACAAGTGAGGCTGTATCCAAAGTTACTTACAGTCAGTTTATCTTCCTTTCCAATACAAGTGAAACAAAAATGGTCAAGAGAAAAAAGGCAATAGTTACCTTTCTTGTGCTTAAACAAAGACATAACTTTTGCTGTGCGTTCCAGTGGTTTAAAGTGATGCACAGTTTTTTCTCCATTGTAGTCAGTGTGATGAGCCTTGAGCAAGATTACTCCAGAGTCATCTTGCATTATGTGAGGTAATATAATCTTGATGGGTTGGAGTAATTGTACCTCTTCTTGTGGACACAGGAATAAGATTGGTGAAATAGGGTGCATATTGGTCGGATAACTGAATGGTCCATGCAAAGCTATGCCTACTTCGATGTTAACGGTCAAGCCATCTTCTATCGCTCCTTTAGGGATTTCCACAATAACTCCCATCTTTTCATTTTTGAATCTTGCACCATCGTGGTCAAAAGAAAAAGTTTCAAGTGGTTGTAAAAATGGATATTCATAAATGTCAACTTCTGTCACTTTCTCCAAACTTGGTTTTGTTGCATTATCTGAATGGATGATACCATGCAGATGATTTTTAACTAGCATATAGTTTATTCGGAATGACAATTTTACTTTCTGTGGTAGTTAATAGTAATTATTCATGCAATCACCAGCTATAATTATAGCTAACAGTGTCTGAGTCATCAAGTAACTACATGTAGGTATGCCTGTAGCTTTGACTACATCAGATGGTTGCCATGGAAGGTCCTGGAGCTCTGATTTTTTGCACGCTGGCTACTGACCACTACAGGATAGGAGCTTAACTTTTGTAGCCTAGCCAAGTTCTATGACCCAGCCAACACCTTCATTCCTGCTGGAGCGTGACTTGTGCCTATGACCACCCTTACCAACTCAATTGCAACGGAATACCTCATACATCTCATTCTGATCATGGAAATCCCAGGTAGCTAAACCTCCCATGATTATTCTCTAAATCTTATTCCTGAAGACCTACTTAACAACTGTGTAGATAGCTATTTGTTGTTGTTGTTTTTGTTGTTGTTTTTGTTGTTTTTTCCTGCTTGGTATGTGTTTGCCCTCCAAGTAGAAAAATTAACAATACTAGGGCAATGTGCAACATTAGACAGCGAGCGACCAAGCAAGTATTTTTTAGTGCTCCAACTCTTTAGATTTTGCTGCTGAGTTTAGGTAATGTAACAAAGCACTTAAATAAGCATAGAGCCTCTACAACTACTACTATAGCATTTGACTGTGAGTAAGTGACCAAGTAGCTGAGAGGTTCCAGTGCTTGATATTGCTGTCAGAGACAAGAGTCATTAAGTGGTGGTTCCAACCAGTAAGAAGTGATAAAGTAATGATATAATGATAATATGATGTGAATAAACAGACATGTTGAATCAACAAAACGTTCCCCGTAGCTTAATACAAGACATTTTACCGGAAGTGGAGACCCTGTACCTTGGTCTTAGCATAGACTGTAGGCTTATCTAAGTGGATTGTTGGCCAAGTAAACCACCCACTAGGCTTATGTAAGTATTTTGTGGCAAGCATTACAGGTTCATATTAACATGCTAGCTGATACAAGTAATCCACCACATGATTAATAGGCAATAACATGCTTTTGAGAACAATTTGGGTATAATTGCATTCCACTCAGGCTTCACCTCATGCAATTACCTAGCAAGTTTCTCATGCAATTATACCCAAATTGCACTCAAAAGCATGTGATTACCTATACTAATAAAATGAAGGGGAAAAAATGAAAGAAAACAAGTAAAGAAAAAACATTTATTCAAATAAATGAAAGTAGTATAGGGATGCACTGGTCAAAAAAGAGTTGAAACAAGAGCTGAATAGATGAGATGATGCAAGGATGAAGTCAAAACAGGGTGCAGTAACTAGGTGTGACATACCCACATTCGACTTCATCCCTAGGGCTCGCTTGCTAGCCGCTATTGAAAAGGAGTCTGGACATGGCTACATGCTTCGCCAGTATAGTCTCTTGGACTGACACCATTGTAGTATCCAACTGATTCTTTTATGCCATTTTTTGTACCTCACACTCATTCCTATTTTCATTGTTAAAATTATTATCATGGTCATGTTATTAATAAAAATACCAATCACTAATAGTTTCATTTATTTCTTCTGCAAGTGTTTTCAATCCGATATCATTTAAGACTTTGACAAGACTCTTCCACGAAACTTCTACTCCCTTTCCTTCCAACCAATTGTTGAGTATTCTCATGGTGATGTCCACTGCAACCCCACGAAATTGTTCTTGAATGGCCTTCACATGACTGCCTATTTCATCCTTCAGCAGTAATATCCCAAAACTGGAATAATCTGCTCCGATCTCATTTGGAATGTTGATGTTACGCCTGAGGCCAGGGCCAGGGAAGTTGAGTAAACAGGGCATAGTGGGCTTCAAACCTGGAAGAGTAAGTAATAACTAACTGTTACCCCTTTAATTATGAGTGAGGTTGTATGTCTCTAGAAAAGACTGTTGCCTCAGCCCTTTTTACATCAGATTTTATCATCCCTACATTAACTATATATTATTATATCATGCATAGATATTATGTGGGTTGCTCTGTACGTGCTCATGCAGTGTTCTCCGATCATCATCACTCTCTTGCATGCAATACTTGAAGTCTGTGTTCTTACTGCTCTTGGTTTCCTGTCGTCTCGTTTCCCTGCTGTCTTACCTCTTGTCTGAGCTGTAGTTGTCTATCTCACTGCTCCAGCATTTTTAAGTGTTATATATTATCGGGTTGGCCAAAATGCAGAGAAGGCCGAGTCCTCCGGTGCTGACCTCTCTTTAATGGAAATATTTGTGGCCAAATTTATGGACAATGTCTCAAAATTTACACCATGTGGGTCAGTTGTTATTCTAGTTAGCCTCCTATCTGAGAATTTATTATCCCCCAGTGTTCTGCTTCATATCTACCTACATACAACTGAGAGACCAAATGCATCTGGAGATTATGGAGATACTTACATATTCTTTCTCTCTTGTTAGTTTCAAGTGACATTCCTTGATCTCCTACACACACAAATAAAGCAATCAATAATGATAGCTCTGCAGCTATATAATTGTCATAAAAATTCATTAGAACTTCTGTGGTTATTATTGGATTTGGTAGGTGTTAGGAAGTAACAGATTAATATAGAACATAGCTAGTTTGAATACAGTTGTCTGATTGGTCACTCTGAGGTCTCATAAGCCGTGTATACATGCACGCCCAACCCAAGTTGAGATTCGATCCGGATTCCAACCCACCTAATTGATGTGGGTTGGGCTACCCGGATTGGAATCCGGGTTGGCACCATTCACATGCGAAGCAAATCCGGGTCGAATCTGGGTTAGAATCCCCGCATAAATGGGGCTATAGTCACCTGGTAGAGGTAGACTACATATAGACTACCTCCTCCTAAGGCATATTCTTTAAAGGGTAACTGAAATGAAAAAATCATTTCTCAGTTTATTACATTTTTGGGTTGTTTTGTATGCCTACATTACTGGGAAGAAATATGAGAAGCATTGGTTGAAGTCTCACTGAGAAAATAGCAGTAGAAGTTGGCCATTTCATTTATATCTTGTTTGGGGCGGGACTTACTTGTGATGTCATAGAGGGAATTCATTGTATAATCCCTATTGAAAATAATACAAATGTTGGAGCCTGTATTTCACATAAGGTTTGATATTTCCACTCCAAAGTTTGCACTAACAAATGCTAGGGTATGTTAAAGGCTGTAACAAAATTTAAAGTCCATGCCTCTGATCAAAGGTGAGATATCCTTCACTGCATACAAGATTATAAAAAGAGGCTTTCTGAGCTGATGACCAATCTAGTATGCTGTAAGTAGGGGCCTAAAAGTCTTAGATAGACTTACTGGAGTATGTGTGAGCTGTCTTAGATATACTGGGACATGTGTGAGCTATATATAATAGTTAGACAACGAGACCTAGGGATCTAAGTTATTTAGAGACCCGAGGGCCCTGGGCTGTAGCGACCCGAGCGCAGCGAGGGCGCTACCAAGGGCCCGAGGGTCTCTAAATAACTTAGATCCCGTTGGTCAAGTTGCCTAACTTATTTAGAACATAGCAACATAGTTTTGGAACTTAGAAAGGCTTCAAATGAATCGCTAAAGTTAGCTAGTCAGCCATGAAAGCTTCGTGCACGGAAAATCCAGCAGCTGAAATCACCAGAACTAAGGTAGGCTTTCTAGCTTATACGCTTGAAAATATGAACTAACTAAGCTTTCTACGCTACCTTCGGTACCTTGTTACTCTTTTCTAGGCTTTAGTTGGTACTCACTAGTGTCAGGAGGCGAGAAACTAGCTTTCACCATTTTTTGACAAGTCTTCTAACACACACCCACCAGGCGGGGTTGGTTGGTTACTATGGATTCATAACAATATTTCTAATTGCTGCCCACCACAGGTTTACTAAGTGCCCGGGGCACTTAGTAAACCTACTGTTAGGCACTTAGTATCCCTGTGATGCATTATGAGGTTTAGAAGATCTGATTTTGTATTGTGAATGTACAGAGCTGTGTTCTAAAACATAAAAGATGATCCCTAGCTAGTCATGCAGCTTGTATGTTTATTTTGACAACTAGTAGGTATGATGCCTTGTGCTGTATATCTTATGTATAACTCACACATGCTCCAGTAAGAATTCTAGCCCCCTACCTACAGCATGATAAGCTGGCCATCAGCTCTGAGTGCTTGTTTTTACATTTTGAAGTGATTTTTTTGAATATCTCACCTTTGGTAACAGGCATGAGCTTCAAATATTGGCATAACTTTTAGCATACTCTAAGATTAACTTGTGCAACGTTTGGAGGGAATACACTGAACCATGTGTGAAATACAGACTCCAGCATTTGTATTATTTTCAATAGGGATTGTACAATGAGTTCCCTCTATGACATCACAAGTAAGCCCCGCCCAAAACAGGATGTAAATGAAATTATCAACTTCTACTGCTATTTTCTCAGTGAGATTTCAACCAATGCTTCTCATATTTTTTCCCAGTGATGTAGGCATACAAAACAACCCAAAAATATAAAAAAAAATTTTCATTTCAGTTACCCTTTAAGGGCATAACAACACAGCTAGATGACTACAAATGACAACACAGGTCAGTGAACACACGAAGTCCTAATCACGTTAGTAGGGGTGTGGCCTGTGAGACTAACCTCAACATCGTTGACACTGACCTACTAGGCAGTAGCCTAGCTCCAGCTCTGCACCGATTGCCAGTAGCTTAGCTAGACTTTTATGCTAGCTATACTCTCAGAAATCCATGCTGGTCTGTGATGTCAGCGTTATTGCTGTCATAAAAACAGAGCATTCTTAAGCCAGCTACTTGGAAACGGTTAGTCCATTGCTATCTTCTAGACACTTTGACCAATGAGATCTACAGCATTTAAGAGACCCTCAGGCCCTTAGTAGTGACCTCACTGTGCTTGGTCACTACAGCCCAGGGCCTTCGGGTCTCTTAAATGCCGTAGATCCCTCAGTCTCAGTGTCTATTATATAGACTAGCTACATAGTACATTCACTTTCACTTTCATGCAGTCAGACACAAAGTGATAGAAGACAGAGTCTCTCAATCCTTGCTACTTTTTGACTAATTGTAAAAAAAGTATTCTATGGGCGCGCGTGCGCGCACACACACACACACACACACACACACACACACACACGCACCTTGAATCCACAGTTTAGAGAAGTGTGACAAATGGAGCCCTTGACATTCTGGACTTCTGCAAAAGTCTAGCTCTGGCAGAAATATTGGAGTCAAGTGAAATCCCCCACACACAACACACATGCAAGCACAACTTAGGATAAGTCCAAAAATTCATTATTTGAGCTATTATTCCATAGCACTGGCATAGGAATAGCTAGGAGGTCAGGGCTCCCCCCCCCCCCCCCCCCCCCCCCAAATTTTTAATGTATTGGCAAGCAAAATAGCACCACTATCTTGTGGTGCTGAACACCCCTAAACTGAGTCATCTTCCAATGCCAATGCATAACAGCAATGCACTGTTAGAATTTGGTTGTTGCATATGGTCCGTTCCTTTAGCTCTATAGCTATCTACCTTAGTCTCGTGTGGGCCAGACTCTGAGTCTGGTCAAATTTTTAACCAAAAATCCATGAAAATCGTGGATATGCACAGAATACATAGGGTTATGACTCAGTCGAAATAGTGCAAGCAAAAAGATGGCTCAAAATTTACTTCAAACTATTCAAGAAGGTGGACATTATAGGTTTTGCTATTCAGTTCTAAAAGTCAAACAAATAGAAGCAGTAAGCTCCATCATGAAAGGACAAGATGTCTCCATGTCAGTAGCATGTTGTTTTTTATTATCTGTGCGCCAAGGCGCGCACTCAAATTTGATGATGTACCTATGATGCGTGCTGCCTACTAAGCAGAATAAAGTTGGTCTTAGTCAGGCCCATGCGAGACTAATCTACCTAGCAAATTATAGTCAAGGACAACTACAGTTGGCAACAATGAAGTACAACAATTCATATTTGTATTGAGATTTGAGCTAAATGTGTTTTCCCACCATGGCTACATGAAATGCAGGGTGCACTATCTTAGATAATAAAATGGGCAGGGGTTTCACTAGTTATCGTACCTGGATCAATGTTGATGGTAAAAAATTTATTTTTCAAAGTGCCAATTATATCCACAGAGTATTCAAGTGGCTGTACTTTCTGTCCCTCCTTTATCCATTTTGCCACTAATTCACAATGTGGTACTACTTGACTTTCTGGTTTATGAAGATCCACTTGTTTCTTATCAATCTACAAGATAACCAGTGTGGCTAATACTAGCTAGCTAATGTGTATACATGCATTTATTACCTCTGGTAATACTGTGGGGAAAATCTTCCAATTTTCTTGTACAGTAACACCTTCTCTCTTAATGTTCAAGTTGATTTTGCTGTCTTTGAAGTAAAATAGTTGATTTGGACCAGTTGCAGCATTTTTAGATGAATACTGTTTCCAGACAGTCTATAATTATATTATAACAAATTAGTATAAACAGACTGGTCATGATAATTATTATGATATAAAAGCTACATGTAGACAGTTACTATCGAAGTTCTTAAATCAGCAAAGAGTGATAAGCTAATTCAACCTGTGTCAATATTAGCACCTATGAACCTCAATTTTACACACCTTGAATATGATTCTATGATTAACTCACATTTACGTGTGCATTATCACTCCATGTAACAGCAAAGTGTATATCTTTGTTGGTATGCTTTCCCATATAAAATACACCAAACCAATATACACGTTCATCAGATCCGTTTTCTACTACTGCTATTTCACTAAATTGATTTAAAGTTATCATTCCATAGGTGGTGTGTTCATTAAAGGTCCCTCCATGGATGATATTAAAGGAAATTGGAAGATCCTCTTTGGTATTTGGTTGTAGGTCTGTGGTATGTGAAGCCCTAGCAAAGGAAAGGCGGAAGCTGTTCTTACGTGGAGCACAGTGCTGAATTTCTAGACTCAATTGAACTTGAAATTTACACTTTGGGTTAGATCGAAACCAAAAAACAGGACTGACCAGTTCAGTATTTACTGGGAATACATAGTGGCCAGAAAGTGAAGCAATGATAGTAATAGTGCAGCTGCTCAAGTTGCTAGGTAGGGATCCTGATGAAATATATAGTCTCAATCCATATCCTTTCCAATCAAAGAATTGAGAAGAATTAGTCACCTGGATTTCTGTAACTTGTATTCCTGTACCAAATGAATCAGATATGCATGATACTGTGTTCACTTGCATATGGAATAGAGCATTATGTTATGATGTGGTCTTATAGAGCCACATAAAAGATAGGTTGGTATAATGCTCGACATTTAATTATGATATTAATAACTATACCTTTATAAACAGTAAGGACAGCAACAGTGCTATTTATAGAATGTCCACCACCAGAGATAGTACAAGAATACTCTCCACTTGATTCCACAGATACGTTGTAAATTCTCAAAGTAGCAAGATTGGAACCTTCAATATTGATCTTGTTTGATAATGGTGTGCCATTCTTATACCACTTGTAGACCAAGTCCATTCCATCTGCTCTCACTTTAAAACTCACATCACTTCTTTCGGCAATACTTATGTTTGATGGTTGCTTCTTAATTAGTGGTTGCTTCTTATTTAGAGGAGTGACTACAATGAATGTTGTTACAAAAGTCAGTGAATGCATGCACACAAGAATATAATAAATTATTCTGGTGTATGAATGTATAGCCAGATATAAATCCTATACTAAAGGACTGCATTCAGTGCTTCAAAGGACATAATATTATGTTCCAACCAATCTTCTTATTTTTGTTTAACTATAGTAGGCACTGCAGGGGTGGGTGGCTGTGGGGGAAGGGGTCTCCACTGTTAGAAGCCTGATATCTTGAATGTGTAGTCATGAGTCACATCCTTATGTGTAGACAGCTTCGTAGCATGCTGTGCTGAAGGAACACTGCCAGCTTTCTGTAGCAACCTGCTTTCCCTTCCTTAAGCAGGCAGGATCTACTATATATAAGCACTATAGAGAGGCGATGTTAGGGCCAGTCCATCATCTCGAGGAGGAATGAGCACATTTCAAGAATGCAAAAAAAAGCCTAAAGCCATACACTATAAAAACGAAATGGTGAACATCACTACATTGTAGTGATGTTCACCATTTCATTTTTACAGCGTAGCAGTAGGACTGCTCTATGGTGTTTGTTAAATGCCTGCCCTATAGTAACTGCTCTATAGTCTATAGTGCCTTCTATTGCTTGCTCTAATGGTAGCATACTCTGTGCCTCCTCTATAGTGGTAGCATACTCTGTGCCTCCTCTATAGTGGTAGCATACTCTGTGCCTCCTCTATAGTGGTAGCATACTCTATAGTGCCTCCTCTATAGTGGTAGCATACTCTGTGCCTCCTCTATAGTGGTAGCATACTCTATAGCTAGTGCCTTAATGATTGAGTGTGAACAATACATGCATCACTGCATGGAGAACATGCACACATGATCATATATATTATCTTACCAAACATCAATATAATAACAATGATGGCTAGGAGGGCAATAACTGTTGCAGTGCAATACTGGCATGGAGAAGGTACGGCAGGGTAAGAAAATAGCATGTAAGTAACAATGCAGAGAGTGAGTCAGTTCAGAATAACTTACTAGCTGAAGGAATGAAATTAAAGAATCGAATACGACAGTGAAGGTATAATAGGGTAAGAGAATAGACAGCATGTAAGTAACCATGCAGAGAGTGAGTATGTTCAGAATAAATTACCGACTGAAGAAATCATCAAAATACGTCAGTGAAGGTATGACAGAGTAAGAGAATAGACAGCATGTAAGTAACCATGCAGAGAGTGAGTATGTTCAGAATAACTTACCGACTGAAGGAATGAAATTAAAGCATCGAATACGACAGTGAAGGTAAAAAAGGGTAAGAGAATAGACAGCATGTAAGTAACCATGCAGAGAGTGAGTACGTTCAGAATAACTTACTGACTGAAGGAATGAAATTAAAGCATCGAATATGACAGTGAAGGTACAACAGGGTAAGACAATAGACAGCATGTAAGTAACCATGCAGAGAGTGAGTACGTTCAGAATAACTTACCGACTGAAGAAAATAAGTCAGTGAAGGTACGACAGAGTAAGAGAATAGACAGCATGTAAGTAACAATGTAAAGAGTGAGTCAGTTCAGAATAACTTACTGGCTAAAGGAATGAAATTAAGCATCAAAATACGACAGTGAAGGTACAACAGGGTAAGAGAATAGACAGCATGTAAGTAACAATGCAGAGTTCAGAGTAACTTACCTCCTGAAGGAATGAAATTAAGCATCAAAATACGACAGTTAAGGTACAACAGGGTAAGAGAATAGACAGCATGTAAGTAACCATGCAGAGAGTGAGTCTGTTCAGAATAACTTACCTCCTGAAGGAATGAAATTAAGCATCAAAATACGACAGTGAAGGTACAACAGGGTAAGAGAATAGACAGCATGTAAGTAACAATGCAGAGTTCAGAGTAACTTACCTCCTGAAGGAATGAAATTAAGCATCAAAATACGACAGTTAAGGTACAACAGGGTAAGAGAATAGACAGCATGTAAGTAACAATGCAGAGAGTGAGTCTGTTCAGAATAACTTACTTCCTGAAGGAATGAAATTAAGCATCAAAATACGACAGTGAAGGTACAACAGGGTAAGAGAGTAGACAGCATGTAAGTAACCATGCAGAGAGTGAGTACGTACAGAATAACTTACCGACTGAAGGAATGAAATTAAAGCATCGAATACGACAGTGAAGGTACAACAGGGTAAGAGAATAGACAGCATGTAAGTAACAATGCAGAGAGTGAGTCAGTTCAGAATAACTTACATACTGAAGGAATGAAATTAAGCATCAAATATGACAGTGAAGGTACGACAGGGTAAAAGTATAGACAGCATGTAAGTAACAATGCAGAGAGTGAGTATTTTCAGAATAACTTACCCGCTGAAGGAATGAAATTAAGCATCAAAATATGACAGTGAAGGTACAACAGGGTAAGAGAATAGACAGCATGTAAGTAACCATGCAGAGAGTGAGTACGTTCAGAATAACTTACCGACTGAAGGAATGAAATTAAAGCATCGAATACGACAGTGAAGGTACAACAGGGTAAGAGAATAGACAGCATGTAAGTAACCATGCAGAGAGTGAGTACGTTCAGAATAACTTACCGACTGAAGGAATGAAATTAAAGCATCAAATACGACAGTGAAGGTACAACAGGGTAAGAGAATAGACAGCATGTAAGTAACCATGCAGAGAGTGAGTACGTTCAGAATAACTTACCGACTGAAGGAATGAAATTAAAGCATCAAATACGACAGTGAAGGTACAACAGGGTAAGAAAATAGACAGCATGTAAGTAACAATGCAGAGAGTGGGTATTTTCAGAATAACTTACATACTGAAGGAATGAAATTAAGCATCAAATATGACAGTGAAGGTACGACAGGGTAAGAGAATAGACAGCATGTAAGTAACCATGCAGAGAGTGAGTACGTACAGAATAACTTACCGACTGAAGGAATGACATTAAAGCATCGAATACGACAGTGAAGGTACAACAGGGTAAGAGAATAGACAGCATGTAAGTAACAATGCAGAGAGTGAGTACGTTCAGAATAACTTACCGACTGAAGGAATGAAATTAAAGCATCAAATACGACAGTGAAGGTACAACAGGGTAAGAAAATAGACAGCATGTAAGTAACAATGCAGAGAGTGGGTATTTTCAGAATAACTTACATACTGAAGGAATGAAATTAAGCATCAAATATGACAGTGAAGGTACGACAGGGTAAGAGAATAGACAGCATGTAAGTAACCATGCAGAGAGTGAGTACGTACAGAATAACTTACCGACTGAAGGAATGACATTAAAGCATCGAATACGACAGTGAAGGTACAACAGGGTAAGAGAATAGACAGCATGTAAGTAACAATGCAGAGAGTGAGTACGTTCAGAATAACTTACAGACTGAAGGAATGAAATTAAAGCATCGAATACGACAGTGAAGGTACAATAGGGTAAGAGAATAGACAGCATGTAAGTAACAATGCAGAGAGTGGGTATTTTCAGAATAACTTACCCGCTGAAGGAATGAAATTAAGCATCAAAATATGACAGTGAAGGTACAACAGGGTAAGAGAATAGACAGCATGTAAGTAACCATGCAGAGAGTGAGTACATACAGAATAACTTACCGACTGAAGGAATGAAATTAAAGCATCGAATACGACAGTGAAGGTACAACAGGGTAAGAGAATAGACAGCATGTAAGTAACAATGCAGAGAGTGAGTATGTTCAGGATAACTTACCGGCTAAAGGAATGAAATTAAGCATCAAAATATAACAGTGAAGGTAAGACAGGGTAAGAGAATAGACAGCATGTAAGTAACAAAGTCAGTTCAGAATAACTTACCTCCTGAAGGAATAAAATTAAGCATCAAAATACGACAGTGAAGGTACAACAGGGTAAGAGAATAGACAGCATGTAATTGACAATGCAGAGAGTGAGTCAGTTCAGAATAACTTACCCGCTGAAGGAATTAAATTAAGCATCAAAAGACGATAGTGAAGGTATGGCAGGGTAAGAGAATAGACAGCATGTAAGTAACAATGCAGAGAGTGAGTCAGTTCAGAATAACTTACATACTGAAGGAATGAAATTAAGCATCAAATACGACAGTAAAGGTACGACAGGATAAGAGAATAGACAGCATGTAAGTAACAATGCAGAGAGCGAGTCAGTTCAGAATAACTTACCCGCTGAAGGAATTAAATTAAGCATCAAAAGACGACAGTGAAGGTACGACAGGGTAAGAGTATAGACAGCATGTAAGTAAGAATGCAGAGAGTGAGTCAGTTCAGGATAACTTACCGGCTAAAGGAATGAAATTAAGCATCAAAATATAACAGTAAAGATATGACAGGGTAAGAGAATAGACAGCACGTAAGTAACAATGCAGAGAGTGAGTCAGTTCAGAATAATTTACATACTGAAGGAATGAAATTAAGCATTAAATACAACAGTGAAGGTACGACAGGGTAAGAGTATAGACAGCATGTAAGTAACAATGTAGAGAGTGAGTATTTTCAGAATAACTTACCGACTGAAGAAATGAAATTAAGCATCAAAATATAACATGTGAAGATATGACAGGGTAAGAGAATAGACAGTATGTAAGTAACAATGCAAAGAGTGAGTCAGTTCAGGATAACTTACCGACTGAAGAAATGAAATTAAGCATCAAAATATAACATGTGAAGATACGACAGGGTAAGAGAATAGACAGTATGTAAGTAACAATGCAAAGAGTGAGTCAGTTCAGGATAACTTACCGGCTAAAGGAATGAAAATTAAGCATCAAAATATAACAGTGAAGATACGACAGGGTAAGAGAATAGACAGCATGTAAGTAACAATGCAGAGAGTGAGTCAGTTCAGAATAACTTACCAACTGAAGGAATGAAATTAAGCATCAAAATATAACAGTGAAGATACGACAGGGTAAAAGAATAGACAGCATGTAAGTAACAATGCAGAGAGTGAGTACGTTCAGAATAACTTACGAACTGAAGGAATGAAATTAAAACATCGAATACGACAGTGAAGGTACAACAGGGTAAGAGAATAGACAGCATGTAAGTAACCATGCAGAGAGTGAGTCTGTTCAGAATAACTTACCTCCTGAAGGAATGAAATTAAGCATCAAAATATAACAGTGAAGGTATGACAGAGTAAGAGAATAGACAGCATGTAAGTAACAATGCAGAGTTCAGAGTAACTTACCCCTTGAAGGAATGAAATTAAGCATCAAAATACGACAGTTAAGGTACAACAGGGTAAGAGAATAGACAGCATGTAAGTAACCATGCAGAGAGTGAGTCTGTTCAGAATAACTTACCGACTGAAGGAATGAAATTAAAGAATCGAATACGACAGTGAAGGTATAACAGGGTAAGAAAATAGACAGCATGTAAGTAACAATGCAGAGAGTGGGTATTTTCAGAATAACTTACCCGCTGAAGGAATGAAATTAAAGCATCGAATACGACAGTGAAGGTACGATAGAGTAAGAGAATAGACAGCATGTAAGTAACCATGCAGAGAGTGAGTGCGTTCAGAATAACTTACCGACTGAAGGAATGAAATTAAAGCATCGAATACGACAGTGAAGGTACAACAGGGTAAGAGAATAGACAGCATGTAAGTAACCATGCAGAGAGTGAGTACATTCAGAATAACTTACCAACTGAAGGAATGAAATTAAAGCATTGAATACGACAGTGAAGATACAACAGGGTAAGAGAATAGACAGCATGTAAGTAACCATGCAGAGAGTAAGTATGTTCAGAATAACTTACTGACTGAAGGAATGAAATTAAAGCATCGAATGCGACAGTGAAGGTACAACAGGGTAAGAGAATAGACAGCATGTAAGTAACAATGCAGAGAGTGAGTACGCTCAGAATAACTTACCGACTGAAGAAAATACGTCAGTGAAGGTATGACAGAGTAAGAGAATAGACAGCATGTAAGTAACAATGTAAAGAGTGAGTCAGTTCAGAATAACTTACTGGCTAAAGGAATGAAATTAAGCATCAAAATACGACAGTGAAGGTACAATAGGGTAAGAGAATAGACAGCATGTAAGTAACCATGCAGAGAGTGAGTACGTTCAGAATAACTTACCCGCTGAAGGAATGAAATTAAGCATCAAAATATGACAGTGAAGGTACAACAGGGTAAGAGAATAGACAGCATGTAAGTAACCATGCAGAGAGTGAGTACGTACAGAATAACTTACCAACTGAAGGAATGAAATTAAAGCATCGAATACAACATTGAAGGTACAACAGGGTAAGAGAATAGGCAGCATGTAAGTAACCATGCAGAGAGTGAGTACGTTCAGAATAACTTACTGACTGAAGGAATGAAATTAAAGCATCGAATACGACAGTGAAGGTACAACAGGGTAAAAGAATAGACAGCATGTAAGTAACCATGCAGAGAGTGAGTACATTCAGAATAACTTACCAACTGAAGGAATGAAATTAAAGCATCGAATACGACATTGAAGGTACAACAGGGTAAGAGAATAGGCAGCATGTAAGTAACCATGCAGAGAGTGAGTACGTTCAGAATAACTTACTGACTGAAGGAATGAAATTAAAGCATCAAATACGACAGTGAAGGTACAACAGGGTAAGAGAATAGACAGCATGTAAGTAACCATGCAGAGAGTGAGTACGCTCAGAATAACTTACCGACTGAAGAAAATACGTCAGTGAAGGTACGACAGAGTAAAAGAATAGACAGCATGTAAGTAACAATGTAAAGAGTGAGTCAGTTCAGAATAACTTACTGGCTAAAGGAATGAAATTAAGCATCAAAATACGACGGTGAAGGTACGACAGGGTAAGAGAATAGACAGCATGTAAGTAACCATGCAGAGAGTGAGTACGCTCAGAATAACTTACTGACTGAAGAAAATACGTCAGTGAAGGTACGACAGAGTAAGAGAATAGACAGCATGTAAGTAACAATGTAAAGAGTGAGTCAGTTCAGAATAACTTACTGGCTAAAGGAATGAAATTAAGCATCAAAATACGACAGTGAAGGTACAACAGGGTAAGAGAATAGACAGCATGTAAGTAACAATGCAGAGTTCAGAGTAACTTACCCCCTGAAAGAATGAAATTAAGCATCAAAATACGACAGTGAAGGTACAACAGGGTAAGAGAATAGACAGCATGTAAGTAACCATGCAGAGAGTGAGTACGTTCAGAATAACTTACCCGCTGAAGGAATGAAATTAAGCATCAAAATATGACAGTGAAGGTACAACAGGGTAAGAGAATAGACAGCATGTAAGTAACCATGCAGAGAGTGAGTACGTACAGAATAACTTACCAACTGAAGGAATGAAATTAAAGCATCGAATACAACATTGAAGGTACAACAGGGTAAGAGAATAGGCAGCATGTAAGTAACCATGCAGAGAGTGAGTACGTTCAGAATAACTTACTGACTGAAGGAATGAAATTAAAGCATCGAATACGACAGTGAAGGTACAACAGGGTAAGAGAATAGACAGCATGTAAGTAACCATGCAGAGAGTGAGTACATTCAGAATAACTTACCAACTGAAGGAATGAAATTAAAGCATCGAATACGACATTGAAGGTACAACAGGGTAAGAGAATAGGCAGCATGTAAGTAACCATGCAGAGAGTGAGTACGTTCAGAATAACTTACATACTGAAGGAATGAAATTAAAGCATCGAATACGACAGTGAAGGTACAACAGGGTAAGAGAATAGACAGCATGTAAGTAACCATGCAGAGAGTGAGTACGCTCAGAATAACTTACCGACTGAAGAAAATACGTCAGTGAAGGTACGACAGAGTAAGAGAATAGACAGCATGTAAGTAACAATGTAAAGAGTGAGTCAGTTCAGAATAACTTACTGGCTAAAGGAATGAAATTAAGCATCAAAATACGACAGTGAAGGTACAACAGGGTAAGAGAATAGACAGCATGTAAGTAACCATGCAGAGAGTGAGTACGTTCAGAATAACTTACCGACTGAAGGAATGAAATTAAGCATCAAAATACGACAGTGAAGGTACAACAGGGTAAGAGAGTAGACAGCATGTAAGTAACCATGCAGAGAGTGAGTACGTTCAGAATAACTTACCGACTGAAGAAATCATCAAAATACATCAGTGAAGGTACGACAGAGTAAGAGAATAGACAGCATGTAAGTAACAATGCAGAGAGTGAGTATGTTCAGGATAACTTACCGGCTAAAGGAATGAAATTAAGCATCAAAATATAACAGTGAAGGTAAGACAGGGTAAGAGAATAGACAGCATGTAAGTAACAAAGTCAGTTCAGAATAACTTACCTCCTGAAGGAATAAAATTAAGCATCAAAATACGACAGTGAAGGTATAACAGGGTAAGAGAATAGACAGCATGTAAGTAACCATGCAGAGAGTGAGTCAGTTCAGAATAACTTACCAACTGAAGGAATGAAATTAAGCATCAAAATACGACAGTGAAGGTACAACAGGGTAAGAGAATAGACAGCATGTAATTGACAATGCAGAGAGTGAGTCAGTTCAGAATAACTTACCCGCTGAAGGAATTAAATTAAGCATCAAAAGACGACAGTGAAGGTATGGCAGGGTAAGAGAATAGACAGCATGTAAGTAACAATGCAGAGAGTGAGTCAGTTCAGAATAACTTACATACTGAAGGAATGAAATTAAGCATCAAATACGACAGTAAAGGTACGACAGGGTAAGAGTATAGACAGCATGTAAGTAACAATGCAGAGAGTGAGTATTTTCAGAATAACTTACTTTCTGAAGGAATAAAATTAAGTATCGAATACGACAGTGAAGGTACAACAGGGTAAGAGAATAGACAGCATGTAATTGACAATGCAGAGAGTGAGTCAGTTCAGAATAACTTACCAACTGAAGGAATGAAATTAAAACATCGAATACGACAGTGAAGGTACGACAGGGTAAGAGTATAGACAGCATGTAAGTAACAATGCAGAGAGTGAGTCAGTTCAGAATAACTTACATACTGAAGGAATGAAATTAAGCATCAAATACGACAGTGAAGGTACGACAGGGTAAGAGTATAGACAGCATGTAAGTAACAATGCAGAGAGTGAGTATTTTCAGAATAACTTACCCACTGAAGGAATGAAATTAAGCATCAAAATATGACAGTGAAGGTACAACAGGGTAAGAGAATAGACAGCATGTAAGTAACCATGCAGAGAGTGAGTACGTACAGAATAACTTACCGACTGAAGGAATGAAATTAAAGCATCGAATACGACAGTGAAGGTACAACAGGGTAAGAGAATAGACAGCATGTAAGTAACCATGCAGAGAGTGAGTACGTTCAGAATAACTTACCGACTGAAGGAATGAAATTAAAGCATCGAATACGACAGTGAAGGTACAATAGGGTAAGAGAATAGACAGCATGTAAGTAACCATGCAGAGAGTGAGTATGTTCAGAATAACTTACCGACTGAAGAAATCATCAAAATACGTCAGTGAAGGTATGACAGAGTAAGAGAATAGACAGCATGTAAGTAACAATGCAGAGAGTGAGTACGTTCAGAATAACTTACCAACTGAAGGAATGACATTAAAGCATCGAATACGACAGTGAAGGTACAACAGGGTAAGAGAATAGACAGCATGTAAGTAACCATGCAGAGAGTGAGTACTTTCAGAATAACTTACCTCCTGAAGGAATGAAATTAAGCATCGAATACGACAGTGAAGGTACAACAGGGTAAGAGAATAGACAGCATGTAAGTAACCATGCAGAGAGTGAGTACGTTCAGAATAACTTACCGACTGAAGGAATGAAATTAAAGCATCGAATACGACAGTGAAGGTACAATAGGGTAAGAGAATAGACAGCATGTAAGTAACCATGCAGAGAGTGAGTACGTTCAGAATAACTTACTGACTGAAGGAATGAAATTAAAGCATCGAATACGACAGTGAAGGTACAACAGGGTAAGAGAATAGACAGCATGTAAGTAACCATGCAGAGAGTGAGTATGTTCAGGATAACTTACCGACTGAAGAAATCATCAAAATACGTCAGTGAAGGTATGACAGAGTAAAAGAATAGACAGCATGTAAGTAACCATGCAGAGAGTGAGTACGTTCAGAATAACTTACCAACTGAAGGAATGACATTAAAGCATCGAATACGACAGTGAAGGTACGACAGGGTAAGAGAATAGACAGCATGTAAGTAACCATGCAGAGAGTGAGTACGTTCAGAATAACTTACTGACTGAAGGAATGAAATTAAAGCATCGAATACGACAGTGAAGGTACAACAGGGTAAGAGAATAGACAGCATGTAAGTAACCATGTAGAGAGTGAGTACGTTCAGAATAACTTACCGACTGAAGAAAATACGTCAGTGAAGGTACGACAGAGTAAGAGAATAGACAACATGTAAGTAACAATGTAAAGAGTGAGTCAGTTCAGAATAACTTACTGGCTAAAGGAATGAAATTAAGCATCAAAATACGACAGTGAAGGTACAACAGGGTAAGAGAATAGACAGCATGTAAGTAACCATGCAGAGAGTGAGTCTGTTCAGAATAACTTACCTCCTGAAGGAATGAAATTAAGCATCAAAATATGACAGTGAAGGTACAACAGGGTAAGAGAGTAGACAGCATGTAAGTAACCATGCAGAGAGTGAGTACGTTCAGAATAACTTACCGACTGAAGAAATCATCAAAATACGTCGGTGAAGGTACGACAGAGTAAGAGAATAGACAGCATGTAAGTAACAATGCAGAGAGTGAGTCAGTTCAGAATAACTTACACGCTGAAGGAATAAATTAAGCATCAGTAACAGTATGACAGGGTAAGAGAATAGACAGCATGTGAGTAACAATGTAGAGTGTGAGTTGGTTCAGAATAACTTACCAGCTGAAGGTATCAAAATACGACAGGGTAAGAGAATAGACAGCATGTAAGTAACAATGCAGAGAGTGAGTTTATTCAGAATAACTTACCCGCTGAAGGAATGAAATTAAGCATCAAAATACGACAATGAAGGTATGACAGGGTAAGAGAATAGACAGCATGTGAGTAACAATGTAGAGTGTGAGTTAGTTCAGAATAACTTACCGGCTGAAGGCATCAAAATACGACAGGGTAAGAGGATAGACAGCATGTAAGTAACAATGCAGAGAGTGAGTTTATTCAGAATAACTTACCAACTGAAGGAATGAAATTAAGCATCAAAATATGACAGTGAAGGTACGACAGGGTAAGAGAATAGACAGCATGTAAGTAATAGTGCTGAAAGTTGTCAAGAATAACTCACATCCTGAAGGATCTAAATATGTCAATGAAGGTATGACAGGGTAAGATAATGAGAAGTGATAAAACAATATGTTAATGAAGTATAAGTAATGACTTACCAGGAGAAGGGGTAATAAGTTCCAACATCAAATTGAGTGTGTATGGTGTGAAAGAACATGATGCCAAATATAATAATGTCAGTCTTGAATGACTCACCTCCTGAAAGAAAACATTGATACACATAATTCAGCACTTTCTAATCAATGAATATTCCAGACACAATCTTGAAACTTCCTTCCTTTTTTGGTAAAGGGTTGACAAGTGAGAATTGGCCCCACCCGTACACATGGGCCACATAGGCACACTGCAGTACAGCACAAGCTGCACTTCAGGTGAGGAAGGAATGAGCTTCCAAGTCATTACCAGTGGTGGGTTGCATTGGTACACTCTCCATAATCAATACTCCCCAACTAAATGAGCTGGTGTCACACCCTAGCCCCTAGTCCCTAGCTACCTTTTTCATGTGAATGCACTCAAAAATATGGTTCACCTCTGCTAGAAGTAGCCTTCTTCTCTGCTTCTTCATTCTCTTCACCTTTTTTATCACTCATGATGTGATCCAGTAAATATTTCTTACCTGACAAAATGATCCAAAAGTCTGTGGGTTCAAAGGTTATACAGTGGATTGCAGGTTGCTTGACACTAGTACTTCAGCCAGCAAGGTCACATGGACCAATCAGATTCATGCTGACATCATTGCCTGCAAATCTGATTGGTCCATGTGACCTCCGTGGCTGAAGTACTAGTGTCAAGCAACCTGCAATCCACTGTAATGATTCACTACGCATGCGCAAGATGCAAGTGGTTTGAATAATTCTCGAGTTAGCTGAAATGGTCTCAAAATTAATGTCTAACCTAGATGAGTGAATGGTTTTGGGAAAGCATGATGTTTAAGTGAAGAGATTAGACAACATGATAAGCATTGAGTGATACCTGCACGTGAAAAGGGGAAAGTCATTCAGTCTGCAGTGTGAAATAATATGGAAAGCCATGATGGACAAAAATAAAAATAGATCACCAAGCTGAGCAAGTTCAATTATTAAACTGTACTCATGTCAGAATCATCAATTATTAAACTGGGATCATCAATATCAAACTGTACTCGTGTCGTTGTGTTGGAATTATCAAGTTCAATGTGCTCATGTCTGAACTGAACTCTTCAATGTGTTCATGTCTCTTATGCTTCAATGTGCTCATATCATCACTCTGCATTTCATATTTCATTATCAAGTTCAATAACTGAACTCTTATACTTCAATGTGCTCATATGCATTGTCTGAACTCTGATACTTCAATGTGCTCACATCATCACTCTGCATTTCATTATCAAGTTCAATAACTGAACTCTTATACTTCAATGTGCTCATATGCATTGTCTGAACTCTGATACTTCAATGTGCTCACATCATCACTCTGCATTTCATTATCAAGTTCAATGTACTCATGTCTGAACTGAACTCTTATACTTCAATGTGCTCATATCATTTAAATTATCCCCTGCAAGGGGACAAGCCCTATCCAAGAAGAGCAAAGGTACTTGATTTGACGGACACCAAACTGAACTAAGATCTGTTGAATGCCAAATCAATATTGGGTGCAGAGGAGTTAGGAAATTGATGATCATGGTCGAGTTTGCACTAACCTTAACCCTTTACCAGAACAGGCTCTGACTCTGCTGCAAACAGCCAGGTCACCCATAATTTAACCCCATGCACCCATGCCATAATTCAAGCCACAGCAAACGCGCCGACAACTCAGAATCATTGAACTTGAAATTGTTGTACCAGTCAGTGGGGACCAGCGATTCGGTCATGGGGAAGATCTCCCCCAGCACCCACTAACACACACACAAACATGAACTTGAATAATAATTACACAGAACCAAAACCATTTTGTCCCATTAGGGAAAGAGTCATGTAATGCTTGAAACTGGAGTATGTGGAGTGGTCTATCGGGATTCTCAAATTCGGGAGACAGGTACTGGATGTGGCCAGGTTGCCTTCAGTAAATTCGAGGGTTGGCTTCTCACTGAAGCCCAAGGGAGGCTCTTTTTTTGTACCGGAGAAAAAAATCATCAGGTCTTCTAATCCCACCACTTCACCAGCCTCCGTCTTCACAACACGTTCTAAAGACATACACCAGATGATTGTGAGAGAGCGTGGTATCTGATAAACATGCACCCATAGGTCAATACCCACGTGGAGCTTCCCATCGGTTATTATTCAATATAGGTAAGGGTCACCGGCTACACACCTTCACATTCTTCAATGAAATCCATGAAGAAAACATATGCAGCATGCTCCTTCTCCTTCCTTGCAACATCACTATTGAAGATGGGATTAAACAAATTCTTGAAATAGTCTGCAAAGAGAAAACAGGTTCAGCATGAATACAACTAGTCTAGATACCACATACACCAAGCACACACCTGATGTTAGATTCACTGGTGTGTAATTAAAATAGGGAGCCATCAAGGTCGAGTACCGCCGAATGGTCTCCAGAATGCCACACATCCTCAAACCCTCGCAAAACTGGTCAATCTCTGGTTTCACCCTCATAAGAACGTGAGTCTTCAGGGTATTTTTTAACGATTCCTTGTCCGACATGACGAGAGACGACAGTGGCTTCCTGTACCCTGTCTCTAGCATTGTTATCTCGAAGTCACTGTGCTCAAACACTTCCCTCAGTGACTCATCGGAGTTTGCAGCTTCCAGCTAAAGAGAATTAACATCATCATCAATCACTTGCCAGGGGAAAATTGCCCGAGGGGTGAAGGGATACTAGAGCTGGTGGGCAAGCAGTATATTTTTGCCCCTTGGAAATAATTACATCTACACAGTATCCCCATTCTGGGTGGTTCCATACAGGTAAGGAGGGAAATAAAAATGCTGCCATAGCTCCACCTTACCATCTCAAGCAAGTTCTTGACAAGTGGGTCTGCTATCCCCTGTGCAGAGAACTTCTCGGAATACTTCTCAGTACAGATGTAATTGTATGCAACAGGGGAAAACACAGGTAATCCAGGGCCTCCCTGGACTATGGATGTCGCCACTAGTTTTCCAATCATTTTGAAATCTTCGCTCTGAATGGGGTGGATAAAAATAAATAAATAAATAAATGAAACAAAACAATATGTACCATACACTGAGCCAAAATGTATAGCTATTACTATGCGGTCACTCTTGGGCTATGTAGAGGATTGCAACATCTCTTTCACATGCCACTCACACTTACTTCCAATGCGGGTATGTTCTTGGCAAACAGGCACATCCCAGAATCCCCAACACAGTAATGCCTAACCACTTCCTGGATGAAGAGTCTCCAAAATTCCCTGGTGGGCCCTCCAGTATCCACTGCCTCCTTCCCTACAAACTGGACCTGAGTCGAACAATGAAATAGTAGAGGCAAAGCCAGCAAATTATAACCAGTCTCCCAAGACCATGCACGCATTGGACATCACTTACATTCAAGAGTTTGGTGGGATCAAATCTGGTCTTCCTGACTTCACGTAGAGCATTTTCCAGTAACTTATCCCTTCTCACAACAATGTGTGTTCGTGGGACGATTGCCCAGTCCTCGTCACTGACCGCCATTTTCACACCGAATCGACTCCTAAGAACAGCCAGCAACTCCCGAAGACTAGTCGGTTCCCTGTGTTGAGCAGAATTTAAAGTGGTCGTTAAATTAATTAAAGTTGTATGCTCTTACTCGTCTGGACCCTTGAGGCTTTCGACCACTGCACTCCTATACATCTGTTCTTCCACATCTTCGTACTCTGTGGTCACATCCTCAATAGATGATGATCGTGAAGGGGGCTGGAAAGACCTCAGTCTAACCACCGGCAGCTGAGAAGGATACCGCATAATTATTTTTAGTTTCAAGCTTTGATGTCAAGGTATAATTTTAATCTCAGAAAATGCTTTAGCCAAACAAATTTTGGTCCTGAACAACTAGACTATTGACTATTCAGGTTGGCTGGAGCAGTTGATAGATCCATAAAATAGTAAAGAGGCAAACCCATTCAACGTTCCTCATTGAATTGTTCAGACACTATAAACACCTCTGGGCTCAATACTTGTGTTGAACAATGATTGGACAAAACAGCTGAATCCACAGAGTATTAATGTTAAAATATTTTAGCCTGTACCAAAATTATTTACAACAAATTAATTGTGTGTATAATTATTATTTTGACATGAACATTAATTACATGAATACATGAATAGGAGCACAATCATAGCAATTGTTAACTGTGAGGCAGCTAAAACTTGAGTACAAAATACCTCGTGGTACAAAATACTACATACCTCGGAATCAGAATCACTGGCAGAACTTGAGCACACCTGTAAAAAAAAATAAATAAATAAAAAAAAATGTTTATTTTAAAAATCCAAGTCTACTTGCTGTTCCATTGTGAATATAAAAAAAAACTTTTACATAGCTTCCTTTGAAGTAGCCCAACTACATAATTATAGTGAAAGGAGGCTATTGGTTCTGCTGTGTTGCAAGATCACTGCAATCTGCTGTAATGCCTGAAACTAAATGCTGCCAGTAACAGGCCAATGATCGAGGGGCTTGATAAGGGGACATGAGGGAGTGGATATATTACCTTGGGAACTTGACTGCACTGAAGTTAGGACAGCAAACGGCTTACATTGCTATAGCTAGCTGCAAGCAACATGACATAGCCTCCATCCTTTCAAATGGCTTGGACTTGAAAGGAGGCTATGTAAATTTTGGTTTTGCTGTACTTGCAGAGATCAAAGCAGTCTGCTTGGGAGGAGGACGGACCACACTGAATGGGAGGAGGAACCAGTGACCACCAGTGAATGGAATGCTAATAGCAGCTTCAGCGACCAAGTGAATGGAATGCTAATGAAGAGCACCAACCCACATGCACTGGTCTTACATCTCTTGTGGATCTCTCTCCACGTCTCTCTGGGCTCCTACTCCTGCTTCTGGCAGAGGAAGGGCCACCTGGACACACCCTCATGTGCTCTCTCAGAAGGGCAACCCTGCACTTTTGGCCACAATCAAGGCACCTTTCTTCCACCTATTATAAATAGCAATCTGAACTGGAGTGTTTTCTAAATGTTGGATAAAGAAACCTCAAAGAAAGTGGGCTGGGTCTATACGGCATCAATTGAATTAAATTAAGCATGCACCCCCCCCCCCCCCCCCCCCCCCCCCTTACAGCTATAGGGGAGACTCTGATCCACTCACCCCTTCCACTTCCTCATCCAGGGCCTCCTCCTCTAGGCTTAGATCCCTCTGTATTGGCCTGATATATACTCTTCCATTGCCCACCCTGCGCTTGAGCAACCTCGGACTGCTAGATATCCTCGACCCAATCAGCACCAAGTCCCTCGACTGCGGCTTGCAGCGGAGCAGCTCAAACCCTCCTCCACTCTCCAGCTTGGGGTAGGCCGCCAACAACAGCTGGTGAAACGCTTGTGGGCTGCAGTCAACATCTGGTACTGTCACTGTCTTCTCACCCAGCCCCGCCTCCTCTAAGATCATCTTTCCAGACTGGCTAGTGGGAACCCTGTCTGCACTGGTGCTGCTTAGACACACAAACTTGTGGTCCCAGCTGGTAGCTGGCGCTGCTTTCTTTTTCTTCTTCCAATTGAAGAGGCTGCTTTGCTCTTCTCTCACTCCTCGTAGGGATGACATGGCATTGTGGTATGCATCTTCGAACCCTAGGAGGAGAGATTATTTAGCTATTGTTCACCCCTTTTCTGGCTACAGGCCCGACGACTATACAGCCTTACTTGCTCCAGGTGACAGAGAGCGCAGGTTAACGGCAGCCCTGCAAGGAGTCGTTGGCAAGTCTGCAGCTCTCCCGGGAACTGCATCCATTCTCTCAGTAGTGCCTGGTGCTTCGCTGGAGCTCGACCTCGCACGTCCATCGCCGCTCATAGAAGAGGACACTAGCTCTAGGGCCCTCCGGAGCACCATTCTGTCTCCCTCCGACAACTGTCCACCACCAGACATCACTGCATCACTGCTCTCAGTAGCTAGCTAGCTAGCTGCATTATTGGCTTTAATTTAACGACATCCGCCTACGTCCCAATGGCCTATTATTAACATCCGCCTCCGGCTCCCTACGGTGCAATTTCCCGAACGTCAAACCATTTTCGCAATGGTGCAGCTATATACTTTCTTTTGACTGAGCCTCTAAGTAAGTGTTCTCCACCCCCTGCCTTCTTGCTTGGGCTTTCCCCGGAGAAGGGAAAGGGAAAGGGAAGTAGCCTAAGTTGCTGTGTCTATTTACTAGCCTACATCATGCATAGATATAGGTACGTATACATACATTCCTGCTGGGACTTGTGAGCTACATTCAGCTGTGCTTAGTAGCTATTATAAAGACCATTCAGAATTGCTATAGGTCTAAGCTTAGTTACGATCTCTTTGGCTCAAGCCTTGGCTTATCAGAGAGTGCGGTAGCACTCTCTAAGTAGGGATGGCGGGTCAAAGGTCATAAGACTGTATAAACTAAAAACTCTTCTTTCTCTTCTACCCTTACTCTACAGGTTCTCAGAAGGCTACAGTGAATTATTACATCTACAAAGAAGAGAGGAGAATGTTCAAAGACCAAAAATTCATTCGCTAACATGAGAAAAAAACGATGTCTAAAATTGACTTTTGTTCTTTTTCTTTATCAGAGAGTGCGCTAGCACTCTCTAAGTAGGGATGGCGGGTCAAAGGTCATAAGACTGTATAAACTAAAAACTCTTCTTTCTCTTCTACCCTTGCTCTACAGGTTCTCAGAAGGCTACAGTGAGATACTACTTCTACAAAGAAGAGAGGAGAGTGTTCAAAAATCAAAAATTCATTCGCTAACATAAGAAGAAAACGAGTTCTAAAATTGACTTTTGTTCATTTTCTTTATAAGGCCACACCAAGTCAATTATTAGTTTCTGGTCCCCCGCCCGCCTGCTAATCGCGCTGCGGGAATTTGAGGACTATAATGATATGTAGCAAAAGAAGTAGAAGAACAGAGGACCTCGTGCGTGTTGTGTGAAATAATTATTGTGAAATGTTGTACTAGTTAGCTCCACCAGCCATGCCTTTGATCAACGTAGAACTGTTATATCTGAACATTCTACCCTTCTACCGTGGAAGATTGCAAACTTGCAGCAGCCATGATAGTCGCAATTACCGCCCGCCCGCATGTTAATTTAAAAGGGGAAAGACCAGAAACTAATAATTGACTTGGTGTGGCCTAATAATAATAATAAGGATAATAAATATCAGATCAACGCCCCGACTTACTGGCTATAGTCATCAAAATTCTGCTTTGGCCATCTGTTAGAGCGGCACCTAGAGGCTGATCTTTTGCTATTAGTTTTGACTAAGGCTCTACTTCACTATTCGATAGCACTCGGCACTAGCTAATCTTTCTACGCCATTTTGAAGCGCACGTCGGTAGGGGGCGGGGCCTGTGGGCGGAGCCACGAAAACTTCAAACTGTTCAGTAGCTCTGCTAGCTAGGCTTAGGTCTTCAGTTTAATCGTTTAGCTAGCTATTTATTCTTATCTGATGATGTTCCAGTCACTCCTTACTGAATTACAGTACAGATGCTCATCCTATAGTAGTATTATAGCCAGTACTTGGCTGTAGTGTAGTCACCATGCTCATTTACATTGTTATTGCTGATATTCAATAGCTAATAGACAAAACTGAATAGCTAAACAAATTCTTTAACCAGTGACCCTACAAAAGAAAAAGATAAGGTTTATGTAGAGCTGGCTTTGTACTGTACTGTAGCTTCATCACTGCATACTCTCAGTTGAAGTGACAGTCAATGCAAGCACTAAGAAAAAGGATGGAAACAAGTGAGCACAAAAAATTTCTTCTAAATAAAAAGGTTAAGTAGGGATAGCCTAAAATCTAGCTGGGCTATGTAATGTACTGCAGCCTAGCTCGTATGAAAACAATCCCTACTTTTACAACTGCCGTAGCTAGCTATAGGTAGTGGATGTAAATGTAGGGATTGTTTTCATACGAGCTAGGCTGCAGTACATTACATAGCCCAGCTAGATTTTAGGCTATCCCTACTTAACCTTTTTATTTAGAAGAAATTTTTTGTGCTCACTTGTAATAATAAGGATAATAATAATAATAATAATAATAATAATAATAAGATCGACGTACCGGCTTACTGGCTATAGTCATCAAAATTCTGCTTTGGCCATCTGTTAGAGCGGCACCTAGAGGCTGATCTTTTGCTATTAGTTTTTACTAAGGCTCTACTTCACTATTCGAGCACTCGGAACACTAGCTAAATCTTTCGACGCCATTTTGAAGCGCATGTCGGTAGGGGGCGGGGTTATGGGCGGAGCCACGTAAGCTTCTTAAGTTTAGCTAGCTAAGCTTAGCTAGGTCTTCAGTTTAATCGTTTAGCTAGCTATTTATTCTTATCTGATGATGTTCCAGTCACTCCTTGCTGAATTACAGTGCTCACCCTCAATTCTTTTATACATACACAAACTAATATTCAACTTCAAGAACTAAGAAAAAAGGATAGAAACAAGTGAGTGCAAAAAATTTCTTCTAAATAAAAAGGTTAAGTAGGGATAGCCTAAAATCTAGCTGGGCTATATAATGTACTGCAGCCTCGTATGAATACAATCCCTACTTTTACAACTGCTATAGCTAGCTATAGGTAGTGGATGTAAATGTAGGGATTGTATTCATACGAGGCTGCAGTACATTATATAGCCCAGCTAGATTTTAGGCTATCCCTACTTAACCTTTTTATTTAGAAGAAATTTTTTGCACTCATCAGAGAGTGCGCTAGCACTCTCTAAGTAGGGATGGCGGGTCAAAGGTCATAAGACTGTATAAACTAAAAACTCTTCTTTCTCTTCTACCCTTGCTCTACAGGTTCTCAGAAGGCTACAGTGAATTATTACATCTACAAAGAAGAGAGGAGAATGTTCCAAAACCAAAAATTCATTCGCTAACATAAGAAAAAAACGATGTCTAAAATTGACTTTTGTTCTTTTTCTTTATCAGAGAGTGCGCTAGCACTCTCTAAGTAGGGATGGCGGGTCAAAGGTCATAAGACTGTATAAACTAAAAACTCTTCTTTCTCTTCTACCCTTACTCTACAGGTTCTCAGAAGGCTATAGTGAATTATTGCATCTACCAAGAAGAGAGGAGAATGTTTAAAAACCGAAAATTCATTCGCTAACATAAGAAAAAAACGATGTCTAAAATTGACTTTTGTTCAATTTCTTTATCAGAGAGTGCGGTAGCACTCTCTAAGTAGGGATGGCAGGTCAAAGTCCATAGGACAGTATAAACTAAAAACTCTTCTTTCTCTTCTACCCTTACTCTACAGGTTCTCAGAAGGCTACAGTGAATTATTATATCTACAAAGAAGAGAGGAGAATGTTCAAAAGCCAAAAATTCATTCGCCAACATAAGAAAAAAACGAGTTCTAAAATTGACTTTTCGTTCTTTTTCTTTATAATAATAATAATAATAAGGATAATAATAATAATAATAAGATCGACGTACCGACTTACTGGCTATAGTCATCAAAATTCTGCTTTGGCCATCTGTTAGAACGGCACCTAGAGGCTGATCTTTTGCTATTAGTTTTGACTAAGGCTCTACTTCACTATTCGATAGCACTCGGAACACAGCTGCTAATCTTTCTACGCCATTTTGAAGGGGGCGGGGCTTATGGGCGGAGCCACGTAAGCTTAAGTTTAGCTATAGCCAAGGTCTTCATTCATTATCTGATGATGTTCTTGCTGAATTACAGTACAGATGCTCATCCTATATAGTAGCATTATAGCCAGTACTTGGCTGTAGTGTAGTCAGCTCACTTCACCATGCCGTGTACATGTCATTTACATTGCTGTTGCTGTAAAGTTTTATATCAACAAAACTTAAATAGCTAAACAAATTCTTCAACCAGAGACACTGTATGTACCTACAAAAGAGGTTTATGTAGAGCTGGCTTTGTATAGTACTGTACTGTAGCCTCCCTCATTCAACTTCAAGCACTAAGAAAAAGGATAGAAACAAATGAGCGTAAAAAATAAAAAGGTTAAGTAGGGATAGCCTAAAATCTAGCTGGGCTATCTATAATGTGCTGCAGCCTCGTATGAAAAAAATCTTCGCGATATTACCTCATAAAAGGGGTGGGGCAATTAATAGCAGTTCTCCTCATATAACACCTGCACAGGATGTGGCCATTTGATGGCATCCACTATTATGATCACTACACCAAATGCATAAACTCCCCATACTCCTCCCTCAAGCAAGACATACGTACCATCTCAATAATTATTTCAGTGATCACATATGTAACAATTAGCTAATGCTGTTCACTTTTTAAAATGTTCACTCCTTTCAGTACTCCATTACACTGCAGATGATCATCCTTCAAACTCTCCTCCCTGAACAGAATGAAATACTGATCATTAAATAAATTTAGTTCAATCAAGGAAGCCTTTAGTGTCTATCAATTTTCATAATCACAAAGAAAAAGAATGCAAACAAGTGAATGCAAAAAATTTCTTCGAAATAAAAATGTGAAGTAGGGATGCTATTATAACTGCAGCTTCATTATGAAAACCAAGTACTGCAGCATCGAAGCAGTATGGCCCAAAAATCGAGCTGGAATATGTATTATAACTGCATGCAAGAGAGTGAACTTAGTGAAGTGACCCTTACCCATCATCAAGTACAAGATACTATTCCTACTTCACTCCCATGATCAAGGGCCAAGGGAGTGAAGTAGGAATAGTATCTCGTACTTGATGATGGGTAAGGGTCACTTCACTAAGTTCACTCTCTTGCATGCAGTTATAATACATATTCCAGCTAGATTTTTGGGCCATACTGCTTCGATGCTGCAGTACTTGGTTTTCATAATGAAGCTGCAGTTATAATAGCATCCCTACTTCACATTTTTATTTCGAAGAAATTTTTTGCATTCACTTGTAATAATAATAATAATAATAATAAGGATAATAAGATCGACGTACCGACTTACTGGCTATAGTCATCAAAATTCTGCTTTGGCCATCTGTTAGAGCGGCACCTAGAGGCTGATCTTTTGCTATTAATTTTGACTAAGGCTCTACTTCACTATTCGAGCACTCGGAACACTAGCTAATCTTTCGACGCCATTTTGAAGCGCACGTCGCTAGGGGGCGGGGCTTATGGGCGGGGCCACGTATAAGTGCACGTGTGGCTACAGTACAGCCTCGCCTCTAACTAAGCTTAGCTAGGTCTTCATTTAGCTAGCTATTTATTCTTATCATCTGATGATGTTCCTGACACTCCTTGCTGCATTGCAGTATAGATGCTCATCCTATAGTACTATTATAATTCTTGGCTGTAGTGTAGTCAGCTCACTTCACTATGCCATGTACATGTCATTTACATTGCTGTTGTTGTAAAGTTTTATATTAAAATAATAGACAAAACTTAAATAATTAAATGAATTCTTCCAGAGACTGTATGTACCTTACTTTCAACTTCAAATACAAAGAAAAAGAATAGAAACAAGTGAGCGCAAAAAATTCCTTCTGAATAAAAAGGTTAAGTAGGGATGGCCTAAAATCTAGTTGGGCTGTATAATGTACTGCAGCCTCATATGAAAACAATCCCTACTTTTACAACGGCCCATAGCTAGCTATAGGTAGTGGATGTAAATGTAGGGATTGTTTTCATATGAGGCTGCAGTACATTATACAGCCCAACTAGATTTTAGGCCATCCCTACTTAACCTTTTTATTCAGAAGGAATTTTTTGCGCTCACTTGTAATAATAATAATAAGGATAATAAATATAAGATCGACGTACCGGCTTACTGGCTATAGTCATCAAAATTCTGCTTTGGCCATCTGTTAGAGCGGCACCTAGAGGCTGATCTTTTGCTATTAGTTTTGACTAAGGCTCTACTTCACTATTCGAGCACTCGGAACACTAGCCAATCTTTCGACGCCATTTTGAAGCGCACGTCGGTAGGGGGCGGGGCTTATGGGCGGAGCCACGTAAGCTTCTCAGTTTAATCGTTTAGGTAGCTAATTTTATTCTTATCTGATGATGTTCCAGTCACTCCTACAGTACAGATGCTCATCTTATAGTAGTATTATAGCCAGTACTTGGCTGTAGTGCCTCAGTTGAAGTGACGGTCACTACTGCCATTCAATTCTTTACATACACAAACTTACATTCAACTTCAAGCAATAAGAAAAAAGGATGGAAACAAATGAGCGCAAAAAATTTCTTCTAAATAAAAAGGTTAAGTAGGGATAGCTTAAAATCTAGCTGGGCTATAATAATGTACTGCAGCCTCATATGAAAACAATCCCTACTTTTACAACTGCCATAGCTAGCTATAAGTAGTGGATGTAAATGTAGGGATTGTTTTCATATGAGGCTGCAGTACATTATTATAGCCCAGCTAGATTTTAAGCTATCCCTACTTAACCTTTTTATTTAGAAGAAATTTTTTGCGCTCACTTGTAATAATAATAATAATAATAATAATAAGGATAATAAGATCGACGTACCGACTTACTGGCTATAGTCATCAAAATTCTGCTTTGGCCATCTGTTAGAGCGGCACCTAGAGGCTGATCTTTTGCTATTAGTTTTGACTAAGGCTCTACTTCACTATTCGAGCACTCGGAACACTAGCTAATCTTTCGACGCCATTTTGAAGCGTATGTCGTTAGGGGGCGGGGTTATGGGCGGAGCCACGTAAGCTTCTTAAGTTTAGCTAGCTAAGCTTAGCTAGGTCTTCAGTTTAATCGTTTAGCTAGCTATTTATTCTTATCTGATGATGTTCCAGTCACTTCTTGCTGAATTACAGTGCTCGCCCTCAATTCTTTTATACATACACAAACTAATATTCAACTTCAAGAACTAAGAAAAAAGGATAGAAACAAGTGAGTGCAAAAAATTTCTTCTAAATAAAAAGGTTAAGTAGGGATAGCCTAAAATCTAGCTGGGCTATATAATGTACTGCAGCCTCGTATGAAAACAATCCCTACTTTTACAACTGCTATAGCTAGCTATAGGTAGTGGATGTAAATGTAGGGATTGTATTCATACGAGGCTGCAGTACATTATATAGCCCAGCTAGATTATAGGCTATCCCTACTTAACCTTTTTATTTAGAAGAAATTTTTTGCACTCACTTGTAATAATAATAATAATAAGGATAATAAATATAAGATCGACGTACCGGCTTACTAGTCTGGCGTCGCCAGCCCAGCTTTTCTTCTTTTTGGGGGGGAGGGGGAAGAAAAGTGGTCTGGTGGCTCTAGCATCAACTACTTGTGTCGCCCGCGCGCGCAGCTATAGCTGCGTCCCAATCAGATTGCTCTATTCAGTCACGTGAAGTAGTATTAATGTTGGCGAGACACACCCACTATTTATTCCAGGTTGGCAGAGCTAGAGCTATGGAGAGTAACCAAGAACTGTGTTTAAAGAGCTAGGAATACCTGGCCTGAAGCCTGAACGGCTGAAAGTTGTATCAGGGATTTTCAAGGGCGATGTGTTCGCAATTCTACCTACTGGCTTCGGAAAATTATTCAACACGCATGTATATTGCAATTTAAAATTTTTTCAGAGGGCGCGCGGGCGTCACAAGTAGTTTATGCTAGAGCTCCCAGACCACTTTTCTTCCCCGTCCCAAAAAAAAAAAGAAGAAAAGCTGGTCTGGCGACGCCAGACTACCGGCTTACTGGCTATAGTCATCAAAATTCTGCTTTGGCCATCTGTTAGAGCGGCACCTAGAGGCTGATCTTTTGCTATTAGTTTTGACTAAGGCTCTACTTCACTATTCGAGCATTCGGAACACTAGCCAATCTTTCGACGCCATTTTGAAGCGCACGTCGGTAGGGGGCGGGGCTTATGGGCGGAGCCACGTAAGCTTAGCTAGGTCTTCAGTTTATTCTGATCTGATGATGTTCCAGTCACTCCTTGCTGAATTACAGTACAGATGCTCATCTTTATAGTAGTATTATAGCCAGTACTTGGCTGTAGTGTAGTCAGCTCACTTCACCATGCCATGCACATGTCATTTAGCTACATTGCTGTTGCTGTAAAGTTTCATATTAAATAATAGACAAAACTTAAATAGCTAAACAAATTCTTCAACCAGAGACCTGCATGCATACTCTCAGTTGAAGTGACAGTCATTACTGCCATTCAATTCTTTACATCACAAACTTACATTCAACTTCAAGCAATAAGAAAAAAGGATGGAAACAAGTAAGCACAAAAAATTTCTTCTAAATAAAAAGGTTAAGTAGGGATAGCTTAAAATCTAGCTGGGCTATAATAATGTACTGCAGCCTCGTATGAAAACAATCCCTACTTTTACAACTGCCATAGCTAGCTATAGGTAGTGGATGTAAATGTAGGGATTGTTTTCATACGAGGCTGCAGTACATTATTATAGCCCAGCTAGATTTTAAGCTATCCCTACTTAACCTTTTTATTTAGAAGAAATTTTTTGTGCTTACTTGTAATAATAATAATAAGGATAATAATAATAATAAGATCGACGTACCGACTTACTGGCTATAGTCATCAAAATTCTGCTTTGGCCATCTGTTAGAGCGGCACCTAGAGGCTGATCTTTTGCTATTAGTTTTGACTAAGGCTCTACTTCACTATTCGATAGCACTCGGAACACAGCTGCTAATCTTTCTACGCCATTTTGAAGGGGGCGGGGCTTATGGGCGGAGCCACGTAAGCTTAAGTTTAGCTATAGCCAAGGTCTTCATTCATTATCTGATGATGTTCCAGTCACTCCTTGCTGAATTACAGTACAGATGCTCATCCTATAGTAGCATTATAGCCAGTACTTTGCTGTAGTGTAGTCAGCTCACTTCACCATGCCGTGTACATGTCATTTACATTGCTGTTGCTGTAAAGTTTTATATCAACAAAACTTAAATAGCTAAACAAATTCTTCAACCAGAGACACTGTATGTACCTACAAAAGAGGTTTATGTAGAGCTGGCTTTGTATAGTACTGTACTGTAGCCTCCCTCATTCAACTTCAAGCACTAAGAAAAAGGATAGAAACAAGTGAGCGTAAAAAATAAAAAGGTTAAGTAGGGATAGCCTAAAATCTAGCTGGGCTATCTATAATGTGCTGCAGCCTCGTATGAAAAAAATCTTCGCGATATTACCTCATAAAAGGGGTGGGGCAATTAATAGCAGTTCTCCTCATATAACACCTGCACAGGATGTGGCCATTTGATGGCATCCACTATTATGATCACTACACCAAATGCATAAACTCCCCATACTCCTCCCTCAAGCAAGACATACGTACCATCTCAATAATTATTTCAGTGATCACATATGTAACAATTAGCTAATGCTGTAATGTTCACTCCTTTCAGTACTCCATTACACTGCAGATGATCATCCTTCAAACTCTCCTCCCTGAACAGAATGAAATACTGATCATTAAATAAATTTAGTTCAATCAAGGAAGCCTTTAGTGTCTATCAATTTTCATAATCACAAAGAAAAAGAATGCAAACAAGTGAATGCAAAAAATTTCTTCGAAATAAAAATGTGAAGTAGGGATGCTATTATAACTGCAGCTTCATTATGAAAACCAAGTACTGCAGCATCGAAGCAGTATGGCCCAAAAATCTAGCTGGAATATGTATTATAACTGCATGCAAGAGAGTGAACTTAGTGAAGTGACCCTTACCCATCATCAAGTACAAGATACTATTCCTACTTCACTCCCATGATCAAGGGCCAAGGGAGTGAAGTAGGAATAGTATCTCGTAATGATGATGGGTAAGGGTCACTTCACTAAGTTCACTCTCTTGCATGCAGTTATAATACATATTCCAGCTAGATTTTTGGGCCATACTGCTTCGATGCTGCAGTACTTGGTTTTCATAATGAAGCTGCAGTTATAATAGCATCCCTACTTCACATTTTTATTTCGAAGAAATTTTTTGCATTCATATGTAATTAGTTTTCCTTCACTAGCTAAACAGCATTCCATACTTATTAGTACACGCAAGCATTTCTCATTTTCATCCAGGTTGTCGATTGCTCATGACTGCTAACGATCCTCAAGTCTTCTTGGACCTGGTGCAAGTGTCCTTGCAACGAGTGAGAGATGGCTTAGGCTGCTGTAATGATGATTTAGATGGCCTGCTCATCAGGTTGGATGCGATTTTTCAATGCCTTATGTGGGTGGAACCAGTATTCTTACCATCAACCAACTTTTCTAATTTGCTGTCTGCTGTTGCTGATATGATTGGTCATGTTCAGTCTGCTATTTGGAATCAGAATCTCCGTGGTCGAGGAAGACCATCACTGAATATCTCAGAACGTGCTTTATCAAGTTTGCTAGAGCAGGAGTTCACACAGATTGAAATTGCACAAATATTTGGTTGCTCAGCCAAAACAATTCACAGAAGAATCGTTGAGTTTAGGTTGTCTCGTCTTATCCAGTACACAGAAATCTCTGATGGTGAGCTGGATGCGCTGGTCAGAAATTTTGTGTCCAACTTTCCTACCGCTGGCTGGACACCTCAGTACACTGGGCTACCGCATACAGCGCTTTAAGATTAGGGAAAGCCTCTATCGTGTTGACCCATGGGGAGTAGAGCAAAGGAGTCGGCGGCTTCTGCATCGCAGGAGGTACAGAGTGCCCGGGCCGAATAGTTTATGGCACATTGACGGCAACCACAAGTTGGTGCGGTGGCGCATAGTTGTGCACGGTGGCATCGACGGCTACTCCAGGATTCCTGTGTACCTCTCAGCTTCATCCAATAACCGCTCTGAAACGGTTCTCCGGCTTTTTTTGGAAGCCGTTTCAAAATACGGCCTACCTTCCAGGGTTCGAGCAGATAAAGGAGGAGAAAACGTCCTCGTTTCGGAATACATGTTGCGGCATCCCCATAGAGGTCCTGGTAGGGGGAGCTTTATCACCGGACGTAGTGTACACAACCAACGTATTGAAAGGCTGTGGTGCGACGTGTTCTCCTCATGTAATGGGCATCTATACCACATGTTTCATTCGATGGAAGACGAAGGGCTTCTGGATCCTGTTGACGAGGTGGACTTGTTTGCTCTCCACTTCGTGTTTATTCCACGCATTAATCGGCAACTGGAGTCATTCAAGGCAGCTTACTGCCGACACAGACTTCGAACAGAACACAATCGCACACCTCTGCAACTTTGGACCAGGGGCATTTTGGTTACTGAGGACTTGACAGCTCTCTCAGGTGTGGACGAAATTAATGAGGTAATTGCTACAAGTCAGTCACAGGAGTCAATTTGTCTGGTCATTTTCTGCCAATTTTGCTATATATGCAATTTCATGTCCAGACAATACTGTGAGATCTATTAGAAATAACTGCTGTTCAGACAATTTTCAAGTACTACAGGGTACTGAATGTCTGACCGAATCTTAATGATGATCTCTCTCTCTCTCTCTCTCTCTCTCTCTCTCTCTCTCTCTCTCTCTCTCTCTCTCTCTCTCTCTCTCTCTCTCTCTCTCTCTCTCTCTCTCTCTCTCTATAGGAGGAAGCATTGGAATATGGAATAGACTGGTCTGGGCCCGCTTTGGCTGATGAAACCAACGAGCGTGTGATTGTGCCAGATATTCCCAGTTACCTCAGTGCAGAGGAGCTATCTTTTCTCAAATCACTTGTGAACCCTCTTAAGCAGTGTGATGACCATGGCAAAGAATTTTATATAGCTACTAGACAACTTGTCAGGGAAATGATAAACCAGTAGACCACAAGTACACTACAGTGTGTTGTATCTATTTTCTTAAAAAATTATTCACCCATCTCTTGTCTCTAAGATGTAAATTTCATTTACAAGTAATAGTATCTCGCAACTCCTATAGCTAGCTAGCTGTCACAAATCAGTATTGAAGACCCAGCAGACCCAGTGACCAATAGCATCAGTCGCCAGACCCATGCAGTGATCGGTCACTCCCTATATAGCTATCCAGTGACCGATAGGATCAGTCACTCTCCCAGCAAACCCAGTGACTGATAGACCTGACCTGACCCAAAAATCAGCAATCTCTCCAGGTTCTTAAGTCACTATATACCAGCAAACCCAGTGACCAGTTCCGATACGATCAGTCACTATCCTAGTGGAACCAGTAGGGTAAAACGGGGTAATTCCGGTCACCCTTTATGACTGCTATGTTCAGTCCCTCGAAACGCAGAGGTTAAGCAAGGATGAGCTTCGAAATTTTTTTCCCAGACAGCACCACATTAGTACAGTTTATGCTCCAAAAAGATAGAGTGCAGGTTGAAATAATGTAGAATTAAAAATAATTTAAAGTGTGCAGCTAATAAATTGATAAAATCAAATTTATGGGGTAATTCCAGTCGGCTCATCTATTTTGCAGTTAAAGCTGTATAAAAGATTTATGAAGTTGTATTATAATTATTTGCACCTGTTTTGATGCAACATGGACCTGGAGACAGTTGTAACTAAGTTCTATCAACCATTTTGCAGTGATTTAGATTGAAAAAGATGATGAATTCAATAACAATGTCTGGATACTGTAATAGCATGGTCAATTCCTCTCCTCCTTGCCCAGAACCTTGAGGGTTACTTCTCTGGCAGTTCCAGATAAAGGTTAAAACTTAATATTTACAAAATGTTTTTCACACACTATCGGTAAGGGGTCTGGCTTGAGAATAATCTACATAGGGTAGGTGTGGGTATTATGAGTCAGTCCCTATTATGGGTTCACCACTTGATAAGAATCTACAAGAGTTGATACTTTAGATATGAAAACTTAATCATTTTTTTGGTCTTTTGATCAAATAAAATCATCCAGAAAATGCCTTATTCATGCATAAACATAATCTTAAATGAGAAGTTTAAAAATGGGTACAATCGTAACCAATCTGAATAAAAAAAGCGCAGGGAAGCAATGATGCCACAAGATGGAGTAAAAAATGAATTTTAAAGTAATCTAAGGTTATTATTTTTATTTTGTAGAAATCTTAGCTACATTATCAATTCTTAGAGACAAAAATCAAGCCAGCGACTCATAATTCATACCTATGACTCATAATACCTTCCTGAGTATGTTATGTAAGATCATAACTCCTATCTACAAGATGCAATATTTTTATTACTTTCTCCACACATTAGTTCTACATAACCTATTTTATATCTGGAGCAATTTTCAGGATTCTAAGATAGTCCATTTCCAAGAAAAGAGCAACAATACTTAGCTGACTCATAATACCCACACCTATACCCTACTAGGTCCTGTAAGCTGTAAACTAGTGGCGATATTTCCTCTGTGTCTGATCTTTAGCTGCAAACTAAAGTGTAGTTACTTTCAGTATAAATGTAGTTAATAGTCTCACAGTTATGAGCTGCCTGCTTACCTTATCTCAGTAGCTATATACAAAATTCTGAAGTTTTGACTAACAGGCCTACCGTGATCATGTCAAACGTGACAGAATAACAAGTGCTCCTCTGCCAACAGGAAACAAGGTATATGCTAATCATTCTACCCAAATGTAGTCAAGTGAACTAGCTACCTGTAGCAGGAAAAAAAATTGATTTGGTGCAAAAACTCTGTAGATACTGACATTCTTTCTCCGCGTGACCGGAATTGCACCGCGACCGGAATTACCCCGCTTTACCCTAAGTGATAGCTACTCCAGCAGAACCAATAGCTGTCCAGTTACCAATAGCGTATGCATTATCCCAGCAGACCCAGTGACCGATAACATGCAGTCACTCACTAGCTATCCAGTGCTATCAGTCACTGCCCCATAACTAGTGACCAGTAACTAGCTATCCCAGCAGACCCAGTATCAGTCACTCTCCAATCACTAGCTATCCAGTGACCGATAGCATCACATATAGCTACCAGTGACCATTAGCATCAGTAACCAGCAGACCCAGTGACCAATAACAGCATCAGTCACTCTCCAATCAGACCCAGTGATCGATAGCATCCGTCACTATCTAGAATTAGTGACCAATAACATGCAGTCACTCACTATAATATCTATCCAGTGACCAATAGCATCAGTCACTAATACCAGCAGACCCAGTGACCAATAGCATCAGTCACTACCCCAGCAGTGACCAATAGCATCAGTCCCGTCACTATCCTAGTGGAACCAGTGATAGGCTAGCTATACCCCAGAAGAACCAGTGAAACGTTAGAATCAGTCATATGGAAAGTCACTATAAGTTACATAGCTTATATGCTTGGACTTGTCAGCTAGTGATGCCACAGGTTAACCTTAGACTACCTTTATAGCTACCATTATATTTGTCATAAGTAGCTATCACTGTCAGGAACATTGCTCATCGTCTCTAAACGGAACATGGTGGAAAAGGTCCAGCAAACTTGCATTAGTCGATATAATACTTATTAAGCACAATAGGACAGTGAGTCAGTACTGTTTACTGAAATACTTCAGCCAGCCATGGAGTTATTAATTGGGTCTGCTGGGATAGTGAATGATGCTATTGGTTACTAAGTCTGTTGGGATACAGTCACAACTGATCTTATTGGTCACTGCATAGTGATTGAAGGTCTGCTATCGGTCACTGGTTCTACTAGGATAGTGACTGATCACTGGTTCTTCTGGGGGATAGCATCCGTCACTATCTCACTAGCTATCTAGTGACCGATAGCATCAGTCACTCTCCAATCAGACCCAATGATCGATAGCATCTGTCACTATCTAGTGATCAATAGCATCGAATAGATCAGTCACCCAGTGACCAGTGACCGATAACATGCAGTCACTCACTATAGCTATCTATCCAGTGACCAATAGCATCAGCATAGAGGCAATAGCATCAGTTCCGATACGATCAGTCACTATCCTAGTGGAACCAGTAAGTGATAGCTACTCCAGCAGAACCAATTGCTATTGCTCACTGGGTCTGCTGGTATTAGTGACTGGTATTAGTGGTATCAGTCACTGGATATCTAGTGAGTGACTGCATGTTATCGGTCACTGCATGGGTCTGCTGGGATAATGCATACGCTATTGGTAACTGGACAGCTATTGGTTCTGCTGGAGTAGCTATCACTTACTGGTTCCACTAGGATAGTGACTGATCGTATCGGAACTGGTCACTGGGTTTGCTGGTATATAGTGACTTAAGAACCTGGAGAGATTGCTGATTTTTGGGTCAGGTCAGGTCTATCAGTCACTGGGTTTGCTGGGAGAGTGACTGATCCTATCGGTCACTGGATAGCTATATAGGGAGTGACCGATCACTGCATGGGTCTGGCGACTGATGCTATTGGTCACTGGGTCTGCTGGGTCTTCAATACTGATTTGTGACAGCTAGCTAGCTATAGGAGTTGCGAGATACTATTACTTGTAAATGAAATTTACATCTTAGAGACAAGAGATGGGTGAATAATTTTTTAAGAAAATAGATACAACACACTGTAGTGTACTTGTGGTCTACTGGTTTATCATTTCCCTGACAAGTTGTCTAGTAGCTATATAAAATTCTTTGCCATGGTCATCACACTGCTTAAGAGGGTTCACAAGTGATTTGAGAAAAGATAGCTCCTCTGCACTGAGGTAACTGGGAATATCTGGCACAATCACACGCTCGTTGGTTTCATCAGCCAAAGCGGGCCCAGACCAGTCTATTCCATATTCCAATGCTTCCTCCTATAGAGAGAGAGAGAGAGAGAGAGAGAGAGAGAGAGAGAGAGAGAGAGAGAGAGAGAGAGAGAGAGAGAGAGAGAGAGAGAGAGAGAGATCATCATTAAGATTCGGTCAGACATTCAGTACCCTGTAGTACTTGAAAATTGTCTGAACAGCAGTTATTTCTAATAGATCTCACAGTATTGTCTGGACATGAAATTGCATATATAGCAAAATTGGCAGAAAATGACCAGACAAATTGACTCCTGTGACTGACTTGTAGCAATTACCTCATTAATTTCGTCCACACCTGAGAGAGCTGTCAAGTCCTCAGTAACCAAAATGCCCCTGGTCCAAAGTTGCAGAGGTGTGCGATTGTGTTCTGTTCGAAGTCTGTGTCGGCAGTAAGCTGCCTTGAATGACTCCAGTTGCCGATTAATGCGTGGAATAAACACGAAGTGGAGAGCAAACAAGTCCACCTCGTCAACAGGATCCAGAAGCCCTTCGTCTTCCATCGAATGAAACATGTGGTATAGATGCCCATTACATGAGGAGAACACGTCGCGCCACAGCCTTTCAATACGTTGGTTGTGTACACTACGTCCGGTGATAAAGCTCCCCCTACCAGGACCTCTATGGGGATGCCGCAACATGTATTCCGAAACGAGGACGTTTTCTCCTCCTTTATCTGCTCGAACCCTGGAAGGTAGGCCGTATTTTGAAACGGCTTCCAAAAAAAGCCGGAGAACCGTTTCAGAGCGGTTATTGGATGAAGCTGAGAGGTACACAGGAATCCTGGAGTAGCCGTCGATGCCACCGTGCACAACTATGCGCCACCGCACCAACTTGTGGTTGCCGTCAATGTGCCATAAACTATTCGGCCCGGGCACTCTGTACCTCCTGCGATGCAGAAGCCGCCGACTCCTTTGCTCTACTCCCCATGGGTCAACACGATAGAGGCTTTCCCTAATCTTAAAGCGCTGTATGCGGTAGCCCAGTGTACTGAGGTGTCCAGCCAGCGGTAGGAAAGTTGGACACAAAATTTCTGACCAGCGCATCCAGCTCACCATCAGAGATTTCTGTGTACTGGATAAGACGAGACAACCTAAACTCAACGATTCTTCTGTGAATTGTTTTGGCTGAGCAACCAAATATTTGTGCAATTTCAATCTGTGTGAACTCCTGCTCTAGCAAACTTGATAAAGCACGTTCTGAGATATTCAGTGATGGTCTTCCTCGACCACGGAGATTCTGATTCCAAATAGCAGACTGAACATGACCAATCATATCAGCAACAGCAGACAGCAAATTAGAAAAGTTGGTTGATGGTAAGAATACTGGTTCCACCCACATAAGGCATTGAAAAATCGCATCCAACCTGATGAGCAGGCCATCTAAATCATCATTACAGCAGCCTAAGCCATCTCTCACTCGTTGCAAGGACACTTGCACCAGGTCCAAGAAGACTTGAGGATCGTTAGCAGTCATGAGCAATCGACAACCTGGATGAAAATGAGAAATGCTTGCGTGTACTAATAAGTATGGAATGCTGTTTAGCTAGTGAAGGAAAACTAATTACATATAAGCCAAGGCTTGAGCCAAAGAGATCGTAACTAAGCTTAGACCTATAGCAATTCTGAATGGTCTTTATAATAGCTACTAAGCACAGCTGAATGTATCTTTCAGGCTCACAAGTCCCAGCAGGAATGTATGTATACGTACCTATATCTATGCATGATGTAGGCTAGTAAATAGACACAGCAACTTAGGCTACTTCCCTTTCCCTTTCCCTTCTCCGGGGAAAGCCCAAGCAAGAAGGCAGGGGGTGGAGAACACTTACTTAGAGGCTCAGTCAAAAGAAAGTATATAGCTGCACCATTGCGAAAAATTAATGGTTTGACGTTCGGGAAATTGCACCGTAGGGAGCCGGAGGCGGATGTTAATAATAGGCCATTGGGACGTAGGCGGATGTCGTTAAATTAAAGCCAATAATGCAGCTAGCTAGCTAGTTACTGAGAGCAGTGATGCAGTGATGTCTGGTGGTGGACAGTTGTCGGAGGGAGACAGAATGGTGCTCCGGAGGGCCCTAGAGCTAGTGTCCTCTTCTATGAGCGGCGATGGACGTGCGAGGTCGAGCTCCAGCGAAGCACCAGGCACTACTGAGAGAATGGATGCAGTTCCCGGGAGAGCTGCAGACTTGCCAACGACTCCTTGCAGGGCTGCCGTTAATCTGCGCTCTCTGTCACCTGGAGCAAGTAAGGCTGTATAGTCGTCGGGCCTGTAGCCAGAAAAGGGGTGAACAATAGCTAAATAATCTCTCCTCCTAGGGTTCGAAGATGCATACCACAATGCCATGTCATCCCTACGAGGAGTGAGAGAAGAGCAAAGCAGCCTCTTCAATTGGAAGAAGAAAAAGAAAGCAGCGCCAGCTACCAGCTGGGACCACAAGTTTGTGTGTCTAAGCAGCACCAGTGCAGACAGGGTTCCCACTAGCCAGTCTGGAAAGATGATCTTAGAGGAGGCGGGGCTGGGTGAGAAGACAGTGACAGTACCAGATGTTGACTGCAGCCCACAAGCGTTTCACCAGCTGTTGTTGGCGGCCTACCCCAAGCTGGAGAGTGGAGGAGGGTTTGAGCTGCTCCGCTGCAAGCCGCAGTCGAGGGACTTGGTGCTGATTGGGTCGAGGATATCTAGCAGTCCGAGGTTGCTCAAGCGCAGGGTGGGCAATGGAAGAGTATATATCAGGCCAATACAGAGGGATCTAAGCCTAGAGGAGGAGGCCCTGGATGAGGAAGTGGAAGGGGTGAGTGGATCAGAGTCTCCCCTATAGCTGTAAGGGGGGGGGGGGGGGGGGGGGGGGGTGCATGCTTAATTTAATTCAATTGATGCCGTATAGACCCAGCCCACTTTCTTTGAGGTTTCTTTATCCAACATTTAGAAAACACTCCAGTTCAGATTGCTATTTATAATAGGTGGAAGAAAGGTGCCTTGATTGTGGCCAAAAGTGCAGGGTTGCCCTTCTGAGAGAGCACATGAGGGTGTGTCCAGGTGGCCCTTCCTCTGCCAGAAGCAGGAGTAGGAGCCCAGAGAGACGTGGAGAGAGATCCACAAGAGATGTAAGACCAGTGCATGTGGGTTGGTGCTCTTCATTAGCATTCCATTCACTTGGTAGCTGAAGCTGCTATTAGCATTCCATTCACTGGTGGTCACTGGTTCCTCCTCCCATTCAGTGTGGTCCGTCCTCCTCCCCAGCAGACTGCTTTGATCTCTGCAAGTACAGCAAAACCAAAATTTACATAGCCTCCTTTCAAGTCCAAGCCATTTGAAAGGATGGAGGCTATGTCATGTTGCTTGCAGCTAGCTATAGCAATGTAAGCCGTTTGCTGTCCTAACTTCAGTGCAGTCAAGTTCCCAAGGCAATATATCCACTCCCTCATGTCCCCTTATCAAGCCCCTCGATCATTGGCCTGTTACTGGCAGCATTTAGTTTCAGGCATTACAGCAGATTGCAGTGATCTTGCAACACAGCAGAACCAATAGCCTCCTTTCACTATAATTATGTAGTTGGGCTACTTCAAAGGAAGCTATGTAAAAGTTTTTTTTTATATTCACAATGGAACAGCAAGTAGACTTGGATTTTTAAAATAAACATTTTTTTTTATTTATTTATTTTTTTTTACAGGTGTGCTCAAGTTCTGCCAGTGATTCTGATTCCGAGGTATGTAGTATTTTGTACCACGAGGTATTTTGTACTCAAGTTTTAGCTGCCTCACAGTTAACAATTGCTATGATTGTGCTCCTATTCATGTATTCATGTAATTAATGTTCATGTCAAAATAATAATTATACACACAATTAATTTGTTGTAAATAATTTTGGTACAGGCTAAAATATTTTAACATTAATACTCTGTGGATTCAGCTGTTTTGTCCAATCATTGTTCAACACAAGTATTGAGCCCAGAGGTGTTTATAGTGTCTGAACAATTCAATGAGGAACGTTGAATGGGTTTGCCTCTTTACTATTTTATGGATCTATCAACTGCTCCAGCCAACCTGAATAGTCAATAGTCTAGTTGTTCAGGACCAAAATTTGTTTGGCTAAAGCATTTTCTGAGATTAAAATTATACCTTGACATCAAAGCTTGAAACTAAAAATAATTATGCGGTATCCTTCTCAGCTGCCGGTGGTTAGACTGAGGTCTTTCCAGCCCCCTTCACGATCATCATCTATTGAGGATGTGACCACAGAGTACGAAGATGTGGAAGAACAGATGTATAGGAGTGCAGTGGTCGAAAGCCTCAAGGGTCCAGACGAGTAAGAGCATACAACTTTAATTAATTTAACGACCACTTTAAATTCTGCTCAACACAGGGAACCGACTAGTCTTCGGGAGTTGCTGGCTGTTCTTAGGAGTCGATTCGGTGTGAAAATGGCGGTCAGTGACGAGGACTGGGCAATCGTCCCACGAACACACATTGTTGTGAGAAGGGATAAGTTACTGGAAAATGCTCTACGTGAAGTCAGGAAGACCAGATTTGATCCCACCAAACTCTTGAATGTAAGTGATGTCCAATGCGTGCATGGTCTTGGGAGACTGGTTATAATTTGCTGGCTTTGCCTCTACTATTTCATTGTTCGACTCAGGTCCAGTTTGTAGGGAAGGAGGCAGTGGATACTGGAGGGCCCACCAGGGAATTTTGGAGACTCTTCATCCAGGAAGTGGTTAGGCATTACTGTGTTGGGGATTCTGGGATGTGCCTGTTTGCCAAGAACATACCCGCATTGGAAGTAAGTGTGAGTGGCATGTGAAAGAGATGTTGCAATCCTCTACATAGCCCAAGAGTGACCGCATAGTAATAGCTATACATTTTGGCTCAGTGTATGGTACATATTGTTTTGTTTCATTTATTTATTTATTTATTTTTATCCACCCCATTCAGAGCGAAGATTTCAAAATGATTGGAAAACTAGTGGCGACATCCATAGTCCAGGGAGGCCCTGGATTACCTGTGTTTTCCCCTGTTGCATACAATTACATCTGTACTGAGAAGTATTCCGAGAAGTTCTCTGCACAGGGGATAGCAGACCCACTTGTCAAGAACTTGCTTGAGATGGTAAGGTGGAGCTATGGCAGCATTTTTATTTCCCTCCTTACCTGTATGGAACCACCCAGAATGGGGATACTGTGTAGATGTAATTATTTCCAAGGGGCAAAAATATACTGCTTGCCCACCAGCTCTAGTATCCCTTCACCCCTCGGGCAATTTTCCCCTGGCAAGTGATTGATGATGATGTTAATTCTCTTTAGCTGGAAGCTGCAAACTCCGATGAGTCACTGAGGGAAGTGTTTGAGCACAGTGACTTCGAGATAACAATGCTAGAGACAGGGTACAGGAAGCCACTGTCGTCTCTCGTCATGTCGGACAAGGAATCGTTAAAAAATACCCTGAAGACTCACGTTCTTATGAGGGTGAAACCAGAGATTGACCAGTTTTGCGAGGGTTTGAGGATGTGTGGCATTCTGGAGACCATTCGGCGGTACTCGACCTTGATGGCTCCCTATTTTAATTACACACCAGTGAATCTAACATCAGGTGTGTGCTTGGTGTATGTGGTATCTAGACTAGTTGTATTCATGCTGAACCTGTTTTCTCTTTGCAGACTATTTCAAGAATTTGTTTAATCCCATCTTCAATAGTGATGTTGCAAGGAAGGAGAAGGAGCATGCTGCATATGTTTTCTTCATGGATTTCATTGAAGAATGTGAAGGTGTGTAGCCGGTGACCCTTACCTATATTGAATAATAACCGATGGGAAGCTCCACGTGGGTATTGACCTATGGGTGCATGTTTATCAGATACCACGCTCTCTCACAATCATCTGGTGTATGTCTTTAGAACGTGTTGTGAAGACGGAGGCTGGTGAAGTGGTGGGATTAGAAGACCTGATGATTTTTTTCTCCGGTACAAAAAAAGAGCCTCCCTTGGGCTTCAGTGAGAAGCCAACCCTCGAATTTACTGAAGGCAACCTGGCCACATCCAGTACCTGTCTCCCGAATTTGAGAATCCCGATAGACCACTCCACATACTCCAGTTTCAAGCATTACATGACTCTTTCCCTAATGGGACAAAATGGTTTTGGTTCTGTGTAATTATTATTCAAGTTCATGTTTGTGTGTGTGTTAGTGGGTGCTGGGGGAGATCTTCCCCATGACCGAATCGCTGGTCCCCACTGACTGGTACAACAATTTCAAGTTCAATGATTCTGAGTTGTCGGCGCGTTTGCTGTGGCTTGAATTATGGCATGGGTGCATGGGGTTAAATTATGGGTGACCTGGCTGTTTGCAGCAGAGTCAGAGCCTGTTCTGGTAAAGGGTTAAGGTTAGTGCAAACTCGACCATGATCATCAATTTCCTAACTCCTCTGCACCCAATATTGATTTGGCATTCAACAGATCTTAGTTCAGTTTGGTGTCCGTCAAATCAAGTACCTTTGCTCTTCTTGGATAGGGCTTGTCCCCTTGCAGGGGATAATTTAAATGATATGAGCACATTGAAGTATAAGAGTTCAGTTCAGACATGAGTACATTGAACTTGATAATGAAATGCAGAGTGATGATGTGAGCACATTGAAGTATCAGAGTTCAGACAATGCATATGAGCACATTGAAGTATAAGAGTTCAGTTATTGAACTTGATAATGAAATGCAGAGTGATGATGTGAGCACATTGAAGTATCAGAGTTCAGACAATGCATATGAGCACATTGAAGTATAAGAGTTCAGTTATTGAACTTGATAATGAAATATGAAATGCAGAGTGATGATATGAGCACATTGAAGCATAAGAGACATGAACACATTGAAGAGTTCAGTTCAGACATGAGCACATTGTACTTGATAATTCCAACACAACGACACGAGTACAGTTTGATATTGATGATCCCAGTTTAATAATTGATGATTCTGACATGAGTACAGTTTAATAATTGAACTTGCTCAGCTTGGTGATCTATTTCTATTTTTGTCCATCATGGCTTTCCATAAAATAATGTCACACTGATCCGTCCTTCTTTACTTCTCTCTATTTATTACACAGGTGCACATGTCTGCATCCTTCTCAATATAATTATCAGTCTGTAAAAGATGCAGTATATGTATATGTACCTGTAGCACCTGTGTGATAAATAGAAGTTATTAAAGAGGGATGGATCAGTGTGTCTATTCACAACACAATAACATAGATCTTCATTTATTTATCCATAGATTGAATAGGGCATAAAATGTAATTTTACCAGTGGACAAACTACTGCTTCTAATCAATGTTGTGAGTTTATATTTCATGATAATTTATCTCAATTGATATCAAATTATCTAAATCACTTGATACATCCTACAACTACTTCACCAGACTACAACTCAATCTTCTTCCCCTGATGTACCATTTTGAAATAAATGACATCGTGTTTGTTGTGTGTCAACTCAAAGAGCCAAAAGGCCACTTTGATCTGTCTAAGCACGTTTCATTCAGTTCAGCTTCTGCTAGGTCATCATCCAAGATGTCTCACACAAGAGTAGACACTTCTATTTTAATCACCTGCCACGTCTATGGAACGCCCTTCCTCCTATTGACCTGAACTCATCCTTTCCCTCTATCAAACGACATTTGTTAGAATATTTCTATAGCTAATCACTTTTTGATTCATTTTTCAGTGGACAACTCTTGCAGCTATCATTTTATGTGCCCATGAGTGAACTCCCGATGTCACTTTTTAATTTAATTGCATGTCATGGCTGCCAGTTTACCAAGTTGATCTTCAGTACTTCAGCCATCTTTTTGTCATTCCTTTCTGTGCAGGGTAAAATTAATATCAGGTTTGTGACTTTGACATAATATTCCGTATAAAATCATACTAGAGGGATAGATCAGGTACAGCTGCAGAACCTCTCTAACTACCATACCCAAATAGGGAAATATGGTAAAGGGTTGCTACATCAGACTAGGGTTCTGTGTACATGCATACTTATCATGCGCCCTTTCAGAAGTTTTCAACCAGCACCATCATGTTCCTAACACTGTGATGGCACTTTCCCTCTCCATTTCCTCTTTCTACCTCCCCAAACCTCATTCCTAACACTAGCACAACCCTTCCTCCTCCACCCCACACAAAGCAATTCATCAAGGAGTCCACCTCTCCCTCACAAGGAGTAAGAACAACCTACCTGTGCTGGTAGATTAATATTATTAAATCTACCCCTTTTGTGGTCAGCACAACACAGGAAATAGTGGGTTATCAGTAATGGCTGGACATTCCAGATCTCCACCCGAGTCCTAGCTATATACACTAACACAGATGCTCAAAGGTTGACACACATACCATTACAAACTTCAGGATCAACACAATAATAAAAAGTGGTGCTCCTAAAATATTGTCAGCATTGTTTTATAAGTTGATAGTTTCCAGCCCAAGGCTATAGATATGTGGCCATGGGGTCCTCCTGTTGTACCCCCTTCAGCTTGTAGGCTTCCATCGCTATTTTGCTGGGTTCCCAACACTTCCCTCTCATCCATGACCAGCAGTCTATCCATCTTCCTCTCTCGTTCTCTTCAGCCAGTACTACCTGGGGGGAGGGGAATAGATCAGGTGATTTTTATCAAAGCTGAATGCCTGAATCATGGTCCCCAGTGTGAGTGACTTGAAACAGTCTGACATAATATCTTATCAAACTTCTATAACAACTATTAGGACCATATTACTATGAACAACTATTAGGACCATATTACTATGAACAACTATTAGGTATGAACTGTCATAATCAGAGGGAGAAAATATGTCACTAAGTGACTGAAACCAGGGGGAAATGATCATGGCACAGTACAACACTTCGATATGGACATTCTTGTTTCATTTTTTGTTATTTGTTTGGAGGGAACATGTACAGCTGTTTTCATCTTCTGGGAGTCCAGGGAAACCCCCATGTGTTACCCACAATCAGAGTTACATGTAGGGACATGCCTGCATAGTTTTGGGCATAATGGGTTGAACCTTAATGCCAGCACAATGCTGGCATAATAGGGGATTTTTAATTCCAGGGGTTGGCAGATATGGAGGTATTGATGTCGACTCTTGAGTTCCTTTGTATAAACTGCTGAATTAGAGTAGCCACCTATGTAATTGGTGGTGGTAACAAAAAAAAAACTGTCTTCTGCTGCAGTTTTCTTTACTAAACGTTTCAGCAAACTAACTTGCTGCTGATAAAATTATGATGGATGACTAAAGAGGCTGCAATTATGCTACAATAAATTTTCTTACCAATTTTTTAAAAGCATAATTGTTGAGCATAATAGGGCAGGGGTTCTGGCATTGGAGCATAGCATAATAGGGAAGATAAAAAAGCATAATATGCATGTCTCTAGTTACATGCTGGGCTGTGGCCTGCCAAATAAGGAAAGTCATAGAAATTGCATTCTGACTGCATTTAATCATAAAAACTGTCCATGTCCTACAGTTATCAGATCATGGTCATTTCTAATTTGTTAGGCAAATGAGGAAGATTAGAATTTCAAAAAAAGTGATATTTGATATGGAGAATGTCATGATCTGTCTGTGTACTACACTAATACACTGTCTCCCTTTGCTCAGCATGTGGATCTTCTAGCATGCTCCTCTATTTTAGTGTATCGGTTTTCCTCCCTTGGTTTGTGTATGGGTGTTTCCCCGTAGGGGTGCACACTTTAGCTAGTACCAGTCCAGTAACCACCAATTAATTCTTAACATAACTCATCAAAGAACTGACAACTTCCTAGGAAAGGTATTCATGTAGACAGTGATAACCACTTTCTTCCATCAATATTAATTGGTGGGAGCACAGCAGGCTAGCATTTCCAAAAGAGAAGTTTAAAAACCACACACTAGCTATCTTATTAGTTTGCACACACTGACAGGTGCAGCTAGCGTGATAAGGTGCAGCTAGCGTGATAAGGTGCAGCTAGCGTGATAAGGTGCACATGTACTGTATAAATAAAACTTGAGCTTTGAGGTTGACCATCATGAGCTTGCTACATGCTCCCTTCACAGTACAGAACGAGAGTTGCCATTACCTATGCTTTGATTGATAGAGAGCATGAGTCTATTCCCACTTGTATTACTAGATGCATCATTAGCTGATTATCTTGCCAAAACAGGTGCAAGTCACATGACCATATCAGTGGGATAATTATAAACCAGATGCAAGTCACATGACCATATCAGTGGGATAATTACAAACCAGATGCAAGTCACATGACCATATCAGTGGGATAATTACAAACCAGATGCAAGTCACATGACCATATCAGTGGGATAATTATAAACCAGATGCAAGTCACATGACCATATCAGTGGGATAATTACAAACCAGATCACAGACTGGAGCTAGCCATGGTGAGTGGATGGAGAGGAGTGTCCACTACAGGAGAAGGGGTAGACATTATGTGTTCTCTTATCCATGGTGTGACCTCACTCCCTAAGAACAAGAACCTGGGTAGACTTAGTGCTGCTAGAGGCCATGGTCTTCCCCCCCCCCCCTGGAATTTCAGTACTATTGACATAGTTACTAGCTATACAAGAAGCCTTCTATTCACCTTGAGTTCCCATACTGTAATGTTGTGTTGCTGAGTCAATGCTGACTACACCTGATGTTACCAAGGGCAACCACATGATACAGCAAATTCCTCCTGTGGTATGATACATATGAAGTAGGGTCCAACCCCACAATAAATTCAGACTCTTTCAGATTGTTCAAGCTCTGTGTACAGTAGCTGGGAAGTAACTTAGCAACTGAGAAAGGTGAAACTTAATGAACCAATTGACTAGTGCCACATACGAGCAGTTAGAAACTTAGAAAGTAAGGAAAAAACTGCTGTGGTGGACCTGAAAGTACAGGGGTGTGCTAAACTTACATATTTTAGTGGACACAATAATAATAGGTAACCAAAGAGAGTCACGTTCTGCTATCTAAGAATCAACCAATGTGGCAGCTTACAGACAAGGACTATGTTTGTGGGTTATGTGAGGTAGTAGGTGATAGGAACTTTCTGATTTCTGATGCTACCGGACTCCATTAGCAGGAGTGGTCCCTCACTTTCCAGGAGCTAGCCATGGGTCGGGAGATTAATGGGACTGAAACTTAGTGTTGATCGGATTGGGTTCTCCCCTGATGGCATAAACACCTCTAGAGTAGCAAACAGGAGTATTTCACTGTTTTATGTAAAATAGGTTCCATCAGGTAATTGGTCCTAGCCAGTAGAGTGGCGGACAAATACACTTCCAAAAGTCACTTTTTTATTTTTCTCTAAAAACTTTCTCAAACACATACACACACTCCACTGAATACGGTAACCCTTGTGCATGTCCACTGGATCTGTTGTTTTCTTACCACTATTAACAACTTAGGCAATGGCAACTCTCGTTCTGTACTGTGAAGGGAGCATGTAGCAAGCTCATGATGGTCAACCTCAAAGCTCAAGTTTTATTTGAGAGAAAAGGTACTGTACATGTGTGAGAAAGATCACCTTATCATGTGAGCTAGCTAGCTGCACTTGTGTGCTAACAAATAAGATAGTGTGTAAACAGGTCAACAAGGACTCTGCAATTTCTCACTGTTGTTCATCCACTCTCTCTGCTGGTATTTGAAATTAGGTTAAAAATTATAGTGAATGATCAAGGTGCCAGGTGAATTAAGACCACACACATCACACTGACTGAACTTGCATACCCCATGCATATGCATAACAACTGGTCAACAGAAATGGTAAGCCATTGTTGCCCATGCACGTTGGCTTTCACTTTAATAGTGTACAAATTCCAACAGTTATTTTTAAAGAAACTTATGACCATAGGGATTAGAGATTTTAGCTTATATGGTCAGTCTTCTTGCTGCTAATAATGGCAGGGGCATGTCACATGACTTATTCTACAGAGTTCCCATAGTATAAAAAAGAATGCAATTCAGTAGACTGATAGCCCAGCTGCCATTCCTGAAGCAATAGCAGTGAGGATTAACAGACCATTCAGAGAATTGTTATAAACTGGCCAGTTTAAACACAAATTGCCACAGGCCCTCCACCTATCGACCACTGTAATAAGTTGACCTGCTGCCAGGGACAAGATGATTATGACAGTAGGTATTTGTGAATCCCTGGTTGGTCATAGAAGGATACATAAATCACTGGTAGAATACTGTATCTCCATTACACATTATGCTCATGTCAACACTTGGAATTTCAGAATACACCATTACTTACTAGTTCATCTAGACTCACTTTTCCCAGTCTTGCTTTTGGCAACCAAGCTATGAACATGTGATCGTTAAAAGGACCAGAGGACTATTATAAAGTAAGTTCCTTGCATCAGCTAGTATCTATCATTTGTGTTGGTTGTATTGTGATGGGCACATAATGGTGACCCACTTTGGTTTATACACACTCGTAAAACTCTTCAGTGAAGTGGCACTTGACTGAAGAGTTTTACACTTGACTGCAGAATGTGTATAAACCAAAGAGTGCCAAGATTAAGAGGTGTTCCATGTGTCTAGAAGCATAGTCTGCATGGAAATAACATCAGGACTGTCTCTAATCTGATTAGAGGGGATGGTCCAGATTTGATGGATGTCCATGCAACCTTTGTGGACACTATTTGGATCAGCAAACTGATTAAAGAGAAGTGACCTGCCAATGGACAATGCACCCAAGCAGTTCCATTGACTAAGGTGTGCATTATTTAAGGTTTGTTCCACTGTGTTACGAACAGACACACACATACACAGTAGTACCTGGAAATATTCAGCACTTCCATTATGAGATATTCGACTTCCTTCACTTCCTGTGTAGGAGGAAGTAAACCCTCTGTTCTGTCATGGAATATGATGTCTCATGCACTGTACTCACAGCTAAGTCCAAGTCCTCCTCCCCCTCTCTTACAAAGCCTTTCTCCATGTCAAAGCCTGAGAAAGCCACAAAACGCAACCAATCAGAATCCTCACTGTTGACATCACAAAGTCTGTTTTATTAATCGGTAAAGGATCGATTTTTGCGCTGATTCTTATTTTAAATTTTGCGCGCGCATTAAATTTGATCGATGGATCATGGAGGGGGTTAAAAAGGACATGTATAATAAAGATCACTAGAACTTCTCCCAACAGTACTTCATTTCAATACTAATTACAATATCTTTTCGGTTGACCAAAGGGTCTCTGAGGGCTGTGCAGAGACTGTTCCAAGATGGTGGCTGACTTCCCTTCATCTTCAGCCACTGCTCAATGAGATCCTTCATGCATCCATTGATATCATTGGCATTATTATATCTGATTTTCTCAACTTCCGCATTTGGCAGTCCTATAGCCGCTCCAAGATCTCTCCACTCCCTCACTATGCCAATCAGTGCTGTCCTCACATTACGATAGGCTGCATGCAAGCAAATAACGACTTATTAAATTATATATTTGGTAGTGCTATTACATGTGCATGCTACAAGTAAACTATCAACTCACTCAAGGTGTCATCTCTAACTTCAACTGATTTCCTTGTTGGTTCACTCTATAGACATACACAGTGTGTGTAAGTTGTCTTTAAATCATAAAAGATGACATTCTTTATAATTATACTTACATCAGAAGGACTACTTGTTCCTTGTGGTTGAGGTTTGTTGGTTAAAGATGGTATGGAATGAGTAGATGGATTTTGTAAAATTTGAGTTTCTGAGAGATAGGAAAAACTATAATCATTAGCTATTAAATGTTTACAGCTATAAATATAGCCAGATAAATAGAGGTATAGCTACATACACAATATGCATACTAGTAATGTTGCTATATACCTTTCTCAAATTCCAGCTGCATCCATCTATAAAATTCCTTGCTCTTTTCCCAGTGTTGTTCTCTGTCTAATTCACTCACTTGGGCCTATAATAACCATTATTATTAAACAGTAGCTACTTAGCAATACTTACAGCTGGAGCAAGTAAATGTGGCTGCCTCGTCAATACTGCATGGATATGATAATGTGATGGTGTTATTAACTTGCACATTATAACTAGCTGTAGCTATTAACCTTCTTCAAATTGTACTTTTGGCCGATTCATTTCCATATGACACCACGACCGATTGCTTTACCCCTTGCTGTGCATGCGCGTGTGGGTAATAAAAGTTGAGCTTTGAGGTTGACCATCATGAGCTTGCTACATGCTTCCTTCACAGTACAGAATGAGAGTTGCCATTGCCTATGCTTTGATTGATACTGAGCATGAGTCTATTCCCACTTGTATTACTAGATGCATCATTAGCTGATTATCTTACCAAAACAGGTGCAAGTCACATGACCATATCAGTGGGATAATTACAAACCAGGTGCAAGTCACATGACCATATCAGTGGGATAATTACAAACCAGATCACAGACTGGAGCTCATGGTGAGTGGATGGAGAGGAGCGCCACTACAGGAGAAGGGGTAGACATTATGTGTTCTGTTATCCATGGTGTGACCTCGCTCCCTAAGAACCAGAACCTGGGTAGACTTAGTGCTGCTAGAGGCCATCAGGGTTCAGGGTTTCTTTCGGGGGGGGGGGGGGGGGGGGGGGGGGGCTTTCACCCCCTAGAATTTCAGTGCTATTGACATAGTTACTAGCTATACAACAAGCCTTCTACTGAGTTTGAGTTCCCATACTGTAATACCTGTTGTTACCAAGGGCAACCAGAAACACATGATACAGCAAATTCCTCCTGTGGTATGATACATATGAAGTAGGGTCCAACCCCACAATTAAATATTACCCTTTCAGATTGTTCAACAGTAGCAGGGAAGTAACTTAGCAACTGAGAAAGGTGAACCAAGTGGATACAAAATTGACTAGTGTCACATAAGAGTAGTTAGAAACTTAGAAGGAAGGAAGTAAGTTAGAACTTAGTAAACAACCAAGAAAAGTGGCAATGCCTTAATAGACTATAGTAGACTATAGTACTGAATGTACCCAAGGAAGCATGTGTTGTGGACCAGTTCAATAACAAGATTATTGTTATCAATTCTTTCATTTTCAATGGAAGAGAAAATAACAAAATAGCATAAATAGGGTCGAGGAGAAAATAGCACAAATAGCAAAATAGCAGGGAGAGGAGAAAATAGCAAAATGGTACAAATAGCACATAATTATATCTTCTCTCTACAAGACCCTGCTATCTTGCTATTTGTGCCATTTTGCTATTTTTACAATAGTTTGATATAGTCAGCTATGACCAAGGGTACAGTTACATGTAAGATATTAAAGCTGTGTCTTCGGGGGCCTAATTTGTTTATTTATGTATCATTTAAAATCATTCACACTGATGATGACTATTATAAAGTAGTTTGTGCATTTAAAAATATTTGACTAGTGTAGTTTGAATATATAATACAATTTCTAGTCACAAACTTTACAAAGCAATTTTGTAAATAATTCTTTTTTACAATAATAAAAAGAAGCACTAGTTATACATGTAAAACTTAGCTTCTATCGACTTTGCGAGTTGATTGAGTTTGCATTTTTCCAGTACAGAAATAAGAGTTTCCCAGGACACAGGGTTTTCCCCCCCTCCTTGTAGCCATTCTTGTAAGATTTGAATATTGATTTCTTCTGCATTTTTCATTTTTTCTTGTTCTATGGCTTTAACGCGTGCACCAGTCTTATCATTAAGGAGACATATTCCAAATTTTCTATACTTGTCCCCTAACTCTTCAACCAACTCATATTGGATAATTTCAGGCATGGATGGGGAGCTGCGAAGTCCTGGTCCTGTGGATTAATTCTTATAATGGTTACAATAGGTATACCCTTATTACATGCTATACATGCATTGTGCTTCAGACCATTATGGAGTGCATGATAATAACTAAATATTTACCTTCTTTCCTCCAATTGTACGGAATCCCATACGCATGTTCTGGATGTAAAACATGAGATTATGGTATGATAGGAGAATGCATTACAGTGGAGTAGGAATGGGGGGCCTGCCCCTCCCCCCCCCCCCCCCCCCATAAAATTAATATTCACTACTATAATTATGTGGCGTAATATCTTATCTCTTATCTTTTAAGACTCTCCCCCTCCGCTGGCCCCCTCAACTTTCATTTTGTTCCTACTCCACTGCATTAGCTCATACTTTTGTGCACGTATGTAATTCTCATGCATGCAGGAATACATCTACCAGTAGCTTACATTATAGCTACCTATTACTTACTAGCACACGTTAGTAGAACAGCATAAGGCTCATCCTCATTCTTATTCAAATTAAATTTGAACTTTACAGTTAGGGGACATTGATGTTGTGGTTTAGGGGAGATCTCCATCTGCATTCGAGGCGGATGTCTCTTTTGTTTATCCAGTGATTCTATCAATTCCCCATCCTTACTCCAAAACTCCACATCTTTAAGAAGTACCTATCAATATATTTGACCACATGATATAGCTGATAAACCATAATGCAGTAACAGGGATTATTAAAAGTTTTATACATCCTCCCAAGATGTTCCATATTAGGTTGTTTTGTTGACTGTGAGCATAAAAAAAGAGTTTCTTTTTTTTTTGCATGCACATGCAATGACATGCTTCCACTCTACATGTACATGCATGGTTAGAAATTCGGACCAAAAGCATTAATTTTAGGTTGATAAATCACTTAGGTTGATAAATGCTGAACCAGTAGGACTGCTGATTTATAGGTCAGTGATCAACCTCAGTGCTTACAGTCTAAATTTAACCTTGTGCTTATGGCATAGAGACCTACACTTTGTGTGTAGCATGTACTATTTTATTCTCAAATTACCTTGTGTGGCTTTGTTATTGCTATTTCATCGCTACAGTCAATTTCAGTTAATTGAATATATCCATCACTTAAATCCTCCAGTGTGAAATCTTCTAGATGGAGATGTTTATACTCTTCTTCTGGATAGTGATGTTTAAGCCTCTGGACAACAACCAAACAAATAAAATTAAAGCATCCCACTTGGAGTAGATATGAATTTTTGGTATCAAAATGAAGCTAAAAATAGGTTATGCAATTCAAGGCTCATTCAAGGTGAAATCCACTGTGTTTTTGAGCAAACACTTTATACCCACCTAATGCAAGCACCTCTAAATAAGATAGCTAGTGTCCTTAATTAAAGTCTTGAGCTGTCCAGTAGCAGATCTTTTATGAACATTTGAACATTATAGAGACAGTAATACCTGCTGGTGAGAAGCAAATCACCTCCTTCACTGAATTTTAAGGAAAGCACTCATTCATGACTATACTTTTCTAAGCACTCTTTTTTTTTTGCATGGAAACAATACAAACAAGAATAACCTCCAAGATAAGGACAATTAAAGGTCTTTCCTTCCAAGTGTCCTCCATTCAGAGGTTCCACTGTATAGTTATGAACTTACCTCTTTACATGGTGGCATGTTAAATGATATGTAGATGTAGACATCTGAACAATCCTTGCACACTTTGGGCTTCACACAAGTGAGGCTGTATCCAAAGTTACTTACAGTCTTTTTATCTTCCTTTCCAATACAAGTGAAACAAAAATGATCGAGAGAAAAAAGGCAATAGTTGCCTTTCTTGTGCTTAAACAAAGACATAACTTTTGCTCTGCTTTCCAGAGGTTTAAAGTGATGCACAGTTTTTTTTCCATTGTAGTCAGTGTCACTGTGATGAGCCTTGAGCAAGATTACTCCAGAGTCATCTTGCATTATGTGAGGTAATATAATCTTGATGGGTTGGAGCAATTGTACCTCTTCTTGTGGACACAGGAATAAGATTGGAGAAATAGGGTGCATATTGGTCGGATAACTGAATGGTCCATGCAAAGCTATGCCTACTTTGATGTTAACGGTCAAACCATCTTCTATCGCTCCTTTAGGGATTTCCACAATAACTCCCATCTTTTCATTTTTGAATCTTGCACCATTGTGGTCAAAAGAAAAAGTTTCAAGTGGTTGTAAAAATGGATATTCATAAATGTCAACTTCTGTCACTTTCTCCAAACTTGGTTTTGTTGCATTATCTGAATGGATGATACCATGCAGATGAGTATAAATTATGGTTTATTTGGAATGACAATTTTACGGATTTTCTATTTCTGTGATAGTTAATAGTAATCATTCATGCAATCACCAGCTATAATTATAGCTAACAGTGTCTGAGTCACCAAGTAACTACATGTAAGTATGCCTGTAGCTTTGACTACATCAGATGGTTGTCAAGGAAGGTCCTGGAGCTCTGATTTTTTGCATGCTGGCTACTGACCACTACAGGATAGAAGGAGATTAACTTTTGTAGACCCAGCCAACCCCTTCATATCTGCTAGAGTGTGACTTGTGCATATGACCACCCTTACTAACTAAATTGCAACGGCTTGAAAGCATCTCCTCCCTTCATATTCTGATTATGGAAACCCCAGGTAGCTAAATCTCCCATGATCACTCTTCTAAATCTTATTCCTGAAGACCTATACTTAACACCTGTGTAGATAACAGTGGTACAGAGGTCTTTTTGTTGTTGTTGTTTTTCTGCTTGGTATGTGTTTGCCCTTGTTACATACCAAGTAGAAAAATTAACAAAACTAGGGCAATGTGCAACTTTTGACAGCGAGCAACCAAGGAAGTGCTTTAACTCTTTAGGAGATTTTGCTGCTGAGTTTACGCAACAAGATAAGCCTAGAACCTCTACAACTACTACTATAACAATGTGCAGCATTTGACAGTGAGCAAGTGAGCAATTAAAGTAGCTGATAGGCTCCAGTGCTTGATAATGCTGTCAGAGACAAGAGTCATGTTAGTGGCGGTTCCAACTAGGAAAGCTGTAAATGCTTATCACAAGCACTTAGAAAAGCCAAGTGCCTACAACCCACTTAGATAAGCCTAGTGCCTCTATGACAAAAGGCTGTAGAAAACAATCTAGCTCAATTAGCTACAATTGGAGCATGCACATTCACCTGGGCCATTTTGGAGTGTAGATTGAATAATTGCAATGAGTCATGACCTGAAAGTCAGCTCACTTGCTCCGCTCACTTGCTGAACAAGTGAGTGCAAAAAATTTCTTCTAGGTTAAGTAGGGATGGCCTAAAATCTAGCTGGGCTGTATAATGCTCATATGTATGTAAATGAAGTCTTACCAGACTTTGGAAGACCAACAAATGTTGAGTGAGCAATTTTTCTTTCAATAGTTTCTTTATTATCAGCAGCTTCCTCAATATTTCTTAGGATTTCAGAATCATCCACGGCTGCTTGGTCATTAGCATCATTATCAACTTTTTTAATACTTGTATCGGCACCTGATTGGTTCTCTGCACAAAAATTTAGTATTATGAGTATGATACACCATACAGCCGGATATTTTCAAGGCTCAAAATTTCCATCAATTAAAAAATTTCCTTGAAACTAGTTTCCTTGAACTATTCCTTGAAACTATTCCCCTAGCCCTAGCCCCAATCAAGTCAACTGAGGGATTTCTACTACTTATATCAAATGTATGTTCAATGTGGATATCATTTAGTATTGTAGTTTATACTTATTATGGACAAATCATCCCCCCTACCATTACGTAGCACAGTCCTTCTCAAAGGACTGCTTTCTCTCAAGTGAGAACCGGATGGCTGCTTCAGCTTGCATCAGACCCAAACCCAATTTGTTTGATTGTTCGCCTTGAGCAGTGACTCTAATGATACCAGAAAATTGTTCACAACTCCATTGCTTATGCAGATGATATGGCATGCTATAATGCATTCCTGGCAGAAGAGGCAGAACTAAGACATTGTTCTTTTCTTGCTATTATTAAATTCCCTGATGTACCTAAATTTTGGTGTGCTAGCCTTGGTGCCGGATAGCTAGTAATCCTGTTTGAAGGACTTTGGGTGGGTATTTGCTAATTGGTGCAAATCTTCCAGAGTCCTTCCAGTACTTGGCCACACCTTAATTCTTATCAAAGTTAAGGGAAACTCGTAAGAGTGGAAGAAAAGTTCTGTCAGTTGAAGTGGTAAGAAGCACCAGCCTTGCTCCTGTTGTGGTTGTCTAGTAGCTATAGCTTTCAGTTTCTTCAAGTGTAATTCGGTTGTAACTCTGAAGGTTCCTACAGATTTAAAGGCCATCTCTACCTACAGTCCAGCTATAAAAAGGACAGACCTGCAACTGACTGGGGTCACAATGAAAAGCAGTGAAGTGCTAACCCTCAGCACACATTAAGAGTTAATAATATAATTTTGCAGATATTGAGCAGATCATCAATGAGGAGGAGTATTAAGTATTTTATTTTGAATCATCTATAAAGCATTCCATAATACTATTGAGGTAGCTAGCAGCGTCTGTACTACACATCTTGAATTATCATCAGTGCCTGCATGTACAGCTTGGAGAACTGCACAGATATGATTAACGTGGTTCAGCAAAGGCCACCACGCTGAAAGAGCAGTTCGCTTCCACTTTCTCCCCTGCAGACACAATATCTAACCTCCCAATCATGCACACTATAAAGTGCTCCTCCAAGGAGGTCTCTCACCTACTGTCTACAATCCATTGCAATACAGCTACCGGTCCAGATGATATGTCTAGCACCAATACTTGTTCTTCTATCTACTTTCCATTAACCAACCTCTTTAAGTTCCTGAGGGCTGGAAGCTTTCCAACATAATTCACAAATCAATCTTGTTGTCAACTACCGGGTGTTATACCCCTCATTTCCAAGGTTCTAGAAAGGATAGTGCACAATGCTATCATTACACATGTCCTTGAGAACAATTACCTGTCGCCAGACCAATTTTTTTCATCCAAGGGCTTCCACACAAACTGTTCTCTCAGTCACCCGTGTGGTATTAGGCCCTGGCAGACAACAGCATGCAGTGTTGTTGTTCTATATATTCTTTGATTTGAGCAAAGCTTTTGATAGTCTATCCCACTCACTTGTAATCAACGCATTAGCCAGAGTAGGGATTTGTGGTAACCTCCTTGCCTGGATCAATGACTATTTGGTTGAATCACATCAACTGTATATGTGCCAAGGCAAGAAAACTCTCCACCGCTTCCTTCGAGGGGCTGGTCAATGTTGCCTCAGTGTTCAGATCACTAGTTCTTCCTATCTTAGACTATGGTGCTCTGCCGTCGCACCCTTAAGGGTGAATCTCTCATTCCAAAGGATGTTTTCTAGTCAAATCCATTGGGCGACTCCACTCACTCGCTCTTTTCAGACTGGACAGGCCAGCTTCACTAACAGTGTTATCTCACACTGGAACTGTCTACCAGAAAAAAATTATTTCTGTTCTTTCTTTTAAAGGTCATTTAAAATTACATCTGCAATTGTATCTAGTCTCTTGTGTATCTTGTGTTGCGTATAGGGTAGCCTTAACATTAGCTGTTGAGCTAGTTGGTCTATCCTCATGCTTTTTATTAAAGGTATGAAGGAAAAAAAAGCTGTAGATAGATATAGAGTAGATAATGGTCAGCAGCACAGAGTGTGCATTATATGGAGTATAGTTTAGGCTCTGTTGTACGGAACTGGAATTGTGCCCTTCTTTCCAGAATAAAGCCTTTATTCCAAATTGGAACACTGGAGAGTATCATCTAGACACCATTAAGGCTGAATTGAAACATACACTCAACCAAGCACTATAACCCTTGCACATGTGATGAAGTTTGATCAGCTGTGTACTACAACTTAAGTTTACTTACCTGAATTTAGACAATTGTCAAATAGCTATTCAATGTCAAAGGTGTAGGAATAGGGGGCGGGAGGGCCATAAATTAATCTGATGAAGAAAGTATTCCTAACACAAAAAGAAGCATGATGATTCCGCCCGCCCCCCTGAATATGGGACTGTCATACAGTTTTAGCTTAAAAATCTTTTGCATATGTCCAGAAGTATAGCTAACCTTTCTCCAACTACTCAATTTCTGTAGTACTAGATATACCCTGTAGCTACATGTATCATGTGCAAAATGCTACCTTGCTTCAAATTCTTCTTATGCATTACTCCATCTTTCTCGTTCATCTTCTGCTCATATTCCTTATTGCTTCCATCTTTGTGGTATATTAAGGAGAAATGATTGTCCATCCATAGATAAGCTACACACTTCACCTTTCTCAAATTCTTTCTTTAAATGATCAATCTCCTTGTTCTTTTCACATATCTCTTTGTCCATCTGCTGTTCAAAATATTCCTTATAGCTTCCGTATGTTAATCTTGGGGGGAGGGGAGAGAGAGAGGGAGGAAGGGAGGGAGAGAGGGAGATAAATAACCAATGAGCAAGTTATTTACACAACTTACTTCATTTGCATGTCTTTTATTCCTATGGAACTCAAGTGGTGCAGGAGGTAAGGTCTAGCTAGAATATTCATCATATCCATCTCCTTCTGCCATTGTTCTAGCAGAATCTTGGCATCATTGTTGATGTGCTCCAAGTGTTCTGACATCTCCAAGGCTTCTGCTAGTTCCTTCACCTTCTCACACTTCTGAACCTCCATGGCAATAACCTCAAGTTCGGCAGAAGAAAAGATTATAGCATTACTTGCCATCTGGTTAGGATTAACACACAATAATCAAATCTAGTTCCCACCTATTGAATATTCAACCAAAGGTTTAGGTCAACATTTTTAAATTTTTGCCACCCTATTATCACCCTAGTGTCATGATAGTGTCTCTGAGTAGTTTACTGAATTTTGACGAAATGGCATTTGCCACCCTATTATCACCCTAGTGTCATGATAGTGTCTCTGAGTAGTTTACTGAATTTTGACGAAATGGCATTTTCAATGAGCATAATCAAGAATGGTGTGGAATCTATCCATTTAACCCTAATGCTGTAGATAGTGCTAAAATGCTCAGTTCAATAACAGGTGACCCTGGTGAAGTTCCATTGAATGAGGCATGGATCTATAGTCTAGCAGTGCTCGTGTTAGCACTAACAATAGTGAGGCTGGGTCTAGCATTTCGACTAGTGCCCATGTTAGTGCTAACAGCAGTGTTTCAAGTGGTGCAGGGATTGGTGTGTCACCCATAGTAGTTTAACAATTCACTCCTCCTTTATTTGACACACCAAGTACATCAGATGCTAATAATAGCACTCAGGTTAGCTAGCACAAGCACTCCCGGAAACATACCAAATTATTTGAGTGATATTCTTGTCCCCCCAGCCAAAACTTCAAGTAAGCCTAAAAGAAGGGCAATCAAGGCACGAGTGCTCACTGATGATGAGTTCATGGCAATTCTTTTGGAGAAGGAGAAGAAGGAGCCGAAGAGAAAGAACAGAGGAAGCAGAAGAAATAGAGAAATGGGAGAAAGAGAAAGAGCAGAAGAAACGGGAAAAAGAGAAGAAGAAAAGCAATAGAGGAGCAGGTCAAGGAAAAGGCAGGCACCACTGATGGATCTTTCTGGATCTTGCGATACATGGTACCATACATAATGTGCTAGTTCTTATGCGAAGAATGTGTATAAACAATATGAAGTGTTCTATTTATAGTTTCCTTGATTGGCAACATGTACTAAGGACCAATAATTTAAGGTGATAATAGGTGACACTACACGACAATATTATATAATGGAGCCTAGCTCTGAATGTGAAGGACATTTTCTTTTCTGGGGAGAGATCTTCACATTATCCATATCCACATCAAATCACACATCATAGTTACCCTCCACCTCCTCCACCCACCAACCTACCATAGCCATACAGTACTTTTGTTCGATACTAGATGCAATGTCTTTGCGGTTGACCAAAGGGTCTTTGAGGGCTGTGCAGAGACTGCTCCAAGATGGTGGCTGACTTCCCTTCATCTTCAGCCACTGTTTGATGAGTTCTCTCATGCATCCATTGATGTCATTGGGGTTGTTCACTCCTATCTTCTCACAGCATCTGATAGTCCTAGGACGACTCCAAGGTCCTCACTTTGTCAATCAGTTCTGTCCTCACATTGCGATAGGCTGCATGCAGGCAAACACACAATGGCATGACTCACAGCTATGTTGCTAGGTAGCTCACTGAGTATAACTATACATGTGCATGACATATACTAGTAAACTATCCACTCACTTAAGGTGTCATCTTTAACTTGACTTGCTTCAACTGATTTTCTCATTGGTTCATTCTATAGACATACACAATGGAGGTTGTCCTTAAATCATGGAAGATGATGTTCTTTAAACTTACATCAGGAGCACTGCTTGTTCTTAGTGGTTGAGGTTTGCTGGTCAAAGTTGTGGACTGAGTAGGTGTTGGACTGCAACCAGGTTGAAGTTGAGATACACTTTGCAACTGGTTCAATGCTGAGATGGAAAACATTATCATAATAATATTAGCTAATAGCTACCATCAGTGACAGGTCAGGGAATAGACCTATATTATTTTACCTTTCTCCAATTCTTTCTTCAACTGATCAATCTCTTTGTCAGTTGTAGCTGCATTGACTATATTCATGAGTCAGTTATAATATTGATATAGTTGAACTCTGCACTTACAGAAGTACCAAGTGATTGCTGATGAGGTGGACAAGTTGAAGATGCTGACTGGGTCAGTCCAAGACCTGAATTCTGATGTGAAGTTTGACGATCTAAAGGTAAGAAGGAATGATCTTGATTGAGTATCCATCTAGCTAAACTACACACTTCACCTTTCTCCAATTCTTTCTTTTAATAACTGATCAATCTCCTTATTCTTTTCTTGTCAGTTGCTGCTCGTAGTGTTCCTTGTGACGTAGGCCTGAGCTAATTATTTGGGAATAATTTTTTGAATAATAGTAGGTAAGTTAGCTTCTTTCAGAATAATAATAAGAGCTAGGAGGCAAGGTTCTAGTGAGCCAAAGTCAGTCAATCCCAGACAGAGTACCTGATGAGTGCTTAAGGGTAAATAGAGGTGGAAAACTATTCTGTGGTGCCTGCAGGGAAGAGCTTAGTTTGAGAAAGAACATTATTGCAAAATCATTTAAATAGTAAGAAGCACAAGACCAGCAAGGAAAAGCTCAGCACCAGTAAATCTAGAGAGAAAGATATCATAGACAGTTTGTTGAGGATTTATGATGCTGAACACCACCCTGTTGATGAAACACTGCCTATGGATCGTGTGTACAGGGTCAAGGTCTTGAAGAGCTTTTTGCGTGCTGCTATTCCTCTGACAAAACTGGACCTATTCTATGATATACACGATTAACTGACAGACACCATATGAGTGACCTAATACCTTTCCTATGTTCTCAAGAATAAAGTGACATCAAGACCGAGTGACCCATATCATCTTCAATGGCACAACCAGACTGGGCGAAGCTTTGGCTATTGTTGTCAGGTTTGTTGAGGACTCTTTTTCAATACAGCAGCGACTAGAATGCTCGTCAAGAGTATGTCCGGAGAAGAGACAGCTCAAGAATTGATTAATGTCATCTCAGCACAATATGGTATCAGTTCAAATAAGCTTGTTGCTGCTATGGAGCAAGTATGAAATTATGAAACAGCTGATGGACCTGATGAGCCACCATTCCTTGAAGAGGCGATCTTCTCACCTGCTACCATTGAGAAGCTACTCTCTGTGCTCCGGAATCCTCGTGAAAAAAAGCTTCTTCAGGTGAAGCTAGCTGCAACAATCAATGCAGGTATGCCGTTTGTAATTTGTAAAGGCAACATACAATTTAGAAGGTGACGGTTCATTAGTACTCACCTGTTATGACACTGTGAGTGCCCTGAATATGTCAGCCCGGCAAGCCCATTACCCCAATTTGGATGCTATTGCTGCACAAATTGCAGTTGATGCCCATGAAGAAAGTGATTTGCTACAACATGCAAAGAGTTGTATTCAGCCTGGGATAGCATACTATTTTCAACAGGTATCCACCAATATGAAGACATCTCTGGAAGCTTTCAAAGCAGCTAGGCTTTTTTCTCCTTTTTGGTTAACTGAAATCAATCTAAGTGTTGCTGCTATTGATTCCCTCACTGCTTTTCCTTTCTTGGGATCTGAAATACCTGCTCTAAAGCAGGAGCTTCCTGCAGCCCAAGATATTGATCCTTCATTTGGTCCCCTCATTTTTTGGAAGAATCATGAAAGCGACTTACCCACTTGGGCTAAAGCTGCCCGAAAAGTGTTACTTGTACAGCTTTCTTCAGCCGCCTCAGAGCATGTCTTTTCACTTTTAAGGAACTCTTTCGGATAGAGGCAAAATCCTGCCTTGCAAGACTACATTAAGACATCTTTGATGCTGCAGTACAATAATCGATGAACTAGCTATGTATGACTGTCAATTCTGTCTGTGTTTTGAATAATAGGGAGCAAAATGTTGAATAAAATACTTGCATTTATAAATGATTAATTAGCTCAGGCCAATGCGCAAGTGATATAAGCTATGATATCACTGATGAGCAAATCCCTTTTGGTCACGCCCCTGGCCTAGCCTCGTCCCCAGGCTCTAAAATTTGCAGAGCCGGGTACAAAATCCTTCCTCCTCCCTGTTGTTGTGAAGTGCTGCAGTGCAGAGATAGATACATGCACATTCTACCAGTGATCACGTCCATGTGGATAAAGTGCCCAAAAAATGTAACATTGTCAGAATGAGATTGAAAATTGTATGTTGACAGATGGCTGGCCTATGGCTAAGTGGTGGGGTCCTCTAGTCGTGCCCTCTTCATCTCATGGGTCTCCGCAGTGGGTTCCTGACACTCTCCTTCCTTCAGAGGTCTCTTCCTCTTGTCCTTCTGTTCTTCCTCTGCTGGTGTCTGAACACACATACATAGCCAGCTAATATACTATTCACCAAAATTACAAAAATTAACCTCTTTTTAGGGAGGGAGGGAGGGAGGGGAGGGGAGGGAAGGGGAGGGGAGGGGAGGGGAGGGGAGGGAGGTGATTGTGGCTATAGGGACCAGACTATTAATTATGTTACTCCCAAGCATCAGGTATAAGGCAAATTATCAGGCATGCAAAGTGTTAGGATCAAGGAAGCAAATATTGCTCATGAACTGTATGTGTGAACCTATTAAACACTTACACTTCAAACCATAAATTGGGATAAATTGGGAATTTTCATTGGATGTTTACAGTTTTATTTTCTTTGTTACAGTTTACTTGTAATGAGCTTTTACACTATTTGTACAAAGTAATTTAATTTCATGGAATTAATTTTCATTGTTAAACATGACCACAAAATAAATCAACATCGAAATTTCCCAATCTATGGCAGTTATAACCACATAATCATAAATCAATGGCATTCTATGAGTCTAGCTACAAACACCAAGGTTATGAACACCAGAGTTACAAACACCAAGGTTATGAACACCAGAGTTACAAACACCAAGGTTATGAACACCAGAGTTACAAACTGACCAGTTAAAAAAACAGTGATTTCACTTGCACACACCAATAATCACGCATCCACAATTTATTTCATGCAGCTGCTTTTTTTCAGCTAACCCCATTCAAATACCATTAGCTTCAGAGATAATTATGAACACCAAAAATCCCAAAGGGTTCATAAGTCTGAGGCCCAAAATAGCATAGTAGGAAACAGTAACAAGCTGTTACGTGAGTGAATGGTTGTGGAGTCCCACATCCCAGGCCCAGTAGTATAAGTTACCACATAATACCTCTAACCTACCATACCAGTACCAACCTACCATACATCCCAAATATCAGTACCAACCTACCATACATCCCAAATATCAGTAGCTATACATAGGCGGAGGAACATAAATTTACCTGGGGGCCAACCCCAAACCCCCATTGCACCATGCGTACCAACAATAATTGTGATTTAATTTAAAAACAAGAGTCAAAATTCAGTCAACACAAACAAGTTCTATACGTAACAGTAAGTTCTAATAGATACCAAAATAATATCTTCCAGCAATTAGCAATCAAGCTGCTGCAACAATTTAAGTGACTAACTTAGCCTCATGTGTGAATGATTTTCATGTTTGCATGGAAAAGGCATGTGATTGCCTATTAGCTGCATGTAGGAAGCTGTTAGCTAATGTGTTGCCTCAATATGCTTACATAAGCCTAGCGTGGCCAACAATCCACCTAGATAAGCCTAGCACTTATATCAATAGAGTTGAAAATGTTTCACTTTGCACATGCAGTCATGTATAACTGTCTCCTACAATGACTTAATAGTTGAATGAAATCTGGGGGGGGGGGGGGGGCCATGGCCCCCTGGCCCCCCTGGTTCCTCCGCCTATGCTATACCGACCTACCATACATCCACTCAAGGTGTCATCTTTAACTTGACTTGCTTCAATCGATTTTCTCATTGGTTGACTCTATAGACATACACAATGGAGGTTGTCTTAATCATAGAAGATGATGTTCTTTAACTTACATCAGGAGCACTGCTTGTTCCTAGTGGTTGAGGTTTGCTGGTCAAAGATGGTGTGGACTGAGTAGGTGTTGGACTGCAACCAGGTTGAAGTTGAGGCAACTGGTTCAATGCTGAGATGGAAACATAATATTAATAATAACTACCATCAGTAACAGGTCAGGGAATTTGTGAATACACACCATTAGACTGGTGGACTCTCTGGATCTTACACTTTCTTAGCCTCAAACCCAGCCTCTTTTTTTTTGGGGGGGGGGGGGGGGGGGGATGGGGAAAAAGAGAGCCTGGTATCCACTGTTTGCGCATGCGCCAATTTTTGATTAATAAACACGCATGTGATGACAAGTTTTGACGTCGAGAAGTGCTAGCAATCTCATGCATGATGTCGTACTATTCCGAGAATGCTTAGATCCTCCAAGGCATCAGAAGTAACAAGGACTTCAGTGGCTCAGAAGAGAAGGCTATCTGATCTAAGACTGGCAGATGTAGCGAGGTAGTACTGGCCAAAACATCGTTGGTCGATCATCAGAGCATATATCTACATCTATGATCAGAGCAACTAGTGGAGAGGCAACCAGTACCCACTATGCTTCACCAGCATCATCATGAAGGGGAGAGTCTGGTAGAACAGATCTTTCTATAACCAGTTTGGTAGACAAACAGAAACATCCTTCCCATCGAGTGTGTGTTGTTCCTTCTTCGGGAATGCCAAGTTTCTCCAAGGAGAAACGAAGAGCAGCAGCAAAGGAGCACGAGTAGAACTATAGCTAGCATGCAGCATTGTACTTGTTGTGCAACCACGCCCATTAATTATGACGATTGTGTGGCGGAATATCCGAGTGATATCCTGATTCCCAGATTTCTGGGAAAAACTGGCACATGCGCAAACAGTGGATACCAGGCTCTCTTCCCCCCCCCCCCAAAAAGGAAAAGAAAGAAGAGAGGCTGGGTTCGAGGCTAACACTTTCTGTCCTCTAAGATAGTTTGGCACAATTTGCATGCTATCTACAGTATCTAGTCACACAACCCACCCATACCATGTAACACTGGATGGGGCCCCACTTCAGCTAGCTAGCTATATAACATTAGCATCCCATAAAATTTAATTTTTTGAGGACAAACATTTTTGAGCACAATGGTAGCTACCCTCAGTCATCATGTTATAGCTCTGGGCCACGATATAAATATTGTGACTAGACCTATAAAATTCATTATTCAGTAACCTAATGTTTTCCACCCTAACACACACTCTGACCCAATAATTACCTGTATGAGCAAATTGTGAGGACTGATGGTGTCTCTTAGACTTTGTCAAAGGTTGTTCATCTATTAAAGATCGTTTGCCTATCAGAGAATACCAATACAAGATTTATGTGAAAATCATAATGCTCTGTACTGTAGGTAAAGGAAACTGTTAAAGGGTAGGTGAAATGAAAATTTTTTTTTACATTTTTGGGTTGTTTTGTATGCCTACATTACTGGGAAAAAATATGAGAAGCATTGGTTGAAATCTCACCAAGAAAATAGCAGTAGAAGTTGACAATTTTATTTACATCCTGTTTTGGGCGGGGCTTACTTGTGATGTCATAGAGGGAACTCATTGTACAATCCCTATTGAAAATAATAAAATTGCTGGAGTCTGTATTTCACACATGGTTCAGTGTATTCCCTCCAAACTTTACACAAGTTAATCTTAGAGTATGCTAAAAGTCATGCCAATATTTGAAGCTCATGCCTGTTACCAAAGGTGAGATATTCAAAAAATCACTTCAAAATGTAGAAACAAGCACTCAGAGCTGATGGCCAGCTTGTCATGCTATAGGTAGGGAGCTAGAATTCTCAGATAGACTTACTGGAGCATGTGTGAGTTATACATATACAGCACAAGGCATCATACCTACTAGCTGTCAAACTAAGCTTACAAGCTAGCTAGGCATCATCTTTTATGCTGTATAGCTCACACATGTTCCAGTATATCTAAGACAGCTCACACATACTCCAGTAAGTCTATCTAAGACTTTTAAGCCCCTACCTACAGCATACTAGATTGGTCATCAGCTCAAAAAGCCTATTTTTATATCTTGTATGCAGTGAAGGATATCTCACCTTTGATCAGAGGCATGGACTTTAAACTTTGTTACAGCCTTTAACATACCCTAGCATTTGTTAGTGCAAACTTTGGAGTGGAAATATCAAACCTTATGTGAAATACAGACTCCAACATTTGTATTATTTTCAATAGGGATTATACAATGAATTCCCTCTATGACATCACAAGTAAGCCCCGCCCCAAACAGGATATAAATGAAATGGCCAACTTCTACTGCTATTTTCTCAGTGAGACTTCAACCAATGCTTCTCATATTTCTTCCCAGTAATGTAGGCATACAAAACAACCCAAAAATGTAATAAACTGAGAAATAATTTTTTCATTTCACCTACCCTTTAAGATAAAAATTACAAGCCATATTCAAACAGAAAATAACTTTGGGATCAACTAAGTTATAATTATTTATTATGATGATTAACCAAAATTCCAATTTCTGCTCCAAGCAGAATTGATAACAGCTACTGTCTATGCATAAATAGCTAAACATGTAGCTATCAACATTGATCAGAAAGAGTTAATGGGCACAAAATTAAATAGTTAGGGAGATGCAAAAACTCATCTGCCAACATAAAATTAATGTCCCTCTAGGACTAAAATTTTGCTCCCTCCTTGCCATAATGATAATGGGGGTAAAAAGGATGGTCTCCTCCCATTTGCCACAAAATAATAAAGTCCATAACCACTCGATCCCTCTGAGGTGGTAAAACATGCAAGTATGAATTTCGGACAAACAGCTGCTAGATCAAGACTAGTGATCTCGTTACATAATTCACACCATCCCATAAAAAAGTTATACCGAATCACAATGACACACAGGAAATGTTAGGTACCACCGAGAGAGGAGAGAGAGAGAGAGAGAGAGAGAGAGAGAGAGAGAGAGAGAGAGAGAGAGAGAGAGAGAGAGAATAAAAACAAAGAAAAAAAGATGAACCTTGTGGAGTGTGTGCTTCTTTTGAAATAGGAAGGGTGGATGCTGAGGTGAATTGCTGCAATACTTCTGAATCTGTATTTAAAAGGTGATACCATAAACTACACATCTATACATGATTCAAAACACCATTGCAATTAAGTACAAAAATCTAAGTTTACCTTCATACTTTCCATGGATGGAACATTTCTCAGCATTGAGAGCTGCTTTGAGATCTGCCGCCAATTCTTCCTGTCGGCCATCTTTCAACAAGTTGTATAAGCCTCTCCATTTCTCTGAGTAGCGTTTGCAGTGGGGCATTTGGGGAGCATTGGCCAGCCATTCTCCAATCACATCTCGTAAGCAATCAACATCGGACTCTTGCTTTGCTACGGACTTGATGCGATAAGGTGGGATGCCAACAAGCTCAGCTATCTTCTTCCAGTAGGGAGCCAAGTCATCCAGGATTCTGATTTCTCTGTGCTTGGCAGTTTCGCAGTCAAAGTACTTGATCAGTTGTAAGCTTTCAATGGTTGCATCTTCATCCCAAAGAGGACTTGTACCAACTGTTGTAATGATAAAAATACATGTTCACATTATACTGTAGTGGATTGTAATCATGACTGCATGGCTATATACCTTGTTTGCTAACTTATACTACTAAATCACATACTAACCACATTAACAATACTAACACTGGATGGGGCCCCCACTTTCTGGCACCCCAGGTGTTAATTTTTTGAAAACAAAGGTAAGTCATCATGTTATAGCTCAAAAGTTAATTTTTTGAAAACAAAGGTAGCTACCCTCAGTCATCATGTTATAGCTCAAAAGTAGGTTAGGAGGCGATATAAATATCGTGACTGACTAGACCTATAAAATTCATCATTCATTGCCTAATATTATTCACTCTAACACACGCTCTGACCGTGTATTACCTGTATGAGCAAATCGTGAGGACTGATGGTGTCTCTTAGACTCTGTCAAAGGTTGTTCGTCTATTAAAGATCGTTTGCCTATCAGAGAATATCAAGATCATGTGGTAATTAGAATGCTGTATACTGTAGGCACAGGAAACTGTTAAGATTAAAATTACAAGCTGAAAATAATTTCGGGATCAACTTAAGATATAATTATTTGAAAGATGATTAACCAAATTCCAATTTTTTTCCAAGCAGAATTGATATACTCTCCATGCATAAATAAACATCGATCAATTTATAAAATAAAGGAAGAATAGCCATCATGCATGTCACTCGGCCCCAGCAGCAGGCAATGATATAGCTATTATGCACATGCATTATTTTCCATGTGCTTGCTACGAAAATTAGACCTGCGGAAGTTTTTTATTATAGGAACAGGTCCAGAAATCACAAAATTTTAAACCTCCGAAAATTTATACAATTACGGTATCCAATTACCTTTCCAAATCACAGTGTCTCTAATAGATTCAGCAAGTTGGTTCAATCCAATATCTTCCAGCACAGACACCAGAGTCTCCCAGGACACAGGTTGTCTCCCTTCCCCAAGCAGCCATTCATGAAACACTCGATAGTTGATGTCTTGTGCTTTCTTCATCAGTTCTCTCTCAAGGGCACTGATGCGCGCTCCAGTCTGGTCTTCCAGGAGGAGTGTTCCGAACTCAAGGTACTTAGTTCCAACTTCTTTAGTCAAGTTCACTTTAGAGTCTTGCAAAGGGCAGCAGATGATGTCCGTCATGGTTGGGGGACTGCAAGAACCTGCAATTAAAGCCCCATGAAGTTTCACTCAGATAAGGGAGTCTATAGTCCACCAGACCCACTTGCCAGTGTATACATGTACTGTAACTATGACGACTGTAGTGATAGGCATTCCTGCTTATGATTGCATCATGCATTTGCAGCACATGCACTTGAAGCTGCACTGTGTTGAAAGACATGAATTGTATTGCCAGTCAGAGGCAGTTGCCAGCTCATCTAAGGGCACTGGAAGAATGGTTCATATTGAAGTCAGAGAAGTGTCTAATCAGACAACCTTATGATGAGATCACCTAGCTCTCTATTATTAGTGCTGGTCACATGACTTGTGACCAATCAGATTCTCTGAAAAGTGTGCTTTAAATCTCATAAAGCACACTTTCATGTGCACTAAATATTTAGTGCACACTTGAGAAACTGTGCTGAAGGTACATAGGAGCCTAGTGGAAGATCCACTAGGACTATGACCTTCCAGCCTCAGTCCCTAGTGCTTACAGTAAGTATATGTCTTAATGTTTTCTTTTATAGACTTTAGCATTTCACTTTTTACATTGGGTTTCAAACAGGAAAACCTCAGGAATTTACCTCATTTATTTTTTTGAATATCATTAAATTAGAGCATTCTTACTGAACCAAAGTGTGTCAGAGCTTGCTAGGTACCAGGGCTAGGCTAGGGCTAGGGTTCTGTAAGGACCAACTGGAATTTGATTGGTCACAAGTCATGTGACCAGCACTAAAATGTTTAGATCACTCTTTTCTAGCTCCATGTGTTTTAATGCATGGTGCACTCGAATGATGCTATAATGCTCTCAGTGATGTAATGCACTCGCCTTCGGCTCGTGCATTACATTCACCTCGAGCATTATAGCATCATTCTCGTGCAGGTGCATTAAAACACTTAGAGCTAGAAAAGAGTGAACTAAATATTACTTAAAGGCCACTCCACCATGTTGCATTTATTTCAGCTACAGTGAAACCTGTCTAATCAGACCACCCCACAATGAGACCACCTAGCTATAAAGCCACTCCATCATGTTCCAACAGCACTTATAATTGATCTCCCTAAAGAAACAACCTCCCTATTAAGGTCACTTGTTCCTGGCCCATAGGTGCATTCAGTAAGTAGGTTGCACTGTACATGTAAAAGAGGAGCCTTAAAGTGCATGTTGTGATTCACCAACTGAAATGCCTGGAACTCCACGCAGTACTAGTTCTACTAATACTAGAGGTTGTCCCTTTACAGAGGAAAATCATATATTGGGACATAACCAAGTGGTCTTTAAAGAGAGGAAGTCTCTGATTCCCTGAAGATTCTCTGAATAGGGAGGTCTTGTTTCACTGTAGCTACTAGCAAAGCACTCACTTAAGGTGTCATCTTTAACTTGACTTGCTTCAACTGATTTTCTTGTTGGTTCACTCTATAGACATACACAATGGAGGTTGTCTTTAATCATAGAAGATGATGTTCTTTAAACTTACATCAGGAGCACTGCTTGTTCCTAGTGGTTGAATTTTGCTGGTCAAAGATGGTGTGGACTGAGTAGGTGTTGGACTGCAACCAGGTTGAAGTTGAGGTGCACTTTGCAACTGGTTCAATGCTGAGATGGAAACATTATCATAGCAATATTAATAACTACCATCAGTGACACATCACAGGTCAGGGAATTTGTGAGTGCACACCATTAGAGGTATCAGACCAGGTGGGGTCTCTGGATCTTTCACTTTCTGTCCTCTAAGATAGTTTACATGTTATCTACAGTATCCAACCCATACCATGTAACACTAGATAGGGCCCCCACTTCCCCAGATATATACCCATAAAATTATGTTGAATTAATTTTTGAGGACAAATATTTTTGAGCATAATGGTAGCATGTTAACATAACTCAAAAGTGGATTAGGAGGCGATTTATGTGAACATCAGAATGTAGGTAGGTACAGGGACAACTCCTAAAAATGTTAAGATAAAAATCACACGCTATATTCAAAAACATTGGGATCAACTAAGTTATAATTATTTGAAAGATGATTAACCAAATACCAATTTCTGCTCCAAGCAGAAATTGGATATGCTCTCTATGAAATAAATAAATAGGTATCAACATTGATCAGAAATTTATAAAAGAGGGGAAGAATAGAGAGAGAGAGAGAGAGAGAGAGAGAGAGAGAGAGAGAGAGAGAGAGAGAGAGAGAGAGAATAATAAATGATGAACCTTGTGGAGTGTGTGTTTCTTTTTCCTTATAACTTCCGTCTTTGTGGTACATTAGTCTAGATGGGGGGGAGTGTTAAATCATGAAAAATTATTATTTGGCATAACTTACTTCATTTGCATGTCTTTTATTCCTATGCAACTCAAGTGGTTGAGGAGGTAAGGTCTGGCTGGAATATTCATCATCTCCATCTCCTTCTGCCATTTTTCTAGCAGAATCATAGCATCATTTTCGATGTATGGAAGATGTTCTGACATCTCCAAGGCTTCTGCCAGTTCCTTCACCGTCTCACACTTCAGAACCTCCATGGCAATAACTTCAAGTTCAGAGGAAGAGATGTTTGCATTAGGTGAATGGTCCTGCATGAAATAGGTAAAGAGCAACAGTCATTATGAAATGAGACAAAGAGGTATGACTCACTTGTCGAATATTGAACCAAAATTTCTGGAAATCATTTAACTTTGTTTGATTCCCTTTCTGACAAATGAGGGATGGGTTGGAAGTGGTGGGATATGATGGAAGGATCACAAAATGATCGTTTTGTGGGCAGCCTTCACATTTCAGTGCAAAATCAATATTGGTTCCAGGAAGCCACTTTTTGATATCAGAAGATGAGTCTTGAAGTATTTCAAGAATATCACGACATGAACTTATGAAGAAGGGACAGTTGTACTCTCTTGAATTGATACGTTGTACATCAACTCTCACACTAAACTTTTCTTCTGTAATGAAAAGTCTGTCCTGTTGCTGTCCAGGAGATCCAAACAAAAATTGGATTTGATTTCGATATATTTTTTCATTGACAGGTAAATAACATTTCGGGTGCTTTGACATGACTGCTGCCAGTTGAGTGAAGAAGCCTGGAGGCAAGTAGTTGGTGTTGAAAACAAGATGAAAAGGAATTGCAAATTTGATGGCAGTGCTAATTGATTGTGGATCATCAACTTTCAATAAATGAGGTAGCATGGATGGAACGAAATACTTCATACCAGGACCCTTATGCTTTTCGATACTGATTGTAGCAATAATCAAGAAATGTTCCAACAGATCCACAATTTGTTGAGGTTGCAACTCTTTTTGAGCACTCAATACTTCCTGGTATAATGATTCTACTAATACTCCATCCTCACGCAGCAACTTCCAGAGACGGCTGTTTCTATATTCTTCTCGGCCTTCCAGTGCCAACAAACGGGCTATTTGCTTGATGAGCCATTGAGGGTCAGCAATGACACAAGACTTCAAGCTGGGGATGTCTGAGTAGTGAAAGAACACGGCAAGATCGTGATAGAATGCAAGAATGCTAGTAAGAGTATCTTCAGGGATTAAACATGCTCTGCACAATTTCTTCACTTCCTCTAAAGGAACTACTGGCTTCTTTTGAGATCTGGCATATCTCTGGAACACTTTCCTGAATAGCAACCAAGTGATTGGAGTACGAATAGCTAAGTTTTTTGTTGCAAACTTATTCACAATTGTACGAATGACCTTAAAAGTGTTATCTTCTTCAAGCTCTCCTTTACCAGCTGTTGTGTTATCGACTATTGCTCCATCCAAAACAATGTCAGAAAAAGCTTTATCTGTAAATTCTGTAGAAAGCTTTTCAAGAATCTCATCCTTCCTTTCCTTGACAGAAAAATCATCACCATGTGAACCAACTGGTAGAATGCGGGGATATTTGGGGAATGCTTCATCTTTATCATTTTCTTTATCGAAAAAGAGTCTCTTATTCAAGAAAGTAGCATGAATGGTGGATATCCACTGCACCATCAGGTCCAGTGTGGATATATCTTCTAGATGCTCAGTGGCTCTTCCTTTCAAATATGTGAGTGACCGACACTGATCATGGAGATCAAGTCTGGCATCAAACATTAAGAGAAACAATGTCCTCGCTGTTAGGAATGCACGAAGAATTTTAAGAAAGACTGGCTGGCCTCCACAATCCCACACATTCAGATAAACTTCCTCTTCAATAAATGGGTCATCAGTGGTTATAACAGAAAGAATCTCTTTCCAAATCCCCTCAATTAATGGGTCGTCAAACTTGGGGACAATTTTACTAGATTGACTTTTGCCACTGCTCACATCACTTCCACTGCTTGCATCACTTTCTGTGGCAGAATTAGAATCTTTGTGCTCAAGAATAGTTTGTATCAACTGAGCCATTGCCTTGATTTCATCAGCATCAATTATTTTAGTCCAGAACTTTCCTTCCTGGCTGCAGGCCCAGTAACTCTCAGTGGGACGGAGGGAGAATGTGTCAGCCACCTGGGTGCTGTAGGCTTCACAGGGAAGGGGCAGATTCATCAAGCCATTGAGTAGACTGCTCTTGCCCACACCTCCAGGACCAACGATCATCACACGAGCATATGCAACCTTCGTTTCACCATGCCCCAGGGCATTCAGGTAATCCACTGAAAATCAAACGTACAAAATAATTAATATCAATCAAAATAAAAATATTACCTTCAGTCCTTGAGGCTCGAAACTCAATGAAAAAGGATTCAACATGGAAACAAAGTTGATTCATAAGTGAATTATGCACAAAAGACATACACTCACCACCTGAAAATATGAACACCACAACAGTGAAAGTATTATGAGATTCAGTGAGCAAACACAGGGAGAAAGCTGACTCTCAGATCATGACTCAATGTATGTGTTATGATTAACAATGCATTAATTTTGGTAGACAACATGTAAGTAACAATGCAGAGAGTGAGTCAGTTCAGAATAACTTACTTGCTGAAGGAATGAAATTAAGCATCAAAATACGACAGTGAAGGTATGGCAGGGTAAGAGAATAGAGAGCATATAAGTAACAATGCAGAGAGTGAGTCAGTTCAGAATAACTTACTCGCTGAAGGAATGAAATTAAGCATCAAAATACGACAGTGAAGGTATAGCATGGTAAGAGAATAGACAGCATGTAAGTAACAATGCAGAGAGTGAGTCAGTTCAGAGTAACTTACATACTGAAGGAATGAAATTAAGCATCAAAAGACGACAGTGAAGGTATGGCATGATAAGAGAATAGACAGCATGTAAGTAACAATGCAGAGAGTGAGTCAGTTCAGAATAACTTACAGACTGAAGGAATGAAATTAAGCATCAAAATATGACAGTGAAGGTACGGCAGGGTAAGAGAATAGACAGCATGTAAGTAACAATGCAGAGAGTGAGTCAGTTCAGAATAACTTACAGACTGAAGGAATGAAATTAAGCATCAAAATACGACAGTGAAGGTACGACAGGGTAAGAGAATAGACAGCATGTAAGTAACAATGTAAAGAGTTCAGAATAACTTACAAACTGAAGGAATGAAATTAAGCATCAAAATACGACAGTGAAGGTACAACAGGGTAAGAGAATAGACAGCATATAAGTAACAATGCAGAGAGTGAGTCAGTTCAGAATAACTTACTGGCTGAAGGAATGAAATTAAGCATCAAAATACGACAGTGAAGGTACGACAGGGTAAGAGAATAGACAGCATGTAAGTAACAATGCAGAGAGAGAGTCAGTTCAGAATAACTTACAGACTGAAGGAATAAAATTAAGCATCAAAATACGACAGTGAAGGTACGACAGGGTAAGACAATAGACAGCATGTAAGTAACAATGTAAAGAGTGAGTATATTCAGAATAACTTACCAACTGAAGGAATGAAATTAAGCATCAAAATACGACAGTGAAGGTACAACAGGGTAAGAGAATAGACAGCATGTAAGTAACCATGCAGAGAGTGAGTACGTTCAGAATAACTTACCGACTGAAGAAATCATCAAAATATGTCAATGAAGGTACGAAAGGGTAAGAGAATAGACAGCATGTAAGTAACAATGCAGAGAGTGAGTCAGTTCAGAATAACTTACAGACTGAAGGAATGAAATTAAGCATAAAAATACGACAGTGAAGGTACGACAGGGTAAGAGAATAGACAGCATGTAAGTAACAATGTAAAGAGTGAGTCAGTTCAGAAAAACTTACTCGCTGAAGGAATGAAATTAAGCATCAAAATACGACAGTGAAGGTATAGCATGGTAAGAGAATAGACAGCATGTAAGTAACAATGCAGAGAGTGAGTCAGTTCAGAGTAACTTACATACTGAAGGAATGAAATTAAGCATCAAAAGACGACAGTGAAGGTATGGCATGATAAGAGAATAGACAGCATGTAAGTAACCATGCAGAGAGTGAGTCAGTTCAGAATAACTTACCAACTGAAGGAATGAAATTAAGCATCAAAATACAACAGTGAAGGTACGGCAGGGTAAGAGAATAGACAGCATGTAAGTAACAATGCAGAGAGTGAGTACGTTCAGAATAACTTACCAACTGAAGGAATGAAATTAAACATCAAAATACAACAGTGAAGGTACGGCAGGGTAAGAGAATAGACAGCATGTAAGTAACAATGCAGAGAATGAATATGTTCAGAATAACTTACAAACTGAAGGAATGAAATTAAGCATCAAAATACGACAGTGAAGGTACAGCAGGGTAAGAGAATAGACAGCATGTAAGTAACAATGCAGAGAGTGAGTCAGTTCAGAATAACTTACTCGCTGAAGGAATGAAATTAAGCATCAAGATACGACGACAGGGTAAGAGAATAGACAGCATGTAAGTAACAATGCAGAGAGTGAGTACGTTCGGAATAACTTACTCGCTGAAGGAATGAAATTAAGCATCAAAATACGACGACAGGGTAAGAGAATAGACAGCATGTAAGTAACAATGCAGAGAGTGAGTACGTTCAGAATAACTTACCTCCTGAAGGAATGAAATTAAGCATCAAAATACGACAGTGAAGGTAAGACAGGGTAAGAGAATAGACAGCATGTAAGTAACAATGCAGAGAGTGAGTACGTTCAGAATAACTTACATCCTGAAGGAATGAAATTAAGCATCAAAATACGACAGTGAAGGTAAGACAGGGTAAGAGAATAGACAGCATGTAAGTAACAATGTAGAGAGTGAGTACGTTCAGAATAACTTACCTCCTGAAGGAATGAAATTAAGCATCAAAATACGACAGTGAAGGTAAGACAGGATAAGAGAATAGACAGCATAGACAGCATGTAAGTAACAATGCAGAGAGTGAGTACGTTCAGAATAACTTACCGACTGAAGGAATGAAATTAAGAATCAAAATACGATGACAGGGTAAAAGAATAGACAGCATGTAAGTAACAATGCAGAGAGTGAGTACGTTCAGAATAACTTACCAACTGAAGGAATGAAATTAAGCATCAAAATACAACGACAGGGTAAGAGAATAAACAGCATATAAGTAACAATGCAGAGAGCGAGTAAGTTCATAATAACTTACCTCCTGAAGGAATGAAATTAAGCGTCAAAATACAACAGTGAAGGTACAGCAGGGTAAGAGAATAGACAGCATGTAAGTAACAATGCAGAGAGTGAGTACGTTCAGAATAACTTACCTCCTGAAGGAATGAAATTAAGCATCAAAATACGACGACAGGGTAAGAGAATAGACAGCATGTAAGTAACAATGCAGAGAGTGAGTACGTTCAGAATAACTTACCTCCTGAAGGAATGAAATTAAGCATCAAAATACGACAGTGAAGGTAAGACAGGGTAAGAGAATAGACAGCATGTAAGTAACAATGTAGAGAGTGAGTACGTTCAGAATAACTTACCTCCTGAAGGAATGAAATTAAGCATCAAAATACGACAGTGAAGGTAAGACAGGATAAGAGAATAGACAGCATAGACAGCATGTAAGTAACAATGCAGAGAGTGAGTACGTTCAGAATAACTTACCGACTGAAGGAATGAAATTAAGAATCAAAATACGATGACAGGGTAAAAGAATAGACAGCATGTAAGTAACAATGCAGAGAGTGAGTACGTTCAGAATAACTTACCAACTGAAGGATGAAATTAAGCATCAAAATACAACGACAGGGTAAGAGAATAAACAGCATATAAGTAACAATGCAGAGAGTGAGTACATTCAGAATAACTTACCAACTGAAGGAATGAAATTAAGCATCAAAATACAACAGTGAAGGTACGGCAGGGTAAGAGAATAGACAGCATGTAAGTAACAATGCAGAGAGTGAGTACGTTCAGAATAACTTACCCCCTGAAGGAATGAAATTAAGCATCAATATACGACGACAGGGTAAGAGAATAGACAGCATGTAAGTAACAATGCAGAAAGTGAGTACATTCAGAATAACTTACCAACTGAAGGAATGAAATTAAGCATCAAAATACAACAGTGAAGGTACGGCAGGGTAAGAGAATAGACAGCATGTAAGTAACAATGCAGAAAGTGAGTACGTTCAGAATAACTTACCTCCTGAAGGAATGAAATTAAGCATCAAAATACGACAGTGAAGGTACGGCAGGGTAAGAGAATAGACAGCATGTAAGTAACAATGCAGAGAGTGAGTCAGTTCAGAATAACTTACTCGCTGAAGGAATGAAATTAAGCATCAAAATATGACGACAGGGTAAGAGAATAGACAGCATGTAAGTAACAATGCAGAGAGTGAGTACATTCAGAATAACTTACCAACTCAAGGAATGAAATTAAGCATCAAAATATAACAGCGAAGGTACGGCAGGGTAAGAGAATAGACAGCATGTAAGTAACAATGCAGAGAGTGAGTACGTTCAGAATAACTTACCAACTGAAGGAATGAAATTAAGCATCAAAATACGATAATGAAGGTACGGCAGGGTAAGAGAATAGACAGCATGTAAGTAACAATGCAGAGAGTGAGTCAGTTTAGAATAACTTACTTGCTGAAGGAATGAAATTAAGTATCAAAATACGACGACAGGATAAGAGAACAGACAGCATGTAAGTAACAATGCAGAGAGTGAGTACGTTCAGAATAACTTACCTCCTGAAGGAATGAAATTAAGCATCAAAATACGACAGTGAAAGTAAGACAGGGTAAGAAAATAGACAGCATGTAAGTAACAATGCAGAGAGCGAGTACGTTCAGAATAACTTACCTCCTGAAGGAATGAAATTAAGCATCAAAATACAACAGTGAAGGTACAGCAGGGTAAGAGAATAGACAGCATGTAAGTAACAATGCAGAGAGTGAGTACGTTCAGAATAACTTACCAACTGAAGGAATGAAATTAAGCATCAAAATACAACAGTGAAGGTACGGCAGGGTAAGAAAATAGACAGCATGTAAGTAACAATGCAGAGAGTGAGTCAGTTCAGAATAACTTACTCGCTGAAGGAATGAAATTAAGCATCAAAATACGACGACAGGGTAAGAGAATAGACAGCATGTAAGTAACAATGCAGAGAGTGAGTACGTTCAGAATAACTTACCTTCTGAAGGAATGAAATTAAGCATCAAAATACGACGACAGGGTAAGAGCATGTAAGTAACAATGCAGAGAGTGAGTATGTTCATAATAACTTACCTCCTGAAGGAATGAAATTAAGCATCAAAATACGACAGTGAAGGTACGGCAGGGTAAGAGAATAGACAGCATGTAAGTAACAATGCAGAGAGTGAGTACGTTCAGAATAACTTACCTCCTGAAGGAATGAAATTAAGCATCAAAATACGACAGTGAAGGTAAGACAGGGTAAGAGAATAGACAGAATGTAAATAACAATGCAGAGAGTGAGTACGTTCAGAATAACTTACCAACTGAAGGAATGAAATTAAGCGTCAAAATACAACAGTGAAGGCAAGAGAGGGTAAGAGAATAGACAGCATGTAAGTAACAATGCAGAGAGTGAGTACGTTCAGAATAACTTACCAACTGAAGGAACATCAAAATACGACGACAGAGTAAGAGAATAGACAGCATGTAAGTAACAATGCAGAGAGTTAGTACGTTCAGAATAACTTACCAACTAAAGGAATGAAATTAAACATCAAAATACAACAGTGAAGGTACGGCAGGGTAAGAGAATAGACAGCATGTAAGTAACAATGCAGAGAATGAATATGTTCAGAATAACTTACAAACTGAAGGAATGAAATTAAGCATCAAAATACGACAGTGAAGGTACAGCAGGGTAAGAGAATAGACAGCATGTAAGTAACAATGCAGAGAGTCAGTTCAGAATTACTTACTCGCTGAAGGAATGAAATTAAGCATCAAAGTACGACAGTGAAGGTAAGACAGGGTAAGAGAATAGACAGCATGTAGGTAACAATGCAGAGAGTGAGTACGTTCGGAATAACTTACTCGCTGAAGGAATGAAATTAAGCATCAAAATACGACGACAGGGTAAGAGAATAGACAGCATGTAAGTAACAATGCAGAGAGTGAGTACGTTCAGAATAACTTGCCTTCTGAAGGAATGAAAATACGACAGTGAAGGTACGACAGGGTAAGAGAATAGACAGCATGTAAGTAACAATGAAGAGATGTTCAGAATAACTTACCTCCTGAAGGAATGAAATTAAGCATCAAAATACGACAGTGAAGGTAAGACAGGGTAAGAGAATAGACAGCATGTAAGTAACAATGCAGAGAGTGAGTACGTTCGGAATAACTTACTCGCTGAAGGAATGAAATTAAGCATCAAAATACGACGACAGGGTAAGAGAATAGACAGCATGTAAGTAACAATGCAGAGAGTGAGTACGTTCAGAATAACTTACATCCTGAAGGAATGAAATTAAGCAAATATAACAGTTAAGGTAGGACAGGGTAAGAGAATAGACAGCATGTAAGTAACAATGCAGAGAGTGAGTACATTCAGAATAACTTACCTCCTGAAGGAATGAAATTAAGCATCAAAATACGACAGTGAAGGTAAGACAGGGTAAGAGAATAGACAGCATGTAAGTAACAATGAAGAGAGTGAGTACGTTCAGAATAACTTGCCTCCTGAAGGAATGAAATACGACAGTGAAGGTAAGACAGGGTAAGAGAATAGAATGTAAGTAACAATGCAGAGAGTGAGTACGTTCAGAATAACTTACCCACTGAAGGAATGAAATTAAGCATCAAAATACGACAGTGAAGGTACGGCAGGGTAAGAAAATAGACAGCATGTAAGTAACAATGCAGAGAGTGAGTCAGTTCAGAATAACTTACTCGCTGAAGGAATGAAATTAAGCATCAAAATACGACAGTGAAGGTACGGCAGGGTAAGAGAATAGACAGCATGTAAGTAACAATGCAGAGAGTCAGTTCAGAATTACTTACTCGCTGAAGGAATGAAATTAAGCATCAAAGTACGACGACAGGGTAAGAGAATAGACAACATGTAAGTAACAATGCAGAGAGTGAGTACGTTCAGAATAACTTACTTGCTGAAGGAATGAAATTAAGCATCAAAATACGACGACAGGATAAGAGAATAGACAGCATATAAGTAACAATGCAGAGAGTGAGTACGTTCAGAATAACTTACCTCCTGAAGGAATGAAATTAAGCATCAAAATACGACAGTAAAAGTACGGCAAGAGAACAGACAGCATGTAAGTAACAAAATGCAGAGAGTGAGTTTATTCAGAATAACTTACCCGCTGAAGGAATAAATTAAGCATCAGTGACAGTATGACAGGGTAAGAGAATAGACAGCATGTGAGTAACAATGTAGAGTATGAGTTGGTTCAGAATAACTTACCATCTGAAGCATCAAAAACAACAATGAAGGTACGACAGGGTAAGAGAATAAACAGCATGTAAGTAATAGTGCTGAAAGTTGTCAAGAATAACTCACGTCCTGAAGGATCTAAATATGTCAATGAAGGTATGACAGGGTAAGATAATGAGAAGTGATAAAACAATATGTTAATGAAGTATAAGTAATGACTTACCAGGAGAAGGGGTAATAAGTTCCAACATCAAATTGAGTGTGTATGGTGTGAAAGAACATGATGCCAAATATAATAATGTCAGTCTTGAATGACTCACCTCCTGAAAGAAAACATTGATACACATACTAACTAAAGGTCGTGATCATAACATAATTCAGCACTTTCTAATCAATAAATATTCCAGACACAATCTTGAAACCTCCTTCCTTTTTTTGGTAAAGGGTTGACAAGTGAGAATTGGCCCCACCCGTACGTACCCATGGGCCACATAGGCACACTGCAGTACAGCACAAGCTGCACTTCAGGTGAGGAAGGAATGAGCTTCCAAGTCATTACCAGTGGGTTGCATTGGTACACCCTCTATAATCAATACTCCACAACTAAACATGACTAAATGAGCTGTCACACCCTAGTCCCTAGTCCCTAGCTACCTTTTTCATGTGAATACACTCACAAAATATGGTTCAGCTCTTCTAGAAGTAGCCTTCTTCTCTGCTTCTTCATTCTCTTCACCTTTTTTATCACTCATGATGTGATCCAGTAAATATTTCTTACCTGATCCAAAAGTCCGTGGGTTCAAAGGTTATAATGATTCACTACGCATGCGCAAGATGCAAGTGGTTTCTGCACATAAATAAAAAAATCTGAAATGGTCTCAAAATTAATGTCTAACCTAGATGAGTGAATGGTTTTAAGAAAGCATAAGTGAAGAGATTAGATAACATGATAAGCATTAAGTGATACCTGCACGTGAAAAGGGGAAAGTCATTCAGCCTGCAGTGTGAAATAATGTCACACTGATCCGTCCTTCTTTACTTCTCTCTATTTATTACACAGGTGCACATGTCTGCATCCTTCTCAATATAATTATCAGTCTGTAAAGGATGCAGTCATGTATATGTATACCTGTAGCACCTGTGTGATAGAGAGAAGTTATTAAAGAGGGATGGATCAGTGTCTATTCACAACACACTAACAAAGAACCTCATTTATTTACTCATAGATTGAAGAGCCTGAGTGAATACATTCACACACTTCTTCTCTATCTGACCTCTCACCCACTTCTCTCTCATCCACCATCTAACCGCTCACCCACTTAATTCCTTCTTCTCCATTTAACCTCTCACCCACTTCTCCATGCATCCTCCACTTTTTCTCCATCAAACCTCGCACCCACTTCTTCTATCCTGTCACATACTTCCTCTCCACCTAGCCTGTCCCACAATTTTTAGCCTGCCGCCCACTTGATGGAGGAACTCTTTCAGAATTCTGACCGTGACCAAAGATGTCAGTCAACAACATTCAATGCACTGCAATATGAGCACTTTGACAAAGCATGTGACATATCACTCAAGTCATGTGTTGAGGACAGACTCCTGTACAATTCAGTAATGTTTCTGCAAGAAGTTAGCTAACTATACAATTATTATGGGGGGGACGGGGGGGGGGGGGGGGGGGGGGGGGGGACGGGGGGGGGGGGGGGTGCACCCCCTCTGAATTTAATAAAAAAAAATAACTAGCAGAATAACACTGAGGCAATGACTTATCCTGTTTTTGCTTCCCAAATACCAAATGCAATAATATAAGAAAACTCTAAAATTTTCCCAGGGGAGCATACCCTAGTTGGCGGGCCTTGCATGCTGTGTAGCCTACCTTCAATTCCTCAATGGAACCCAGATTTGGTACCCCCCAATATTTCGTAGTGGATTTTGTACCCATGCGAAATATCATAGTTGATTTTGCACCCCCACACCAAATATCCTTGAATTCTCCAGTGGTTTTGGTTTGATATCCCCATGGGTGCAAAAATCCCTAAGTAGATTCAAAATCCACTACCACATCTTTTCAGTGGATTTGGTATGGGGGTGCATAATAATTCACTAGTGGATTAGGTAGGGGGTACGAAAAAAGGGGTGCCGAATTTCCTGTGACACCATACCTGGTCTTACACCTTAAGTTACGGTATACATGGGCATCATGCCCCCCCCCCTTTCAAATTCCTAGATCCACCCCTGTACATAAGCAAGAAGATTTTTCTGTTGTAAAGGTAATTTCTATGTCATATATCTAATGGTACAGTACATATGTACATGTTAACCTCCTTTTTCTCGAGGGTGGGCATAGGCGCCGCCAGACTAGACATGCAATGTGGTCTTAATAATAATCATTGTTATGATAATACCATGGATATTACAAAGCATTTAAATACACAACTCCTGATCTGAAATGAAGTGAGACACTAAAGGCATCTCAGGAACAATCAGTTCACAAGGTTGTGGCCCAGCCCCACCCATTTCTTTCACAGCTAAATACTGTGAATGTGATGAGCTGTAATCTGGGAGATCTTCATCACTGAAGGAAACGTCAAATTCATTCCCAGAATACTCTTCACTGGAGCTGGCAGTAGAATCTTCATTGGAGTAGATACTCCCCTCGTTTCCACTCATCTCAGGAGGTACTTCGTGGGACGGCTGGTAAGTGGTGCAAGCACGAAGAGAAAATGGCATTGTGATCACAAACTCATCTCCCTCAACATTCGCTTCAGGGAGAAGTGGCATAGCATAGCTGCCATCTTGTGTCTCAGTGGCCTCATCATTCGCATCACCAGCTGCTTCAATAATCACTATGGCATTGTTTGGACCAAGACCAATAAAAAGCGCAAATATTTGTAAAGACGTGAAAAAAACTGGCCGACAAGGATAGTGATTCTCCATCTGTTCTGATTCAATGGAGCTTGGAATTCAGATGATGCAGAATCGACTGAGTAATGAGGTGTAACGTCAGAAGTCTGAAAGTGATGAGAGTCAAGTCATTACCAGGTGAGGTGAGGCCTGAGCATGAAAAGATTTCAAGTACACTGGGAAGGATTCCGAAGTATTGGACAACCAAGAGGATTCAAGTAGCAACTCTTGATCGTTTAACGCACCATTTCCACCACCATTCAATCGTGCTAGTTCTCTGTTTAGCCTGTCACCCACTTTTTGGCGAGGAACAGAGAAACATTCGTGGTGAGTGGCTTGCATGCTGGCATATCTCTGAAGTAGTTCCTCTACAGGATTGGGAGAGAATTGTGGAAGATAAGACTGTACATTTTGATGGAGAGGGTTGATGGTTTTTATACCGAATATGTCGATGAGAGTCAAGGTATAGCGATACAAGCACTTGGAGAGGTCACGTGCCGAGGATCGGTTCGATAGTCGGACTTCTTTGCAATTCTGTAGATGATTCTGCAGGTAGAAAAATGAATTTATCAAATGGATGTGTAATCTGCTCATATAGTTTCATTGCTGCTGAAACATAGTTTATAGTTCACCCAACAGTGAAAATAAGGATAAAACGCTTCACAGTGAAATCTCTGAACAAGGGGCCAAATTCAGCCAAACTGAATGGAATGAAATGACCTTTCCTAACCTCCGGAAAGGGCCAACCTCTCTACAAAGATCAAAGAAAAAAAAAAAAAAATCTGTCCCAAACATTGAACCTGGCTGTTGTTCAGTATGTGCACATCTGCCCTCAGAACCTCCCTTTATACTCTCAATCCCCTCGGAACCTCCCTTTATACTCTCAATCCCCTCAGAACCTCCCTTTATCCACTCTCAATCCCCTCGGAACCTCCCTTTATCCACTCTCAATCCCCTCGGAACCTCCCTTTATCCACTCTCAATCCCCTCGGAACCTCCCTTTATCCACTCTCAATCCCCTCGGAACCTCCCTTTATCCACTCTCAATCCCCTCGGAACCTCCCTTTATCCACCCTCAATTCCCTCGGAACTCCCTTTATCCACTCTCAATCCCCTCGGAACCTCCCTTTATCCACTCTCGAACCTCCCTTTATCCACTCTCAATCCCCTCGGAACCTCCCTTTATCCACTCTCAAACCCCTCAGAACCTCCCTTTATCCACTCTCACTTTTAACTGTTGTCTTGGAAGAACCAACTCACACAATGGACACACCACTGGTCAAGATCTGAACGAGGTCCTAGACATGACGTAATCTATGCTTACATGTGTCTGCGACCGACGACTGTGATCTATCGTGCCATGCCTTCCAAGTATCATCTCACACTTTAGCTATTTAACTCTAATGACTTACCCTGCTGGCTACATCATCGAGCAGCCTTTTGTTTCGAGCATTGTAATCAGATAGCTTCTTTCTTTGGCCACGGCTTGTATACGTATTGTTGTAAGAAGATCGGCAATGCTGAATTGGAAGTTGCTTAATAACTGACATGGTTGGAAAGCTAGGTAACTCATAGAAGACTAAACTATCGGATATACTCATTCGAGCGTATTAATTTTTTTTATTTTAACCGCGAACCCAGCGCCATTCTTAATCGCACCTTATTTTCGCGGGTCAACCTGATTGCATATTAAACTGGTAACAGGATGGTGCGTGTTGTTTTGATATAATATACAGCAGCCATGGTCTGAGGATATGCACACTATGCAGCCATGGGGTCCTCCTGTTCAGCTTGTAGGCTTCCATTTCTTCTTCAGTGGGTTCCCGACACTCCCCATCCCTCTTCAGAGAGTTGTATGGTCTCTTCCTCTCATCCATCACCATCAGTCTCTCCATCTTCCCCTCTCGGTCCTCCTCAGCCAGTAGTGCCTGAGGGTGGGGGAGGGGAATAGATCAGGTGATTTTATCAAAGCTGAAAGATACTGATTATGGTACAGTAAACTCCCTCCTTAATTAACAAAACCTTCTGAATTCCTATTAAGAGCCATTAGTTATTAATTGGATAGAGAAAACATGACTACATTTTTGAGAAATAACAACACTTTATTTTTTGAAATTCCTCATTTTCCTAACAATAATTCTTTCAATTTAGTGTGACCTGATAACATAGATGTCAATATGCAATTTTCCCCACTTTGGAATTTCACCAATTTTCATAGCAACAAATACCACCAAGGATTAAACAAAGAGGGTTATACAATAGAATTACTCAAACCCACCCCAAGGCAATTGCACTTCATTATTATGGTGATGGCATTGTGTCATCACCTGCCAGACGTGTGACAGTGGAGGGTAGAAATCTTTTGAAAAAAGACTCACCAGTGACCTCAGCTACCTAATTAACCCTACCAGTGAGGTAAGATAGCTCTTGGATCCACAGAAACCTTATAGACCAGATAAAGGGAATCTTCCCCTGCTATCCCCCTAAAAACCACTAATTCAATGATTATTTAATAGGACCTAGACACAATAAATCTAGAAAATTATTGTAATTATTGTGTATCCATACACCAGCCACTACTATGATATTCCACACGAATAGTTCAACATCATCCTTATACGACATCCACTTCCTATAGGATTAGCTATAGGATTAGACAGCTGCTACTAATAATGACAGGGACAATCACAGGAGGAGGGAGGGCATGTTAGAGTCTTGCTACTAATAATCATATGACCTTGAGTTCCCATAGTATAAAAATGACTAACACTGTGTTGCCTTGGAAACCCCAGGCAGATATTAGCCTTATACCTGATGTTACCAAGGACAACGGAATTATGAGTATTCCAACTAGAAACAGCATGTTAACAATTTCCTCCATGTGGTAGATTGCCTGAGGATAGAGAGCTATGAAGTGGGTCCAACCCAAATAATATGGTTGTGCATACAAATACTGTTCCTGATTGTTCAAGCCGTAGTAAAGATGAAACTTAATTAGTAAACAACTGAGAAAAGTGGAATACAAATAGACTATTGCCACAAAGAATGAATGTACCCACTTCAATAAATTTCAATTTATGGCCAAATGAAATTAATGGCCACTTCAAATTCATCAACAGTTAACTTGAGCCACGTGCCAGAACATGCTGTGGACCTGTTCAGAACACTTGTATGAATAATATAAAATGGCTCATTGGCTCAAGTTACTTGTTGAATTAGACCACTTTTCTCTGCTTTTGAGAGATCCTTAGTGCAAAGGTCATCATGATATTCACACTCTTGCAGTTAGTGAATTTCTCTCCAGTTTTGGTTCAAGGTTTTTTTGCATGAGGTGTTCTAGAGGTCTTTTGCATGAGGTGTTCTAGGGGTACTCTCTCTCTCTCAGCTAACTTAATACTTACTGAGTGATTGTTTGGGAAGATGTCTTCTTCATAACATAACTTAGCAATGGCTTTCTCTTGTCCCTTGATGACATTGCCAGAGCGAGAATACTCCACATAATTCTCAACAACAGTTCAGTGGGTGGTACCTACACAATGACAAATACGCATACCATATAAGGTAGTAGTAATATATCATAGCTCCAGCCAAGACCCACAGAATAGCAGCAAAGAAAAGGGAAAGAGCAGTCAGTGAAGTCATCATTATTGTTGGGACCAGATATTATACTGTGAGCAAATGTGTGCGAAATTTTCAGAGAAACCAACCAATCAGCATTGGACTGCAGTAAAGCAGAAATATCTCAGAGGCACAGTCAATTTGTTTGTATGGCAAATGAGGCTCCAGTATGACTATTGCTTTGAAAGTCCTGTGTGCCTACGAATCTTGATACAATTAGGCCCTGAAGGAGGCAATGTGTGATAGCTAACTACATCACTTCTTAAACCAACAAACTTCTGGCCTAGCCCAAGAATCCATTTTCTTGGTCTGGCCAGGAGCGTTAATGGATTGTATTATACATGTTTATCGTATCACACTATTTTTATCTTTGTTTATATTTCCTGATTTGAGCAAGCTAAAATCAATGATTGAATTCCTAGCAGGATTAGAATTGTGGAGATGTCTTGCCACCTGTACCTAGAGCACACACCACACCATACCACACCACACCACACCACACCTCTGTCAATACCATACCACCTGCAGGCTAGCACCTAGAAAACAGTCCAGATAGTAATCATCACTATTGCCCCATCTCTCATTGGACCTGTTGCATTGGACTACATGATTGGTTTAGAAAACTCTTTGGTCAAGTCAGTGCCCAGTCACTTGACCATTACAAGAAGTGATTATGCCCACAAAGTGCCTATTATGATGCTCCCTAACTAATTATAGAAGCATGTCTAACGAGGTTAGTGAATTAGAACCATGGAAACAGGAGGGGGGGAATATCATTATAACAAAGTGGCTTATCACATGACCTGGGAGTCCAGGAAAAGCATGTCACCCACACCATAATTCTTATTTGCCTAACAAAATTAGAAATTAGTGTGACCTGAAAACCGTAGGACACAGGACAAACATCATCATGACTTCCTACTACACTCATGCAAATTCTTCATTCTCATGGTCTTCTAGCATGGTCTCTCATGTACACATCTGTCATGATTATTATGTATGTCTGTCATGACTGTCTCCCACCCTCTGCATGTAATCCTTGATTCTAATGATCTTCTAGCATGGGTCTCTCTCTCTCTCTCTCTCTCTCTCTCTCTCTCTCTCTCTCTCTCTCTCTCCCCCTCCTCCATAGTAAGCAAGTGCAACAAAAACACCACTTAGGACTTACAACCACCAGTAACCACCCAAGAAATAGCAACTTCCTGGTTGTAACAGTGTACCTCCCCAAGGCAATCCATTATGGGCATAAACCAAGTTCATAAGGTCACTTTCAGGCATGGGTATACTTTCTTCCATCATTGTTGATGTGTTTAGAGGTATGTGACCTACCCATGCAATGGTGACAGACAAGATGTACACATGATAAGGTGACCTTTCTCTCACATGTACAGTATCTCTTCTCTCAAAGTGAGCTTGCTATATGTTATACATGCTCCCTTCACAGCACAGAATGAGGGAATATCAGAGTCTCCCCTAGCTGTACTTTCAAACAGGGTCCTTAAGTATATTCATGAGAATATAATTCAATTAGTGCCATAGACCCAGCCCACTTTCTTTGAAGTTCTATATCCCAACAGGGTGGCCCACCCTGCATTTAGTATGTACGTACTTTTGAGTCCAAGCAAAATCTTTGATTTCACCTTCAGGAGCTGATGTCCTCACAAAGTTATCACCAGCAAACTCCAACCTGCACACATAACACACAATAGATGACTGAGTGAAGTCAGTGAACACTATTGCAATGATGCATGGGTACTGCATTAGGTAAAGGGTAATCACATGGATAAATTTCAGGTGAGCATTAGCACACCATTTATGGATTTACAGTGAAGGGTCTTTGTTGGTGGGATTGTCCCTCATGTAATGGGTCTTGGGGTTGTATTACTGTCAGGTACTTGGCAGTGTCTTCCTCGATGTCGTCCGAGTCTTTGGGTCAAACTTGGTCTCCACCATGTCAGCATCATTGTCCTGAGAAGCCTCCTGCATGTCACATGATAGTCACATGATCAGTGCTGAGTGAGCATTATACACATGTAGCAGAGCATGATAAAGAGGTTGGTTTAAGGAGTTGGCCTGCAGCCCCTACACTAAGTCCAGACTTAACAGTTACCTACTTTTGCTTGCCAGACTGTTGGAAAGGGTCTGGTTGTTAGACCTTTCTGTTGTCTTATTCTTGTACTTGTGATTTCGATTGGCCATACCAATACGGAACAATCAGTCAGACCCTTTCCTTCTTTTGGTTGGTAAGGGGTGAGACTATAGCAGATGCCTCTAGTTATTGGACCGACTACTCCTCTATACATACATACATACCTTGATGGAGTCTATCCGCTTTGAGTTGCTTCTTGACCATCTCCATCTTGGCATACTCCTCCACCACAGCCTGGTGAGCATCAGGGTTGTACCCATTCCAATAATCCCTCTTCCTGTTGTATGTCAAGGTCAAGTTAGGGTGCAGGTACTCATCGAGCTTGATGTCCTCACCCGTGAACCACTTTATGAGGCCTCTACAAAATGCATAAATATGATCATGCTGCCTTGCTTGCCAGTGCATATCAGTTGGGACAGACACACTAGAAGTGTCCTAATGCACTTGTAATTCATCACAGCATAACTTGAGAAATAGTCAATCTCAATTTCTTTGGGATTTGCCATGACGACTATTACGCCATAATATTGGATCCACTTATAATGCTGACCTTTGCTTTTTTTTTCTTTTTTTTTTTTTGTTAACTACCATGGTGCACTCAGGTGTCCCAAGTATCCACTGTAACAGGTAAAGGGTCATCATTGTGATAAACTCATGATATAATACATGCAAGGACTTACATCCACCACAACACTTGATAAGCAGCTGCTCCATGAACCTTATATAGTGTGGTGATATCTGGATAGAGTTCAATAAAAAGAACTTTACAGTCAAAGCTGGAATCAACAGTACAGTGAAACCTCTGAATCTTGGGACCCATCCTTTCATCCTTAGTATAGAGAGGTTGTCCTCTTTTGGAAGTTATTTTGTATAGAGTGTAAAGGATGGAGAGGTTTGTCCTCTTTCAGACTGTCCTTTATTCGGAGGTTCCACTAAAGGCAACCAAATCCTTATACTTCTGTAATGCACTTCACTCAACAATTCAGATTATTAAGAGTATGAAACCTGTATTAAGAGACCACCCTACACCTCTCTTTAACACTTGGTTATGTCCCAATAGTGCTTGTACCATTGACTTTGACCTCTATAATGGGACCACCTTTTTGTGGTTGCTAAAGACAGGTTGCACTGTATCAGTATGTTTGATCAGTGCTCAAAATAACAGCCTGATCATGAAACAGGACGTTTTCCAGCCATTTTCCCCACACATCTGGTCACACTATTATCTAATGACTCTCAATACATCCTAACCTTTTTTTGGACTGGTCCTATTTCCTTCCTTTCTATGAACATGGATGTCTCTTGCACTGCACTCACGACTAAGTCAAAGTCCCCATCTTCTCCCTCTCTCTCAAGCCCACTGTGGTTTATCAATTGGTAAAGGATCGTTTTCGCGCCGATTCTTATTAATTTAGCGCGCGCATGCATAATTATAAACTGCCCAATAGATGAATCATTGTAGTTAGATCAATAGAACTGTTGATGGCCACCAAGCAGTGGGGTCCTCTTGCTAGGAATACGCTCTCTTCCTCTCTTGTTCTTCATCTGCCAGTGGTGCCTGAGGGAGAGGAATACACACAATTTAAATGAGAGAGAATTCTGAATGTAAGAGTAAATTAATTGTTTCACAGGCAATTTACTGTAGTGAAGCCATGCGCGAGTGCGTTATTTAATAATAATTAGTGACCTTTGTACTTTAATTATCAATACACAGTTCTTGACCACAAAAATGCATTATTATGCTAATCTGGGCTTTTTGGTGGAAGCCACTGTCTGTACTTTACTGCGTTTACGTTTGAAAACTTTTGGCTTGCTATTAAAACAAGATTCACAGGTTGGCACTATATCAACAGCTTCCTCTCCTCTCATAATTTCATCAAGTGTTCCACAATGCACACATACATTCTCAAATACTTGTGAAGAATAGTATGCAGTTTCTACTCTGGTAGAGCAAGTTAAGTTTCCAAGAACAAATACACGCTGAAGGAGATCTCTGTGTAATGGAGGGGTATCATCAGAGACTAAATCACTCAACTGGCTGCCACAACTGTACATTACATCACAGAGCAGGTCTTGCAAACACCTTTCCTCAGGATGCTTGAGCTTCCGTTGGGAGTAAAGAACTCTGGGTTTTAGGCACTCACAGCACTGTATAGTCTCACACACATTCCTAGCAAACTGAGCATTGGGTTGGAAAGGTAATCCGTGTGATTTCTTGACCCCTTTCAAAAGAGTTGGACGAAACTGTTCTGTAGTCGAAGTTCCATATATTTCTTCAAAATTCTTATAATGCTCTCCTGTGCAGTCAGGAACCGGATCAGGTAAGTGGTAAAGAGAACTAAAGACTTCAGGAGGCAAACGAGGAGGAGCACAAATAGTACATGTGGCCTTACCACACTTCTTGATACTGAATGAATATGCACGCTCTTGGCAACAATGACGGAGGAAGTTTCTCAATCCTGGCCGTTCATTTAATATAGCTTTGGAATGATCTTTCCTTATCAATTGGGGGTCGATCCGAAGAATATGGCTCCAAAATGAATCCAAGTCAGCAGAAGATGCCGCATGAAACACTTTAAAAAAATGTTCTTTGAGCTTTAACCAGACAAAGAGCGATTCAAGTAGTAATTTCACAGGCTCCATGGAATCAGTGAGAGCACTTCGAAGTTGAGGACGTGCTTCAGAGGCTTCTCGGATCTGCTTCACACGATTGCAGTTTACTATTCATTTTTCAAGATCTTCTGTCATGCTGGAACGCATGAGGCCCACTGCTTGTAATGCAATGTTCACAATAGACATGATACGCTCCACTGGATTTTTCCAGGAGTGGTATGGTGGTGTACGTACTGCAATCAGCATGTCAAGATTCTTTTCTAGGAAGAGATTAATCAGAGCAATCTTGGTAGCCAGAAAAGTTGTGTTATGGTCAGGTCCACCATCGGTATATAAACACAGAATAGGCTTGCCATCACATTTTTGTGCTGTCATATTCTACAACAGTAAAGATAAATATTATTGCAGAGGCCACACATACATATACTGGGCCCACAAACCACTGATTGTTGAGGCGAGTGTTATATAGAACATGGGGATTGCATGAGACTACTAGCATGAGGGTTTAACCACATGGGATTTTAAAGAATTAAGTACTCCAAAACCTGAGGGGGGAGGTCATTAAATAGAAACATATACTTACCTTGGAGAACTCGGTAGCATGTCTTAAAGCTGAGGATGGCTCGAGTGCAAGATCTTTCAACCCAACAAACACCTGTCCACGATGGAATGACTCATCAGGAGAATTCGGAATATCAACAATAAGGGCAACACTTGGAATCAGACTAAAACGTGTAAAGTCATGGTCTGAAACAGAGAACGATCGGTTGAGGGAGACAAGCACAGACTTTCCACGTTCAACAGCAGCAACTGGGTGGCCGGGTTCACCTACTTTACAATGGTGCTTATCATCCAGTGAGGCAAAGGTGCAAAAGGAGTCATATTTTACAGAAAATGATCTAAGATATCGGTAGATAGCTGAAGCATAGTGAGCATCTTCATGAAATTTCCTTAACTGCCTTGCCTGCACCATGTGTTTGACCTTCAGGCGACCTGTATACTGTGAAGCCGATTGTTTGGATGGATCTTTTGGCCAAAATTGGTAACGTAACCAAGCTTCTGAAGGTGTAGGAGTACCTTCTGGGCACTTCTTGGCAACTTCAGTGAGCAAATCCCGAGCAGAAAGAGCTGAAGCAAGGTAAGTAACATCTCCATGCCGCCTTTCCTGAACACACATTTCAGTTACACTCTCCAGATATCACTTACATTCATCCCAAAAGAATGAATACTTCTCAGGCTGTCCCTTGTTCAATTCTCTCAAATCACACACAATTGACGAATCTTCACAGTCCAATAGGAGGCGCACACGCTCATCAACCTTCACCTCATTAGAAGTACGGCTAGCTGATACATCTCCAGTCAATCGTTTATAGATCTCACGAAGATAAGCTGGTTTAATAGCACAAATTCGCCCAAAAGTGTATGTGGCTGCTTTTTGCATGGTTCGAGTATGGTACACACCAATTCTGTCCTGAATAGACTGTGCAGTTTTCAAGTTTTTGTCCAGCAATTCACTCGGACTGGTTTCATCAGGAATACGCCAAATGAAATGAAGTGTACCCAAATTGTTCCCATAAGCATGACTAAACATCACCGCATGAACATCAATTCCCTCAGATAAACAATCAAGGTAGTACCTTCGTTTTCGAACATCTTGAGGGCACAGATCATTCAAGAATACAGGGCAAAAATAACTCGCTTCCTTCAAAACACTATTGATAGCCTTATAGCGTTCAACGTAGGCCAACTTAACAGGAAAATTTGGATTGAATATCTGGAATTTTTCAGCTTCAGAAGATCCTCTGATTGGAACTGGTGATTGATGGCGATCACTTGCTTTTTTCCGCTGTTGGTCAAGATAATCACAGTAGGATGAGAGACTGTTAGCAATTTCTTTAATACTTTCATTTATACTTGACCAGATGCTTCTACTCAACCATGGCTCTTCACTAATATGAAATAAGTTTTGACTGAATGTTCGTAATTTAGAAGCATCCATTGGAATTCGCTTGTGTCCATGAGATTCAGGTTTGTTGAAGCCTGAAAATCTGGCATAAAGACTAGGTATTGTGATGTTACGACTCATTAGTGTATTTTCATGCCCATCAATATACCACAAGACATCTGTCAGAACATCCACAAACTTCTTCCCAGTTGTTTCAACAGCATCAGGACTCCAACCAAGCCCCTGCTCATCCAGAAAATCAATAAATTTGTTCTTCAGCTTGTCTTTATTAGTTCGCTCAGCCACTCTCTTCGGAACATGCTTAATTAGCTGCACATCCCTCATAACCTGAAAAGCATCCCGAAGAGGCCTCTTCACCAACTCAGTAACTGCTTTTTCCTTAGGGCTGATGACAAACTTCAAGAACTTCCCAAAACACAGCATATCTCCAATTTTTGCACTTAAAAACGATGTTTGAAAAGGTCCTGAAGCAGTGGTGCCAATGAAACACTCAAAAGGTTGGTCTTTCAGGTCTTCTGGAAACAAAAATCTCGAGCAACCATCCATTTCTTGTTTAGAAAACTGTTCAAATGCTTCTGCTAGTGTAGCTAACTCATCAATAGGATGTAAACCCCAGTTCTTCAAAACTTTCAGGCCAACACAAATTTGCACCGACATGACAGCCATTTTGAAACTGAGCACGCACGTGCATGCACGTGTTTAATTAATTTACTGCGCATGCGCAGTAAAATTAAATTAAATAGCATGCTGGTGATAATTAACACGCGTGATTGCCTGTGAAACAATGAATTTACTTATAAAAGAGGACATTTTCTTTTCTGGGGAGAGGCCTTCACATTATCCATATCCACATCAAATCACACATCATAGCTATCCTCCACCTCCTTCTCCCACCAACCTACCATACAGTACTTTTGTTCGATACTTGTTGCAATGTCTTTGCGATTAACCAAAGGGTCTCTGAGGACTGTGCAGAGACTGCTCCAAGATGGTGGCTGACTTCCCTTCATCTTTAACCACTGCTCAATGAGATCCTTCATGCAACCATTGATGTCATTGGGGTTGTCATATCTGATTTTATCAACTTCTGCATCTGGCAGTCCTAAAGCTGCTCCAAGATCTCTCCACTCCCTCACTATATCAATCAGTGTTGTCCTCACATTGCGATAGGCTGCATGCAGGCAAATACACAATGGCATGACTCACAGCTATGTTGCTAGGTAGCTCACTGAGTTTAACTATACATGTGCATGACATATACTAGTAAACTATCCACTCACTTAAGGTGTCATCTTTAACTTGACTTGCTTCAACTGATTTTCTTGTTGGTTGACTCTATAGACATACACAATGGAGGTTGTCTTAATCATAGAAGATGATGTTCTTTAACTTACATCAGGAGCACTGCTTGTTCCTAGTGGTTGAGGTTTGCTGGTCAAAGATGGTGTGGACTGAGTAGGTGCTGGACTGCAACCAGGTTGAAGTTGAGGTACACTTTGCAACTGGTTCAATGCTGAGATGGAAACATAATATTAATAATAACTACCATCAGTGACAGGTCAAGGAATTTGTGAATACACACCATTAGAGGTAACAAACCAGGTGGGTCTTTCACTTCTGTCCTCTGAGATAGTTTGGCAGCTATCTATCTACAGTATCTAGTCACAACCCACCCATACCATGTAACACTGGATGGGCCCCCACTTCAGCTAGCTAGTCACAACCCACCCATACCATGTAACACTGGATGGGGCCCCCACTTTAGCTAGCTAGTCACAACCCACCCATACCATGTAACACTGGATGGGGCCCCCACTTCAGCTAGCTAGTCACAACCCACCCATACCATGTAACACTGGATGGGGCCCACACTTCAGCTAGCTAGCATCCAATAAAATTTAATTTTTTGAGGACAAACATTTTTGAGCACAATGGTAGCTACCCTCAGTCATCATGTTATAGCTCTGGGCCACGATATAAATATTGTGACTAGACCTATAAAATTCATTATTCATTGTACTAGTAACCTAATATTATTCACCCTAACACACACTCTGATCCAATGATTACCTGTATGAGCAAATTGTGAGGATTGATGGTGTCTATTAGACTCTGTCAAAGGTTGTTCGTCTATTAAAGATCGTTTGCCTATCAGAGAATACCAAGATCATGTGACAATTAGAATGTTGTATACTGTAGGCACAGGAAACTGTTAAGATTAAAATTGAAAATAATTTTGGGATCAACTAAGCTATAATTATTTGAAAAAATAATTAACCAAATTCCAATTTCTGCTCCAAGCAGAATTGATATACTCTCTATGCATAAATAAACATTGATCAATTTATAAAATAAAGGAAGAATAGAATTAGTTAACAGGCATATCATGCTACGAAAATAGTTGGGGAGACAGTTCATATTGCAAAAATTCATCTGCTGACAAAATCAATGGTCCCTCAAGGACCGAAATTTGAGGGTCCCTCCTTGCCAGGAGACAATTTTTATAAAATGAATGGTCTCATCCAATCTGCCACAAAATTGAATCAGAGTTCTCCCCAAAGGGTGGTAGAGTGGTGCAGAACAGCTCTGATGGGTACCATTTTTGTTTCATGTGGTTAAAAGAATGTATTTTAATTGCCACAAGAATGTCAAAATCCTTTTAATGTGGTGTTCAAGCACCGCTCTGATCAATTTTTCTGGGGAGAACCCTGTAAATAATAAAGTCCATAATCACTCGATCCCTCTGAGGTGGTAAAACATGCAAGTATGAATTTCTTGCTTGTATGAATACACAGTGATGTGGGTGTCACACTGTGGTGGTGGACCATTGATGATTGTCCAATTATCATTCCATGAGCAGATAAACAGCTGCTAGATCAAGACTAGTGGTCTAATTGTATAACTCACAACAAATCACAGTGTCTCTAATAGATTTAGCAAGTTGGTTCAATCCAATATCTTCCAGCACAGACACCAGAGTCTCCCAGGACACAGGCTGTCTGCCTTTCCCTTGCAGCCATTCTTGAAACACTCGATAGTTGATGTCTTCAGCATTCTTCATCAGTTCTTTTTCAAGGGCACTGATGTGAGCTCCAGTTGGGTCTTCCAGGAGGAGTATTCCGAACTCAGGGTACTTTTTTCCCACTTCTTTAGTCAAGTTCACTTTAGAGTCTTGTAAAGGGAAGTTGACGATGTTTATCATGGTTGGAGAACCTGCAATTAAAGCCCCATGAAGTTTCAGGAGATGAGAGTCAATAGTCCCTGGGACCCTAATAATAGTCCACCCTGACTAGCTGGACCCACTCAGGGGCAGATCCAGGAATTTTGAAGGGGGGATTTCAGATCTGCACTTGTGCATAGAAAATTTTTTTTCAAAAACCATGCCCATTTTAAATTAGAAATGCCCACTTTCAAACGATGTGCTTTATTTCAAATTTCATAAACAAGCCTTGTCTAGCTGCATGAGCGAAGGTTCGCTAGTTAGGCTACCACAACTTACAATAGTTAGCTAGAAAAGGGGGGGGGGCATCTTCCCCCAATGCCCCTCCCATGGATCTGCCCCTGCCACTTTGTACTTTGAGGTACACACATACAGTACATGTACTGTAGCTATGACAACTGCATTGTTAGCCTAGCGCCTGGATGAATTGTATTGTTAGCACTATGAGTCAGAGGCAGTTGTCAGCTCATCTAAACGGTTCATACTGAAGTCAGAGAGATTATGCAAATACAGTCTAATCAGACCACCCTGTGATGAGACCACCTGGCTCTTTATTATTAATGGCCACTCCACCATGTCCAAACAGCACCTATTTTAGCTACAGTGAAACCTGACCACCCTATAATGAGAGCTCTCTATCAAAGCCACTCCATCATGTCCCAACAGCACCCAGGGGTTCATTTAGGGGGGGGGGGGGGGGCATTTGCCCCCCCCCCTTGGGATTTCAGTAATATTAACTAAATGACATAGTTAATACAACAAGCCTACTATTCTTAGTTAGATAAGCATGGCTGAGTCCCCCAAGGCTAAGAAGAATAGATCAAAGAATTTCCGGCAGCTCTGAAGCTGGTATAGCTTCCTCTGCACACATATTGATAGGTGATATGATGTGTAGGTAATGTCCATTGATAATACATAAGTCATTGTTAATATCAAGTGGGTGGAGTTTATCCAAAAGGGTGTGGTCAGGCAAAAGTGGACGTGGTTAGGTCACAAAATTTTCCGCGCAGCTTGCCCCCCCCCCCCCCCCCCCCCCCTTGGGTATAATCCTAAATGAAACCCTGGCACCTATTCCAATTACTTTGACCTCCCTAAAGACACCACATCCTTATTAAGGCCACTTCTTCCTGGTCCATATAGGTGGTCACAATTCATAAGCAGGTTGCACTGTACGGAGCAGCAATGCCTTGAACTGAAATGCCTGGAACTCCATGCAAACTCCTATCAGTACTATTTCTACTAATAAGAGGTGGTTGCTTTATAGAGGTAAAAATAAAATGGTACAAGCACTATTGGGACATAACCAAGTGGTCTTTAAAGAGAGGTGGTCTCTGATTCCCTGAAGATTCCCTGGATATGGTGGTCTTGCTTCACTGTAGCTATACTAACAAACTATCCACTCACTCAAGATGTCATCTTTAACTTGACTTGTTTCAACTGATTTTCTTGTTGGTTCACTCTATAGTAAAAGTTGTCTTTAAATCATAGAAGATGACATTCCTTAGCTATAACCACTTACATCAGGAGCACTGCTTGTTTCTAGTGGTTGAGGTTTGCTGGTTAAAGTTGTGGACTGAGTAGGTGCTAGACTGCAACCAGGTTGAAGTTGAGGTACACTTTGCAACTGGTTCAATGCTGAGATGGAAACATAATATTAATAACTACCATCAGTGACAGGTCAGGGAAGTTGTGAATACACACCATTAGAGGTATCAGATCAGGTGGGGTCTCTGGATCTTTTACTTTCTGTCCTCAAAGATAGTTTGCATGCTATCTAGTCACAACCCACCCATATACCATGGAACACTCCATATATGGATGGGGCCCACGCTTTCTGACACCCCTGATTATGTCATATCAATTTTTTGAGGACAAACATTTTTGAGCAGAATGGTAGCTACCCTCAGTCATTATGTTATAGCTCAAAAGTGGATTAGGAGGCTCTGAGCCACAATATAAATATTGTGACTAGACCTATAAAATTCATTATTCATTGTGCTAGTAACCTAATATTATTCACCCTAACACACACTCTGATCCAATAATTACCCTTATGAGCAAATTGTGAGGATTGATGGTGTCTATTAGACTCTGTCAAAGGTTGTTCATCTATTAAAGATTGTTTGCCTATCAGAGAATTTTATGTGAAAATCAGAATGCTGTATACTGTAGGCTACCATACATGTATACACTGGAACCTCTGAATAAAGACACTTACATACTAGGGGAAAAGACCTTTGTTGGAGTTACACTTTGTACTGTTTCCATGTAAAATATAAGTCTCTGATAAATTATTCATTGCTTAGAAAAATAGTCATGATGATATGCTCTTAAAAGGAGGTGATTTGCTTCTCACCAGCAAGCATTACTGTCTGCTTACTCTATGAGGCTCTATGTCTAAATGTTCAGTCTGCCTCCAAGACTGAGAAGCTCAAGATTAGCTAGTTAGCTAGCTATGTGCTTAATTATGGGTGTGGCTCATGGGTGTGGTAAAATGTCCACTTTTTGGAGGCACTCTTTAATTCTTTTGGACATCAAGCATCCATTGTCCAGAGTTCGAGGGTAATCTGGTTTTAAATACATTATAGCTAGCTAGTTCTATACAATCAATGGTTATCCGTTATCTGCTTCTGGGAAGATCAAGAGATATACATACGTGCATACATACATTACACACATCATACATACATAAGTTATATTCTCACCTAGATTTGTGCTTGTAATGCTTTCCTTAGGAGTCTTTAACAGAGCTACAATGTCATAATGACAATAGTAAAGATAGTGGCATTTACAATAATTCAGCAAGCGAGCTCAGCAAATGACTCCAATGTACGTATGTTGCAATAGACAAGCTATATATGACAGCTTTTGTATCTAAACCACTTGCATTCTAGATCCAACTGAATCTACGTTAGCAATAAATTGAAGAAACTGGAGTTGGCTCAAAAGATCTTGCTTGCTCACTTGCTAAATGTACATTGCCCTAGTTTTAGTCTTATCAAAACAAGTGAAACACAAAAATAATTCTTTCCACATAACTAAGAATGAAATTCAATGCTCAGCTAACTACACTAAAGGTAGTGATCGTATATGAGTGCATGGTGTTACTACACCATGAATTTCCAGCACAATATACAGATTTTCAATGGGATCATAGGAAATATATTGCATCTCTGGTTTGGAATATTCTACTGGGTCCACACTATGCATGCATGCACTATTATGAGAAATTAGCTTTTGTTGATTTGCATTTTACTTCTCTATTTTATCCATAATGAGGCTGCCAATTGCACGGCCCAGTAGGATATTCATCCAGAGATGCAACACATTTCCTATGATCTCTGTATATCATGTTGAAAATTTTTATGGTGTAGTAACACCATTCGTCTCTGTAACCACTACTTTCAGTGTTCCACCACCCTTATAGTATTGCTTACCTCCATCAAACCAATTTCTTCCTTCCTTGGGAATACGTTTCGGACGTGTAACACCACACTGATACTTCTTTCCTTTTATTATTTCATGAAGTCCAGGACATTCCTTACATTTGAAGCATATGATAGGTTTAACTCTCTCCTCCTTATAATGTAAATTTTTTGAAGATTTCTTGATAGACTCCTTTAGAATAAAAAGGATAGTGCTGCAAATATCTTGCACAGAGGCAACTTCATTGTCGTCATCATCATCATCATCAGAGGATGAGGGAGAGGAGGAGAAAGGATCAAATATGACCTCAAAATTGGAAGGATGCATTTTGATGGACATTGTACCATGTTTTATTCCACAATGCTCAACAGTAAATGTGACTTGATCTCTGAATATCCCTTCTTCTTTAAGTTGGAATTTAATATCACAAAAATCATTTCTTATATCTGACTCTGGATTCATAATCTGAGTGACTAAGACACCAAATACACCTTTTGGACAATGTTTACTTGGAAATTTAATACCTAATGATGAAATCTTTGAGCTAACCATTTTACCTTCCGGAACATGGTTTAGAATGCATGGAATGAAAAATTTTTCTTCATTATCTGCTGTTGTAAATTGAGCAACAATGCGAAGGTGGACCAGGAGACCTAGAAACTTTTCTGAGCTGATTTTATCATCTCCTTTTGTGGTATTATTAAAGACAGACAATGAAAAAATACCCTTCTCTTTTAAATTTTTTTTTTCCTTAGTGGTAAGAGGTCCACTTTTGGAGAATGTTTGAATGATAAGTTCAGTGACTTTATCGAAAAGAACTTGAGGATCCTTAACAATAATGTTGTTTAGGTGTTCCACATTGAAGTACTGAATGATGCCAATTCTGGAGTGGAGAAATTTCAGGAGTTCAAACACTTCATTATCAATAATCTTGTACACTTTGGCCATTTGCCTGATTTCCTCGAGAGTAAGAATACACTCTTTTCTGGCTCGTAAGTCAAGGCAGAACATCAGATATGTGATGGGAAATGGGACAGTGAAATCTTTACGTCCTTTGATTAAATCAGTGACTCTTGATCGAATGTACTCGAATACACTATCACTATCAGATATATTGTCCACTTCAAACATGACCTTTTTTTTATCTGCATCATAATATTGGACAAGATCTTCAAAATCATTATCATTGGATATCAATGAATTCAAGTGCTTATTCATCTCATCGGTTTTGGTATTCCTCTGGTCTTCAGGAAGTTTGTTCATGTGTGTGGCTACAATGAACACAAAAGGCTTGAGATCACCTGATATATCCATGGCAGATACAGTAGACAAGCATTGAAGAAGGGCTTTTTCATTGGTGATAGAGGATTGATAGCAGTTAATTGACTCAGTTGGATTAATCCTATACTCGAGTCTACATTCCTTCGTCAATTCACGAGTGATATCAAAGAGGAAAAAGAATAAGGATGGACCAGAAACCAGAAGACCCAATAACTCGTGGAATTCAACCTGGCCTCCAGCATCCCTGAGATATAGGGAAAAGGTTTTTTTCATGTCTTTCTTGAATTCCTTAAACCCCCCTCTTTTTTTAATCATAGAATAGCAATTGGTCTCACGAAACTTGATTGTGGACCTTTTAGGCTTGCCTTGCTTTCTATCCATAGCCTGCTTAGCTTCTTTGGAATCACTTGATTGTATGTTTTCTTCATTAGTAATAGCAACTTCTTTGTGTATGCTTTCTTCATTACTACTAGCAACAGTCACTTCTTTAGAATCACTTGACTGTATGTTTTCTTCATTAGTAATAGCAACTTCTTTGTGTATGCTTTCTTCATTACTACTAGCAACAGTCACTTCTTTAGAATCACTGGACTGTATGCTTTCAAGCACAATGCTATTATGCTTAGGGAGGTGCGCTGCTTGTTCAATTTGACTAATGAAGGAATCTTCACATTCCACTGGATTCCATGAATTGGTGTCTGTTATGTCAGCAGACTGAAGATCAGATGACTTGGCCAAGTTAATATCAACTATAATAACACTGCTACTTATACCAGTGGATGGAGAGAATTCCTCTACCTTTTTACCAAGCAAACGTTTCATAAATGAAGTCTTACCAGACTCTGGAAGACCAACAAATGTTGAGTGAGCAATTTTTCTTTCAATAGTTTCTTTATTATTAGCAGCTTCCTCAATATTTCTTAGGATTTCATCATCATTCATGGCTGGTTGGTCATTAGCATCATTATCAACTTTTTTAATACTTGGTGATATTTTATCGGCACCATTAAATCCTGATTGGTTCTCTGCACAAAAATGAATTAGCATTATGTGACCACTTAGTGCATGTGATACACCATATGCATAGAGCCGGATATCTTCAAGGTTTATAAAAATTAAAAAATCTCCTTGAAACTACTCACATGATTGGGGTAAACAAGGTGAGCCCCAATTAACACTATAGCAAGTCAACTGAGGGATTTCTACTACAGCCTTTTTTCGGGGAGAGGGGAAATAATAGGGCCTGGTATACACTGCTTGCACATCTCATGTGCCAGATTTTCCTGGAATTCTGGGAAAATAGGATACTATCGTTATACCATCTGTGTACAGCCTGGGCTATTACATAATTGAATGGGTGTGGTTTATCCTGCTAGAGATGGCTATTGTTTTGCTGCTGCTATTGGCCTTGGAGATATCGAGAAGCGTTTTAGCGTACCAAGAGACGACGGACACAAAGGATCCCACTTGTATTAGTAGTCGTGATCTTACCTTTCTGAAAGCCTGTTCCTGAATAACGTAAAGACTGAGGGATGCCCAGAATACTAGAGAATCAAGAGCTAGCCATCATCGCTTGTGATCTAACAATCATCATTTTTTGTCACCGCCCTGCATACAAGGCTAAAATTTTGGTGCTGTTTTGAAGATCACAAAATCGTGAAAATTTTTAAGTCTTGAAATTTCCTTCAATAAAATTAATATCATGGTAATTACAGAAGGATCAACTCCTCATGTTCCTGTATGAGCTTGACTGCATTTGTAAACATGAATAACAACCATGCATTATCATCCCATGTTGGGTTTTCTTTTGGCATTCATAATATTAAAATCCCTAGTCAGTAGAATTAGTATTGTAGTTTAGACTCTTCACAATGATAATCATCATGGACAAATCATTCCCCCTACCATTAGCTACAGCTAGCATAATCCTTCTAAAAGGACTGCTTTCTCTCAAGTGAGAATGAGAAAGGATGGCTGCTCCAGCTTGCATCTGGTTCAAAGGACCAAAATGTCAAAGGATAAAAATGTCAATGCTTTCAGGATTTTCTAAACCCAAACCCAATTTGTTTGATTTTGCTCTTACTAGCTATTATTATTGACTTGAGCAGTGACTCTAATGGTCATTAATTTTGCCAAATGAAGTTCATAACTCCATTGCTTAATTATGCAGATGTACAGCATGCGAAATGCATTCATGGCAGAAGAAGCGGAACCACTGATTTAGAGCTACGTAGTAGACATTATTCTTTTCTTGCTATTATTAAATTCCCTGATGTATACCTACCTGAAAAGTTTTGGTGTGTTAGCCTTGGTACTGGATAGGTAATCCTGTTTTGAAAGACTTTGGCTGAGTGTTTGCTAATCTTTATGTAGTCCTTCCAGTACTTGCATGCAGCCACGCCTTAATTCTTACAAATATCGAGAGTGCATTAGCACTCTCTAAGTAGGGATGACGGGTCAAAGGTCATTAGACTGTAGAAACTCTTTCTCTTCTACACTTACTCTACAGGTTCTCAGAAGGCTACAATGAAATACTATATCTACACAGAAGAGGGGAGAATGTTAGAATTCATTCGCTAACATAAGAAAAAAAATTGACTTTTCTTTATAACTAATAATAATGAGATCGACGCACCGACTTACTGGCTATAGTCATCAAAGTAAAGTTCCATCTGTTAGAGCAGCACCTAGAAACTGATCTTTTGATATTAGTTTTGACTAAGGTTCTACTTCACATATCAATAGCACCTGGAACACTAGCTAGTCTTTCTCCTAGTCTGGCGCAGCCAGCCCCAAGCACTTCCGGAACTCCAGCGTAAGGGTCTGGTAACACACAATACTTCGACTTGTTCCCGGCCTAAATTTTTTATTTACGTAATATGACGTTTTAGTGTCATAAAATGACGTTGTCTTGTTTAATTGTCATAGCAACACCTCGCGCGAAGAAAAAAAATGGCCTCCCGATCCCGTAATAATTATGGTTGTTATAGCTACCTCACGTCATTAAACGTCATAATGCGTCAGTTAATGATATTCATCGTTTTAGCAGGATTTCTGCTAAACGGGAACAAGTTGAAGTACAGCGGATTTACGTTCCGTTCGAATATTCCGTATGCCGTACACTGGAAGCGTATGCCTTGTTTTTAAATATAAATGTATGTAAGCACAAAGCATACGCTTCCCTTGCACGGCATACGGAATATTCGAACGGAACGTAAATCCGCTGTATTGTGTGTTACCAGACCCTTGCGCTGGAGTTCCGGAAGTGCCTGGGGGTGGCTACGCCAGACTATCTTTCTCCACCATTTTGAAGCCAGCGTGCACGTGCGCTAGGGCATAGACATACTAGACTACGTAGTCTAGTATATCTATGGCTAGGGGGATATGGGTGGGGCCACATAGGATGGCGCATGTATGGCCAATTAGCAGAGTCAGCTCGAGCTAGCTCTTCACATCTTACAAAGAAAAAGGATGGAAACAAGTGAACGTAAACAATTTCTACTAAATAAAAAGGTTAGCTAAGTAGGGATGGCCTAAAATCTAGTTGGGCTGTATAAATGTACTGCAGCCTCATATGAAATCAATCCCTAGCATTTCAGGCGGGCAGCCAGCGTACAAAATTGTACCATTTTATTTGCAACGGATGTGGGTGGCAACCTAGTCGATCTAGTGAAAAAATGGCGGGACTGTTCTGCTGACAGTTTTGCTTCTTGTCAAGAGATAGCGCATATATTGATAGTTTTTATTAGTCAGTTTTAGAAGTAGGTAACTTATCTACCTAGCTGTGATGAATTTTTATCGTGGTAATCGATTTTTGTGGCAAGAGGCGGTCTTTTGGAACCAAAGATGGACTTCAAATTGAAGGGACCCATCATATCAGCGTGGATCAACGGAAAGTGGTAAGCAAGACACAAATTTTGACGATTCTACTTTGTAGAGCATGCTCTAAGGTAATCTTTGGTATATAATATGGTCATATTCAGTTGCAAAAACGCCAGTGTACCACTGTTTTAGGTGTAGCTAGCTTGGCGCTAGAATGTAAACAATGGTTTGTTACAGCAAATATATCATGGTCATATTCAATAATAGTGCTGGATCATGTGGTATATATTACCTGCATCTCATTTGGCTTTCTAGGTGTGTAAATTTCAGTTGCATCAGGATAACTATCCAAGTCAAAGACATTTTAATGGGTCACTAGTATAAGGGTATATTAGTGTACCTAGTCTTTGACAATGCACTTGTAGGGTAGGAACGAGGCTACTTGTAGGGTAGATGTATTTTAACTGGTACAGTAGCCACCTAGGAATTTTTCCATCTCCCAATTCCAGATGGAGCTCATCTGTATCTTGTGTTCTATGAGTAGTTATCAAGAAATACTGTAACGGCATGGGGAAGAAGAAGTGCTCTCTTTGGTAGCTTTTAGCAAACTTGCAAGAATTGCTCTGGTCAGTTCATCAATATTTTCATCTTTTATTTTTTCCTTCCATAACATCATCTATAAGAGCCATGAGCCTGTTCCTCTATCTGATTTAATATAACTGAATGTATGTCATATATCAGGATTTGCATACAGTGTCTGCTCGTGTTAAACTCCTGTTGGATTAAGCAAGTATTCAGACATGTTATGGCATCTGGACTGTGCCTAAAATAGGAGCCCTCAGGCTTGTCTAGTATTTGGGTGTGCTCCACATCCTGCATATGTTTATGTGTTTGATGATACATGTGTTGGTATGTGTCTCACAAAGTGACACACTGCCCTGTGTGTGTGGCTAACAAATCTGAAATGTTTCATGATTATCTTTTGCCTAGATGTGATTATGTGACCCATCAGAGCTCTGTTTCCATATAGGGATGTACTTGGGATCAGACCAGTGTCTTTTCGCTTCCCTGGTGTGTGCATGGCATATGCAGCTATTGCTTGAAATTTCAGAGGTCATCAAGAACTCTTGTTCACTCTCGATTAGCTTACTGAAGTGGTCATACCTTGGTTGTTCCTTTTACAGACAAAGCAGGGCCCACAGCTGGATATCACCTTTGGCCAGACTTTTTTACTGGAACTTGCCATAATTTTTTTCACCAGTATTATCATTGTTATTATTCATCTTTGAGGTATTAATGTATTGCTAATAAAATTGCTTGTTTCTACACAGATATAATGCAGACACGTATGATAATGGGAATTAGTGGTGGTTTATCTTCTAGAGAAAACGCATCACTTATCTGAACAGGTGCAAAAACAGCAGTGTGCCACTACATTCCATTGGCTATCAGTGACCAATGAAGCGCTCTTTTTGCGCGATTAGAAGGAATTTAAGGGACATATTTATTACTAGCAGTACCTTCCCGAAGCATCTTTAGATCAGCAAAATTTCGTAACTTGAAATTTAGTATTTACAGCGATATAACCGAAATCATTTAGAAAGCTCGATCAACAAGAAAATTGGGCATTAATTGGAGTTGCAATTAAACCTCCCGTTTAGAACGTTTTCGCGGACGGTGGCGCGGCGGTCCGCCTGATTTACAACTGCTATAGGCAGTGGATGTAAATGTAGGGATTAATTTCATATGAGGCTGCAGTACATTTATACAGCCCAACAAGATTTTAGGCCATCCCTACTTAACCTCTTTATTTAGAAGAAATTTTTACGCTCAAACTCGTAAGAGTGGAAGAAAAGTTCTGTCAGTAAGTGGTAGGAATCACCAGCCTTGCTCCTGTTGTGGTTGTCTAGTATAGCTAGTTTGGTTCTAGCTCTGAAGATTCTACAGAGTTAAAAGCCATCTCTACTTATACAGTCCAGCTATTAAAAGGACCTGCACTGTTCATTCAGGCTGGGGTCACACTTTTAATATGAAAAGCAGTGAAGTGCTAACCCTCAGTGCACACTAAAAGTCAATAATATAGCTAATTGTGTATGTATTTATGAATATTGAGCAGATCACTGATGAGCAGGAGTATTGAATCATCTATAAAGCATTCCATACTGTTGAGCTAGCTAGCAGTGTCTATACTACAGAGTCCACATTCTTATTTTCAGTGCCTGCATGTAAAAATATATTGCTTGGAGAACTGCACAGATATGATTAAGCATGCAGGTAAGACAGTAGCAGCTACAATTGCATAAAGTTTATCATGAGCAACGTCATAGACTTGTCACTAAAGATACTCCAGCTAGCTAGCTATGAGATTTATGCTGTTGCTCTCACTGTCAAGTGCTCCTCCAAGGAGGTCTCTCACCTACTGTCCACAATCCATTGTAATACAGCTACCAGTCCAGATGGTATTTCTAGCACCATGATTTGTAACCGTTAATCAACCTCTTTAAGTCCCTGAGGGCTGGAAGCTTTCCAACGTAACTCCAATTCACAAATCAGGTGATCCTGGTCTTGTTGTCAACTACCGGCCTATTTCTCTGCTATTCTTTGATTTGAGCAAAGCTTTCGATAGTCTATCCCACTCACTTGTAATCAACACATTAGCCAGAGTAACCTCCTCGCCTGGATCAATGGCTATTTGACCAACCGTCAGCAGAGAATGGCATTGTGTGGTACTTTTTCCTTTTTTTTTTTTGGGGGGGGGGGGGGGGGGGGAGAGAGAGAGAGAGAGAGAAGGGATGGCAAGTTTTGACGAGATCAAGCGAGAAGTGCTATTAAAGTGATGCATGATATCCGCTTGGCCACAGCATCGTTGGTCGATCATCAGAGCAACGAGTGGCAGCAGCAGCAGCAAAACTATCAAAATAGCACTGGTTGTGAAACTACACCCATTAATTATGATGGTCATGTAGTGGAAATATCTGAGTGAATATGCTGATTCCCAGATAACTGGGGAAAATTGGCGTATGCGCAAACAGAGCTAATCTCATCCCCAGACCATACAGAGGTTATCAAAGCCAGACAGGTGGTGCGGTGTACCTGGGAAAGTTCTTTTGGATCATTGTTGCTCAAGTATGACCCCAAGCTTGAAGGAGAAACTATCTCTCATGTTTATATCAGCAAGCAAGAAAACTTTCTCAATCCTCATAGTGTTCCTGTGACAGCTCCAGTCTCCCTGTGTGAACAGTTTAGCTGTAAGCATGTGTGCATCTACTTGAAGAGAGACAAGGAAGCTGAGCCTTCTACTACTTGAACAGTAGCTTCAGTACTAATGGAAGCAAGCCGTGAGAGAGTTCTTCCAGATCTCATACATGCTCTCTGTGAATTGAAACATGTTGAAGACTCTCGTCTGTACATCTGCGGTGCCTCCCTATTTCCCGAGGGTGCTATGCCAGCTGAACTGGTAGTAGTAAGGCAGGCAATAGTTTGCAGATCACCTAGTGAATCACAGTACTACAATTCTGTGCTCGTAAGCTTTCCTCTTGTGTGCTACTACTGTGGGGCTGTTGAAGAATGTCTCGTGGATGATGAAGAAACACGCCAGTTAAAGCAGTCTATCCCATCTGCTTTCTGTGTAAAAGTGATGGTAAAAACCCTTTTACAAAATACCCTCCAATGTGACAAAAAAGTGACGATCATCTTGTGTGCTCTTTATCTTTTACACAAAAAAAATTTTTTTTTCTTCCTGCCTGTCGGGTGTCATTTTTCTTCCGGGGAAACTGAGAAACATAAAATCAAATTGGTATGGCCTTCTTAACACATTCCTTGCAGCAAGCTGTGTTGGAGTCCTGGTGACTCCATCTCGATCTGTAGCTGTATGTACTATTATAGTATAATACTAGCTAGCTAGCTAGCTGTATGTCATGATAATGGTCAGCTGATTTCATGAGCTCACCACACGTCATCGCTGAAATCTATTTTTAGTAACCTCCAGCATTTCTGTGGCTATACAGGCTGTACGGGAGTTGCATGCCCTCTCCCCACCTTCGGCAGGTCGATACGCCCTTGCTAATACCAAGCTTTCTTTTTCCCCGTCCCCCAAAAAGGAAAAAGGAGGCTGGGTTCGAGGCTACTATCACCCCGTGCTGAACTCATCTTATATGCAGATGACATCTGCTATCACAAGATGTCACAGTAGCTAAATGAACGTACAGTTCAGCAGGACACCGAATGCATAGCCAGTGAACTGACCAACCTGAAACTACATCTAAATGCCACCAAGACAAAAACTATGTTGGTATCCAGGAAGTGCAACCCACCTTAGCTTTCAATCATCTTAGGTGACAAACATGTCAGCGTTGTGAACTCTACCACCTATCAGGGGTTGGCGATTCCATCTGACCTGTCTTGGTCGAATCACATCAACTGCAAGGCAAGAAAACTCATTGGATTTTTTCACCGCTTCCTTCGAGGGGCCGGTGAATGTTGCTGTTCAGATCATTAGTAAGTTCTTCCTATCTTAGACTATGGTGCTGCAGTCTGGGACCCCTATCACAATATATGATAGTTCGTTGTACCCTTCAGTATGCAATTGAATTCAGGGTATGGAGGTCACTGTAGTGGCTGATGACACTGATGTCCTTGTCTTCCTGGCAGAAAGAAATGGCAGAAGTCTACTTTTTATCAGATAAAACTTAGGAAGATAAGAGACATTGCCAGGTGAGTTAATCACATCATATATTTACAACCTCCAGCTGCCACTTTTGGTCATGTAAAACCAGCCTACTAAAGAAGATAGTACAGTCACAAGAAATTCATCTTTGATGAGTGAGTAGAGGAAGAGGTAGGAAGTGCAGGGATTCAGTTATTGTATGGTGGTAAGAAACAGACAGCCTGATAAACTGTACGTTGCAGAGTAGAATCGCTGATATGAATATCTGCACACACTCTTTAGTTGATAAACTGCAACACTTTATTCTGATAACCAAATTTTCGCGTTTTTATATTTCGCTATATATTTCAATAAATAGCGAAAATTAAAATTTTTCATGGACATCGCAAATCAGATCTAATAAAATAAAATTTGCCATTTTTTGGATACTATTTTTTTCCTGATTCAATCCTAAATCTACTTAGTCCATGTCTGTGGTTCTAGGTAATCAGTAGCAGATTTTCTGCTACTTCTGACAACTCAGTCTATTGATAGTCTCGCGGGCCGACCCTTTACCAACCCAAGGGAAGGGAAAGGGTCTGGTCAAACTCGCATAAGCGTTTCGTTCTACTGGTCCAGGAATTTCTTGGACCGATAATTAATTCAGTGTAAAATAACCTCAAAGCTATGAATAATGTTAAGAATAAATTGGCGTGTAAGTTTAGTCATTCGGGCATAAACTAGTGATCGATCGAGAGCGAGCTGCCGGAGAGAGCTGCTGGCTTGCTCTAGCTACTAAGTCATAAAAAGTTGCATGGAGCTAGTTGTGCTGCTGAAGGGTCGGTTGTGTGAGACTACACAGCAGCTACTGTGCCTTTGGAAACCCCAGCAGGGATTGTGCTTGTGCTCGAGCTGTGAGTGCTAGCTGAAATCCATGGCATCAGGGCCTGATCAGGCTCAGAAGGTGGAAGAGAAGCTCTTTAACCTGCATACAGCATAGATCTATTGTAGCACTATTCCATGCGCACAATAATGTGATGCACTGTGACGCACGCGAATTATTAGCACGTTTGCTGAGTGTGCAGAACGAATGTTTTCAGAGCTAGAGACCACCTCGCGGGGGTGTGGCTATGCCAGACTAGTTGGCGGTGTCTTTGTAATTGTAGTCTCGCTGGCCAGACCCCTTACCAACCACGATTGGTAAAGGGTTGGGCCCGCGAGACTAGTGTCTTTGCCTCTTCATACTCATCTTCCCTGAGTGCTGGAGAGGCCATCTTGCATCTGAGGCAGTACTCATACTGTAGAGTGAAACGAGACTAACTATCGGACTCTGAAGTAATAGCGTAATAGCTAGTGGTAAAGGGTCGGCTATGCCAGACTAGCTAGCTAGCTACGAGTATGATATGATGTCATCATTTGGTTATTTAGGAAGAAATATTTTTCAAAACTATGAATCAGGCTATGCACGTTGATATGTGAGATAGAACATTCTGAATTATAATACAGTGGAATCGCGCCCTTCTTTCCAGAAAGCCTAAGGCTTCAATTGAAGCGTTCTAATTGCTACTGGCAGTGTAGTGGATGTAAAAGATACACATATACACTCAACTGAGTACTGTAACCCTTGTGCATGTGATGACAGCTTAAGTTTCCAGGAAAGCTTTAGTCATGACTTACCTGAATTTTGACGTAGTTTCATATCAATAGCTATTCAATATCAAAGGTATAGGAATAGGGGACGGGAGGGTCATGATGAAGAGTCTAACACAAAAAGGAGCAGATGACTCATGGACCTCCCATCCCCTATGAATATGGAACTGTTGTACATTGTTAGGTAATAAATCTTTTGCATATGTCCATACTTTTTCCAATTCTACAATTTTTTATCATTAGTACTAGTTATACCCAATAGCTACATGTAGTTATGGCTACCTTGCTTCAAACTCTCCATGGCAATGACCTCAAGTTCACTAGTAGTAATCTACCAACGAAATAAATAAATATATAATTAATATCAAAATACGACAGTGAAGGTACGACAGGGTAAGAAAATAGACAGCATGTAAGTAACAATGTAAAGAGTGAGTAAGTTCAGAATAACTTACCCCCTGAAAGAATGAAATTAATCATCAAAATACGACAGTGAAGGTACGAAAGGGTAAGAAAATTGACAGCATGTAAGTAACAATATAAAGAGTGAGTACGTTTGGAATAACTTACCTTCTGAAGAAATAAAAATAGGCATCAAAATACGAGAGTGAAGGTACGACAGGGTAAGAGAATAGACAGCATGTAAGTAACAATGCAGAGAGTGAGTACATTAAGAATAACTTGCCTCCTGAAGGTATAAATTTAGGCATCAAAATACGACGGTGAGGGTAAGAGAATAGACAGCATGTAAGTAACAATGTAAAGAGTGAGTACGTTCAGAATAACTTACCAACTGAAATTAATACGACAGTGAAGGTACGACAGGGTAAGAGAATAGACAGCATGTAAGTAATAATGTAAAGAGTGAGTACGTTCAGAATAACTTACCCACTAAAGCAATGAAATTAATCATGAAAATATGACAGTGAAGGTACGACAGGGTAAGAGAATAGACAGCATGTAAGTAACAATGTAAAGAGTGAGTATGTTCAGAATAACTTACCCACTAAAGCAATGAAATTAATCATCAAAATACGACAGTGAAGGTACGACAGGGTAAGAGAATAGACAGCATGTAAGTAACAATGCAGAGAGTGAGTACATTCAGAATAACTTGCCTCCTGAAGGTATAAATTTAGGCATCAAAATACGACGGTAAGGGTAAGAGAATAGACAGCATGTAAGTAACAATGTAAAGAATGAGTACGTTCAGAATAACTTACCAACTGAAATTAATACGACAGTGAAGGTACGACAGGGTAAGAGAATAGACAGCATGTAAGTAATAATGTAAAGAGTGAGTACGTTCAGAACAACTTACCTCCTGAAGGAATGAAATTAAGCATCAAAATATGACAGTGAAGGTACGACAGGGTAAGAAAATAGACAGCATGTAAGTAACAATGTAAAGAGTGAGTATGTTCAGAATAACTTACCCACTAAAGGAATGAAATTAATCATGAAAATATGACAGTGAAGGTACGACAGGGTAAGAGAATAGACAGCATGTAAGTAACAATGTAAAGAGTGAGTATGTTCAGAATAATTTACCTGCTGAAGGAATGAAATTAAGCATCAAAATATGACAGTGAAGGTAAGACAGGGTAAGAGAATAGACAGCATGTAAGTAACAATGCAGAGAGTGAATCAGTTCTGAATAACTTACTTGCTGTAGGAATGAAATTAAGCATTGAAATACGACAGTGAAGGTACGACAGGATAAGAGAATAGACAGCATGTAAGTAACAATGCAGAGAGTGAGTACGTTCAGAATAACTTACCTCCTGAAGGAATGAAATTGAGCATCAAAATACGACAGTGAAGGTACAGCAGGGTAAGAGAATAGACAGTATGTAAGTAACAATGCAGAGAGTGAGTGAGTTCAGAATAACTTACTCGCTGAAGGAATGAAATTAAGCATCAAAATACGACAGTGAAGGTAAGAGAATAGACAGCATGTAAGTAACAATGCAGAGAGTGAGTACATTCAGAATAACTTACCTCCTGAAGGAATGAAATTAATCATCAAAATACGACAGTGAAGGTACGACAGGGTAAGAGAATAGACAGTATGTAAGTAACAATGTAAAGAGTGAGTACATTCAGAATAACTTACTTCCTAAAGGAATAAAATTAGGTATCAAAATACGACAGTGAAGGTACGACAGGGTAAGAGAATAGACAGCATGTAATTGACAATGCAGAGAGTGAGTCAGTTCAGAATAACTTACCCGCTGAAGGAATTAAATTAAGCATCAAAAGACGACAGTGAAGGTATGGCAGGGTAAGAGAATAGACAGCATGTAAGTAACAATGCAGAGAGTGAGTATGTTCAAAATAACTTACCTTCTGAAGGAATGAAATTAAGCATCAAAATATGACAGTGAAGGTAAGACAGGGTAAGAGAATAGACAGCATGTAAGTAACAATGCAGAGAGTGAATCAGTTCTGAATAACTTACTTGCTGTAGGAATGAAATTAAGCATTGAAATACGACAGTGAAGGTACGACAGGATAAGAGAATAGACAGCATGTAAGTAACAATGCAGAGAGTGAGTACGTTCAGAATAACTTACCTCCTGAAGGAATGAAATTGAGCATCAAAATACGACAGTGAAGGTACAACAGGGTAAGAGAATAGACAGCATGTAAGTAACAATGCAGAGAGTGAGTGAGTTCAGAATAACTTACTCGCTGAAGGAATGAAATTAAGCATCAAAATACGACAGTGAAGGTAAGAGAATAGACAGCATGTAAGTAACAATGCAGAGAGTGAGTACATTCAGAATAACTTACCTCCTGAAGGAATGAAATTAAGCATCAAAATACGAGAGTGAAGGTACAACAGGGTAAGAGAATAGACAGCATGTAAGTAACAATGCAGAGAGTGAGTATGTTCAGAATAACTTACCTCCTGAAGGAATGAAATTGAGCATCAAAATACGACAGTGAAGGTACAGCAGGGTAAGAAAATAGACAGCATGTAAGTAACAATGCAGAGAGTGAGTCAGTTCAGAATAACTTACTCGCTGAAGGAATGAAATTAAGCATCAAAATAAGACAGTGAAGGTAAGAGAATAGACAGCATGTAAGTAATAATGCAGAGAGTGAGTACATTCAGAATAACTTACCTCCTGAAGGAATGAAATTAAGAATCAAATACGAGAGTGAAGGTACGACAGGGTAAGAGAATAGACAGCATGTAAGTAACAATGCAGAGAGTGAGTACGTTCAAAATAACTTACCTGCTGAAGGAATGAAATTAATCATCAAAATACGACAGTGAAGGTACAACAGGGTAAGAGAATAGACAGCATGTAATTGACAATGCAGAGAGTGAGTCAGTTCAGAATCACTTACCCGCTGAAGGAATTAAATTAAGCATCAAAAGATGACAGTGAAGGTATGGCAGGGTAAGAGAATAGACAGCATGTAAGTAACAATGCAGAGAGTGAATCAGTTCTGAATAACTTACTTGCTGTAGGAATGAAATTAAGCATTGAAATACGACAGTGAAGGTACGACAGGATAAGAGAATATTACAGCATGTAAGTAACAATGCAGAGAGTGAGTGAGTTCAGAATAACTTACTCGCTGAAGGAATGAAATTAAGCATCAAAATACGACAGTGAAGGTAAGAGAATAGACAGCATGTAAGTAACAATACAGAGAGTGAGTACATTCAGAATAACTTACCTCCTGAAGGAATGAAATTAAGCATCAAAATACGAGAGTGAAGGTACAACAGGGTAAGAGAATAGACAGCATGTAAGTAACAATGCAGAGAGTGAGTATGTTCAGAATAACTTACCTCCTGAAGAAATGAAATTGAGCATCAAAATACGACAGTGAAGGTACAGCAGGGTAAGAAAATAGACAGCATGTAAGTAACAATGCAGAGAGTTAGTCAGTTCAGAATAACTTACTCGCTGAAGGAATGAAATTAAGCATCAAAATAAGACAGTGAAGGTAAGAGAATAGACAGCATGTAAGTAATAATGCAGAGAGTGAGTACATTCAGAATAACTTACCTCCTGAAGGAATGAAATTAAGCATCAAAATACAAGAGTGAAGGTACGACAGGGTAAGAGAATAGACAGCATGTAAGTAACAATGCAGAGAGTGAGTACGTTCAGAATAACTTACCCGCTGAAGGAATGAAATTAATCATCAAAATACGACAGTGAAGGTACAACAGGGTAAGAGAATAGACAGCATGTAATTGACAATGCAGAGAGTGAGTCAGTTCAGAATAACTTACCCGCTGAAGGAATTAAATTAAGCATCAAAAGACGACAGTGAAGGTATGGCAGGGTAAGAGAATAGACAGCATGTAAGTAACAATGCAGAGAGTGAATCAGTTCTGAATAACTTACTTGCTGTAGGAATGAAATTAAGCATTGAAATACAACAGTGAAGGTACGACAGGATAAGAGAATAGACAACATGTAAGTAACAATGCAGATAGTGAGTACGTTCAGAATAACTTACCTCCTGAAGGAATAAAATTGAGCATCAAAATACGACAGTGAAGGTACAGCAGGGTAAGAGAATAGACAGCATGTAAGTAACAATGCAGAGAGTGAGTCAGTTCAGAATAACTTACTCGCTGAAGGAATGAAATTAAGCATCAAAATACGACAGTGAAGGTAAGAGAATAGACAGCATGTAAGTAACAATGCAGAGAGTGAGTATGTTCAGAATAACTTACCCGCTGAAGGAACGAAATTAATCATCAAAATACGACAGTGAAGGTACGACAGGGTAAGAGAATAGACAGCATGGAATTGACAATGCAGAGAGTGAGTCAGTTCAGAATAACTTACCCGCTGAAGGAATTAAATTAAGCATCAAAAGACGACAGTGAAGGTATGGCAGGGTAAGAGAATAGACAGCATGTAAGTAACAATGCAGAGAGTATGTTCAAAATAACTTACATTCTGAAGGAATGAAATTAAGCATCAAAATACGACAGTGAAGGTAAGACAGGGTAAGAGAATAGACAGCATGTAAGTAACAATGCAGAGAGTGAATCAGTTCTGAATAACTTACTTGCTGTAGGAATGAAATTAAGCATTGAAATACGACAGTGAAGGTACGACAGGATAAGAGAATAGACAGCATATAAGTAACAATGCAGATAGTGAGTACGTTCAGAGTAACTTACCTCCTGAAGGAATAAAATTGAGCATCAAAATACGACAGTGAAGGTACGACAGGGTAAGAGAATAGACAGCATGTAATTAACAATGCAGAGAGTGAGTCAGTTCAGAATAACTTACTCGCTGAAGGAATGAAATTAAGCATCAAAATACGACAGTGAAGGTAAGAGAATAGACAGCATGTAAGTAACAATGCAGAGAGTGAGTACATTCAGAATAACTTACCTCCTGAAGGAATGAAATTGAGCATCAAAATACGACAGTGAAGGTACGACAGGGTAAGAGAATAGACAGCATGTAAGTAACAATGCAGAGAGTGAGTACATTCCGAATAACTTGCCTCCTGAAGGTATAAATTTAGGCATCAAAATACGACAGTGAGGGTAAGAGAATAGACAGCATGTAAGTAACAATGTAAAGAGTGAGTACGTTCAGAATAACTTACCAACTGAAATTAATACGACAGTGAAGGTACGACAGGGTAAGAGAATAGACAGCATGTAAGTAATAATGTAAAGAGTGAGTACGTTCAGAACAACTTACCTCCTGAAGGAATGAAATTAAGCATCAAAATATGACAGTGAAGGTACGACAGGGTAAGAAAATAGACAGCATGTAAGTAACAATGTAAAGAGTGAGTATGTTAAGAATAACTTACCCACTAAAGGAATGAAATTAATCATGAAAATAATTATGACAGTGAAGGTACGACAGGGTAAGAGAATAGACAGCATATAAGTAACAATGTAAAGAGTGATTACATTCAGAATAACTTACCAACTGAAATTAATACGACAGTGAAGGTACGACAAGGTAAGAGAATAGACAGCATGTAAGTAACAATGTAAAGAGTATGTTAAGAATAATTTACCTGCTGAAGGAATGAAATTAATCATCAAAATACGACAGTGAAAGACAGGGTAAGAGAATAGACAGCATGTAAGTAACAATGTAAAGAGAATGTTAAGAATAACTTACCCGCTGAAGGAATGAAATTAATCATCAAAATACGACAGTGAAGGTACGACAGGGTAAGAGAATAGACAGCATGTAAGTAATAATGTAAAGAGTGAGTACATTCAGAATAACTTACCAACTGAAATTAATACGATAGTGAAGGTACGACAGGGTAAGAGAATAGACAGCATGTAAATACAAATTGTAAAGAGTGAGTACATTCAGAATGACTTACTTCCTAAAGGAATAAAATTAGGTATCAAAATACGACAGTGAAGGTACAACAGGGTAAGAGAATAAACAGCATGTAAGTAACAATGCAGAGAGTGAGTATGTTCAGAATAACTTACCGACTGAAGAAATAAAATTAAGCATCAAAATATAACAGTGAAGGTATGGCAGGGTAAGAGAATAGACAGCATGTAACTGACAATGCAGAGAGTGAGTCAGTTCAGAATAACTTACCCGCTGAAGGAATTAAATTAAGCATCAAAAGACGACAGTGAAGGTATGGCAGGGTAAGAGAATAGACAGCATGTAAGTAACAATGCAGAGAGTATGTTAAAAAAAACTTACCTTCTGAAGGAATGAAATTAAGCATCAAAATACGACAGTGAAGGTAAGACAGGGTAAGAGAATAGACAGTATGTAAGTAACAATGTAAAGAGTATGTTAAGAATAACTTACCCGCTGAAGGAATGAAATTAAGCATCAAAATACAACAGTGAAGGTACGGCAGGGTAAGAGAATAGACAGCATGTAAGTAACAATGCAGAGAGTGAGTCTGTACAGAATAACTTACTTTCTGAAGGAATGAAATTAAGCATCGAAATACGACAGTGAAGGTACAACAGGGTAAGATAATAAACAGCATGTAAGTAACAATGCAGAGAGTGAGTATGTTCAGAATAACTTACTGACTGAAGAAATGAAATTAAGCATCAAAATATAACAGTGAAGGTACAGCAGGGTAAGAGAATAGACAGCATGTAAGTAACAATGCAGAGAGTGAGTACGTTCAGAATAACTTACCTCCTGAAGGAATGGAATTAAGCATCAAAATACAACGGTGAAGGTACGGCAGGGTAAGAGAATAGACAGCATGTAAGTAACAATGCAGAGAGTGAGTACGTTCAGAAAAACTTACCTCCATAAGGAATGAAATTAAGCATCAAAACACGACAGTGAAGGTAAGACAGGGTAAGAGAATAGACAGCATGTAAGTAACAATGCAGAGAGTGAGAACGTTCAGAATAACTTACATCCTGAAGGAATGAAATTAAGCATCAAAATACGACAGTGAAGGTAAGACAGGGTAAGAGAATAGACAGCATGTAAGTAACAATGCAGAGAGTGAGTACGTTCAGAAAAACTTACCTCCTTAAGGAATGAAATTAAGCATCAAAATACGACAGTGAAGGTAAGACAGGGTAAGAGAATAGACAGCATGTAAGTAACAATGCAGAGAGTGAGTATGTTCAGAATAACTTACCTCCTGAAGGAATGAAATTGAGCATCAAAATACGACAGTGAAGGTACAGCAGGGTAAGAAAATAGACAGCATGTAAGTAACAATGCAGAGAGTGAGTCAGTTCAGAATAACTTACTCGCTGAAGGAATGAAATTAAGCATCAAAATAAGACAGTGAAGGTAAGAGAATAGACAGCATGTAAGTAATAATGCAGAGAGTGAGTACATTCAGAATAACTTACCTCCTGAAGGAATGAAATTAAGAATCAAAATACGAGAGTGAAGGTACGACAGGGTAAGAGAAAAGACAGCATGTAAGTAACAAAATGCAGAGAGTGAGTTTATTCAGAATAACTTACCCGCTGAAGGAATAAATTAAGAATCAGTGACAGTATGACAGGGTAAGAGAATAGACAGTATGTGAGTAACAATGTAGAGTGTGAGTTGGTTCAGAATAACTTACCCCCTGAAGGCATCAAAATACGACAGGGTAAGAGAATAGACAGCATGTAAGTAACAATGCAGAGAGTGAGTCAGATCAGAATAACTTACATCCTGAAGGAATGAAATTAAGCATCAAAATACGACAGTGAAGGTAAGACAGGGTAAGAGAATAGACAGCATGTAAGTTACAATGCAGAGAGTGAGTCTGTACATAATAACTTACTTTCTGAAGGAATGAAATTAAGCATAGAAATACGACGACAGGGTAAGAGAATAGACAGCATGTAAGTAACAATGCAGAGAGTGAGTACGTTCAGAATAACTTACCTCCTGAAGGAATGAAATTAAGCATCAAAATACGACGACAGCATAAGAGAATAGACAGCATGTAAGTAACAATGCAGAGAGTGAGTACGTTCAGAATAAATTACCTCCTGAAGGAATAAAATTAAGCATCAAAATACGACAGTGAAGGTAAGACAGGGTAAGAGAATAGACAGCATGTAAGTAACAATGCAGAGAGTGAGTATGTTCAGAATAACTTACCGACTGAAGGAATGAAATTAAGCATCAAAATACGACGACAGGGTAAGAGAATAGACAGCATGTAAGTAACAATGCAGAGAGTGAGTACGTTCAGAATAACTTACCTCCTGAAGGAATGAAATTAAGCATCAAAATACGACAGTGAAGGTAAGACAGGGTAAGAGAATAGACAGCAGTAAGTAACAATGCAGAGAGTGAGTACGTTCAGAATAACTTACCGACTGAAGGAATGAAATTAAGCATCAAAATACGACAGTAAAGGTAAGACAGGGTAAGAGAAAAGACAGCATGTAAGTAACAAAATGCAGAGAGTGAGTTTATTCAGAATAACTTACCCGCTGAAGGAATAAATTAAGAATCAGTGACAGTATGACAGGGTAAGAGAATAGACAGTATGTGAGTAACAATGTAGAGTGTGAGTTGGTTCAGAATAACTTACCCCCTGAAGGCATCAAAATACGACAGGGTAAGAGAATAGACAGCATGTAAGTAATAATGTAAAGAGTGAGTACGTTCAGAATAACTTACCCACTAAAGCAATGAAATTAATCATGAAAATATGACAGTGAAGGTACGACAGGGTAAGAGAATAGACAGCATGTAAGTAACAATGCAGAGAGTGAGTACGTTCAGAATAACTTACTAACTAAAGGAATGAAATTAAGCATCAAAATACGACAGTGAAGGTAAGACAGGGTAAGAGAATAGACAGCATGTAAGTAACAATGCAGAGAGTGAGTACGTTCAGAATAACTTACCTCCTGAAGGAATAAAATTAAGCATCAAAATACGACGACAGGGTAAGAGCATGTAAGTAACAATGCAGAGAGTGAGTACGTTTAGAATAACTTACCTTCTGAAGGAATGAAATTAAGCATCAAAATACGACGACAGGGTAAGAGCATGTAAGTAACAATGCAGAGAGTGAGTACGTTCAGAATAACTTACCAACTGAAGGAATGAAATTAAGCATCAAAATACGACAGTGAAGGTACGGCAGGGTAAAAGAATAGACAGCATGTAAGTAACAATGCAGAGAGTGAGTACGTTCAGAATAACTTACCAACTGAAGGAATGAAATTAAGCATCAAAATACGACAGTGAAGGTAAGACAGGGTAAGAGAATAGACAGCATGTAAGTAACAATGCAGAGAGTGAGTACGTTCAGAATAACTTACCGACTGAAGGAATGAAATTAAGCATCAAAATACGACAGTAAAGGTAAGACAGGGTAAGAGAAAAGACAGCATGTAAGTAACAAAATGCAGAGAGTGAGTTTATTCAGAATAACTTACCCGCTGAAGGAATAAATTAAGCATCAGTGACAGTATGACAGGGTAAGAGAATAGACAGTATGTGAGTAACAATGTAGAGTGTGAGTTGGTTCAGAATAACTTACCCCCTGAAGGCATCAAAATACGACAGGGTAAGAGAATAGACAGCATGTAAGTAACAATGCAGAGAGTGAGTCAGATCAGAATAACTTACATCCTGAAGGAATGAAATTAAGCATCAAAATACGACAGTGAAGGTAAGACAGGGTAAGAGAATAGACAGCATGTAAGTTACAATGCAGAGAGTGAGTCTGTACATAATAACTTACTTTCTGAAGGAATGAAATTAAGCATAGAAATACGACGACAGGGTAAGAGAATAGACAGCATGTAAGTAACAATGCAGAGAGTGAGTACGTTCAGAATAACTTACCTCCTGAAGGAATGAAATTAAGCATCAAAATACGACGACAGCATAAGAGAATAGACAGCATGTAAGTAACAATGCAGAGAGTGAGTACGTTCAGAATAAATTACCTCCTGAAGGAATAAAATTAAGCATCAAAATACGACAGTGAAGGTAAGACAGGGTAAGAGAATAGACAGCATGTAAGTAACAATGCAGAGAGTGAGTATGTTCAGAATAACTTACCGACTGAAGGAATGAAATTAAGCATCAAAATACGACGACAGGGTAAGAGAATAGACAGCATGTAAGTAACAATGCAGAGAGTGAGTACGTTCAGAATAACTTACCTCCTGAAGGAATGAAATTAAGCATCAAAATACGACAGTGAAGGTAAGACAGGGTAAGAGAATAGACAGCGTGTAAGTAACAATGCAGAGTGAGTCTGTACAGATTAACTTACTTTCTGAAGGAATGAAATTAAGCATAGAAATACGACGACAGGGTAAGAGAATAGACAGCATGTAAGTAACAATGCAGAGAGTGAGTACGTTCAGAATAACTTACCTCCTGAAGGAATGAAATTAAGCATCAAAATACGACGACAGCATAAGAGAATAGACAGCATGTAAGTAACAATGCAGAGAGTGAGTATGTTCAGAATAACTTACCTCCTGAAGGAATAAAATTAAGCATCAAAATACGACGACAGGGTAAGAGCATGTAAGTAACAATGCAGAGAGTGAGTACGTTTAGAATAACTTACCTTCTGAAGGAATGAAATTAAGCATCAAAATACGACGACAGGGTAAGAGCATGTAAGTAACAATGCAGAGAGTGAATACGTTCAGAATAACTTACCAACTGAAGGAATGAAATTAAGCATCAAAATGCGACAGTGAAGGTAAGACAGGGTAAGAGAATAGACAGCATGTAAGTAACAATGCAGAGAGTGAGTACGTTCAGAATAACTTACCTCCTGAAGGAATAAAATTAAGCATCAAAATACGACAGTGAAGGTAGGACAGGGTAAGAGAATAGACAGCATGTAAGTAATAATGCAGAGAGTGAGTCAGTTCAGAATAACTTACCTCCTGAAGGAATAAAATTAAGCATCAAAATACGACAGTGAAGGTAGGACAGGGTAAGAGAATAGACAGCATGTAAGTAATAATGCAGAGAGTGAGTACGTTCAGAATAACTTACCTTCTGAAGGAATGAAATTAAGCATCAAAATACGACGACAGGGTAAGAGCATGTAAGTAACAATGCAGAGAGTGAGTACGTTCAGAATAACGTACCAACTGAAGGAATGAAATTAAGCATCAAAATACGACAGTGAACGTACGGCAGGGTAAAAGAATAGACAGCATGTAAGTAACAATGCAGAGAGTGAGTACGTTCAGAATAACTTACCAACTGAAGGAATGAAATTAAGCATCAAAATACGACGACAGGGTAAGAGAATAGACAGCATGTAAGTAACAATGCAGAGAGTGAGTACGTTCAGAATAACTTACCAACTGAAGGAAGGAAATTAAGCATCAAAATACAACAGTGAAGTTACGACAGGGTAAGAAAATAGACAGCATGTAAGTAACAATGCAGAGAGTGTGTCTGTACAGAATAACTTACTCGCTGAAGGAATAAAATTAAGCATCAAAATACAACAGTGAAGGTACGACAGGGTAAGAGAATAGACAGCATGTAAGTAACAATGCAGAGAGTGAGTCTGTACAAAATAACTTACTCGCTGAAGGAATAAAATTAAGCATCGAAATACGATAGTGAAGGTACGACAGGGTAAAAGAATAGACAGCATGTAAGTAACAATGCAGAGAGTGAGTACGTTCAGAATAACTTACCAACTGAAGGAATGAAATTAAGCATCAAAATACGACGACAGGGTAAGAGAATAGACAGCATGTAAGTAACAATGCAGAGAGTGAGTACGTTCAGAATAACTTACCGACTGAAGGAATGAAATTAAGCATCAAAATACGACAGTAAAGGTAAGACAGGGTAAGAGAATAGACAGCATGTAAGTAACAATGCAGAGAGTGAGTACGTTCAGAATAACTTACCGACTGAAGGAATGAAATTAAGCATCAAAATACGACAGTAAAGGTAAGACAGGGTAAGAGAAAAGACAGCATGTAAGTAACAAAATGCAGAGAGTGAGTTTATTCAGAATAACTTACCCGCTGAAGGAATAAATTAAGAATCAGTGACAGTATGACAGGGTAAGAGAATAGACAGTATGTGAGTAACAATGTAGAGTGTGAGTTGGTTCAGAATAACTTACCCCCTGAAGGCATCAAAATACGACAGGGTAAGAGAATAGACAGCATGTAAGTAACAATGCAGAGAGTGAGTCAGTTCAGAATAACTTACATCCTGAAGGAATGAAATTAAGCATCAAAATACGACAGTGAAGGTAAGACAGGGTAAGAGAATAGACAGCATGTAAGTTACAATGCAGAGAGTGAGTCTGTACAGAATAACTTACTTTCTGAAGGAATGAAATTAAGCATAGAAATACGACGACAGGGTAAGAGAATAGACAGCATGTAAGTAACAATGCAGAGAGTGAGTACGTTCAGAATAACTTACTAACTGAAGGAATGAAATTAAGCATCAAAATACGACAGTGAAGGTAAGACAGGGTAAGAGAATAGACAGCATGTAAGTAACAATGCAGAGAGTGAGTACGTTCAGAATAACTTACAAACTGAAATTAAGCATCAAAATACGACAGTGAAGGTAAGACAGGGTAAGAGAATAGACAGCATGTAAGTAACGATGCAGAGAGTGAGTACATTCAGAATAACTTACCAACTGAAGGAATGAAATTAAGCATCACAATACGACAGTGAAGGTACGGCAGGGTAAGAGAATAGACAGCATGTAAGTAACAATGCAGAGAGTGAGTCAGTTCAGAATAACTTACTCGCTGAAGGAATGAAATTAAGCATCAAAATACAACGACAGGATAAGAGAATAGACAGCATGTAAGTAACAATGCAGAGAGTGAGTACGTTCAGAATAACTTACCTCCTGAAGGAATGAAATTGAGCATCAAAATACGACAGTGAAGGTACAGCAGGGTAAGAGAATAGACAGTATGTAAGTAACAATGCAGAGAGTGAGTGAGTTCAGAATAACTTACTCGCTGAAGGAATGAAATTAAGCATCAAAATACGACAGTGAAGGTAAGAGAATAGACAGCATGTAAGTAACAATGCAGAGAGTGAGTACATTCAGAATAACTTACCTCCTGAAGGAATGAAATTAATCATCAAAATACGACAGTGAAGGTACGACAGGGTAAGAGAATAGACAGTATGTAAGTAACAATGTAAAGAGTGAGTACATTCAGAATAACTTACTTCCTAAAGGAATAAAATTAGGTATCAAAATACGACAGTGAAGGTACGACAGGGTAAGAGAATAGACAGCATGTAATTGACAATGCAGAGAGTGAGTCAGTTCAGAATAACTTACCCGCTGAAGGAATTAAATTAAGCATCAAAAGACGACAGTGAAGGTATGGCAGGGTAAGAGAATAGACAGCATGTAAGTAACAATGCAGAGAGTGAGTATGTTCAAAATAACTTACCTTCTGAAGGAATGAAATTAAGCATCAAAATATGACAGTGAAGGTAAGACAGGGTAAGAGAATAGACAGCATGTAAGTAACAATGCAGAGAGTGAATCAGTTCTGAATAACTTACTTGCTGTAGGAATGAAATTAAGCATTGAAATACGACAGTGAAGGTACGACAGGATAAGAGAATAGACAGCATGTAAGTAACAATGCAGAGAGTGAGTACGTTCAGAATAACTTACCTCCTGAAGGAATGAAATTGAGCATCAAAATACGACAGTGAAGGTACAACAGGGTAAGAGAATAGACAGCATGTAAGTAACAATGCAGAGAGTGAGTGAGTTCAGAATAACTTACTCGCTGAAGGAATGAAATTAAGCATCAAAATACGACAGTGAAGGTAAGAGAATAGACAGCATGTAAGTAACAATGCAGAGAGTGAGTACATTCAGAATAACTTACCTCCTGAAGGAATGAAATTAAGCATCAAAATACGAGAGTGAAGGTACAACAGGGTAAGAGAATAGACAGCATGTAAGTAACAATGCAGAGAGTGAGTATGTTCAGAATAACTTACCTCCTGAAGGAATGAAATTGAGCATCAAAATACGACAGTGAAGGTACAGCAGGGTAAGAAAATAGACAGCATGTAAGTAACAATGCAGAGAGTGAGTCAGTTCAGAATAACTTACTCGCTGAAGGAATGAAATTAAGCATCAAAATAAGACAGTGAAGGTAAGAGAATAGACAGCATGTAAGTAATAATGCAGAGAGTGAGTACATTCAGAATAACTTACCTCCTGAAGGAATGAAATTAAGAATCAAAATACGAGAGTGAAGGTACGACAGGGTAAGAGAATAGACAGCATGTAAGTAACAATGCAGAGAGTGAGTACGTTCAAAATAACTTACCTGCTGAAGGAATGAAATTAATCATCAAAATACGACAGTGAAGGTACAACAGGGTAAGAGAATAGACAGCATGTAATTGACAATGCAGAGAGTGAGTCAGTTCAGAATCACTTACCCGCTGAAGGAATTAAATTAAGCATCAAAAGATGACAGTGAAGGTATGGCAGGGTAAGAGAATAGACAGCATGTAAGTAACAATGCAGAGAGTGAATCAGTTCTGAATAACTTACTTGCTGTAGGAATGAAATTAAGCATTGAAATACGACAGTGAAGGTACGACAGGATAAGAGAATATTACAGCATGTAAGTAACAATGCAGAGAGTGAGTGAGTTCAGAATAACTTACTCGCTGAAGGAATGAAATTAAGCATCAAAATACGACAGTGAAGGTAAGAGAATAGACAGCATGTAAGTAACAATGCAGAGAGTGAGTACATTCAGAATAACTTACCTCCTGAAGGAATGAAATTAAGCATCAAAATACGAGAGTGAAGGTACAACAGGGTAAGAGAATAGACAGCATGTAAGTAACAATGCAGAGAGTGAGTATGTTCAGAATAACTTACCTCCTGAAGGAATGAAATTAAGCATCAAAATACGAGAGTGAAGGTACAACAGGGTAAGAGAATAGACAGCATGTAAGTAACAATGCAGAGAGTGAGTATGTTCAGAATAACTTACCTCCTGAAGAAATGAAATTGAGCATCAAAATACGACAGTGAAGGTACAGCAGGGTAAGAAAATAGACAGCATGTAAGTAACAATGCAGAGAGTTAGTCAGTTCAGAATAACTTACTCGCTGAAGGAATGAAATTAAGCATCAAAATAAGACAGTGAAGGTAAGAGAATAGACAGCATGTAAGTAACAATGCAGAGAGTGAGTACGTTCAGAATAACTTACCCGCTGAAGGAATGAAATTAATCATCAAAATACGACAGTGAAGGTACAGCAGGGTAAGAGAATAGACAGCATGTAAGTAACAATGCAGAGAGTGAGTATGTTCAGAATAACTTACCCGCTGAAGGAATTAAATTAAGCATCAAAAGACGACAGTGAAGGTATGGCAGGGTAAGAGAATAGACAGCATGTAAGTAACAATGCAGAGAGTATGTTCAAAATAACTTACATTCTGAAGGAATGAAATTAAGCATCAAAATACGACAGTGAAGGTAAGACAGGGTAAGAGAATAGACAGCATGTAAGTAACAATGCAGAGAGTGAATCAGTTCTGAATAACTTACTTGCTGTAGGAATGAAATTAAGCATTGAAATACGACAGTGAAGGTACGACAGGATAAGAGAATAGACAGCATATAAGTAACAATGCAGATAGTGAGTACGTTCAGAGTAACTTACCTCCTGAAGGAATAAAATTGAGCATCAAAATACGACAGTGAAGGTACGACAGGGTAAGAGAATAGACAGCATGTAAGTAACAATGCAGAGAGTGAGTATATTCCGAATAACTTGCCTCCTGAAGGTATAAAATTAAGCATCAAAATACGACGACAGGGTAAGAGCATGTAAGTAACAATGCAGAGAGTGAGTACGTTTAGAATAACTTACCTTCTGAAGGAATGAAATTAAGCATCAAAATACGACGACAGGGTAAGAGCATGTAAGTAACAATGCAGAGAGTGAGTACGTTCAGAATAACTTACCAACTGAAGGAATGAAATTAAGCATCAAAATACGACAGTGAAGGTACGGCAGGGTAAAAGAATAGACAGCATGTAAGTAACAATGCAGAGAGTGAGTACGTTCAGAATAACTTACCAACTGAAGGAATGAAATTAAGCATCAAAATACGACAGTGAAGGTAAGACAGGGTAAGAGAATAGACAGCATGTAAGTAACAATGCAGAGAGTGAGTACGTTCAGAATAACTTACCGACTGAAGGAATGAAATTAAGCATCAAAATACGACAGTAAAGGTAAGACAGGGTAAGAGAATAGACAGCATGTAAATAACAATGCAGAGAGTGAATATGTTCAGAATAACTTACCTCCTGAAGGAATGAAATTAAGCATCAAAATACGACAGTGAAGGTACGGCAGGGTAAGAGAATAGACAGCATGTAAGTAACAATGCAGAGAGTGAGTATGTTCAGAATAACTTACTCGCTGAAGGAATGAAATTAAGCATCAAAATACGACGACAGGGTAAGAGAATAGACAGCATGTAAGTAACAATGCAGAGAGTGAGTACGTTCAGAATAACTTACCTTCTGAAGGAATGAAATTAAGCATCAAAACATGATCATGATAGTGAACAGGTAGGAGAATAGACAGCATGTAAGTAACAATGCAGAGAGTGAGTACGTTCAGAATATCTTACCTCCTGAAGGAATGAAATTAAGCATCAAATACGACAGTAAAGGTACGACAGGGTAAGAGTATAGACAGCATGTAAGTAACAATGCAGAGAGTGAGTATTTTCAGAATAACTTACTTTCTGAAGGAATAAAATTAAGCATCGAAATACGACAGTGAAGGTACAACAGGGTAAGAGAATAGACAGCATGTAAGTAACCATGCAGAAAGTGAGTACGTTTAGAATAGCTTACCTCCTGAAGGAATAAAATTAAAGCATCGAATATGACAGTGACGGTACAACAGGGTAAGAGAATAGACAGCATGTAAGTAACAAAGTCAGTTCAGAATAACTTACCTCCTGAAGGAATGAAATTAAGCATCAAAATACGACAGTGAAGGTATAACATGGTAAGAGAATAGACAGCATGTAAGTAACCATGCAGAGAGTGAGTCAGTTCAAAATAACTTACAAACTGAAGGAATCATCAAAATACGACAGTGAAGGTACGACAGGGTAAGAGAATAGACAGCATGTAAGTAACAATGCAGAGAGTGAGTCAGTTCAGAATAACTCACCTCCTGAAGAAATGAAATTAAGCATCAACATACGACGACAGGGTAAGAGAATAGACAGCATGTAAGTAACAATGCAGAGAGTGAGTACATTCAGAATAACTTACTCGCTGAAGGAATGAAATTAAGCATCAAAATATGACGACAGGGTAAGGGAATAGACAGCATGTAAGTAACAATGCAGAGAGTGAGTACATTCAGAATAACTTACTCGCTGAAGGAATGAAATTAAGCATCAAAATACGACAGTGAAGGTAAGACAGGGTAAGAGAATAGACGGCATGTAAGTAACAATGCAGAGAGTGAGTACGTTCAGAATAACTTACTCGCTGAAGGAATGAAATTAAGCATCAAAATACAACGACAGGGTAAGAGAATAGACAGCATGTAAGTAACAATGCAGAGAGTGAGTCAGTTCAGAATAACTCACCTCCTGAAGAAATGAAATTAAGCATCAAAATACGACGACAGGGTAAGAGAATAGACAGCATGTAAGTAACAATGCAGAGAGTGAGTCAGTTCAGAATAACTTACCCACTGAAGGAATGAAATTAAGCATCAAAATACAACAGTGAAGGTAAGACAGGGTAAGAGAATAGACAGCATGTAAGTAACAATGCAGAGAGTGAGTACGTTCAGAATAACTTACAAACTGAAATTAAGCATCAAAATACGACAGTGAAGGTAAGACAGGGTAAGAGAATAGACAGCATGTAAGTAACGATGCAGAGAGTGAGTACATTCAGAATAACTTACCAACTGAAGGAATGAAATTAAGCATCACAATACGACAGTGAAGGTACGGCAGGGTAAGAGAATAGACAGCATGTAAGTAACAATGCAGAGAGTGAGTCAGTTCAGAATAACTTACTCGCTGAAGGAATGAAATTAAGCATCAAAATACAACGACAGGATAAGAGAATAGACAGCATGTAAGTAACAATGCAGAGAGTGAGTACGTTCAGAATAACTTACCTCCTGAAGGAATGAAATTAAGCATCAAAATACGACAGTAAAGGTAAGACAGGGTAAGAGAATAGGCAGCATGTAAGTAACAATGCAGAGAGCGAGTACGTTCAGAATAACTTACCCCCTGAAGGAATGAAATTAAGCATCAAAATACAACAGTGAAGGTACGGCAGGGTAAGAGAATAGACAGCATGTAAGTAACAATGCAGAGAGTGAGTACGTTCAGAATAACTTACCTCCTTAAGGAATGAAATTAAGAATCAAAATACAACAGTGAAGGTACGGCAGGGTAAGAGAATAGACAGCATGTAAGTAACAATGCAGAGAGTGAGTACGTTCAGAATAACTTACCTCCTGAAGAAATGAAATTAAGCATCAAGATACGACAGTGAAGGTACGGCAGGGTAAGAGAATAGACAGCATGTAAGTAACAATGCAGAAAGTGAGTACGTTCAGAATAACTTACCTCCTGAAGGAATGAAATTAAGCATCAAAATACGACGACAGGGTAAGAGAATAGACAGCATGTAAGTAACAATGCAGAGAGAGAGTCAGTTCAGGATAACTTACTCGCTGAAGGAATGAAATTAAGCATCAAAATACAACGACAGGGTAAGAGAATAGACAGCATGTAAGTAACAATGCAGAGAGTGAGTACGTTCAGAATAACTTACCTCCTGAAGAAATGAAATTAAGCATCAAAATACAACAGTGAAGGTAAGGCAGGGTAAGAGAATAAACAGCATGTAAGTAATAATGCAGAGAGTGAGTCAGTTCAGAATAACGTACTCGCTGAAGGAATGAAATTAAGCATCAAAATACAACAGTGAAGGTACGGCAGGGTAAGAGAATAGACAGCATGTAAATAACAATGCAGAGAGTGAATATGTTCAGAATAACTTACCTCCTGAAGGAATGAAATTAAGCATCAAAATACGACAGTGAAGGTACGGCAGGGTAAGAGAATAGACAGCATGTAAGTAACAATGCAGAGAGTGAGTCAGTTCAGAATAACTTACTCGCTGAAGGAATGAAATTAAGCATCAAAATACGACGACAGGGTAAGAGAATAGACAGCATGTAAGTAACAATGCAGAGAGTGAGTACGTTCAGAATAACTTACCTTCTGAAGGAATGAAATTAAGCATCAAAACATGATCATGATAGTGAACAGGTAGGAGAATAGACAGCATGTAAGTAACAATGCAGAGAGTGAGTACGTTCAGAATATCTTACCTCCTGAAGGAATGAAATTAAGCATCAAATACGACAGTAAAGGTACGACAGGGTAAGAGTATAGACAGCATGTAAGTAACAATGCAGAGAGTGAGTATTTTCAGAATAACTTACTTTCTGAAGGAATAAAATTAAGCATCGAAATACGACAGTGAAGGTACAACAGGGTAAGAGAATAGACAGCATGTAAGTAACAATGCAGAAAGTGAGTACGTTTAGAATAGCTTACCTCCTGAAGGAATAAAATTAAAGCATCGAATATGACAGTGACGGTACAACAGGGTAAGAGAATAGACAGCATGTAAGTAACAAAGTCAGTTCAGAATAACTTACCTCCTGAAGGAATGAAATTAAGCATCAAAATACGACAGTGAAGGTATAACATGGTAAGAGAATAGACAGCATGTAAGTAACCATGCAGAGAGTGAGTCAGTTCAAAATAACTTACAAACTGAAGGAATCATCAAAATACGACAGTGAAGGTACGACAGGGTAAGAGAATAGACAGCATGTAAGTAACAATGCAGAGAGTGAGTCAGTTCAGAATAACTCACCTCCTGAAGAAATGAAATTAAGCATCAAAATACGACGACAGGGTAAGAGAATAGACAGCATGTAAGTAACAATGCAGAGAGTGAGTCTGTACATAATAACTTACTTTCTGAAGGAATGAAATTAAGCATCAAAATATGACGACAGGGTAAGGGAATAGACAGCATGTAAGTAACAATGCAGAGAGTGAGTACATTCAGAATAACTTACTCGCTGAAGGAATGAAATTAAGCATCAAAATACGACAGTGAAGGTAAGACAGGGTAAGAGAATAGACGGCATGTAAGTAACAATGCAGAGAGTGAGTACGTTCAGAATAACTTACTCGCTGAAGGAATGAAATTAAGCATCAAAATACAACGACAGGGTAAGAGAATAGACAGCATGTAAGTAACAATGCAGAGAGTGAGTCAGTTCAGAATAACTCACCTCCTGAAGAAATGAAATTAAGCATCAAAATACGACGACAGGGTAAGAGAATAGACAGCATGTAAGTAACAATGCAGAGAGTGAGTGAGTTCAGAATAACTTACCTCCTGAAGGAATGAAATTAAGCATCAAAATACGACAGTTAAGGTACGGCAGGGTAAGAGAATAGACAGCATGTAAGTAACAATGCAGAGAGTGAGTACGTTCAGAATAACTTACTCGCTGAAGGAATGAAATTAAGCATCAAAATACAACGACAGGGTAAGAGAATAGACAGCATGTAAGTAACAATGCAGAGAGTGAGTACATTCAGAATAACTTACTCGCTGAAGGAATGAAATTAAGCATCAAAATACGACAATGAAGGTACGGCAGGGTAAGAGAATAGACAGCATGTAAGTAACAATGCAGAGAGTGAGTACATTCAGAATAACTTACTCGCTGAAGGAATGAAATTAAGCATCAAAATACAACAGTGAAGGTAAGACAGGGTAAGAGAATAGACGGCATGTAAGTAACAATGCAGAGAGTGAGTCAGTTCAGAATAACTTACTCGCTGAAGGAATGAAATTAAGCATCAAAATACGACAGTGAAGGTACGGCAGGGTAAGAGAATAGACAGCATGTAAGTAACAATGCAGAGAGCGAGTCAGTTCAGAATAACTCACCTCCTGAAGAAATGAAATTAAGCATCAAAATACGACGACAGGGTAAGAGAATAGACAGCATGTAAGTAACAATGCAGAGAGTGAGTGAGTTCAGAATAACTTACCTCCTGAAGGAATGAAATTAAGCATCAAAATACGACAGTTAAGGTACAGCAGGGTAAGAGAATAGACAGCATGTAAGTAACAATGCAGAGAGTGAATACGTTCAGAATAACTTACTCGCTGAAGGAATGAAATTAAGCATCAAAATACGACGACAGGGTAAGAGAATAGACAGCATGTAAGTAACAATGCAGAGAGTGAGTCAGTTCAGGATAACTTACCTTCTAAAGGAATAAAATTAAGCATCAAAATACGACAGTGAAGGTAAGACAGGGTAAGAGAATAGACAGCATGTAAGTAACAATGCTGAGAGTGAGTATGTTCAGAACAACTTACTCGCTGAAGGAATGAAATTAAGCATCAAAATACGACAGTGAAGGTACGACAGGGTAAGAGAATAGACAGCTTGTAAGTAACAATGCAGAGAGTGAGTCAGTTCAGAATAACTTACCTCCTGAAGGAATGAAATTAAGCATCAAAATACAACAGTGAAGGTACGACAGGGTAAGAGAATAGACAGCATGTAAGTAACAATGCAGAGAGTGAGTATGTTCAGAATAACTTACCAACTGAAGGAATGAAATTAAGCATCAAAATACGACAGTGAAGGTAAGACAGGGTAAGAGAATAGACAGCATGTAAGTAACAATGCAGAGAGTGAGTACGTTCAGAATAACTTACCTCCTGAAGGAATGAAATTAAGCATCAAAATACGACAGTGAAGGTAAGACAGGGTAAGAGAATAGACAGCATGTAAGTAACAATGCAGAGAGTGAGTACGTTCAGAATAACTTACCGACTGAAGGAATGAAATTAAGCATCAAAATACGACAGTAAAAGTACAGCAGGGTAAGAGAACAGACAGCATGTAAGTAACAAAATGCAGAGAGTGAGTTTATTCAGAATAACTTACCCGCTGAAGGAATAAATTAAGCATCAGTGACAGTATGACAGGGTAAGAGAATAGACAGCATGTGAGTAACAATGTAGAGTGTGAATTGGTTCAGAATAACTTACCGGCTGAAGGCATCAAAATACGACAGGGTAAGAGAATAGACAGCATGTAAGTAACAATGCAGAGAGTGAGTACGTTCAGAATAACTTACCGACTGAAGGAATGAAATTAAGCATCAAAATACGACAGGGTAAGAAAATAGACAGCATGTAAGTAACAATGCAGAGAGTAAGTACGTTCAGAATAACTTACCAACTGAAGGAATGAAATTAAGCATCAAAATACGACAGTGAAGGTATGACAGGGTAAGAGAATAGACAGCATGTAAGTAACAATGCAGAGAGTGAGTATAACTTACCAACTGAAGGAATGAAATTAAGCATCAAAATACGACAGTGAAGGTAAGACAGGGTAAGAGAATAGACAGCATGTAAGTAACAATGCAGAGAGTGAGTACGTTCAGAATAACTTACCGACTGAAGGAATGAAATTAAGCATCAAAATACGACAGGGTAAGAAAATAGACAGCATGTAAGTAACAATGCAGAGAGTAAGTACGTTCAGAATAACTTACCAACTGAAGGAATGAAATTAAGCATCAAAATACGACAGTGAAGGTATGACAGGGTAAGAGAATAGACAGCATGTAAGTAACAATGCAGAGAGTGAGTATAACTTACCAACTGAAGGAATGAAATTAAGCATCAAAATACGACAGTGAAGGTAAGACAGGGTAAGAGAATAGACAGCATGTAAGTAACAATGCAGAGAGTGAGTACGTTCAGAATAACTTACCTCCTGAAGGAATGAAATTAAGCATCAAAATACGACAGTAAAAGTACAGCAGGGTAAGAGAACAGACAGCATGTAAGTAACAAAATGCAGAGAGTGAGTATATTCAGAATAACTTACCTGCTGAAGGAATAAATTAAGCATCAGTGACAGTATGACAGGGTAAGAGAATAGACAGCATGTGAGTAACAATGTAGAGTGTGAGTTGGTTCAGAATAACTTACCGGCTGAAGGCATCAAAATACGACAGGGTAAGAGAATAGACAGCATGTAAGTAACAATGCAGAGAGTAAGTACTTTCAGAATAACTTACCAACTGAAGGAATGAAATTAAGCATCAAAATACGACAATGAAGGTATGACAGGGTAAGAAAATAGACAGCATGTGAGTAACAATGTAGAGTGTGAGTTGGTTCAGAATAAAGCATCAAAATACAACAATGAAGGTACGACAGGGTAAGAGAATAGACAGCATGTAAGTAATAGTGCTGAAACTTGTCAAGAATAACTCACATCCTGAAGGATCTAAATATGTCAATGAAGGTATGACAGGGTAAGATAATGAGAAGTGATAAAACAATATGTTAATGAAGTATAAGTAATGACTTACCAGGAGAAGGGGTAATAAGTTCCAACATCAAATTGAGTGTGTATGGTGTGAAAGAACATGATGCCAAATATAATGTCAGTTTTGAATGACTCACCTCCTGAAAGAAAACATTTATACACATACTAACTAAAGGTCACATAATTCAGCACTTTCTAATCAATAAATATTCCAGACACAATCTTGAAACTTCCTTCCTTTTTTGGTAAAGGGTTGACAAGTGAGAATTGGCCCCACCCGGTATACCCGGTACCCATACAATACACATGGGCCACATAGGCACACTGCAGTACAGCACAAACTGCACTTCAGGTGAGGAAGGAATGAGCTTCCAAGTCATTACCAGTGATGGGTTGCATTGGTACACCCTTTATAATCAATACTCCCCAACTAAATGAGCTGGTGTCACACCCTAGTCCCTAGTCCCTAGCTACCTTTTTCATGTGAATGCACTCACAAAATATGGTTCAGCTCTGCTAAAAGTAGCTTTTTTCTCTGCTTCTTCATTCTCTTCACCTTTTTTATCACTCATGATGTGATCCAGTAATTATTTCTTACCTGATCCAAAAGTCTGTGGGTTCAAAGGTTATAATGATTCACTACGCATGCGCAAGATGCAAGTGGTTTCTGCACATGCAATTTTTTGTAATCTTGAAAATTATTCTCCACGCATGCGCAGTAACTTTTAAAAATGAGCCCTTCCCTTAGTGTGCTTGCTAGTGGATGATGATCAACTCTGGGAACTTAACTGCTCACGGTAGTGTTGTGGTGCAGGGAGATAGGCGTGTAATTGTAACTCCACTTCAACCGGCTACAGCTATAGCGGTGAGTCTGAAATTCTATTTAAAGCCCACTTGTGGAGATTTTCTTATGCTCGATCATAGGCTCAACAACCTATCTTCAGTTATCGTGTGAAGATAATCAATAATGTTAAAAAGAAGGATAGCATAGTCAGGGACATGAGATCTTTCAGTGGAAAATTTTCATCTATTACTGACCTCAAGGTTAAAATTATGGAAGAATTTGAAAGTCAAGTCCCACGAACTACACACTTTTCAGTTGGATATTTTGAAGGTGGGCGGCACTCCTCCAAAAAGTGGCTAGTAACTCCAGCGGACCTCTCTGCCATGTATTCCACTATAAATCAAAGTGGTACAAAGATAGATATATACTTGTGGTGTGATGGAGCCAGTGAAGACAATTCAAGGAAACGTAAGAGAGATAGTAGTCCTGCTCCTCCATCGAAACGAGTTGAAAAAGAGAGGGAGATTGATGACATGGTTGCAGAGATAAAAGAACTTCATGAAAATGATAACTATAGTGATCCACAATATCGATTGTGGGCTAGGATGATTGTGAATGGTCTTCATTCTTCTAAGGAATCCCCACCTCAAGTACCAATGATAACTGGCATTGTACCAACCAGAGCTTCTAGAAAATCCATTGAGGATACTGTAGCAAGCACAGTTTCAGCAGTTGTGAAGGCAATTGCCAGTCCTCAGCAGTCTCAGCACAATTCTATAGAGCCTCAGTTAGGAATGGGGATATCACCAACCAAAGCAGTTGATATACGAGGTAAATGTTTTTCTCAACTTGCTAGCTTGAAAAAGCTCTTTGAAGAGTCTATCATTACTGAAGATGAAATGCAGGAGCAAAAGAGTAGCATTTTGAAAACTTTAAGGAAATTTAGTTAATTGCCTGATTGGACAGTGCTTCATGTACTAGCTATATCTATTGAATTGAGTATCCTGTAAACATAGATATTATTTCAAGTTGTCTAGTATGATACAATCACTGGTTTTATTGATTATAAATTTTACTATCGGCAATCCATCCTTCACAGTCTTGTGGTGTTATTGTTGAGAATGCACTATAAACTATAGTATCAATGTCTTGAATTGCTTGCATTTCATCTTGCATTGCTCGCATCATAGCCTTGGCTTTTGAAAATAATTCTTCAATAGGGTTCATATCTGGTGAATATGGGGGGAGCCAGTAAATCAGGACTCCTACCTCCTGCAGAAGCTGTGTAACTTCAGATACATGATGAATAGTGCAATTATCCATTATGACAATACTTCTAGAGTTATTGCCATTGAAGGCCATGACATTGGGCATCAAGGAGTTTTCAATAAATTCAATAAACGTTTCACCATCAACACTTCCTCTTACTATTCTACAAGCTAATATTCCTTCCACTGACATGATACAAATTGCTGATATGTGTTCTCCCCTTACCAAGAGTTGCTGTTTTCTTGCTGGCCTTCCTCTTAAGCTGTATCCCTTGGTTCTAAAAGTGTCCCGGTGATCAGTTCCAGTTTCATCAAGGAAGAGTAACATGTGTGAACTGAAAAGGGAGATATCTGCAGCAAACTTTTCACGCAGATCATCATCTCTTTGTACAGCATACAACTTGAGTCTTTGTCTAGTGAAGCCAGCCTTGTTGAGAAAAACACAAATAGCACTCTCTGTGACATCAATACCTAGCTGTAGCTCGAGTTCATTCTTCAGCTCTCGAAGATATAGGCCTGGTTTGTCAATAACCAGGTGAAGAATAAAAAGCTCAGCTGATTTTGTGATTTTCCTGAATGACTTCTCAGAAGGGTAAGCTTTCTTGTTAACACTGCCAGTAGTTTCAAACAGTCTAACAATACGTCGGACCATAGATATAAGAGGTTTTACGGGATTGGAAACGCCCAATGAACTGCACAACCGTGGCGCGTTGACAGATGCGCACGCGCATGCAGCATTATTATATTAATGGTTGTGAAAAGAGATCAATATTCACTCCTTTCAAGGCAGTTAAAGTGATGTTCTGCCCCTACAACTCACAGAATAGTACAAGTAAGCTAAGGGGAAGGTATTGAAGAAGTGAAGAGTCAGAGAGTTGAAGTTGGAGAGTCTGAGGAAGGAAGTTATTAATTATTCATAACTTTTTTCCTTGTAATTATAACTATGAGTACCTATCATTGCTCATTATACATTAATTTTATGTGATTGATTTGAAAGAAAGGCCAGAATGACTTTTGGTATTAAAATTAGACATAGATTCATCATTATTATAGCTAGATAATTTTGCCCCGAAGTTATCCGCCAGTTTCTGCTCAGTTCTCCCTCATCAGCATTATTGCAATACTTCCAGCTTTTGGCTGTTGGATTTTGACACCATCCACCTCAAGAATTCGGCTCAGTCAACTGTCCTGTGGACCCTATGGATATTAGGGGGGAAATATAGTAAGCTTGCCATCTCCATAGGATGACTATTGTATAGAAAACGAATGCACCAATTCCATTTACTGTTCTATCCTTTCCCTGAAATAACTAATACAGTTGCAATATTGTTAATCTATTTCTTGGGAGAGGGATTACAGTTTTAACACCACTTGCAAATGCTAGAGACAATATATGTCAGCTAATACAAAAACTAACATTGCTATTCCATGTAGCTAAAGTTTACATGCCTTTTGATCAGAAAATGGGCAACAGCAATTGATTCTATCAAGCGTGAGAGGGATTATAGTCCCATTAACCACTACAGTAGTATTTGTAGGATTAAACTTGAAAATCTGAGCTAAAATTTATTTCATACAGTAAATCTATGCCCTAGTGTATTATAGTATCATTGGCATAAGTCTTACCTCATGGATCTTGTCAGAACAGCAACTTTGACAAAAGTGCTATGTCATTCAGCTGTCAACGCGCCTCGGTTGTTAGTTGCTAACGAGAGCACGTGATCCGTTTCCAATCCCGTAAACCTCTTATATCTATGGTCGGACAGTAGATCCATCCACGCTCAAATTAGCTGCAACTTTCTTGATGGGCAACTGTAAAGCTAATACTTGCCATACTAACCTCCAACGCAAGTCATTGCTGTATGGACTGCTCCTCGAATTTTCACAAGATGTCGACATGGCCGCGCCGGCTAGCTAAGCGTCCCGACCCTTTACCAACCGAGAGGTTCAAAAATTGTTGGTTTGCGCATGATCATTGAGATAATTTTGGCAAGGCTACAAAAAAACCGTGTAGAAGCATAGATACTATAACCTCCGGACACGGGATTGGAAACGGGTGGTTCGCGCGAGATTTTAGGATACAATCCGCGTTGTTTGCTGAGTCAGCAAAGACGTTGCCAAACAGTAGCCGAGGCAAGTATTTCGATAATGGCTGAAGCTATAGGAGAAATACAAGTAAGCAAAGATTGTAACCTTAAATCCAGCTATTATAGCTATGTAATTCACTTTTCAGGCCCCTCTCAATGAGTCTGAGATACATTCAGGCTGTAAAAGAAGATAACGGGTTTAAACTTCCTTCATCAAACGCTTCTGCATCTCTGCAAGCTGCAAGAGAGTCATATGCATGGTGCCTGGACTGCAGGAATGAATGTTAGCTTTCAAATTTTGCTTTAATCCATAGCAAACTTGAAACAGCTCTGACTATTTAAAGTCAGCTGTAAACAAAGGTGGGGGTTTACCATTATAGCATTTATTCATCGGATGAATTCATCTTAATGTGGAAGAAATTCTTGGTGTCATCACCAAAATATGGTGGATTTCCCATCTTCCAGAATATCATCTGATAGGTTTTTTAGGTGAACATGATGGGGGATCTACTGTTACAGCAGCATGTCCATTTTGATACATTTATAGAACTGTGAAGGACAGAGTCCATGGTGAAAAAATATGTATGGAGTGGTTATTGAGTTTAGAGGAACTTTTGGATGAAGAGCTAGCTATAGAAGAAGCAGCAGTCCAATCTTCAGCAACTGGATCCTCAATGTGAACAGAAGTGGCTTGTATTTTGTATTAGATCTATATAGATGATGCATTTGACATCTTTATTGATTAAAAAATGAGGTATACTATTGTACGAGCAATTAAGGCTAGAGAAATATCATGTGGAAAAAAGATGAAATCATGGAAGAAGTAATGAGAGATGAATGAATTGGTCTATATATGGATATGAATGTCGAAATTGGGAAGGAGTTGCTGAAAATAATCATTGAAGGGTGGATCAAGATGAGTGAATTCTCATTTGGTTGTGCGTGGTTGAAACTTTAAGCAGAGGTCGAAAAAGTCCCTCCAATGTTCTAAAGGACTGCGCAAAGTCCTCATCACCAAAACTCTTCTTTTAGCCACTATATATAAATGTAATGATAAAAATCGTCACAGGTAGGAGTATCCATGCATTCAGTTCAGAGTTGACCAAATTGGGTTTTTAAAGTTTATGGTTATAGCATAATTATGATGTGTAACTTAAGGCCTACACTAAAAGTCAGCTACTCTAACTATGCACATGCAAAACTACTTTTATTTTGCTACAACATCAACTAGTTATTTTTCATAGTAAACTTCTCCCAGACTGGTAAATTGAGCACACAATTACACACATTAATGGCCTCCCGAACTTACAAAACCCAGATTTTTTTCCAGTAATATTCAAGTCTTAGAAAAAAAGCATTCTATAACAAACTTTATCTCTATGTATACCATTTGGTGGAAAATTTAATGCAAAATAACTTCATTCAACACAGAAAACCTTTCACACAGTTTTCTTCTCCAGGAATTGACCAACCACAGCAAAAACTAGCCATATCAATGAACTAGGGTTTAAAATTTTGTTTTAAGTATCAAAATGAGTAGTATAAAGTATTAGACAAAGCTGTTTTCTTACTGGCTCGCTCTATTCATCCGTTTCAGAGCGATGTCTTTATTCTCTTTTTATGTACGGTCAACAAAAATTACAACGCGGAGTGCACGCAAGCAATTCAATGGTTGTCATAGGCGCACGTGAGCCCGTTTCCAATCCCGTGTCCGGAGGTTATAGTATCTATGGTAGAAGGGAGTTATCAGCTTTTATCTAAATACGCAGCAAGGATTTATCAGCACCTGTGTAGAACCATAGATAATGCATTGCGTTCACATAGCACGCGCACTACGTCAGGCATGACCACGTGGCTGTAGTGGAGAGTGCTGCCTCCTGTCATTTTTCTTTCTTTTTTCCCACTATGAGTAAGTAGCCAAACTTTGTAGCTACAAGAGAGTATCAAGTACTTGGTGCATCGGTGGGCTAGGGTGTTATGCCCTTGCACTAGTCTTGTTTCCAGATTATGTACATCTTGGGTAGAGGCCATCTGGGGACTTTAGCAGGGCTGATCCAGGATTTCCTTGGATGGTGGCTGGTGTTGCCAGAAGACCATATTCCAATCTTACCATGTGGCCTATTTTGGCTCGTGTTACAGCTATTTAGATCCATGGAAAAAAGACAAAAGCAAATAAAGCTACATATATAGCTAGCTCTTGTTCTGAACTGCAAAGTAAGCCGCTAGAAGAACTACTCCATCAGTGCCATCGGCTGATCAACCAATCATGGGAGTTTATATGAGATCTACCTAATATTCTAATAGCCCAATTCAAGCCCCTGTTAGTCCAAAATCTTGCTCAGAGATCTGTCCAATTAAAACCCAGAATGAGCTACATAAGTGGACCTTTACCTAGAGAATCTTTAGAGCAAGCTGAGAAGATGTTGTGGATGATATTTTAAAAGCATGAAATTACATAGGAAATCACTGGATGGGTACTCTTCTCAACCTCACAAATGTAACAGGGCAGCCTTTTAAGCATTTAAGCTTCTCATGTCAGTCACTTGATAAAAGACATTGTGTGCTGCCTCTGTCACAATGTCTTGAACAATCCCCAGATGTTCTCCTGAGCTTCGTGTGGGAACATCTGGGAAATGAGAGAGAAAATTTTTCTCTGGTTTTCCAGCCAATCGTTACTTATCAACAAGGTTCTAAAGATAATAATTATGGATATCAATACATGTATGTATACTGAAAATGATCACACATAATTTGGTAAAAACCATAACTATTAATACCAATAACCATAACTATTATTCATTAATTTTAGCTAGTTAATGATGAGGTAAATAATTTGTCTCATTCATGATGTAGTATAATATTTATAGCAATGTTACTCTTTATTATGTAGATAAAAAAATTAGCGATGAAAACAAAGGTTTGTTCCAGAGAGGTATGGTATCAACATCAGTGACCAATACCCTTTCAACGAGCCTAATTGAGAAAGCTGTTGATGAAACAAAACTTGATAGGAAGATAGTGAAGGTAATATCTGTTTGTACTGTTTGTTGATTTCCTAACCCAATATGATTGTGTTAGCTATGCAATTAACTGTATGCAGCAACCAAAATTCTAAATGGTGCACCCCAGCTCATGGGATGAAATTCAAAGTTCAATAGCAACTTGATTGGTACAATTTTTAGCTATGGGCTATATGCCTTAAGAGCTTATGAGGCTCAAGTACGTAGGATACAATGCTGTTATGAAACTTAAAGCAGCTGATATGTACACTGTAAAAACGAGATGGTGAACATCACTACATTTGTTGTGATGTTCACTACTCTATCAGTTCACTACTAAGTAGTGAAGTCATACTGTAGTGAACTTCAATTCTCCTGTAGTAACCATCACTACATAATGATTCACTAGTTGTATATCGATCCGACTGTAGCTAGTAAGCTTCACTACCATGATTGTTACAGAAGTGTTTATTCACGTGGTGTATCATTATTATAGTAGTATTATGATGATGAAGTACAGTTAAACATGAGAAATATGATATTTTAAGCTCACAAATTGAGACCTATTGGGACCATATGTTTTACAAATATGTAATGGATGGTGATCAGTAAATCGATGGTATTTATATACATGTATATCTGATGAAGAAACGACTTCATATGCGTGATAATGTTGATTAAGACATGTTGTGATAAGAACACACATAACAAATAGTGTTTCCGAAGCTGGTGTCTGATAAATATGTAATATTTGACAAAACTTTGGCTCTTCTTCTGTTATTCCACACACAATGACTTGCTTCATTTTGTATGTGATTCCATTTATGGTGGCAGAGCGAGCCCTAAAGGTAAATAGCTAGGATCAATTAGGACAAAGAAATTATAGCTTTAACTGACCTCCAAATGGCAGTTTCATCCAATAATTCTGGTGCAGTAAGGATTATTTTGTTATAATATTCAATATCTCCAATTTTCAATTTAGCGACTACATAATAATTAAGGAGTAATGATCCAATCACAGCATATTTTCTACATAATGCACACCAATAATTGATTGCTGAACGTACCTCCAGTGTAAGTAGCTTGATGTTTTTGATCCAACATATTATAGCACATATACGTAGTGTTGATGGCGGGCAGCTAAAGTTTTCGGAATATTTCGAAAATTTCTCAGGATATTAGAGATGTGTTTGAAGAAGCTATGTTTAGCCTCATATCTCATACACCACAATTTAATTAGGGGACCACACCTAAATTAAGAAAAAAACATTATTTTGGGACTGCATGTGGGTGTATGTTCCAGTGAGTTGACTTGAATGGTGAAACTAGAACGTATTTCTGGGGTTTAAGTGCCAGTGACTTATATATTGTTCACACAAACAAAATTTTTACTACTATACAAGGTATGTTCACCATTATAAATAATTATTCCAACATGGTGGCATAGCTATGGGAGTGAAATCACTTGCCACTTTATCCATGTTGGAATATGCACCAAGTAGTGCATTTTTGGTGTGAGAGGTCTGTCTGGATATAGATTTTTGAATTCTGTTAGGAAATCCTCTATTATCATTGCCAAATATTCAATGCGTTCTCGGTCAATTACAGGAGCAAAAACTTCATCCATTATTTCTAAATGAACCAAATAATTCTCCCATCAGGGCCATAATCAAAAGAATTTATTCTACTGTTCAGTAATTCTAGAGAAAAAAGTTTGTCCACCGTTACGCTTTGAATCAAGAAATGCTTCGTACACAATTTCAAGGTTCCTGAAATAAGGGAGAGAGAGAGAGAGAGAGAGAGAGAGAGAGAGAGAGAGAGGATGAATGAAATCATTACTTAGATATGACGCTGTGATATATACCTTCCAATATGTTGTGCATTATATCAGGAACTAAACCTGTTGTAACATGGAAATATCTGAGGTCATTCAGCTGACCACACCAAATGTGGTTGCAATGTGATCATTCAGTGGACCACCTAAATCAGCACAATGTGTGTCATGAATATCCTTGGTTCGAAGTTGCAAATCATCTTCAGCAAACTAAACAGATAATACAGCTTGCATCCATTAATCTGGGTCATAAATGTATGAGATTACCTTACACTGCATCTGCTCATCAGTAACCATACAATATTGGCACTTTCAAAAGGCTGACATGAGAGCTTTGTACCCTTCTATTGCCCAGGCAGCTAGATTATCAGCAGAGAAAACAGTGACTGTCCCTCGAAAAGATACAACATTACCATCAAAGTTGAATTCAACTCCAGTGTCCTGCACAAAACATATTGATGTTGGTTTAAAAAATCACCAGATATCATACTTACACTCTCGAGACTCTTCAAATCCTCAATGACAGGTTTAATAAAGTGGGGGGGGGGGGGGGGGGGGGGGGGGGGGGGAGAAGCAATGGATTAATTAAAAGCAACTTGTTAATTTCTCTTTTTAAAAAAAAACCTACCCAGTTTATGCTACTTTGCTTTGCTTCCAAGAGGGTTGCAAACCTCAACCTCATCATAATAAAGTTGAATTTGAAGAGCACTAGGATCTTCAATAAACAGCTGGTTCTTTTTAATCAACTCTCCATCACAGAAATCTCCAAGTAAGCCATTGGACATGGTATGAGAATTTTTGATCTAGGAAATTAAAGATTATTCGGGTATTTCCACAGGGTTATTCTATCTGAAGATAATATTGTACCTGTTCCTGGACTACATCCATATCTAGGAGATGCTGTAGGGAGCTTATCAAACTGATATCATAGCAGCAATCTCTGATTTCTGTGGATTTGCCATGTACTTCCTCCATATGTCGGCCTAATACTCTTTCAGTTGGTTCCTAATGAATTAGCCAATTACGTACGTACTGTGCAGCTATAGTAATGTTAGTTAACAAACGTACGAGATAATTGAAGTGTTCCTTATAGTACTTGAGCTGTGAATATTCAGTTGTGAGATGATCAAGAGGGAAACTATCATCAAAGCACTTCAAGAGCAATGAAGTATCCACAGTAGGAAAACTAGACTCAACTGCCTCTTTTACTTTTAGTTTAATGGAGTCCAATGATAACATCCATAGACCATCCATGTCACTTACTAACTTCTCCAGAGTTGACTGTGGAATTCTATATTCCTCTCTAGCTTTAAGTAAAAACTTAGCCCCAGAATCAATGATATCAACATCATGGGTCGTATTATTAGTGGTTAGAATTTCCATTTCAGATTGTAATTCTAATTCATGTGTGGTATCTGTTGTTTCATCACTCACTGTAGATGATGACATTGGATGAAGTGTGTTTCTATGTTTGCGATATACATGGGAACGAAAAGACTCGTAGTTTCTATACGTTTGAGGACAATGTTCAATCCCACAGTGAATAACCAGCCCAGGATCAAAACGATGAACTTCACCAATATGTCTCAAAACAGTTGCAAAGGAGTTTCCTCCAAATAAGTTGCATATTGAACATATATACATTCTAGGAAAATAGCAATTAACTCTAAAGTAGTGCAAAGTAGTGCAATAACATGGTTGAGGTTTAACAGCCACTTACACTTAACAATATCATGGTTTGTGGTTTAGTTCAATAAGTGCTCTGTAAGTGCTAGCTAATTAGCTAGCTAATTAGCTAGCTATGCAGGATACTATTAGTAAACAAACCTCATAGATGTTGAATTGTCCGGCTGGCCAGCTGCATTGAAGTTCAGCACATGCTCAGTACAGTTCATCTGATTTATATTTGAAATTGATACAGCAGCTGCTTTCTCATGACAAAGAATATAGGATTTCATTGATTGTCTTAGAAGAAGATAAGAGAAAAACACAGACATGGAGGAATCCACTCTTAAGAGGCTTTCTATTCAACACTTGGGGGAGTATCTTGGAAAAACTGGTGTCAGTGAAGATGCTATTCAAACTTTAAAGGAAAATAAAGTGTCTGGACTTGCTCTGCTATTGCTTAATGAGAGTGAACTAGTATCTTTACTCCCAACGATAGGAGATAGAGCCATTGTTCGTACAATATTGAATATGTTAAAGTAAGTTGATTTAAAAATTTACATAATATTACGCTTGCTAATTAACTATGATAGCTACCTAACTAGCTATGTAGCAGTTATTCATAACTGCTGCCTTGTATCTGCCTATAAATACCCTCACATTAACCTAATTTTCTCTTGTGATAACTGCCATATTAACTATTTCAAAGGGACATGGATCAACATCACTACTCAATAATGAAACAGTAAGATTTACATAATTTTCTTACTGTCGACATAATTAGACACTAGCCCCTGGAAATAATTGATTCAGATAGCTCCGATTCGGAAAGAATGGACAGTTCTACTTTTAATCAAGTAAGTATAAATACATAGAGAATTTGATAGCATCATTACATATTATACTGTAGGTATCTGTGATGGATCTGGAGGATTCGATGTTGGATACTGATGAATTAAGTACTAGTCAATCCATTAAAAATGATTTTGATGTACGTAAGTTGAAGATAATCGACAGTCTGTTATAATTTCACAACATTGTGTTATTTCATAGGATTTTGGATGTAAAAAGTTAAAGAAGGAGTCTGTTATGAAGGTAGTGCCCATACTGAGCAAAAGGGGACATGAACCTCCACTTCCTAGGCCTTTTGACGTGCCACAGAACTTTCCACAGACTATTTCAACTGGATTAATTAGCCACAAACTTACCGGAAAGCCTAGAGCAAAATTCATTACCATCATTGCTCAGTCCATTTATAGACATAAGAGCTACCCAACTGATGAAGAATACATACATGTGGCACAGGAATTAGTAAATCTGTCATTAGCTTTCTCCGAGGCTTTCTCTCTTGATGTTGGTCTCTCGATGCTTAGAGGGTAAACCCTAGGCACTAGTCTGGTTATGAATCAACCCTTGATGCAACAGTATATCAAGTACATATCAGTAAAGGCCTTAAAAATTATATACAAAATTATGTCAATGGCAATCTTATTATAGATCTTCCAGATCAGTCGGCTCATACAATATTATGATGAAATCTGCAATGAACTACATAGCTACAATACATGAACTTTAACTTTGATAGCATCCAGTTGCCTGTAATAAAATAATAGAACATTTATTACATCAAAAAAGATGATGAACAAGTAAAGGAAAAATATTTTAAATAAAAAAGAGAAGTAGGGATGGCTGTGTGCGGTTCAAAAAAGTTCAGCAACAAGAGAGTAAACTTCAGTCAAGTAACCCCTTACCCATCACCAACTACGAGCCAACTATTCCTACTTCACTCCCATGATGAGATATAAAGGGAGTGAAGTAGGAATAGTTACCTCGTAGTTGCTGAAGTTCACTCTCTTGTTGCTGAACTTTTTTGAACCGTACACAGCCATCCCTACTTCCCTTTTTTATTTAGAATAAATATTTTTTCCTTTATTCCATAATTTGCCATCAGACCAATGTATAACAAAAATTTATTGGGTTAGAGTTTTTAAGTGTCTATAGCTAATAGGTTTTCTAAGTGCCCTAAGACCTTAGAAAACTTCCTGTTAAAATCTTGTCTTTATCACTATAAAATCATGTTCTAATAAAAATTTGTCTCCTTTCAATTTTATATATAGGACACAGCACTCGTTAAAGATGAGGCTAAAAACCTTACTACTACACAGCCCTGCTTAATTGTGAGAAGGGTTGAAGGAAGCATCAAAGATGCATTCTTGGCAATTAAAAAAGAGATTATTGTTAAAGTTGACATAACCAATGCTATTTTGGTTTTATTTGGCTCTTTCTTTGTTTTTAATGTAAATTATCCTACTGGATGTACCAATTTATATATATTATTAGAATCCCTATTTTTAAATAAACCTATACAAGGACGTAAACCCAGGCTCAGTGCTCAGTGCTCTTTTGGCAGAACTGATTAGCAAGTAACGACTTACTTCTATCTGTGTATCACTTATACTTGTTTTATTACTACATATTCTTATTCTTATTCTTATTATTATTATTATTATTATTATTATTATTATTATTATTATTATCATCATCATCATCATCATAAGTAGTGACATACACTACTTATTGTAGTGATGTACACTACCATAATGTAGTGAACTATATAAGTGGTGAACTTCACCACCTAAAAAGTAGTGACTCCTGTGGCAAATGATTCACTACAATTTGGTAGTGATGATCACTATTGCGTTTTTACAGTGTAATAGTTAGAACACGGTGGTCTGGTGATTATGGCCAATAAACAACCGGCGCAGCCCGAGGATAAGGTTGTTTATTTGGCCATAATCACCAGGACTACCGTGTTCTGTTATATATCCCCAGGGCGCATGATTTCATTGGTCGGTCTATAGTTTCAGCTAGCTAGCTACCCTTAGTTACGAAACAAAACGAAAACTCCTGCCATGGCTTGTCCTGTCCTGGGATGTGCGGTTATTCAGACGCCAAATCTACAGAGCCTCGTGCTCTCGAGCCCGTTTGCGAAGACTACGATGACTACGAGGCTCAACTCGAACTCCTCCCATGCCCACCACACCCAGCTATTAACGAGTTCCTCCACCCACGTTTTGCTAGCGACAGTGAACTAGCTAAGCTAGCAGAAGATATGACGCCAAAAAATACTGAACAAATACCAAATGTGCCTTAGACAATAATTTCTTCCAGTGGAAAATTGCAAGAAATAGCTATGAAGTTTCCTTGTGACCCAGCCAGATGACTTCTTCATTTTCCAACAATCACTACTTTAGTAATAGTTAGATAATGTCATTATCTTCATAATCATCTTCTTCCAACAGTCACCTTCCAACAGTCAGCTATAAACTACCAACATAATACAGAGACAGAAATAGACTCTTTAGTAATAACTAGTTAATGACAATGTTATCTCAGGTTATCTTCATTATTATCATCTTCCGAAAGTCAGCTTCAGAAAACCTAAAACTGTTGTTATTCATAGCCTGGGGAACAGTGCGTTTATGAGTCATAAATGCACTTTACCCTAAGGGAGGGAATTTATGACAGTAAGAGCACTTTTCTCTATGGGAGTAAATGTATTAGGTGGGATATATAATTATATCAAATAGTGCACTTCCGAAAAGGCATTCTTTATTGGTGAGGATTACCATATATCAAGACTAAGCTAAGCATAGACAGCTGAGTAACAGTTTGTAAAACTTTCAAGGTCATGTCTTTTTCAACTGCTTTTTAACCACAAAATCCATGAAAATTTCATCCCATGAAAATTTCCCACTATGCAATACAGTCATGGGATTTAGAGTAGCTAGCTATGATATCACATGTAGCTACTTGGACAGCTTATGGGAGGTGGGACAGTAGGTGGGGATGGATTCTGATATGGACCAATAAGTCAAGCAATGTCGTAACTACTATGACCTAATAGAGCTATGTTATCTCATAACTACAACTATGCATTCTTGGGTAGGTGGCAACAGCGAACATTCTTAATTAAATGCTCTTTTCTACTAAATATATTAGAATTCAGTCCATGCTGTCTGTTTCGCTTACCACTTATGTATATACTCAGGAGGGCATGATATCGGCCTGATAATAAACATTTTGTCATTATGCAGAATTGGATTGGCAATCGTAAAAGAAAGGTAGAAAATACCACTCAAGAAGATGCAGAACATGATGCACCCATTCCAAAACGACAAAATTTTCATGGATATCATGAATTTATGAAGACGCAGAAGGGCCATAAAGGTATGGTTGTCCTATTCAGGTTCCAGTTTTGACACTAGTTAATTACTGGTGAAGATAGTATGATGTATAGTAACAGAAAAAATATGGAGTCTCAAAAGCAAAATTATTAGCAGTACCATTATGACAACTCTTTGCACTGGTTTGATATACTCTCTGGCTCACCATACTCATAGGATCTGGAGCTACCATTGGCGAATGTTCATCAGCAATTAGCTCTTCATGGAAAAGACTTTCTGTGGAAGAGAAAGATGAATTTCGTGATAGGGCAAAAAGAAGAAAAGAAGGTGAAGGGATACCACCTGCGCAGAAGTGGAAGGAAGTTCAAAAATCCATGAAGAGAATCAACCAAGAGGTATGATTAGAAAGTTGAGATAGACCACACACCCTTACATAATGTTTACTGCATTACTGAATAGATTAGTTACATTGAGAAGATGGGAGGAGAGGGTGTTGCAATGCTGTGGGCCAATGGAAGCTACTACCGTAGCTACAGTAATTTGGGCCAAAAGTGGCTAGATAAAAATGAACACATTTCATCAATGTTTGTCAGCCACATGCTTTCTGGTAAGTCAACAATAGAATTTCATATTAGTTATTATTCTATGTATTCAGCAAAGAATCAACCAACAGAAGAACTGACAATCACAAAAGATCAATTAATTGAAAGAGTTAGAAGCATTTTCTTAACAAAGTACAGTAAGTATTCCACAGGTGTAATCATATAATTATTACATGGGTGTATCATTCCATAGAGAATCTGACTGGAAAGAAGAGTTGTAAACAAGTCCCTTATGCTCATAAATCCTTTAATGTCCTTCATATGCCTGGGGGATTAGGGTTTAAAAATCCAAGATTGTACAAAATTTGTGAATTGCAAGAAATCATAAATTATCAAGATGACATCATATTTGTCAGAGGTGGGTTTACTGCACAGACTTTATATGGACTATACCCTTTTACATGCCCATTCTCAACCTTTCTCTTATGACTCCTAATACTGTGTCAGTTTTATCGTTATAAAAACAGCATGAAGACATACCTATCAGGAGTACGTAGCTAGCTTCTAGTAATGGTAACACAGTCCGTTCCATTCTGATCTTTTGTGTGACCGATCAGCATACACAGGATTAGGTTGGCACAGAGTTCTGGTGAATCCCCTGAATAAAGCACACCATTTGCTGCGATATTGACACTATTTCATTACATTATTCAGTTGCTTCACAATCTCAACCCAATACATCCTCTTCATCCACTCCACAAGTGATCTCCTCCATAGCAACTCAACCGTCTGTATCTTCATCCATCCCTCAAGCTATCTCCTCCATAGCTACTACATCAACAACCCATTTTCATGCTCCCGTACCTTCAGTATGTATACGAGAAAACTATTATGACAATGATTGTACTTTCTGTCCTTATTATAGGCTCCTATGCGGACACCTGTGTCTGTAAGAATTATACGAACAGAACAAAGAGAACAAAGAGGAACAAGTAGCTAATGATGAATTTTCATAATAATGTTTATAGCAAGTTTATGGGCAAAGACATAATATTTACCAGGGGTGGTAGGGCTTGTCTTGAGTGCCTTCATGCGACTGGTACAATTCAACAAGCAGAGTTATTGAGGTGAAGTTCATTCCTCACAGGGGGAGGAAGGTCATCTATTTTGGGGGGGCTGGGTGTAATAAAAGTGTGACCACACTAGCATGTGAAGTGTGCCATCTAGGGGGGGTCGGGGGCATGCTCACCCAGGAAAATTTTAAGCCTGATTGGATTGGGGTTCTAGGGTGATATCTCAATTCCCACTGAATATTATAGTTTGTTAGCTAGCAACTGCAACAACAACAAAAAGAAGCTATTCCAGTTATACTTATTAAGAACATGTCATAGTCCATCATTTTTGAGGGGGCTCAGCCCCCACCTTCTGAATATTAGGGGGGGGGCTCTAGCCCCTCCAGCCCTCACCTTCTGCCTCATGTTCTTGATTGGCTAGAATCTTGTTACCCTGGGAAATAGTTGAATAAATTCTTTTGCAATTGCTTCTAGAATTACCTGGGTAATTACCATACCAGGATCACTGGTTCTTAGGGCTATTGCTTCAGGATAGCTTGTGTATCACCTAATCACATTGGGGTATGTGTAGCTAGTCATTTCAGATCAAGTAATGACAGTTTTGGAGATTAGCCATGGAGTTTGTTCAATACGCAAATAATATTACAAAAAAGGTAAACTGATGATATAAACAAGTATCTTCTGTGTTATTAGTCTGGTTGTTCATATTATTATTGTACACCTTCATCACGACCCACTGCAGCCACTATATCGTCAACTGTTTCTTTCTAAAGAGTAGACAGCTAAATGAAATAAAAGCAGTATTGCAACTGTTATACACACCTCATATAAACGCCACTGATCTAGTTGGTATCTTTGAATAGCCCTAGCTTTCAATATCTCAGATAAGTCCTCCCTGGCATTATCTTCATCAGAATCTGAGGTATGTGCCTTTACGTATGTATGCACGGACACACGAACAACACAAACATCACAGTTACTCATAGTATGTGTTATCAACCCAGTCAATATTAACACACCTGTACAATGTAGTCCTCATTAGTTTCACTAAATAAGCCCTCTGAAGTCTCCATTTCCTATTGATTGAATAGGCAAATATCATGTTTTGACACCATTAAATTATAGGCACCTCGTCCATATTTATACCACTCGTCAGACTAGCCTCTCCAATACTTACATCACTCATCAGACTAGCCTCTCCAATATCGTCCTCATTTACATCACTTGTCACTGTTGCCAGACTAGTCTCTCCAATACTGTCCTCATTTACATCACTCATCACACCAGCCTCTCCAATACTTACATCACTCATCAGACTAGCTTCTCCAATATCATCACTCGTCAAGATCTCCACATCTATCTGAACAGGGAAACATGACACTTAGCAGACGATTCATAGTAACATACCTAGATCCTGGTTGGATGGGTCCTCTGAGGTCAGCTGAAGGAGTAATTATCCTAATAATTACTTCACATAGCTAAACACAATAACATACTTCTCCAGTTACATGCACTTGTTCCAAACAAGCTTCCAATAGCTGATCTGGGATGAGCGGTATATCAAGTACCATAGGCCCCAAAAACTCAGTAAATTTATTGCAATATAAAAGGTAATTCACTGATTTCTTAACCAAGAGCTGTTTGCATAAAGAGATGACACCTTTTTTCATACTATCCTGATTTGATTGTATGTAGTCAAGCACAATATTGACTTCTGCTAGAGAATTGCTAATAGTCCTCTTCATTTCCTCTTTCAACATTTCTATTTCTTCCTTTGCTCTCTCTCGTAAATGCCATGTATCGATCAGTTGGTTTCTCAAACTTGCTGGAATATCATTTGTGGATGCCTGATTGAACCATATGACATCTCTTGTACACACATCGTTCATGGTTATCACCCTGGGATGTTTGTTCCATTCGTGTTCATTGTATTTTTCAACCAAGGCTTTCAGGCTGCCAGTAATAGATGTTATTTGCTTGCTGATTTTCTGGCTTAATTCATGGCCACCTACATATGTACAAAAACGGCTTCGAATCAATAAGATTACAACATAAACCTTGTTCTTACTGGCATTTAATGGTTCGTCCTAGCCCACCCCGCAATTGTGGTTAGCCCAATGTGGTTACGTTTTGGCATAGGGACATGGCCAGTGCACCCCAACGCTACGCCTGACTTGTTTGGGAGATCCAGATATTTGTAAGTTGCTGCCTATCAAGTAATGCTTTATATTACTTAATTTATTATTACCTTTATCCCTGGTTATCTGGATCACCTATCTTTTCCTATAAGATTTTGTTTGGGGGTATATTGGGGTCCTGTCCTACTGGACCCAATTGGTCTTACTGGCCATGGCCCGAAGTCACGTCTAATGACGGAATAAAGATAATGGCAACAACGCAAACACATGGACTTGAGACTGCAAAAGGGGGTGGGGTGATTGGGTGGGGAAAAAACTCTCGGCTGATTGTTCTCTTACTTTGCTACTTGCAACAAAAACTGCTGGTACTATTTTTTGCGCCTATTTATTTGACCTACTCGCTCTCTTGCGCATGCTCTCTGGTTGATACACTGGCCCTGCCCCAATGCTCCTCCCGTTAACCACGTTTGAATCTACGATTAAACTTCATTTAATGGTTCGTCCTAGCCCACCCCGCAATTGTGGTTAGCCCAATGTGGTTACGTTTTGGCATAGGGACATGGCCAGTGCACCCCAACGCTACGCCTGACTTGTTTGGGAGATCCAGATATTTGTAAGTTGCTGCCTATCAAGTAATGCTTTATATTACTTAATTTATTATTACCTTTATCCCTGGTTATCTGGATCACCTATCTTTTCCTATAAGATTTTGTTTGGGGGTATATTGGGGTCCTGTCCTACTGGACCCAATTGGTCCAATGAAGAACCTGTTCTTCTCCTCCAAACAATACATCCACTTCCTGACCCTAACCGTATATTCCCCACCTTTTCTTTCTTTCTTTTTTTTTTTTTTTTACATGATAATACTAATAACTTCTAGTGAACTTCTATACTCTCTCTACGTGTAGCTACCCTCTACCTCAGGTTCCCCATTCTGCTGGTATACTGCACAAGTTCATGTCTTGGGGTCCGTATATAGGAGAGGAAAGCAGCGCTGCTCCATCGCCCCAGTTTCTTTATCACGGAATCCTCAATACCCGCCCCTGCTGCTGCTGTCGCTGCCCCGATGCGGAAACTATGTCCTGCAAAGTTGTCGTATGGCAGTCCAAGTTCCAGCAGGGCTTGCCTCACTCTTGCCACAAACCTAGATTTTGTGAGCGGGGACTGATCCTCAAACCTGAAGAAGCAACCTGGGCTGTCACCCCTCACTGCCACGTATGCCACCACTGCCTCCACTGGACAAATAGAGCTGCCTGTCCTCCCCAAATAGACATCCACTCCCTTGCCTATCTGGTCCGTCTTCGATTTCTTGAGATGCACCCTTATAATTGATGGCCTCTTTTCACTATCTGCTGCCACATCTCCCCATGCCAAGTGGTGCTCTTGGACAAAGCTCCCTGCTGTTGGAATTGTTATTTCTCCCGCTCGGAAGAAGCCAAAGAAACATGTGGCTGCAGTGGCCCACAACATGGTATGGTCAAAATTCTGGTATGCCTGCCAGTGGGTCCTTAACTTTTCTAGAATAGCTGGTGTAATAGGCAGACGTATTCTCTGTGGGCCAGAGGCCCTCTGTGTGTGTGTCCTCCTTATGCCTTCTTGCACCAGCCGTAGTCGTGGTAGAGAGGAAAATTCTCTAGGTTCAGGGAGCCCTAGAGTGATCTGGGTGTGGCGGATCCCTGCCAAGTAAACCTTAACTGTCCCAGGAGCCAAGCCTTGTGATGCTAGATAAGTAGCAAAGTAGCAGAGTATTGGTTCGGATACGGGGAAGGGGGAGATTACATTAAAACACGAACAAAAAGTACCAAATTTCTTGATGGCTGATTGATATGTTTTGTGTGTAGATTCGGCTAATCCTTTGTGACAAAAGTATTGAACAGCTGAATCCAGCTTGGAGAGGTCCAATCCTGCTGAGGGCCCAGTAGCCACTGCAACAAAGGAGAAGGGATATAAGTGGGAAGTTTGTCCGCCCCCGGGTTCAACACTTTGAAGTTAGCCAGCCTATCCCTAGACAGGTCATCTGCTTTCCCATTGCTCGCACCTGGGATGTGGGTGGATGACAACCGAAATTGAAAGCTGGCCTCGAAAAAGAACAGGCATCGCAGCAACTGCATAATATCACGATCTCTGCTAGTCCTGCTTTTCAACACTGCTACAACTGCGCTGTTATCACACTGGAAGCAGACTTGCTTTCCTTTCCAACCGCGACCCCACACAACTGTTGCTACTATAATTGGCAACAGCTCCTTAACTGCTATTCCCTTGCTTGCTGACTGCTCATCCCATTTCAGCTGGAACCATTTTGTCCCCTGCCATGCCCCACACCCCCAACTACCTGACGCATCGGACGTCACTGTTACCTCTGGCAAGCCATCCTCTATCAATATGCTTGCGCCATTCCAATGTTGCCCAAACACTTTCCACCACATCATATCCGACTTGAATTCTTTGTTCAACCTAATGTGGTGGCGTGGCTTCTTCGCCACTGACAGCAGTGCAATAGCCCTTCGTAGGAATGACCTTCCAGGCCTAATTACTGAGCAAGCATGTTGCAGTGTGCCAATCAGTGACTCCAGCTCTCTCCTTGTACACCACTTCTTTCCTAGCCATTCCTCCACTGCCCCCGAGAGCCTTCTCAGCTTGTCTGCTGGAAGTCTCAGCTCGCCCTTTACTGTATCGATGATTATACCCAGGAAAATCAACACTGAGGATGGACCGTCCCTCTTCTCTGGAGCCAATGGCACCCCTAGCTGTGCACACACACACCTTCCAGTGTGTTCAAACTATCAGCACATTCCGATGAGCCTGCCGGCCCTATCACCACGAAATCATCCAGGTAGTGGAACACATACCGGACTCCCTGCTGTGCGACACGCCATTCCAATGCATCAGCTAAAGCTGTAAAAATCTTGGGTGCTGATCGAAGCCCGAACGGAAGCATTCCGTCCACAAATAATTTTCCTTCCCACTCCATCCCTAATAGCTTTCTTTCTGATGGATGGACGGGCACCAGTCGGTAGGCTGACTTAATGTCAATTTTTGCCAGCAATGCTCCGCTTCCCAGACTCATTGCCTGCTTTGCCACCTTCTCCACTGAAATGTAGGATAGTGAGCACAGGCTAGGATTGATAGCATCATTGACACTACCTCTTTCTGGGTAGGACAAATCCATGATCAACCGCCACTTTCCTGGCTGGTGCTTCTTTGGGATACAGCCGAATCGGTTGACCTGCACAGATGGCATAGACGACGCATGGAATGGACCTAGTATATTTCCCTGTGTTAGCTCCTTCTGTAAGTACTCTTCAACCACCCTGGGGTTCTGCCTTGCAGACAACATATTCCTCTTAGCACCCTGGAATGATCCCCCTTTTACGCCTATGTGGAACCCGTATTTTAACCCATCACAGATATATCTTGCAAAGTCAGCATCTGGATGTTTGCTCAATGCTTTTTCCCATTCTTCCGCTCTGAGGGGCGTGGTGACTACTGATAGTCTGTGGTCTACACTCCCAGGTTGTGAAAAACCCTCATTCAGGCTGAGAAGATCCTCAGTGTAGCAGTAACGACCCGTGGATCCTATAGTATGATCAAAGTATGCCACCTGTCATTTATATTATATTAGCTAGCTCCCTAAACCATGCCCGTTATTGCTATTCCCCCCCCCCCTTTTTTTTTTTTTTTTTTTTTTTTTTTTTTTATGTATTCCTCATACTTATAATCACATAACTTAATTTATCACTGTACTATAGCTAGCTGTGCTTGTTTGTTTTTGTTTTTTGTTGTTGTTGTTGCCGTTTTTTGTTGTTGTTTTTTGGTTAGACTGTTCACTGATATTGATATAATATATATGCTGTTACACTTTCTCTGTACAGTGGAATGCTCCAATCATGATGACATCGGAGTCCTGGTGACTGCCATGCGTGGCAGCTTACTCTGGCAGCTCGAGAATGGGTGAGGGGCATGGCAAGCTGAACACAGGTGGGCAAATCGGCATTGTTTGTACCTGCACTGGTTCCCCAACCTGCTGTTGAACAGCAAACATAACGGAGTCGTATTCCTATCCCCTAACCCCACTGCTGGACGTTTGGCTGGACGCTGAGCCTCCCTCGCTGGAGCAAACTCACAATCTTGCGATGCATGCAACTCGCTTACACAATACTTGCAGCGTGCAAGCGCCTTGGCTCTTCCAGCAAATGTCTCGTTAAACAGTGAAAAATCCATTATGCCCCAGTCTAGCGACTTCCTATAGGCAGCTTGCCTACGATATGCCATATCATATGACACCCATGCCTCGCCTTGGTATGACCTGCTGGCCTTCAGGACGCATTTCATGTGGCTCATGAACCCTGGCACTTTCGTGGGGTATTTCTCTGCCAATACCCCCACCAATGTTGCATAACTCTCTGCCCACAGTGTGATGTCTGTCACAGGTCCTCTCTTCAGTGAGGATTTCCCCCTACAGCATCTCCCAGTCTCATCCTCCTGCTGCCTCCACCCATCTGGCAGCAGCTCAGACATATCTACAAATTCAGCGTCCAATATCTTCTTTTTCAGTTTTGGTGGGATCGCTGGACCGAAATTGGATGATGGGAAGCCTATGTCACTGCTTCCGCCCTTGGTTAAAGAAAATCCCAGTCCGTTCAATGTGGATCCCCCAAGAGAAAAGATGGGTAGCGTTTGCCCTGATGTAACTGTTACACCAGAGCCTGCATAATAACATAACATACTTCATGAATATAGTGCTAGCTACTATCACAGCACCTCATGCTCATGTAACTAAGTTAATCCTTTACGCTGCAGGCACACCTAGCTTCTTTTTTTTTCTTTTTTTTTTAATTGCACGCCTGCCATAAGTAGCTACTTCATCACTTCGTCCACTTCTACTTTATACATTCTAACTTTACTTGGCATGCCTGCCAAACCTGGCAAGCTTGCCACTGTTACCTTGGTATGCCTACCATAGTATAACATCACTTCATCAAGTATGGTTGGCATTCTAACTCCACTTGGCATGCCTGCCAAACTTGGCAAGCCTGCCGTTGCTACCTTGGTATGCCTACCATAGTATACCATCACTTCATCAAGTATGGTTGGCATTCTAACTTCACTTGGCATGCCTGCCAAACCTGGCAAGCCTGCCACCGCTACCTTTGCATCCCTACCATAGTATACCATCACTTCATCAAGTATGGTTGGCATTCTAACTTCACTTGGCATGCCTGCCAAACCTGGCATGCCTGCCAAACCTGGCAAGCCTGCCACCGCTACCTTTGCATCCCTACCATAGCATGCCCAGCATGCTGATTGCCTACCCTGCCACCTGTCTACATGTATAAACTCCAATCCCTGTTAGCCTTTTATTATTGTTGTTATTATTATTTGGGCAGCATGCCCAGCTATTGCTGATTGCCTACGCTGCCACCTGTCTACGTGTATAAACTTTTGCCTTTTCTTTTCTTTTAAATTTAGACAGCATGCCCAGCTATTGCTAATCGCCTACACGCTGCCTGTCCACAGTATTCCAGCAGACATTTCTTCCTGTTCCACTTGGGCAGCATGCCCAGCTACTGCTTGGCTTACATTTTTTTTTTTTTTTTTTTTTTTAAACTCTGTGCCTATCTGTTGCAGGCTCACTTAGCCCCCAACACCTCCCACTCGTACCACGCATGCGCACAAGTATGAATCTTTGGGCGCCTAAAATTACCGGTGACATACCCGTACATGTACCCCTCCCGCAGCTGCTCTATGCCCAGCTAGCTAGCTAAGTCTCTCCATCCCCATAAACAGCCCCAGCTTTCATGCTCTCCGCTAACTCTACTCCCGACCTACCCGTTGCTATTTCTAACCCCTCACTCATAACCCATGCTAGCATTAAATAGCTCCAACTCACTTAGTCCTCCCACGGCAGTAGAAGTAGTACTAATTGCTTGTTCGGAAGCTCGCGTCGTCGAACTTGACGAAGATGCCACTCCAGCTCCTCCTTCGCGAGTCGCGAAAAAACGCTGCAGCCAAGCCTCCTGCTCCGGGGTAAAGACTGGGTTCTCAGCTCCTCCGTTTTCAGAAGTAGCGTTCGTTTCCTCCTCCATAGCTCCCACCAAAGTGAAAAAAAAAACTCTCGGCTGATTGTTCTCTTACTTTGCTACTTGCAACAAAAACTGCTGGTACTATTTTTTGCGCCTATTTATTTGACCTACTCGCTCTCTTGCGCATGCTCTCTGGTTGATACACTGGCCCTGCCCCAATGCTCCTCCCGTTAACCACGTTTGAATCTACGATTAAACTTCATATTTAGCTTTGACATCAAGCAAGAAAAATCTCTCCTGTGATTTAGTGGAAATTCTTTGCATCATTTGTGTCTGCTTGATTCTATTGGACATCTCCCGGACTGTCTTCTATTCAGTAGATGCATCTGTCCATCGCCTGATCTTATGCTGTCTTTCAAAGTTCAGCATGCTTTTTTCAATTCTGTAAAGGAAAGTCATTAGGTATTACATCCAGACGCTATGGTGTCATGAAATATTATTACGCATTAAGTTGCAAAATTAGTTCAGGGATGTTGTTACAAGTGGGTTCCTGCAGATCACATCTAGAATACACAAAATAACATTAAAATTAAAGGAATCTTGCATGTGGTGGTCAAACCTTGTTTTAATCTGGATCTCAACTAAATCACAATATTCAATCTTCCATTTTGGTAATTTGATGAGATTTGCTATAATATATTAATGATTAAAGGCACTCCATAATTGATTGAATTTACACTGAGGTGAGAATGACTTCTCTCTCTCACTGCACCATTGGGATATAACATCACTTGTAACTTCAGTAGTATTAGCTGTTATAATAATAATTGAGCACTTGGGTAAATTACGATAAAGTTCATACCAGGCAGTGAAGATAACAAAAAAAGCACTTGTTTTTTGGAATCTTCGAGTACTGAATGTCCTCTGTGCATTCGTGAAGTTAGAAGAGTGGCTACAATAATAATACAGTTACTATGTAAGCAGCAGTGCAGTAAGGAAACTATGAATGAAGCCATTTAAAATATTTTATCATAGAGGTGGTCTTTATTATAGAGGTTGTCAGCTTAAATAGAGGTTAGTAAATACAAATAATACCAAGTTTGAGGTTTGCTTCCCTTCCAAGATGGAGTAGTATATCAGTTAACACATGGGGGGGGGGGGGGGGGGGGGGGGGGAGGAAGGAAAAAGGAAAGAAAGTTACCTGACACTTGGCCTGATGTCCATAGACATGAAATATAGGTATAGCCAGTTGTACATTACTCAAAAGTTCACCATTACCACTTGCCTATAATAAATATAGCAAAGCTGAAATAACTAGCTTAGCATGATTAAACTACAGGCTTACATGGAGATGTTTCTTAAGCATACATGCAATGTCATACAATAGATGTATTCGCATTCTTTCATTCTGTTCCTTCATTTCTTTCAACATCCAAACAGAGTAGGCCAGTCTAAATCACATGACGTATTTTTTTTTTATCATTGGAGTTTGAAATTTGTTCACCTCTCTCCATGCTTCAGGTTGATGAATCTTTTTGGGAACTCATGTCTACATGCACGACCGAAAATAGCAGTTTCAAGTGCTGAATATCGTCCTGATGATTTCAGTGGGTGTCCAGCAAGAAATTGATTGCATCCCTATATATGAAGTGTACACAATTTATAAAAAAATATTATAGGCCATTAGTTCAAATTCACAGAATCAAAGGAGTTGTGTTTATAGGTTGAAATAAATCGATCGACAGCTGTTTGATTACCAAACATCAAATTCCCATGAAGGGGTTCACGAACACTTTTACCAGAACTTTTCTTCCTTGACAATCCAAACATGGCATCAAATGACTCAAACAAATCTCCTTCTTCCTAAAGAGACTTCTTTATTCTATATCTGACCAAACAGATGATTATATATCTTACACTTGGACAAGCAAGACATGTATTTCCTCTGGGAAAGGAGGGGCAAAACTCTGTCAAGTACCTTTTCCTGTACTTAAAATATCTAACAGATTCAGAAATATGATAATCAGGCACATTATTAATATACCTACCTACCTGTACTCTTCAAATGAATCAATTATAGCTGGATACACTTTGGAATCCTGTATAAAATAGTAAAACTAGGATATAGAATAAGTATTATACATAATCACCTGGGATTGGGATAAAATAGAATACCATGGCCTCCTCAGTTTAAGTGCGTGAACAAAATCCTTCACTGCCACCTGACACTCAAGTAAAAGTGCCTCTAACCAATCTAGAAGATCAAAATGGAAGGCTTGTATGGGGGATGATGGAGTTGCTGGCCACAGATTATAGCGAATAAGAGTGACAGCTTCTGGTTCACAGTGGCAAAATACCACAGACAAATTATGCTGGTTTCCTTTTAAAAAATTAAACTTAAATAACATTGATAACAGAATAATTTGACTTACCAAAGCCATCCAAGCAAGCTAATGATTTCAGATATTTGCCTGAACAGTTATGGTCACTACGGGATAGCTGTTGGTGTATCTTGTATGGCATGAACAAACCATCCTAAATTTCATTAGTCATAATTATACATTATTATTAAATTATAGCCACACCTTCCATACTTCCAATAGATGATAGATGTTCATGTACTGGTGATTTTTCACTGCACATTGATGGCAAAAGTGGGAGTAGGGTCCACAGGATTGACAGCGGACAAGAGCAGGCATTCCACAATAACATTTCCATTCATGTGGTGGAGCACAGTTCTCAACATGTGCCATAAATAGTGCTGAATAAAATACAGATGGTGGGATCAGCCCATGCAACACTGGTTTAAAGCAACATACAATCTCTGAGTTTCTTCCATGAGTCTGATAGTGCATGTTGTCTTGACTCATAGGACTGACGTGGTCGTACACATTCAGGCTGAATATCACACTCCTGACCACCCCCAATATCATCATACAAATCAACTTGGGGAGGCTGTTGTGTGTGAGGGAAATGCTCCCCATCATCAATGCTGTTTCCAGCTGCTGGAAACTCAGAGCTTACCACTTTTGATCTGCCTGTCAGTGAATCAGAGATAATATTTTTTGCCTTGATAGTGGTTCGCTTCCTACGCCTAAACCCTTTCCCTTTTGAGTAGTGATTGAGTAAGGAAGCTGCATACATAGGGATGACTATAAGTGTGACCAATAACTGATTTAAAGGGCTAGGTAATAAAATATCAAAGAGTAGATTATTACAAGATACTTACCCATGAATAAACAGTCACTTTAGTCACTGAAAAGTAGGAAGACTCACCGTCAGCAGAACACAGAACGATGCACTCGCCACGTGGGTGGGTGGGCGTAACGCACGGTAGCTTTGGGGCGCGCATGCGATCTGCGGTGCATTGAGATTGTATTAGTCATACGGGCGTGTATAAACTTCGGACTGGACCGGACCAACGGACCGTGATCGATCTGCGTGCGCGGAGCCGGAGTGAGGCGGACCATGACGTCATGCCGATTTGCCAGCTGTTCTGTTTTTGCGCTAAAATAAAGATTACTCCCTGTAACCATAGATATACTAGACTACGTACACAGGATTGGAAACAGATCACGTGCGCCCATAACGACAATACTGACAATCCGTGTAGGCAGCTGTTCGTGCTAAATTGCCCCAAACGAACAGGGGAGGAGAAGTAGTGTGCCAAATTTCTGCTAAACTATAGCCAATTGGTAAGTTCAAAGAATGCAAAGAGTGGGCTAGTATAGTGCTAAACAAGCATAGTTCTTAAAAAGGCTGGTTTCTCAAGTGTTAGAGGGTATAATTGCGAGTAACAATGGTAGTTCGACTTTGTGGACCTCTGGAGCTTGGATGTTAAAAGTATAGTCTCTTTTTCCCCACTAATCTGTTAGGTAGTGATCATTTATATGTACATATGTACTTTTTAAAGGTGCCTGTAAAAAAATCATGTTGATGTTACTGTTTCTTCAGATTACCCATGGCTGGCTGTCAAGAAAAGCTATAGTAAAGAAGGATACTATAATGTAACAACTAATACTGTCACTTTACACATATTTCCTTTCATATTATAATAAAAAAATGATAATAACAAGTACTGATAGTGCACTGCTGAACATCCAATTCATCGAGAGATTTGTTATGATATACTTGTTTTGAGGGATCAAGATGAAGAGTAAAGCTGCCCCAGTGTATCCTTTCCTGCCCCTGATACAAGAAGGTATCTCATCTCCTCATATAAGAACAACAACATAGTGAAATGGCTTCTTAAACCATCAATGGCAAATGGCATGTCATCTCCAGCCCTGCACAAAATTAAAACTACTTGAGTACATATGGTCAACTAGTATCTTTCATTTTATACCAAAAGTAAGGCAGCTAGACTTCTATTTTAGTAGTAGGAGTGCCACAAAACTTTTCAGTCACCTGTTTCCACGTTTTTCTTCCATAGCAACAGTAAATAGACTAAACTGACATGATAAACTACTACAGCTATAGGTCATTGAGCCTTTTCACTTATAATCATAATTATTGCTGCGCTAAATACCTTGCCTTTCATCCTCTTTCTTATTTTGTGTAAGATTTCTCTGTTCGCCAGGTACCTACACGGATGGTCTATAAATTCTACGCGCGCATGCCCTGTTTCCAATCCTGTGTACGTAGTCTAGTATATCTATGCTGTAACTAGCCTGACTTAACTGCAATGAAGAACTGTTTTGAAGCAAAATACAAATCTTTAACCCCTCCTATCCTCCTAGGAATGCAAAATGTGGAGAAGTATAGCTATCTAGAAAGATATCAGCAAAGGTAAATTTTTGTTGTGTGCTAAAACTGATAGCTATTTTATTTTTTTTGGAAGTGAGCTTGCTTAACTTCTTTTCATACCATACTTATTCTCTATATGACAGGAAAGTGGATGGTTATCGCTGGTACCAGAATGGGACCAAATTGATTTGTAGCAGTGATCCAAAATTTCAAAAAATATATTTTTCAATCGTTTTGCCCTCAGGAAGAGATCTGAGATTCAAGCATCATGCCTATTTCCTTTTGGATTCTACGAGAAATAGCTAACCAAGTTGTAATTCACTGCTATAAACTTTCCTCATGGACATTCCAAGTCTGGAAACCTCATACATGTCCCTCTGTTCTGACCAAACTTGCTTTTCTTTATCTACCAACTAATGTGTATGAGGTCCTTTGTCAAAGATTTGTCCCCTTTTGGAGTCTCCTTTATTGAGGTTCCTTTGCTCTTGCCATTCACTCATACAATGCCCATACATATGTAGGTCAATGTTCTCACATACAAAAAATTTATAGTACCAATCAACAGAGGTGCACACTGGTGTCTAGCAATTGTAGACACTACTAGATGATTGAAACAATCAAAACATTATACTTTATTATTACAACATTGAGTTTCATTGTCTGCTTTTCTGATTCAGAAATAATATTATCTAAGCAAGGGTAATCCCAATGTAGACTTCTCCAGTTGGAAGATGCTATGTCCAAAAGTGATTTATTAATTTATTCAAGTTATTTATTATTAGGATATACCTAAGCAAACAAATGGTTATGACTGTGGTGTATTCACATGGTAAGAATACTTCATTTAATATCAATATAGCTAAAACTAGCCAATTTTTTTGTATATGCAAGATATCATTGAAGTGTTTTTCAGTCAGGTCAGTGAATGATATAGCATTATGTTATATTTTTTTATTATTTTTTGTTATTCCTTCCCTGCAGGAACACATAACTTGATTTTAGAGTTGAGAACAATCATTATTGACTAACTAAACTAGCTATAGCTAACTAGCTAATATAGTCAATGTTCTAGAAAAGTTTATAGTGAACCAGATTGCAATTGACACTATCAGACTAGCTAGCTACCAATATTTAGCTACAACTACCAATATAAATAACACAATATTTAGCTCCAGACTAAAACAGTTTAGCTAGCTGGCTATGATTATAGCTATAGCTAACTGGGTTTATATAGGTCTGAGGTATGAATTATTTATCATTTGCTCAAGTAACTAAATACACTCCTATAGTATTACTCTGCCAGTTCCTATGTAATTCTGTAGCTGTTGATCGATACAGGTAGTTTGCAATTGTGCAGCATCGTGGTCCGTCTCGCTCCGCGCACGCAGATCGTACACGGTCCGTGGGTCCGGTCCGGTCCGAAGTTTATACACGCCCTAGTCATACACAGGTGCTGATAAATCCTTGCTGCGTATTTAGATAAAAGCTGATAACTCCCTTCTATAGATTGCGTGATAATACGCGAACCGGGTGGCAAGTTCGAGGTCCTGTAGCGAAATACGCATGCGCTATAATTTTGTTAACGCGCCATATTTACAATTCAAAATTTAAATTTCATAATGTCTTCCTGTGAATCTTGGCGGACATCAGCTTATGATGAGGACCTCCGATGGAGATTTGTATGGCAAAGGGAAGCTCTTGGACTGACATATTCTGTGATTGCTAGGAACCTAAATGTTGATGAGTCTACTGTTTTACGTACCTTACATCTCTTTCACTCAACTGGATCAGTTGCAAAGACACCTTATCCTATTAACAGAGCCTATAGAGAACTTACAATAGTGATACCGGGCTATTTTTAAAAATACTATAAAATTATAAATTCATTTCTTAAAAATATTAAGCTCTCTTTCCTCAGCCAGATAAACTTAGAAATCCATCCAGTAGAAGCAGAGATACGTAACATTTTACAATTGAAATTGTACAGGAAAATTTTACTTTCTTTTAATTAAAAAAAACGGCACCTTTCCAAGTAGGTTAAAGGTCATAATGGCTAATAGTACTGCAATCTTTTGCTCGTATCTTAGGATCTACTGGATAGATTTTCTTCAAACAAAGTTCATATGGAAGAGTATGAAAGTGAGTATAGAACTAAGGGTAAAATAGGCCATGTAGTCTGGACTACACCAGACTAGTAAAACTGTTGTACAATCGTTGTTAATTTGTCCTAGAGTCTGTCCCTGTTCTGAATGTACACAACATTGACAAAGTTAGGAACTTGAGTAGGCCTACCCTCCCCATCTAAAACGTGTTTTTGGTTGCTCATTTCAAATTTACTGTATTACGGCTTTGCTATATTTTAGAATTTGTGGCATTAAACCTGCAATTTCTGCTTCCAAGCTTTGCAGTGGACAGTGATTGATGTTCAAAGTCATGTACAGGATCTGAGAGCTTTGCTGTTATTAAGGAATTCAGACTGCAGCATTAATCAACTATGACTCCACAGCCAGAACTGATTTATGTTGTTCAGAGATTGATTCAGAATTCAAACCTTTTTCACAACTTTTATTTTACATTAAAATGTGTACTATGGGGGTGAGGGGGGTTAGGCTATTCACCTGAGGCAGCACAGATTCAAATTTAGCGGGAAAGGGTTGAGGTCGTGAACTTTGACCTATCAGTTATATAAGTTGAATGCCTTATCCTTCTTGCGTGCCTTCTTTTCCGCTTGATGCAAGAAGTTATCCAAGGTATCAGAATCAGTTTTTGATGCAGTTTCCAAAAAATATGGTTTCATGACCTATTCAAGCGTTATATCATAAGAAAATCGAAATTTAAATATGTTTTTGAACATCAAATCTAATTTTAGCACTATATCTAAAAGAAACTGTCACAGTTAGATTCTCTAGAATATTAGGATTCTGTTGATATGCTTTTTTTCTGAATTTCTTTGGATCTGGACCTTCGCAGCCAGGTTATATCTTGGTCACTTTTGGTGCCGTCCTGCAGTATTATCTTTACGTATAAAAAATTGACCCCGCCCACCTTAGCATCCGGTATCACTACTTACAAACCCTGGGAAACTACTGTATTGCAAAGACCTGGGATTTATCTACGAGAAATACAGAAAGAACTGGAGGATGTGTTGATGATCGAAATAAGCATATCAACTATTTGCAAGTTTTTATGTAAAAGTGGATTCACTCGTCAGAGGCTCCGTATTGTTGCCACACAGCAGGATACCTTTTTGAGGGAGCAGTATATCATTGATGTATCATTATATTCTCCCATTATGTTCGTATTTGTAGATGAAACTGGAGCAGACCATAGGAATAATTTACGGAAATATGGTTACAGTGTGCATGGAAAACCTGCTGTCAATAATACCTTATTATTCAGAGGAGAAAGGGTATCATGCATGTCAGTCTATGGTGTTTTGGATGTTAAAATGATCAGAACGACTAGTGATGGTGATATATTTTATGATTTCATCCAGACTTGCCTTATTCCACACCTAATGCCTTTCAATGGAATAAATCCTCATTCTGTAGTCATACTGGACAACTGCTCTATACATCATTGTGCAGAAGTGGTGTCAACACTTAGAGATATTGGTGTGTTAGTACATTTTCTTCCACCATATTCACCTGACCTGAATCCCATTGAGCAGGCTTTTTCAAAAGTGAAGTCACAATTAAAAACTATTGATCCAGAAGAGGAACTTGATATGGAAACAGCATTATTGGCAAGTTTCGCTGCAATAACTGCTGAAGATTGTAGGGGGTGGATTTCTCACCCTGGTATATATAGTAACAAAATCATTTAATTCTCAGTTGTAATCATTTTTCACATGTCATTGAATACATTTTCCATTTATACATAAGTTCTGTCCCAAAAATTTAAAACAAAACAAAACAAAAAACAACACAACACTCACAACTTTCTTAATGATCCAAGAATATCCTGTTTCTGCTCTGCATATTCACTATCAGACAGTATACCATCCTCAAATAATTGCTGAAGATATCGTAACTGTTCATAGTTTTTCATCCTCAATTCAACTGCTTTTCCAGGTGATAACCCAGTTTGCCGATAAGATGAAGTAGGAGTAGTGGTGGGAGTACTTGATGTGTCTTTAGCATCTTCTTTTGGAGTTCCCCCAAGTGCTTTTGCTAATGTAATGGCTGCTCCACTAATGGCACTAGTAACAGATTGCTGTCGAGGTCTCTTAGATACTGAACTAAAAGCAGGTATATTTGGGGGTTCTTCAAAATCATCATGTAAACTGTTAGCAATCATACGAGCCCATAAACGAAGGTGGGGTGTATTATATTTGCTGCCATGCTTTTCCTTGAGTTGATCAAATACAGTATCAACTTCTTCTTCCCTTTTTTGCCTTTTTGAGTGGCCACTAGAGGAGTCATCTCTCTTGCGTTTTTTGCACCCAGTTGAATCTTCATTTGTGCAGCCATCACACCAGAGAGTGATTTCACCAGAAGGATACTTATGATACATAACCTCAAGATCTTTATTAGAGCATAGCCATATCTTCGAGTGGTGCTGTCCATCATAATATCCTTACTGTATTTGGAACTTGTTCACCAAGCCTTTCAATTAACTTGGCACGAAGAACTATAACTGATTCAAACTTAGTGTGACAATCATGCAGGTACCGCACAGTAACATCATTCTTCTTCAATGGATTAATGATCTTTATCTTGTATGTGTGCTGTTTCTAAAAAATTAATAGTAATGATAATTCTAATAAAAGCACAGCATGGGCAAGTTAAATTTAAATCATACGCCGATTGATCAGGGAAATTCAAATTTGGCAAGATTCACTTACCTCCACACTGGAGGAAGGGTTTTTCTGTGGCATAGTTACAGAGCTGCCAAGGACTTGTAATATAACAGATTTACCACCAGCTGTCATTATCTGGTGCTGGCTTAGGCTAGGTTGCGGATTAGTAGTCAAACTAGAACTTCCACTAGAGCCAGAGATAGTAGAGGGTTCCATTTCCGTCGTATCGAGCTAGCTAGCTAGTCTGGCGGCGCGACGACCCCTGGTAATATCGAGCATGCTCAGTTCGTAACATGGGTGGCATCCTGCAAGATCACTGAAAAACCCTGTAATAAATAAATCTGAAATGGTCTCAAAATTAATGTCTAACCTAGATGAGTGAATGGTTTTAAGAAAGCATAAGTGAAGAGATTAGACAACATGATAAGCATTAAGTGATACCTGCACGTGAAAAGGGGAAAGTCATTCAGCCTGCAGTGTGAAATAATGTCACACTGATCCGTCCTTCTTTACTTCTCTCTATTTATTACACAGGTGCACATGTCTGCATCCTTCTCAATATAATTATCAGTCTGTAAAGGATGCAGTCATGTATATGTATACCTGAAGCACCTCTGTGATAGAGAGAAGTTATTAAAGAGGGATGGATCAGTGTCTATTCACAACACACTAACAAAGAACCTCATTTATTTACTCATAGATTGAAGAGCCTGAGTGAATACACTCACACACTTCTTCTCTATCTGACCTCTCACCCACCATCTAACCGCTCACCCACTTAATTCCTTCTTCTCCATTTAACCTCTCACCCACTTCTCCATGTATCCTCCACTTTTTCTCCATCAAACCTCGCACCCACTTCTTCTCCACCTAACCTCTCACCCACTTCTTCTATCCTGTCACATACTTCCTCTCCACCTAGCCTGTCCCACAATTTTTAGCCTGCCGCCCACTTGATGGAGGAACTCTTTCAGAGTTCTGACCGTGACCAAAGATGTCAGTCAACAACATTCAATGCACTGCAATATGAGCACTTTGACAAAGCATGTGATGTATCACTCAAGTCATGTGTTGAGGACAGACTCCTGTACAATTCAGTAATGTTTCTGCAAGAAAAGGTTAGCTAACTATACAATTATTATGGGGGGGACATCTGATTTCAATTAAAAAAATAACTAGCAGAATAACACTGAGGCAATGACTTATCCTGTTTTTGCTTCCCAAATACCAGATGCAATAATATAAGAAAACTCTAAAATTTTCCCAGGGGAGCATACCCTAGTTGGCAGGCCTTGCATGCTGTGTAGCCTACCTTCAATTCCTCAATGGAACCCAGATTTGGTACCCCCAATATTTCGTAGTGGATTTTGTACCCATGCAAAATATCATAGTTGATTTTGCACCCCCACACCAAATATCCTTGAATTCTCCAATGGTTTTGGTTTGATATCCCCATGGGTGCAAAAATCCCTAAGTAGATTCAAAATCCACTACCACATCTTTTCAGTGGATTTGGTATGGGGGTGCATAATAATTCATTAGTGGATTAGGTAGGGGGTACAAAAAAAGGGGTCCCGAATTTCCTGACACCATACCTGGTCTTACACCTTAAGTTACAGTATACATGGGCATCATGCCCCCCCCCTTTCAAATTCCTAGATCCACCCCTGTACATAAGCAAGAAGATTTTTCTGTTGTAAAGGTAATTTCTATGTCATATATCTAATGGTACAGTGTACATATGTACATGTTAACCTCCTTTTTCTCGAGGGTGGGCATAGGCACCGCCAGACTAGACATGCAATGTGGTCTTAATAATAATCATTGTTATGATAATACCATGGATATTACAAAGCATTTAAATACACAACTCCTGATCTGAAATGAAGTGAGACGCTAAAGGCATCTCACGAACAATCAGTTCACAAGGTTGTGGCCCAGCCCCACCCATTTCTTTCACAGCTAAATACTGTGAATGCGATGAGCTGTAATCTGGGAGATCTTCATCACTGAGGGAAACGTCAAATTCATTCCCAGAATACTCTTCACTGGAGCTGGCAGTAGAATCTTCATTGGAGTAGATACTCCCCTCGTTTCCACTCATCTCAGGAGGTACTTCGTGGGACGGCTGGTAAGTGGTGCGAGCATGAAGAGAAAATGGCATTGTGATCACAAACTCATCTCCCTCAACATAAACAGCATTCGCTTCAGGGAGAAGTGGCATAGCATAGCTGCCATCTTGTATCTCAGTGGCCTCATCATTCGCATCACCAGCTGCTTCAATAATCACTATGGCATTGTTTGGACCAAGACCAAATAAAAAGCGCAAATATTTGTAAAGACGTGAAAAAAACTGGCCGACAAGGATAGTGATTCTCCATCTGTTCTGATTCAATGGAGCTTGGAATTCAGATGATGCAGAATCGACTGAGTAATGAGGTGTAACGTCAGAAGTCTGAAAGTGATGAGAGTCAAGTCATTACCAGGTGAGGTGAGGCCTGAGCATGAAAAGATTTCAAGTACACTGGGAAGGATTCCGAAGTATTGGACAACCAAGAGGATTCAAGTAGCAACTCTTGATCGTTTAACGCACCATTTCCACCACCATTCAATCGTGCTAGTTCTCTGTTTAGCCTGTCACCCACTTTTTGGCGAGGAACGGAGAAACATTCGTGGTGAGTGGCTTGCATGCTGGCATATCTCTGAAGTAGTTCCTCTACAGGATTGGGAGAGAATTGTGGAAGATAAGACTGTACATTTTGATGGAGAGGGTTGATGGTTTTTATACCGAATATGTCGATGAGAGTCAAGGTATAGCGATACAAGCACTTGGAGAGGTCACGTGACGAGGATCGGTTCGATAGTCGGACTTCTTTGCAATTCTGTAGATGATTCTGCAGGTAGGTAGAAAAATGAATTTATCAAATGGATGTGTAATCTGCTCATATAGTTTCATTGCTGCTGAAACATAGTTTATAGTTCACCCAACAGTGAAAATAAGGATAAAACGCTTCACAGTGAAATCTCTGAACAAGGGGCCAAATTCAGCCAAACTGAATGGAATGAAATGACCTTTCCTAACCTCCGTAAAGGGCCAACCTCTCTACAAAGATCAAAAAAAAAAAAAAAAAAAATCTGTCCCAAACATTGAACCTGGCTGTTGTTCAGTATGTGCACATCTGCTCTCAATCCCCTCAGAACCTCCCTTTATACCCTCGGAACCTCCCTTTATCCACTCTCAATCCCCTCGGAACCTCCCTTTATCCACTCTCAATCCCCTCGGAACCTCCCTTTATCCACTCTCAATCCCCTCGGAACCTCCCTTTATCCACTCTCAATCCCCTCGGAACCTCCCTTTATCCACTCTCAATCCCCTCGGAACCTCCCTTTATCCACTCTCAATCCCCTCGGAACCTCCCTTTATCCACTCTCAATCCCCTTGGAACCTCCCTTTATCCACTCTCAATCCCCTCGGAACCTCCCTTTATCCACTCTCACTTTTAACTGTTGTCTTGGAAGAACCAACTCACACAATGGACACACCACTGGTGGAACCATAGCAACAAATCCATTACACCTGGCATAATATGGAAGTTCCAATACCTGCAGTAAGATAAGCAGTTGTGTTAACAAGTTAGCTGTACAAGATCTGAACGAGGTCCTAAACATGACGTAATCTATGCTTACATGTATCTGCGACCGACGACTGTGATCTATCGTGCCATGCCTTCCAAGTATCATCTCACACTTTAGCTATTTAACTCTAATGACTTACCCTGCTGGCTACATCATCGAGCAGCCTTTTGTTTCGAGCATTGTAATCAGATAGCTTCTTTTTTTGGCCACGGCTTGTATACGTATTGTTATAAGATCGGCAATGCTGAATTCGAAGTTGCTTAATAACTGACATGGTTGGAAAGCTAGGTAACTCATAGAAACTATCGGATATACTCATTCGAGCGTATTAATAGTTTTAAATTTAACCGCGAACCCAGCGCCATTCTTAATCGCACCTTATTTTCGCGGGTCAACCTGATTGCATATTAAACTGGTAACAGGATGGTGCGTGTTGTTTTGATATAATATACAGCAGCCATGGTCTGAGGATATGCACACTATGCAGCCATGGGGTCCTCCTGTTCAGCTTGTAGGCTTCCATTTCTTCTTCAGTGGGTTCCCGACACTCCCCATCCCTCTTCAGAGAGTTGTATGGTCTCTTCCTCTCATCTATCACCATCAGTCTCTCCATCTTCCCCTCTCGGTCCTCCTCAGCCAGTAGTGCCTGAGGGTGGGGGAGGGGAATAGATTAGGTGATTTTATCAAAGCTGAAAGATACTGATTATGATACAGTAAACTCCCTCTTTAATTAACAAAACCTCCTATTAAGAACCATTAGTTATTGGATAGAGAAAACATGACTACATTTTTGAGAAATAATAACACTTTATTTTTTGAAATTCCTCATTTTCCTAACAATAATTCTTTCAATTTAGTGTGACCTGATAACATAGATGTCAATATGCAATTTTCCCCACTTTGGAATTTCACCAATTTTCATAGCAACAAATACCACCAAGGATTAAACAAAGAGGGTTATACAATAGAATTACTCAAACCCACCCCAAGGCAATTGCACTTCATTATTATGGTGATGGCATTGTGTCATCACCTGCCAGACGTGTGACAGTGGAGGGTAGAAATCTTTTGAAAAAAGACTCACCAGTGACCTCAGCTACCTAATTAACCCTACCAGTGAGGTAAGATAGCTCTTGGATCCACAGAAACCTTATAGACCAGATAAAGGGAATCTTCCCCTGCTATCCCCCTAAAAACCACTAATTCAATGATTATTTAATAGGACCTAGACACAATAAATCTAGAAAACTATTGTAATTATTGTGTATCCATACACCAGCCACTACTATGATATTCCACACGAATAGTTCAACATCATCCTTATACGACATCCACTTCCTATAGGATTAGCTATAGGATTGGACAGCTGCTACTAATAATGACAGGGACAATCACAGGAGGAGGGAGGGCATGTTAGAGTCTTGCTACTAATAATCACATGACCTTGAGTTCCCATAGTATAAAAATGACTAACACTGTGTTGCCTTGGAAACCCCAGGCAGATATTAGCCTTATATCTGATGTTACCAAGGACAACGGAATTATGAATATTCCAACTAGAAACAGCATGTTAACAATTTCCTCCATGTGGTAGATTGCCTGAGGATACAGAGCTATGAAGTAGGGTCCAACCCAAATAATATGGTTGTGCATACAAATACTGTTCCTGATTGTTCAAGCCGTAGTAAAGATGAAACTTAATTAGTAAACAACTGAGAAAAGTGGAATACAAATAGACTATTGCCACAAAGAATGAATGTACCCACTTCAATAAATTTCAATTTATGGCCAAATAAAATTAATGGCCACTTCAAATTCATCAACAGTTAACTTGAGCCACGTGCCAGAACATGCTGTGGACCTGATTATTAATTGTTCAGAACACTTGTATGAATAATATAAAATGGCTCATTGGCTCAAGTTACTTGTTGAATTAGACCACTTTTCTCTGCTTTTGAGAGATCCTTAGTGCAAAGGTCATCATGATATTCACACTCTTGCAGTTAGTGAATTTCTCTCCAGTTTTGGTTCAAGGTTTTTTTGCATGAGGTGTTCTAGAGGTCTTTTGCATGAGGTGTTCTAGGGGTACTCTCTCTCTCTCAGCTAACTTAATACTTACTGAGTGATTGTTTGGGAAGATGTCTTCTTCATAACATGACTTAGTTTTCTCTTGTCCCTTGATGACATTGCCAGAGCGAGAATACTCCACATAATTCTCAACAACAGTTCATTGGGTGGTACCTACACAATGACAAATATGCATACCATATAAGGTAGCAGTAATATATCATAGCTCCAGCCAAGACCCACAGAATAGCAGCAAAGAAAAGGGAAAGAGCAGTCAGTGAAGTCATCATTATTGTTGGGACCAGATATTATGCTGTGAGCAAATGTGTGCGAGAAACCAACCAATCAGCATTGGACTGCAGTAAAGCAGAAATATCTCAGAGGCACAGTCAATTTGTTTGTATGGCAAATGAGGCTCCAGTATGACTATTGCTTTGAAAGTCCTGTGTACCTACGAATCTTGATACAATTAGGCCCTGAAGGAGGTAACTACCATTGGGTCATGTGTGATAGCTAACTACATCACTTCTTAAACCAACAAACTTCTGGCCTAGCCCAAGAATCCATTTTCTTGGTCTGGCCAGGAGCGTTAATGGATTGTATTATACATGTTTATCGTATCACACTATTTTTATCTTTGTTATATTTCCTGATTTGAGCAAGCTAAAATCAATGATTGAATTCCTAGCAGGATTAGAATTGTGGAGATGTCTTGCCACCTGTACCTAGAGCACACACCACACCATACCACACCACACCACACCACACCACACCACACCACACCTCTGTTAATACCATACCACCTGCAGGCTAGCACCTAGAAAACAGTCCAGATAGTAATCATCACTATTGCCCCATCTCTCATTGGACCTGTTGCATTGGACTACATGATTGGTTTAGAAAGCTCTTTGGTCAAGTGCCCAGTCACTTGACCATTACAAGAAGTGGTTATGCCCACAAAGTGCCTATTATGATGCTCCCTAACTAATTATAGAAGCATGTCTAACGAGGTTAGTGAATTAGAACCATGGAAACAGAGGAGGGGGGAATATTATTATAACAAAGTGGCTTATCACATGACCTGGGAGTCCAGGAAAAGCATGTCACCCACACCATAATTCTTATTTGCCTAACAAAATTAGAAATTAGTGTGACCTGAAAACCGTAGGACACAGGACAAACATCATCATGACTTCCTACTACACTCATGCAAATTCTTCATTCTCATGGTCTTCTAGCATGGTCTCTCATGTACGCATCTGTCATGATTATTATGTATGTCTATCATGACTGTCTCCCACCCTCTGCATGTAATCCTTGGTTCTAATGATCTTCTAGCATGGGTCTCTCTCTCTCTCTCTCTCTCCCTCCTCCATAGTAAGCAAGTGCAACAAAAACACCACTTAGGACTTACAACCAGTAACCACCCAAGAAATAGCAACTTCCTGGTTGTAACAGTGTCTGAATTCAAATGTGAAGTTTGACACTCTAAAGGTAAGAAGGAATGATCTTGATTGAGTATCCATCTATAGCTAAACTACACACTTCACCTTTCTCCAATTCTTTCTTTAAATGATCAATCTCCTTGTTCTTTTCGTGTAAACTCAGTTAGTGTTCCTTGTGAGTCTGTCAGCTCATACTTGTGGTAAATCAATCTGGAAAAAACAACAAAAACAAACAAACAAACAAATAACCAATGGGTAGTACAAGTAGCTAATACATGCTATGCTGATCAGATGCTGGAGGAGGTGATACTATCTCTATCTCTTCCTGCCACAGGTCTAGCAGAATCTTGGCATTATTCTTCTTGATGAATAATAAGTGTTCTGAGATCTCCAAAGCTTCTGCCAGTTCCTTCACCTTCTCATACTTCTAAACCTCCATGGCGTTGTACATCAATTCTCATAGTGAAGGTACAATAGGAGACAGCATGTAAGTAACAATGCAGAGAGTGAGTATGTTCATGTATCCTGAAGGAATGAAATTAAGCATCAAAATACAACAGTGAAAGAATAGACCACATGTAAGTAACAATGCAGAAAGTGAGTCGGTTCAGAATAACTTACCTACTGAAATAAAGGATCAAAATATGACAGTGAAGGTGATTCTTATGGACCAATGCAATGCCTGCCAAGAAACGACCTTCAACATCTTCAGTAATGGCGTGGGGTTCTTCATGCACACACAAAGGTGGAAAGCTAACAAAAGAAAGGAGTGGTGTCACCATAGAGATGACCTGAAAACTCAATCCCTCGCAGACAATCTCAGAAAATCTGGTTCGAAGTTGTGCAAGATGTTTATGATCTATCAAAAGAGGAAGACACATTCCTTATAGCGAAGAAATCAAAGTCTACAGAGAAAGTACAGCTCAGTCCAATGATTGTGCTCAGTCCTTCCACTGTTCCCCTGTCCTGTCCAGTAGTGATTCCCATGCCACACAGTTTGCCATACCAGAACAATTCCTGGCACCTTCAGATGCTTGGACGTGCCTCCAAGGACAGTGGCGAGTGGACAGAGGTCATGAACGCGATTGGACACATTCAGCTCCCTGTAAAGAGGAACAGGTTCCACAAGTCTGCCTATCAAATGCACTTGGACTATGTCCAGATCAAGACCAGTCAACTAGGCTGCTTCAAACTGGTAATTCATTAGAGCTAGCCACATCTTTTTCAGTAAACACTTTAGATATACATAGCTATAAGTTTGTATTCTATGATTATGTAAAAGTATAAAAGTATTGAATCTCAACTTCTTGCTGTGTCACCTGACCTTGCAGGTTGGATATAGCTATGCTGCTAAAGGATGGTTGCTTTAGTCTATTCCAAATAGAAACTCTGCTTCGTAAATGGCAAAGACATGGGGATAACGCTTAGTAATGACAGCAACTCAGTAATCCCATGGGAACAAAGGTGAGACTTCTATCAAAGTTTGAGTTATACAATACAGTGGAACCTCTGACCAGCTAGCTAGCTACATCCATTCAGATACATGCAGTGGACTCCATCTAATCCAGCCACCTTTGGGTGTACTAATTAGAGGGTGGCCTCATTTCAGGGGTAAATTAATTATGAAGTACTTTTACAGAAGTGTCCTGAATACAAGGGTGACCTCATTTCAGGGGTCCTCACTTTATGTATGTCAAGATGCCTTCCCTCACTGTACAGGCTATTCCTTTCGGACAGTTTTGGCAGTACAATAAAGTTGGTCAGCTGCATGTCATCTTTGATATTGAAACTGATCTGGTGGAGGATGATCAGACTTGAAGGTACAGCAGGCCCAAACTCTTTCATGAGACTAACTCAACTTCTTTCTGCAAGATATAGCTATAGCTAGCTAGCTGACTCTTTCATGAAACAAACTTCCTTCTGCAAAATATATTCACTGCATGTACAATAGCTGTAACTACAATACTGTATGTTTTATAAAAAATAATTAAATAATAAAAAGGGGAATTTAAAGTACTAATATAGCTACATGCAAAGCTTAGCTTCTATCGATCTTGCAAGTTGGTTGAGTTCGCATTTTTCCAGTACAGAAATAAGAGTTTCCCAGGACGCAGGGTTTTCCCCTTCCCCCTGTACCCACTCTTCAAAGATTTGAAGATTGATTTCTTTCGCATTTTTCATTTTTTCTCGTTCTATGGCTCTGATATGTGCACCAGTCTTGTCATCCAGGAGAAGTATTCCAAATGAATAATACTTGTCCCCCACCTCTTGAGCCAACTTCAATCGGATGATATCAGGCATGGATGGGGAGCTGCAGAGTCCTGGTCCTGTGAATTAATGGTTACGATAGGTATACCTTATCACATGCTACATGTATGTGCTTCAAACCATATGGAGTGCACAAGGATTAAATGGGCTACCGTACAGCGGGATAATTTTGGTGGGGATAAAAAATCAGTAATTCGGTAATCAGTCTATCGAAAAATTTTAAAGCCACCATGTAGAGTTATTCTTTTTGTTTGTACATTTCAATGTTAACTACGGTGACCTTCTGGTCTTAGCTAGTTAAAAAGTCACCATGATCGCAAAGAGGGCTATACCTGAAGAAATGAAGGCCAAAATAGGCAAGTATGCAAGCCAAGTGAAAATGGAGATTCAGCAGTCTGTAGATATTGTTGCACATGCGCTAAAACCATCCGTATTGTCCTTTGATGATTAACGAAATATTTTATCTCCAAAAAAGACCTACTGTATGGTATGATAATAACTAAATATTTACCTTCTTTCCTCCAGTTACACATAGCTTTATTTCCAGGAGTCTGCTCTGGAACCCCACACATACATTCTGGAAGTAAAACCATGAGATTATGGTGTAGATGGTCCCCCAACTTGATAACAGGAGGGCCCCCCCCCATTAATATTCAGTGGTATTTTCAACCATAGCCTGCATTATGTGGTGTAGTACCTTGTCTCTTATCTTTTAAGACTCTCCCCCTCTGCTGCCCCCCTCAATTTTCATTTTGTTCCTATTCCACTGCATTAGCTCATACTTTTATGCACGTGCAGGAATACATCTACCAGTAGCTTACATTATAGCTACCTATTACTTACTAGCACACGTTAGTAGAACAGCATAAGGCTCATCCTCATTCTTATTCAAATTAAATTTGAACTTTACAGTTAGGGGACATTGATGTTGTGGTTTGGGGGAGATCTCCATCTGCATTCGAGGCGGATGTCTCTTTTGTTGATCCAGTGATTCTATCAATTTTCCATCCTTATTCCAAAACTCCACATCTTTAAGAAGTACCTATCAATATATTTGACCACATGATATAGCTGATAAACCATAATGCAGTAACAGGGATTATTAAAAGTTCTATACATCCTCCCAAGATGTTCCATATTAGGTTGTTTTGTTGACTGTGAGCATATCTTTTTTTTGCATGCACATGCAATGACATGCTTCCACTCTACATGTACATGCATGGTTAGAAATTCGGACCAAAAGCATTTTAGGTTGATAAATCACTTATTAACCTCCTGCAGTGGTTGATAAATGCTGAACCAGTAGGACTGCTGATTTATAGGTCAGTGATCAACCTCAGTGCTTACAGTCTAAATTTAACCTTGTGCTTATAGCATAGAGACCTACACTTTGTGTGTAGCATGTACACTTTTATTCTCAAATTACCTTGTGTGGCACTGTTATTGCTATTTCATCGCTACAGTCAATTTCAGTTAATTGAATATATCCATCACTTAAATCCTCCAGTGTGAAATCTTCTAGATGGACATGTTTATACTCTTCTTCTGGATAATGATGTTTAAGCCTCTGGACAACAACCAAACAAATAAAATTAAAGCATCCCACTTGGAGTAGATATGAGTTTTTGGTATCAAAATGAAGCTGAAAATAGATTACGCAATTCAAGGCTCATTGAAGGTGAAATCCACTGTGTTTTTGAGCAAACACTTTATACCCACCTAATGCAAGCACCTCTAAATAAGATAGCTAGTGTCCTTAATTAAAGTCTTGAGCTGTCCAGTAGCAGATCTTTTATGAACATTTGAACATTATAGAGACAGTAATACCTGCTGGTGAGAAGCAAATCACCTCCTTCACTGAATTTTAAGGAAAGCACTCATTCATGACTATATACTTTTCTAAAGCACTCTTTTTTTTTCTTTTTTTTTGCATGGAAACAATATAAACAAGAATAACCTCCAAGATAAGGACAATTAAAGGTCTTTCCCCCAAGTGTCCTCCATTCAGAGGTTCCACTGTAATTATGAACTTACCTCTTTACATGGTGGCATGTTAAATGATACGTAGATGTAGACATCTGAACAATCCTTGCACACTTTGGGCTTCACACAAGTGAGGCTGTATCCAAAGTTACTTACAGTCTTTTTATCTTCCTTTCCAATACAAGTGAAACAAAAATGATCGAGAGAAAAAAGGCAATAGTTGCCTTTCTTATGCTTAAACAACGACATAACTTTTGCTGTGTGTTCCAGTGGTTTGAAGTGATACACATTTTTTTCTCCATTGTAGTCACTGTGATGAGCCTTGAGCAAAATTACTCCAGAGTCATCTTGCATTATGTGAGGTAATATAATCTTGATGGGTTGGAATAATTGTACCTCTTCTTGTGGACACAGGAATAAGATTGGTGAAATAGGGTGCATATTGGTCGGATAACTGAATGGTCCATCCAAAGCTATGCCTACTTTGATGTTAACGGTCAAACCATCTTCTATCGCTCCTTTAGGGATTTCCACAATAACTCCCATCTTTTCATTTTTGAATCTTGCACCATCGTGGTCAAAAGAAAAAGTTTCAAGTGGTTGTAAAAATGGATATTCATAAATGTCAACTTCTGTCACTTTCTCCAAACTTGGTTTTGTTGCATTATCTGAATGGATGTGTGGTAGTTAATAGTAATCATTCATGCAGTTAATAGTAATCATTCATGCAATCACCAGCTATAATTATAGCTAACAGTGTCTGAGTCACATGTAGGTATGCCTGTAGCTTTGACTACATCAGATGGTTGTCATGGAAGGTCCTGGAGCTCTGATTTTTTGCATGCTGGCTACTGACCACTACAGGATAGAAGGAGATTAACTTTTGTAGCCTAGCCAAGTTCTATGACCCAGCCAACACCTTCATTCCTGCTGGAGCGTGACTTGTGCCTATGACCACCCTTACCAACTCAATTGCAACGGCTCGAAAGAGAATACCTCATACATCTCATTCTGATCATGGAAATCCCAGGTAGCTAAACCTCCCATGATTATTCTCTAAATCTTATTCCTGAAGACCTACTTAACAACTGTGTAGATAGCTATTTGTTGTTGTTGTTTTTTGTTGTTTTTTGTTGTTGTTTTTTCCTGCTTGGTATGTGTTTGCCCTCCAAGTAGAAAAATTAACAATACTAGGGCAATGTGCAGCATTAGACAGCGAGCGACCAAGCAAGTATTTTTTAGTGCTCCAACTCTTTAGAAGATTTTGCTGGTAATGGAACAAAGAACTTAAATAAGCCAAGAGCCTCTACAACTACTACTATAGCATTTGACTGTGAGTAAGTGACCAAGTAGCTGAGAGGTTCCAGTGCTTGATATTGCTGTCAGAGACAAGAGTCATTAAGTGGTGGTTCCAACCAGTAAGAAGTGATAAAGTAATGATATAATGATAATATGATGTGAATAAACAGACATGTTGAATCAACAAAACGTTCCCTGTAGCTTAATACAAGACATTTTACCGGAAGTGGAGACCCTGTACCTTGGTCTTAGCATAGACTGTAGGCTTATCTAAGTGGATTGTTGGCCAAGTAAACCACCCACTAGGCTTATGTAAGTATTTTGTGGCAAGCATTACAGGTTCATATTAACATGCTAGCTGATACAAGTAATCCACCACATGATTAATAGGCAATAACATGCTTTTGAGAACTATTTGGGTATAATTGCATTCCACTCAGGCTTCACTCATGCAATTACCTAGCAAGTTTCTCATGCAATTATACCCAAATTGCACTCAAAAGCATGTGATTACCTATACTAATAAAATGAAGGGGGAAAAATGAAAGAAAACAAGTAAAGAAAAAAAATTTATTCAAATAAATGAAAGTAGTATAGGGATGCACTGGTCAAAAAAGAGTTGAAACAAGAGCTGAATAGATGAGATGATGCAAGGATGAAGTCAAAACAGGGTGCAGTAACTAGGTGTGACATACCCACATTTGACTTCATCCTACCTTGCATAATCTCAGCTCAGGTTCAACTCTTTTTCGACCAGTAAACTATAGTCATCCCTACATCACCTTCATTTTTTGCAAATGCTTTTTTATTTGTTATACACTGTACATAGCCACATACCTCGCTTCAAATGATCAATTTCCTCATTCTTTTCTATAGCATAATCTCTCTATGTGCATGCATAAGACCCATATAGCTATATACCTTTCTACAACTCTTTCAAACATTCAATTTTTGCACAATTATACACTATAGTTATGAATACACACATATTAATGCTACATACCTTGCTTCAAATGGTCAATTTCCTTATTCTTTTCATGTACTTTTATGACCTTCTTATTCAAGCATCAAAATATGACAGTGAAGGTACATCACGGCAAGAGAATAGACAGCATGTAAGTAAAAATGCAGAGAGCAAGTCAGTTCAGGATAACTTACCAACTGAATAAAATTAAGCATCAAAACCCGACAGTGAAGGTACAACAGGGTAAGAGAATAGACAGCATGTAAGTAACAATGCAGAGAGTGAGTCTGTTCTGAATAACTTACCTCCTGAAGGAATGAAAATAAGCATTAAAATATGACAGTGAAGGTACGACAGGGTCAGAGAATAGACAGCATGTAAGTAACAATGCAGAGAGTGAGTACATTGAGAATAACTTACTTTCTGAAAGAATAAAATTAAGAATCGAAATACGACAATGAAGGTACGACAGGGTAAGAGAATAGACAGCATGTAAGTAACAATGAAGAGAGTGAGTACATTCAAAATAACTTACCTCCTGAAGGAATAAAATTAAGCATCGAAATACGATGGCGAAGGTACAACAGGTAAGAGAATAGACAGCATGTAAGTAACAATGCAGAAAGTGAGTCAGTTCTGAATAACTTACTATCTGAAGGAATGAAATTAAGCAAATATGACAGTGAAGGTACGACAGGGTAAGAGAATAGACAGCATGTAAGTAACAATGCAGAGAGTGAGTCAGTTCAGGATAACTTACCGGCTAAAGGAATGAAATTAAGCATCAAAATATAACAGTGAAGATATAACAGTGAAGATAAGATAGGGTAAGAGAATAGACAGCATGTAAGTAACAATGCAGAAAGTGAGTCAGTTCAGGATAACTTACCGGCTAAAGGAATGAAATTAAGCATCAAAATATAACAATGAAGATACGACAGATTAAGAGAATAGACAGCATGTAAGTAACAATGCAGAGAGTGAGTCAGTTCAGGATAACTTACCGGCTAAAGGAATGAAATTAAGCATCAAAATATAACAGTGAAGATATGACAGGTAAGAGAATAGACAGCATGTAAGTAACAATGCAGAGAGTGAGTATGTTCAGGATAACTTACCGGCTAAAGGAATGAAATTAAGCATCAAAATATAACAGTGAAGATATGACAGGGTAAGAGAATAGACAGCATGTAAGTAACAATGCAGAGAGTGAGTCAGTTCAGAATAACTTACTGGCTGAAGGAATGAAATTAAGCATCAAAATACAACAGTGAAGGTAAGACAGGGTAAGAGAATAGACAGCATGTAAGTAACAAAGCAGAGAGTGAGTACGTTCAGAATAACTTACCTCCTGAAGGAATGAAATTAAGCATCAAAATACAACAATGAAGGTAAGACAGGGTAAGAGAATAGACAGCATATAAGTAACAATGCAGAGAGTGAGTACATTCAGAATAACTTACATCCTGAAGGAATGAAATAAGCATCAAAATACAACAGTTAAGGTAAGACAGGGTAAGAGAATAGACAGCATATAAGTAACAATGCAGAGAGTGAGTACGTTCAGAATAACTTACCTCCTGAAGGAATGAAATTAAGCATCAAAATACGACAGTGAAGGTAAGACAGGGTAAGAGAATAGACAGCATGTAAGTAATAATGCAGAGAATGAGTACATTCAGAATAACTTACCTCCTGAAAAAATAAAATTAAGCATCAAAATACGACAATGAAGGTACAACAGGGTAAGAGAATAGACAGCATGTAATTAACAATGCAGAGAGTGAGAAACTTACCGACTGAACAAATGAAATCAAGCATCAAAATACGACAGTGAAGGTAAGACAGGGTAGGAGAATAGACAGCATGTATATAACAATGCAGAGAGTGAGTACATTCAGTATAACTTACCGACTGAAGGAATGAAATTAAGCATCAAAATACAACAGTGAAGGTAAGACAGGTAAGAAAATAGACAGCATGTAAGTAACAATGCAGAGAGTGAGTCAGTTCTGAATAACTTACTATCTGAAGGAATGAAATTAAGCAAATATAACAGTGAAGGTACGACAGGGTAAGAGAATATAAGAAGGTCAAGGTGAACGTGAATAGACTTTAATTTTAAGTGGCCTAAGTGCATATGAGGCACATGCAGCCACCAATTTCCTTATAATGACATTGTTACTATAATAATGATAGCCACTGTAAAAGTGCTGCCAGCCTGCCCATGCTATAGCTAGCTGCCAGTTGCCCACCATTTTACTTCATAAGTAGACAGAATCAACAAGCTGTGCAAGCATTTGCACACTCCATCAGCTTAACTAGCTACTCCAACTTCATAGATTAGTGGAATGAATAAGTTTGCCATCATGAACTACTTGACCTCAAAGACAGTTATTATATTCATGCACAGCTACTAAAGTCTAGCTATTTGCAGTCACTGGGTCCCTTAAATGATCATTCACTGTTTGCTCTAACTTCAACCACACCAGCTGCAGCTGCATGGTTTAAAAATTGAGAGAAAATTTATAGCAGTGCATGATCAAGGGAGTAGGTACTGCTAATTGAACTTCATTATTTTAAATATTGTACAGGAACAGAAGGGATCAGCTGAGTCCTGTTCAGTTATTTTCACTAGCTAGTACAGACAGTTTCTATATGCAGGCTTGTGAGTACACAGTTGCTAGCTAGCACCAACTTATGTAGCTAGCTGCCTTTTCATGTGAATGTACTTACGGTTTAGCTCTGCTAGAAGTAGATAACTGCTCTTCTTCTAATATTGATCATAATCATATCATGTAGTCTCGCGTGGCCAGACCCTTTACCAACTGCAGCACGGATGTGTATTACATCATCCGCACGCAGTACGATTGGTTAGACACACTATGATAGCAAAAACAACTCCACTGGTCACTGGCTAGGCACTGTGATTCAGGGCCATGCCGTAAGTTTGAATATCTGATGCTGGAGAAAGCAGGCTCCTGTCACTCTTAGACACACCACCCTTCTTTCCTCCAAGATGGCAACAAGACTGCACTGTATATGCAATGGGTCTATATCGCAAAATGAATTCTGGACAGCATAGCCAATAGGCATAAGTAAGAGTAGATTATTCCTATGATTATGTAAATAATATTATTCACAATAGCAATAGTTACTTATGACTACATCAAGGAACATTGATTCAGCAAGAAGCTTTTGTGAAATTAATCAATTTCTTTTAATAAATGAACTTGCATACCAATCACTGACAGTTTCATTTATTTCTTCTGCAAGTGTTTTCAATCCGATATCATTTAAGACTTTGACAAGACTCTTCCACGAAACTTCCACTCCTTTTCCTTCCAACCAGTTGTTGAGTATTCTTGTGGTGATGTCCACTGGAACCCCACGAAGTTCTTTTTGAATGGCCTTCACATGACCACCTGTTTCATCCTTCAGCAGTGATATCCCAAAACTGGAATAATCTGCTCCAATCTTGTTTGGAATATTGATGTTACGCTTGAGGCCAGGGAAGTTGAGTAAACAGGGCATAGTGGGCTTCAAACCTGGAAGAGTAAGTGACAACCAAAACTGTTAATGATGAGTGAAGGTGTATTATGCATGAGTTATCACATTCATTAAAGTAATATTGCCCCTGAAGGAACTGCAATCAGTGCTTCACATATGTAGTACCCTAAGGGGACATGCTTCAAATATTTAGTTTGTATAGTTTGTACCCACCCTTCAAAGATTTGAAGATTGATTTCTTTCGCATTTATTAACGTTCCAATTAAAACTCCAGAGACTAACATTACCCAACCTAAACTCAAAGGTAAATAAGACTTTCACAACAAAGTCATTAACTGATCATACCTCACTCGATGATAGGAACAAGTTTTAGTGTATTGATAAGGTTGGAGTTATCGGGGCCGGGGTCAATGTTGTTTTTTGTTTCGGCTTTAGCAGAGACTAATAGAGTTCCTTTTGATTTAAATACAAAAATGACCACAAAAATGATAATGATAGCAATCAGTCTCCAAATTAGCACTGTATGGTAAGGGAGTGCCCCTTCAAGGCCATGCCAACTCCTCTATCCTAGATACACCAGCTATCGGACTCGGAAGTAATAGCGTAATAGCTAGTGGTAAAGAGTTGGCTATGCCAGACTAGAGAGTACGAGTATGATATGTTGGTTATTTAGGAAGAAATATTTTTCAAAACTATGAATCAGGCCATACACGTTGATATGTGAGATAGAACATTCTGAATTATAATACAGAGCTGGAATCGTGCCCTTTTTTCCAGAAAGCCTAAGGCTTCGTTCTAATTGCTACTGGCAGTGTAGTGGATGTAAAAGATACACATATACACTCAACTGAGTACTGTAACCCTTGTGCATGTGATGACAGCTTAAGTTTCCAGGAAAGCTTTAGTCGTGACTTACCTGAATTTTGACGTTGTTTCATATCAATAGCTATTCAATATCAAAGGTATAGGAATAGGGGACGGGAGGGCCATAAATTAATCTGATGAAGAGTCTAACACAAAAAAGAACAGATGACTCATTTTTGTCACATGACCCCCATCCCCTATGAATATGGAACTGTTGTACATTGTTAGGTAATAAATCTTTTGCATATGTCCATACCAATTCCATAATTTTTTATCATTAGTACTAGTTGTACCCAATAGCTAAATGTAGTTATGTGCAAAATGCTACCTTGCTTCGAATTCTCAATGGAAATGACCTCAAGTTTGCTAGCAGCAATCTACCAAGAAAATAAATAAATATATAATTAATAAATATTAAAATACGACAGTGACAGGGTAAGAGAATAGACAGCATGTAAGTAACAATGTAAAGAGTGAGTAAGTTCAGAATAACTTAACCGCTGAAGGAATGAAATTAATCATCAAAAATACGACAGTGAAGGTACGACAGGGTAAGAGAATAGACAGCATGTAAGTAACAATGTAAAGAGGCAGAATAACTTACCCGCTGAAGGAATGAAATTAATCATCAAAATACGACAGTGAAGGTACGACAGGGTAAGAGAAGAGACAGCATGTAAGTAACAATGCAGAGAGTGAGTACGTTCAGAATAACTTACCTCCTGAAGGAATAAAATTAGGTATCAAAATACGACAGTGAAGGTACGAATGGGTAAGAGAATAGACAGCATGTAAGTAATAATGTAAAGAGTGAGTACGTTCAGAATAACTTACCCGCTGAAGGAATGAAATTAAGCATCAAAATACAACAGTGAAGGTACGGCAGGGTAAGAGAATAGACAGCATGTAAGTAACAATGCAGAGAGTGAGTACATTCAGAATAACTTACCTCCTAAAGGAATGAAATTAAGCATCAAAATACGACAGTGAAGGTAAGACAGGGTAAGAGAATAGACAGCATGTAAGTAACAATGCAGAGAGTGAGTCAGTTCAGAATAACTTACCGGCTAAAAGAATGAAATTAAGCATCAAAATATAACAGTGAAGATACGACAGGGTAAGAGAATAGACAGCATGTAAGTAATAATGCAGAGAGTGAGTCAGTTTAGGATAACTTACCGGCTAAAGGGATGAAATTAAGCATCAAAATATAACAGTGAAGATATGACAGGGTAAGAGAATAGACAGCATGTAAGTAACAATGCAGAGAGTGAGTCTGTACGGAATAACTTACTGGCTAAAGGAATGAAATTAAGCATCAAAATATAACAGTGAAGATACGACAGGGTAAGAGAATAGACAGCATGTAAGTAACAATGCAGAGAGTGAGTCAGTTCAGAGTAACTTACCGACTGAAGGTATATCAAAATACAACAGTGAAGGTAGGACAGGGTAAGAGAATAAACAGCATGTAAGTAACAAGGTAAGAGAATAGACAGCATGTAAGTAACAATGCAGAGAGTGAGTCAGTTCAGAATAACTTACCGGCTAAAGGAATGAAATTAAGCATCAAAATATAACAGTGAAGATACGACAGGGTAAGAGAATAGACAGCATGTAAGTAATAATGCAGAGAGTGAGTCAGTTTAGGATAACTTACCGGCTAAAGGGATGAAATTAAGCATCAAAATATAACAGTGAAGATATGACAGGGTAAGAGAATAGACAGCATGTAAGTAACAATGCAGAGAGTGAGTCTGTACGGAATAACTTACTCGCTAAAGGAATGAAATTAAGCATCAAAATATAACAGTGAAGATACGACAGGGTAAGAGAATAGACAGCATGTAAGTAACAATGCAGAGAGTGAGTCAGTTCAGAGTAACTTACCGACTGAAGGTATATCAAAATACAACAGTGAAGGTAGGACAGGGTAAGAGAATAGACAGCATGTAAGTAACAAGGTAAGAGAATAGACAGCATGTAAGTAACAATGCAGAGAGTGAGTCAGTTCAGAATAACTTACCGGCTAAAGGAATGAAATTAAGCATCAAAATATAACAGTGAAGATACGACAGGGTAAGAGAATAGACAGCATGTAAGTAATAATGCAGAGAGTGAGTCAGTTTAGGATAACTTACCGGCTAAAGGGATGAAATTAAGCATCAAAATATAACAGTGAAGATATGACAGGGTAAGAAAATAGACAGCATGTAAGTAACAATGCAGAGAGTGAGTCTGTACGGAATAACTTACTGGCTAAAGGAATAAAATTAGGCATCAAAATACGACAGTGAAGGTACGACAGGGTAAGAGAATAAGTAACAATGCAGAGAGTGGGTCAGTTCAGAATAACTTACTCGCTGAAAGAATGAAATTAAGCATCAAAATATAACAGTGAAGGTACAACAGGGTAAGAGAATGGACAGCATGTAAGTAATAATGCAGAGAGTGAGTCAGTTCAGAATAACTTACCGACTGAAGGCATTAAAATACGACAGTAAAGGTACGACAGGATAAGAGAATAGACAGCATGTAAGTAACAATGCAGAGAGTGAGTACGTTCAGAATAACTTACCAACTGAAAGAATGAAATTAAGCATGAGATTTAATACGACAGTGAAGGTACAACAGGGCAAGAGAATGGATAGCATGTAAGTAACGATGCAGAGAGTGGATCAGTTCAGAATAACTTACAAGCTGAAAGAATGAAATTAAGCATCAAAATACGATAGTGAAGGTAAGAGAGGGAGAATAGACAGCATGAAAGTAACAATGCAGAGAGTGATTTGATTCAGAATAACTTACCCACTGAAGGAATGAAATTAAGCATCAAAATATGACAGTGAAAGTACAGCAGGGTAAGAGAATAGACAGCATGTAAGTAACAATCCAGAGAGTGAGTACGTTCAGAATAACTTACTCGCTGAAGGAATGAAATTAAGCATCAAAATATGACAGTGAAGGTAAGACAGGGTAAGAGAATAGACAGCATGTAAGTAACAATGCAGAGAGTGGATCAGTTCAGAATAACTTACATGCTGAAAGAATGAAATTAGGCATCAAAATACGACAGTGAAGGTACGACAGGGTAAGAGAATAGACAGCATGTAAGTAACAATGCAGAGAGTGGATCAGTTCAGAATAACTTACATGCTGAAGGAATGAAATCAAGCATCCAAATATGACAGTGAAGGTATGACAGGGCAAGAGAATAGACAGCATGTAAGTAACAATGCAGAGAGTGAGTACGTTCAGAATAACTTACCTCCTGAAGGAATAAAATTAGGCATCAAAATACAACAGTGAAGGTACGGCAGGGTAAGAAAATAGACAGCATGTAAGTAACAATGCAGAGAGTGAGTACGTTCAGAATAACTTACCGACTGAAGGAATAAAATTAGGTCAAAATACGACAGTGAAGGTACGACAGGGTAAGAGAATAGACAGCATGAAAGTAACAATGCAGAAAGTGGATCAGTTCAAAATAACTTACTTGCTGAAAGAATGAAATTAGGCATCAAAATATGACAATGAAGGTACGACAGGGTAAAAGAATAGACAGCATGTAAGTAACAATGCAGAGAGTGGATCAGTTCAGAATAACTTACAGGCTGAAGGAATGAAATCAAGCATCAAAATATGACAGTGAAGGTATGACAGGGCAAGAGAATAAACAGCATGTAAGTAACAATGCAGAGAGTGAGTACGTTCAGAATAACTTACCTCCTGAAGGAATAAAATTAGGCATCAAAATACGACAGTGAAGGTACGGCAGGGTAAGAAAATAGACAGCATGTAAGTAACAATGCAGAGAGTGAGTACGTTCAGAATAACTTACCGACTGAAGGAATGAAATTAGGTCAAAATACGACAGTGAAGGTACGACAGGGTAAGAGAATAGACAGCATGAAAGTAACAATGCAGAGAGTGGATCAGTTCAAAATAACTTACTCGCTGAAAGAATGAAATTAAGCATCAAGATATGACAGTGAAGGTAAGAGAGGGTAAGCGAATAGACAGCATGTAAGTAACATTGCAGAGAATGATTCAATTCAGAATAACTTACCCACTGAAGGAATGAAATTAAGCATCAAAATATGACAGTGAAGGTACGGCAGGGTAAGAGAATAGACAGCATGTAAGTAACAATGCAGAGAGTGATAACTTACCAACTGAAGGAAATATTAAGCAATGACAGTGAAAGTACAACAGGGTAAGAGAATAGACTGTATGTAAGTAACGATGCAGAGAGTGAGATAGTTTAGAATAACTTACACTCTGAAGGAATGAAATTAAGCATTAAAATACGACAGTGAAGGTACGGCAGTGTAAGAGAATAGACAGCATGAAAGTGATATTGCAGAGAGTGAGTCAGTTCAGAATAACTTACCAGCTGAAAGAATGAAAATAAGTATCAAAATACGATAGTGAAGGTACAACAGGGTAAGAGAATAGACAGCATGTAACAATGCATAGAGTGAGTCAATTCAGGATAACTTACCGTCTGAAGGAATGAGATTAAGAATTAAAATATGACAGTGAAGGTACGACAGGATAAGAGAATAAACAGCATGAAAGTAACATTGTAGAGAGTGAGTCAGTTCTGAATAACTTACTTTCTGAAAAAAATTAAGCATCAAAATACAACAGTGAAGGTATGACAGGGTAAGAGAATAGACAGCATGTAAGTAACAATGTAGAGAGTGAGTCAGTTCAGAATAACTTACTCGCTGAAGGAATGAAATTAAGCATCAAAATACGACAGTGAAGGTAAGAGAGGGTAAGAGAATAGACAGCATGTAAGTAACAATGCAGAGAGTGAGTCAGTTCAGAATAACTTACATCCTGAAGGAATGTATCAAAATACAACAATGAAGGTATGACAGGGTAAGTGAATAGACAGCATGTAAGTAACAATGCAGAGAGTGAGTCAGTTCAGAATAACTTACCATCTGAAGGAATGAAATTAAGAATCAAAATATGACAGTGAAGGTACGGCAGGATAAGAAAATAAACAGCATGTAAGTAACATTGCAGAGAGTGAGTCAGTTAAGAATAACTTACCTCCTGAAGGAATGAAATTAGGCATCAAAATACGACAGTTAAGGTACGGCAGGGTAAGAAAATAGACAGCATGTAAGTAACAATGCAGAGAGTGAGTATGTTCAGAATAACTTACCGACTGAAGGAATGAAATTAGGTCAAAATACGACAGTGAAGGTACGACAAAGTAAGAGAATAGACAGCATGTAAGTAATAATGCAGAGAGTGAGAACTTCAGAATAACTTACCAACTAAAGGAATGGAATCAAGCATCGAAATACGACAGTGAAAGTACGACAGGGTAAGAGAATAGACAGCATGTAAGTAACAATGCAGAGAGTGAGTATGTTCAGAATAACTTACCGGCTGAAGAAAATATTAAGAATCAAAATACGACAGTGAAGGTAAGAGAGGGTAAGAGAATAGACAGCATGTAAGTAACAATGCAGAGAGTGAGTACGTTCAGAATAACTTACTGGCTGAAGGAAATATTAAGCATCAAGATACGACAGTGAAGGTATGGCAGGATAAGAGAATAGACAGCATGTAAGTAACAATGCAGAGAGTGAGTACGTTCAGAATAACTTACCGGCTGAAGGAAATGTTAAGAATCGAAATACGACAGTGAAGGTAAGAGAGGGTGAGAGAATACACAGCATGTAAGTAACAATGCAGAGAGTGAGTACGTTCAGAATAACTTACTGGCTGAAGGAAATATTAAGCATCAAAATACGACAGTGAAGGTACGGCAGGGTGAGAGAACAGACAGCATGTAAGTAACGATACAGAGAGTGAATACGTTCAGAATAACTTACCTCCTGAAGGAATTAAGCATCAAAATACAACAGTGAAGGTAAGAAAAGATAAGAGAATAGACAGCATGTAAGTAACAATGCAGACGTTCAGAATAACTTACAATCTGAAAGAATGAAATTAAGCATCAAAATACGACAGTAAAGGTAAGAAAAGATAAGAGAATAGACAGCATGTAAGTAACAATGCAAAGAGTGAGTCAGTTCAGAATAACTTACCCACTAAAAGAATGATATTAAGCATCAAAATATGACAATGATGGTACGGCAGTGTAAGAGAATAGACAGCATTTAAGTAACAATGCAGAGAGTGAGTCAGTTCAGAATAACTTACCGGCTGAAAGATTAAGCATCAAAATACGACAGTGAAGGTATGACAGAGTAAGAGAAAAGACAGTATGTAAGTAAAAATGCAGAGAGTGAGTATAACTTACCAACTGAAGGAATAAAATTAAGCATCAAAATACGACAGTAACGGTACAACAGAGTAAGAGAATAGACAGCATGTAAGTAATAGTTATGAAGTAAGTTGTCAAGAATAACTCACATCCTGAAGGATCTAAATATGTCAATGAAGGTATGACAGGGTAAGATAATGAGAAGTGATAAAACAATATGCTAATAAAGTATGAGTAATGACTTACCAGGAGAAGGGGTAATAAGTTCCAACATCAAATTGAGTGCATATGGTGTGAAAGAACATGATGTCAAATATAATGTCAGTCTTGAATGACTCACCTCCTGAAAGAAAATATTGATACACATACTAACTAAAGGTCGTGATCATAACATAATTCAGCACTTTCTAATTAATAGACATTCCAGACACAATCTTAAAACCTCCTTCCTTTGTGTTGGTAAAGGGTTGACAAGTGAGAATTGGTCCCACCCGGTACCCGTGGGCCACATATATACACTGCAGTACAGCACAATCTGTACTTCAGGTGAGGAAGGAATGAGCTTCCAAGTCATTACCAGTGGTGGGTTGCATTGGTACACCCTCTATAATTAATACTCCACAACTAAATGAGCTGGTGTCACACCCTAGCCCCTAGCTACCTTTTTCATGTGAATGCACTCACAAAATATGGTTCAGCTCTGCTAGAAGTAGCCTTCTTCTCTGTCTCTTCATTCTCTTCACCTTTTTTATCACTCATGATGTGATCCAGTAAATATTTCTTACCTGACAAAAATATCGCATGAGTCGTCGATCCAAAGGTCTGTGGATTCAAAGGTTATAATGATTCACTATGCATGTGCAAGATGCAAATTGTGTACTGTACAGGAGAGAAGTAATGATGGATCAGTGTGTCTATCCACAACACAATAACATAACCTCCTCATAGATTGAAGAAGGCATACACTCACACACAAAAAGGAAAAAAAGAAATCTAAACTCTCACAGTATTGGAATCTGCAACTGTGAAAAGGTCATGTAACCAAGGGTCCAAAGTGATTTATTATGGTATGGAGACAAAGAACGGAGAAATATTGGCCTATTAATAATGAAGCTGAAGATTTTCAGAATTTCTTTTTGAGCTATAAAATTACATTTGGGAATGCAATGGAAAAGAATGGAGGAAGGCACTTGCGTGCTAGCTAAGCATTAGGTAGCATGCAGGTTCTGTGCGCATGCGAGAGCCTGCATGGGGATGAGGCTAAGCATTAGCTGGATTGTAGCGACTGATCAATTTAATGTAGCTGTATCACATTTTAGTAGTTTACTTCAAGAATATCAGCAATAGCTAGAAGATTCACTGGCAGGTAGGTTACACATAGTTTTCCAACTCTATGTACTTCTGGTAGCAGCACATCTACTAAGGCCACTGGAAACATTCCTATGGTATGAAATGTCTATCACCAAGGTATTGTGTTATCAACTTTAGCTAGCTATGTGCTTCATGGCAGCACACATGTTTAGCTTTAGCTAATTAGAGCATGAAATCACCCTTGTCCAAGTTATGCAGGATTTTAATGGTAAGGGGTCTAATACTTGGACAGTACCAAATATTGGCAATGGCAACTTAATTGTGTTAATAATCATTAAAAGCACTGAGCCATCCCACATGTTTTAAGTTCTAATTAGAGCTCATCCCATAGTCTTCTTGCAGTGTTCAGTTCAAGAGTGAGATTAAGCTTTTGTTTACATAGCTAAGAGAGTGTTGTTTTAAGAATTGATATTTGACTAACCACAAATACAAAACATGCTCATTTTGATTAGTGACTCATATACTTTTTCATTAGCTTACTCCATTTTTACTTTTTTAAAATTTATATAAGAGTAGCTCTGTACCAAATAATGGACAGGTCAAAATTTTTACAGGATATTTGATGGTAGACGGGATTGGACACCTGAAATCTTCAGGCTGCACTTACAGCTATACTAAATGATAAACTCTCCCTTAGAACTACTTTTGGTGTGCCTAAAAGAAATTGGAAGCTGAGTGGAAAAAGATGGAATGACAACATGAACAAGGACAGAGCTGGTAAAGGATATGGTCAGGGATGACGAGGAAAAGCTATGAATCGTGTTGCTTTATACAGAATCCATGTCTTCAAGTGACTCCAGCGATGCCGAGAGTAATGAAAGAGATGAGGGGTGTGGTCTTTTGTCAGCTGACGAGAGCAGTGATGCTGCAGTTGAAAGTTGATTATCAATGCATCATTTGTGGGAATTCAGGATTGTGTTGCCTGTGATGAGTATAGGTTATTGCACGGAGTCGAGGAGTTTCGCTATTTTAGAACCTGAGAGCTGTTGCTATTATGGTGACCGAGGGCGAAGCCCGAGGTCATCATAGGCAACAGCTCAAAGGTCCTAAAATAGTGGAACTCTGAGGCTGAGGGCATTAACCTACTTAGACTATGGCGGCAAGTGGGTTACAACACAATGCAGCTTCAATGAGTCCCTTTTATACTGAGCAGTCTTGTTGTACAGGATGTAATTAGTGATCATGAATATGATTAATTTTTATTTTTTCTGTGCACTTTTCTACACTTTTCAACCAATTCAAGTATGTAGTTTTGATACCACTATTTATTAGTAAAATTTAAAGCAATGCAAAATATAATCATATTCATTATACAAACAAGTGAGCACAAAAATTTCTTCTAGGGATAGCCTAAAATCTAGCTGGGCTGTATAATGTACTGCAGCCTCGTATGAAAACAATCCCTACATTTACATCCACTACCTATAGCTAGCTATGGGCCGTTGTAAATGTAGGGATTGTTTTCATACGAGGCTGCAGTACATTATACAGCCCAGTTCGATTTTAGGCTATCCCTACTTAACTTTTTATTTAGAAGAAATTCTTGGTGCTCACTTGTTTCTATCCTTTTTTTGAAAGTAAGTTTGTATAAGTAAAGAATTGAGGGTGGCAGTATTGATCGTCATTTGAACTGAGAGTATGCAGTGATTATTAATGGTACTATAGTCTATACAAAGTCAGCTCTACATAAACCTATCTTTTTTTCTTTTGTAGGCACATACACAGTCTCTGGAAGAATTTATTTAGCTATTTAAGTTTTATCTATTATTTAATATAAGACTTTATAGCAACAGCAATGTAAATGACATGTGCATGGGATGGTAAAGTGAGCTGACTACACTACAGCCAAGTACTGGCTCTATAGGATGAGCATCTGTACTGCAATGCAGCAAGGAGTGTCAGGAAGATCATCAGATAAGAATAAATAACTAGCTAAACGATTAAACTGAAGACCTAGCTTAGCTACTAAACTGATTAGGCTGCACCGTAGCCCTTATATGTGGCTTCACTCATATGCTCCACCCCCTACTGACGTGCGCTTCAAAATGGCGTAGAAAGATTAGCCGAGTGCTGATTTGTGAAGTAGCGCTTTAGTCAAAACTAATAGCAAAAGATCAGCCTCTAAGTGCCGCTCTAACAGATGGCCAAAGCAGAATTTTGATGACTATAGCCAGTAAGTCAGTACGTCGATCTTATTATTATTATAAAGAAAAAGAACAAAAGTCAATTTTAGAACTCGTTTTTTTTCTATGTTAGCAATTGGTTTTAAACAGTCTCCTTTCTTCTTTGTAGATGTAATAATTCACTGTAGCCTTCTGAGAACCAGTAGAGTAAGGGTAGAAGAGAAGGAAGAGTTTTAGTTTATACAGTCTTATGACCTTTGACCCGCCATCCCTACTTAGAGATAGCGCGCTCTTGATAATTGCATTCTTTTAAAAAAACAATGAAACCCATTGAAAGGTCTGAGAGTTTGACACTATAAAAACAGCCCTGGTCATTTATTAGTTTAGAGATGGTAGTTTCACTGTTTTAAAAACCTCATTGTGGTCAAAACTTCAATACCCGAGGGGTGGGAATATTTCACAAGGCCATAGGCCAGAGTGAAATAATTATGCCCAACCAAGGGATCTGATATTCAACAAAGGAGTGTGCAATAAGTATTTTATTATATATAAGTGGATTCTACAGTTTCCAGCCAGGCAGCTACATATGCGTGTATAGTCTGGCGTAGCGGCGACCCTTACCAACCCAAGGGAAGGAAAAGGGTCTGGGGACATTAGCATCAACGACTTGTCACTTTGGAACGTTAATTTACAACAAGATTATCACATGCACGGTATAATCATAATTTTGCGTGCATCAATAGCCTTGCTCAAATTCTGGTGGATGGCCTGTAGTGAAGTTGCTAAATATAACTAGATAGCTTATATTAAAACTTTGACTAGATACGACATAGCTATTAAAGCATTTTCTACATAAATCTATCATCTTCTTGGCCCTTGTCTCTTCCAAATTTTCCATCAAGCGATCTGATTGGTGGCGTCAAAATCTTGACGTGAGACACAAGTCGTTGATGCTAATGTCCCCAGACCCTTTTCCTTCCCTTGGGTTGGTAAGGGTCGCCGCTATGCCAGACTAATGCGTGTAGGAAGTTGTAATGTGAACCTGTAATACTTACCACATTCGATAAGCATATCAGCCCACCAGACCTACAAACAACTAAGATAAGCCAATGCACTTTGACAAACCGCTGTAGAATTAAGCTTGCCTATCATCTTCAGAAATGTCTGCCAAAAATGTTGCTAGGCTAGTCTGCGCATGCATAGACAAGGCATTGAATAATGCCATTGCATGAATACCGTGGGTAACGGACCAATCAGATTGCTTGAATCCACATATATTAGGATATTGACTGGTACTGTGTGGATAGCAAGGACTAGATATCCTTTCTGAGTATTGACATTACATTGACTATACAGGGTTCTATCTAGGATTTTTTAATAGGGGGAAGAATATCTGTGTGGGAAAATTTTTGCCTTGGCCATGCCCACTTTTGCCCTTCTCGGATATCAAACCATGCCCACTTGTAAAAATAATACAAACAATGACTTTTAGCTAGCAGCTGCAATTGTTGACATGAGATTAAGATTACACCCAGTAGATAGAACCCTGCAATATTGTTTGTTCAATAGGTATTGGTGTACAATACTCAAACTGTGTGTACAAAAATTAGTTCCAATGTCCAATAATTGGTCCAAATATTTTTTTGTAGAAAAGGGTGGGTTTAAGTTGGAGTCAAAAAATTCATTTTGATACTGTTTCCAATACCACTCAGTAAACCTTAAGTGTCCAAAATATGGCCCTTTACATCTGGCTACATCACTCACAAAATATAGTCCAGCCGGCCCTACTAGAAGTATAGCCGCCTTCTTTCTCTTTCTTCTTAATCTTTACTTGAGGTTTTACGCCCCCGGGTCACGCCGCGCCGCGCCGCGCCCAGCTAGTTTTTTTTTTGAAAGAAAGGTGTGGTCACCCTTGGTATGACATGTGAAAAGAAAATATTACAATATATTGAGGATTGAGTTAGAGGATGACTAGAGGGAGAGTAATGTCTGTCTGTTCACTCAGATACCTGTGATTCTTGAGTCATAAGGTCAATTGGGAGGGTAGATTTTGAAGCTCTGCCTGCAGAAGAACGAGCACCTCTGATAGCTTGAATGGAGGACCGTAGCAGGGAAAAGGATAGTCGACACCTTAGCCAGCCCATTGTGTGGCTGTATGGTTGATCCCATTTCCAAGCCAAGAGTGTGGCTAGGCGCTTGTAGGTTTTTACGTGCAGACTGCGCAGGCGCATGATGCTACGTGTAAGGGATTGGAAACCCGCCCCCGCATCCGTACATATACTCCTTGTCCGAGAGAAGTTTGCATGCAGTTGTTATTATGGTTTCAGACCCCCCTGACCTATACAAACTCTGGATCACAGAAACACTACTCTTTAAGCCTGTGGCACTGTAGCTACAGTTAAGTGGATGTTTACACAATCACATATCACATGCGTCAATCTATGAATCTATGCAGGAGTATTTAGCAGGTCGAGCTGTTGCCAATTTGACTTACTAGCATCCATTGCACTATAATAATAGAGCTCTCATTGAAATGCCTAATTTTTCAGTCACCTTCAAACTTCATCTATAAAGTTGGGGGGAAATTACTATGACTGTACAAATTTTTACATTTGGATACATCAGTGATACTTGTGATAGCTACTATCTTCCATGCTTGTTCTTATTCTTATGCATGCAATTTTAACAAACACACTTGGTGGCTGACATGAATAATACAACACAAGGAGATGCTACACAACAAGGTTGTCCTCAAGGTGTGAGATTTGACATTAATTTCCTATAATTATTATTACACTAGTTGGATCAATCGAGATAATGCACACCACCTACTAGCCCCACCCTTCAAATAATGCGCATGCACAAAAAATTAACGAATAATCACATCTCTAATAGATTTGGCAAGTTGGTTCAATCCAATATCTTCCAGCACAGAAATCAGAGTCTCCCAGGACACAGGATGTCTCCCTTTCCTTGAAACACTCAGTAGTTTGATGTCTTGTGTGTTCTTCATCAGTTCTCTCACAAGGGCACTGATGTGAGCTCCAGTCTGGTCTTCCAGGAGGAGAATCTCAAACTGACGGTAATTTGTTCCCACTTCTTTAGTCAAGTTTACTTTAGAGTCTTGCAAAGGGAAGCAGATGATGTCCATCATGGTTGGGGGACTGCAAGAACAACCTGCAATTAAGGGCCCATGAAGTTTCACTCAGATAAGGGAGTCTATAGTCCACCCAACCCACTTTGCCAGTGTATGCTTTGAGGTACACACATGCTTGTACATGTACATAATACTGTAGCTATGACAACTGCACACTGTGTTGAATTGTATTGCCAGCACTATATACGAGTCAGAGGCAGTTGCCAGCTCATCTAAGGCACTGGAAGAATGGTTCATATCAAAGAGTCAGTGAGATTATGTGACTGTGCAGTGAGATGAGAGCATGCACCTAGCTCTCCATTAAAGCCATTCCGCAATGTCCTATTCCAACCATTTGACCTCCCTAAACCTCCTTATTAAGCCTGGCCCATATAAAATAAATAAATAAGGCAAACCAATAAGAATGTGGTCACAGTAACAGTGCCCTTGAAGTACATGTTGTGATTCACCAACTGAAATGCCTGCAAACTGCCATTATGAAGTATTAGTTCTACTAACCATTTATATAATCATTCTCCCTATTAAATACCGTATAGCGTGATATTTTCGTGGATAAAAATTTTCATGGTTAATACACGAGAATAAGGGAATTTATATGGTTCACACATCAATATTATTTTGCAAAATCACAAAATTTTTGCGCTATATAGACCCTTTGCTCACTAGTGGATTATTAGAGAGAACAGACTGTACAATTATAGCAACCACCTCTGGGCCACCAAAAGGTGGTCTCTTAATGGAGGTGGTCTCTTAATGGAGATGGTAATGGAGGTGGTCTCTTTACAGAAGTCAAAGTCAATGGTACAAGCACTATTGGGACATAACCAAGTGGTCTTTGAAGGGAGGTGGTCTCATTTCATTGTATCCACTCACTCAAGGTGTCATCTCTAACTTGACTCTTTGACTGATTTCCTTGTTGGTTCACTCTATAGATATACATGATGGAGGTTGTCTCATAAAAATGACATTCTTTAGTCATAGCCACTTACATCAGGATCACTGCTTGTTCCTAGTGGTAGAGATTTGCTCAAAGTTGTGGACTGAGTAGGTGTTGGACTGCAACCAGGTTGAAGTTGAGGTGCACTTTGCAACTGGTTCAATGCTGAGATGGAAAACATAATCATAATATCTACAATCAGTGACAGGTCAGAGAATAGACATAATACATTATCATTACTAGTTCACTACCTTTCTCCAATTCTTTTTTCAACTGATCAATTTCCTTGTCCTTTTTGGCTCAGTTGTAGCTGGGACTTATTCAGAAGCACTGCAATTACCTGGTCACAACATGAAGAGTCAGCGGAGAAGAAGTATAGTCAGAAAAATTATTGTTAATACAGGTACATCCTGGGTCAGTCCAAGACCTGAATTCAAATGTGAAGTTTAACACTCTAAAGATAAGAAGGAATTGATTGAGTTTGAGTATCCATCTACTATAGCTAAGCTACACACTTCACCTTTCTCCAATTCTTTCTTAATTTCCTTGTTCTTTCCTTGTATTTCTCTGTCCTTTAAACTCAATATTCCTTGTGAGTCTGTCAGTTCATACTTATGGTAAATCAATCTGGAAAAAACAACAAAAACAAACAAACAAACAAACAAACAAACAAACAAATAACCAATGGGTAGTACAAGTAGCTAATACATGCTATGCTGATCAGATGCTGGAGGAGGTGATACTATCTCTATCTCTTCCTGCCACAGGTCTAGCAGAATCTTGGCATTATTCTTCTTGATGAATAATAAGTGTTCTGAGATCTCCAAAGCTTCTGCCAGTTCCTTCACCTTCTCATACTTCTAAACCTCCATGGCGTTGTACATCAATTCTCATAGTGAAGGTACAATAAGAGACAGCATGTAAGTAACAATGCAGAGAGTGAGTATGTTCATGTATCCTGAAAGAATGAAATTAAGCATCAAAATACAACAGTGAAAGAATAGACCACATGTAAGTAACAATGCAGAAAGTGAGTCGGTTCAGAATAACTTACCTACTGAAATAAAGGATCAAAATATGACAGTGAAGGTGATTCTTACGGATCAATGCAATGCCTGCCAAGAAATGACCTTCAACCTCCAACATCTTCAGCAATGGCGTGGGGTTCTTCATGCACACACAAAGGTGGAAAGCTAACAAAAGAAAGGAGTGGTGTCATCATAGAGATAACCTGAAAACTCAATCCCTCGCAGACAATCTCAGAAAATCTGGTTCGAAGTTGTGCAAGATGTTTATGATCTATCAAAAGAGGAAGACACATTCCTTATAGCGAAGAAATCAAAAGTCTACAGCTAGAGAAAAAAAAGAAACTGGAACCTGTTCCTCTTCACAGGGAGCTAAATGAGTCCAATGGTGTTCATGATATGATCTCTGTCCACTCACCATCTAATTCCCTGTCCTTGGAGGTACATCCAAGTATCTGAAAGTGCCAGGAATTATACAATCAGTAAGCACTTTAGATGTAGCTAAGTTTGTTACTATGAGGTATTCTGTGATCATATGAGTATTGAATCTCGACCTCTTGTTGTGTCACCTGACTTTGCAGGTTGGAAGACCGATTTGCAATGGCTGCAAAAAGATGGTTGCTTCAGTCTATTCCAAGGCTAATCCCAGCAACGAGTCAGTGCAGTTCAGCATATTTGTCAACAATGCCATTGAAGATCAGTCTAATGTAAGTCAACTTTCAAGACTTACTGTTAGCCAAGTGTGGTTGGTTCTGGAAAAAAAAAGGTTCACACCGTTATCAAAACAGTTTAGGCACAATAACTCGTGTTAGCTACTCCTCAGGTGCTGAATAGAGATCTCTTACCTTGCACAGACTTACACCCCTTAGGACTTGAAATTTACCCATTCTCTGCTTTGGAGATGGCAAAGACACACTTAGTAATGACAGCAACTCAGTAGTCCCATGGGGAACAAAGGTAAGGCTTATATCAAAGTTTGAACCATGGGGAGTTATACAATACAGTGGAACTTCTGATAAAAGACCAGCTAGCTAGTTATATCCATTCAGATATAGCTACAGTGAACTCAATCTAATCCAGCCACCTTTGGGACCAGTAGAAGTGTCCTGATTAGGGGTGCATGGCCTCATTTCAGGGGTGAATTAATTATGAAGTACTTTTTAAAGTGACCTGAATACAGGGGTGATCTCATTTCAGGGGTCCTGATTAGAGGGAATTCACTGTATGTATGTCAAGACGCCTTCCCTCACTGTACAGGCTATTCCTTTCGGACAGTTTTGGCAGCACAATAAAGTCGGTCAGTCGCATGTCATCTTTGATATTGAAACTGATCTATATAGTGGAGGACGATCAGACTTGAAGGTACAGCAGGCCCAAACTCTTTCATGAGACCAACTCAACTTCTTTCTGCAAGATATAGCTATAGCTAGCTAGCTGACTCTTTCATGAAACAAACTTCTTTCTGCAAAATATATTCACTGTACAGTAGCTGTGACTATATGTTATGTAAATAATAATTAAATAATAAAAAGGGGAATTTAAAGCACTATATTATAGCTACATGCAAAGCTTAGCTTCTATCGACCTTGCGAGTTGGTTGAGTTCACATTTTTTCAGTACAGAAATAAGAGTTTCCCAGGACACAGGGTTTTCCCCTCCCCCTCGTAGCCATTCTCGTAAGATTCGATGAATGATATCTTCTGCATTGTTCATTTCATCTTGTTTCATGGTTTCAACATGTGCACCTGTCTCATCATTAAGGAGAAATATTCCAAATGTTCTATACTTGTCCCCCACCTCTTGAACCACCTTGTATTGGATAATATCAGGCATGCGTGGGGGGTTGCGAAGTCCTGGTCCTGTGAATTAATGGTTACGATAGGTATATGCTACATGTATGTGCTTCAAACCATATGGAGTGCACAAGGATTAAATGGGCTACCGTACAGCGGGATAATTTTGGTGGGGATAAAATTTCAGTAATTTCGGTAATCAGTCTATCGAAAATTTTTAAAGCCACCATGTAGAGTTATTCTTTTTGTTTGTACATTCAATGTTAACTTCTGGTCTTAGCTAGTTAAAAAGTCACCATGATCGCAAAGAGGGCTATACCTGAAGAAATGAAGGCCAAAATAGGCAAGTATGCAAGCCAAGTGAAAATGGAGATTCAGCAGTCTGTAGATATTGTTGCGCATGTGCTAAAATCATCCGTATTGTCCTTTGATGATTAACAAAATATTTTATCTCCAAAAAAAACCTACTGTATGGTATGATAATAACTAAATATTTACCTTCTTTCCTCCATTTACACATAGCTTTATTTCCAGGAGTCTGCTCTGGAACCCCACACATACATTCTGGAAGTAAAACCATGAGATTATGGTGTAGATGGTCCCCCAACTTGATAACAGGAGGGCCCCCCCCCATTAATATTCAGTGGTATTTTCAACCATAGCCTGCATTATGTGGTGTAGTACCTTGTCTCTTATCTTTTAAGACTCTCCCCCTCTGCTGCCCCCCTCAACTTTCATTTTGTTCCTATTCCACTGCATTAGCTCATACTTTTATGCACGTGCAGGAATACATCTAACATTAGCTTACATTATAGCTACCTATTACTTACTAGCACATGTTAGTAGAACAGCATAAAGTTCATCCTCATTCTTATTCAAATTAAATTTGAACTTTACAGTTAGGGGACATTGATGTTGTGGTTTGGGGGAGATCTCCATCTGCATTCGAGGCGGATGTCTCTTTTGTTGATCCAGTGATGCTATCAATTTCCCATCCTTACTCCAAAACTCCACATCTTTAAGAAGTACCTATCAATATATTTGACCACATGATATAGCTGATAAACCATAATGCAGTAACAGGGATTATTAAAAGTTCTATACATCCTCCCAAGATGTTCCATATTAGGTTGTTTTGTTGACTGTGAGCATAAAAAAAGAGTTTCTTTTTTTTTGCATGCACATGCAATGACATGCTTCCACTCTACATGTACATGCATGGTTAGAAATTCGGACCAAAAGCATTTTAGGTTGATAAATCACTTATTAACCTCCTGCAGTGGTTGATAAATGCTGAACCAGTAGGACTGCTGATTTATAGGTCAGTGATCAACCTCAGTGCTTACAGTCTAAATTTAACCTTGTGCTTATAGCATAGAGACCTACACTTTGTGTGTGGCATGTACTATTTTATTCTCAAATTACTTTTTGTGGCTTTGTTATTGCTATTTCATCGCTACAGTCAATTTCAGTTAATTGAATATATCCATTACTTAAATCCTCCAGTGTGAAATCTTCTAGATGGAGATGTTTATACTCTTCTTCTGGATAGTGATATTTAAGCCTCTGGACAACAACCAAACAAATAAAATTAAAAATATCCCATTTGGAGTAGATATGAGTTTTTGGTATCAAAATGAAGCTGAAAATAGATTATGCAATTCAAGGCTCATTGAAGGTGAAATCCACTGTGTTTTTGAGCAAACACTTTATACCCACCTAATGCAAGCACCTCTAAATAAGATAGCTAGTGTCCTTAATTAAAGTCTTGAGCTGTCCAGTAGCAGATCTTTTATGAACATTTGAACATTATAGAACCTTATAGAGACAGTAATACCTGCTGGTGAGAAGCAAATCACCTCCTTCACTGAATTTAAGCAAAGCACTCATTCATGACTATACTTTTCTAAGCACTCTTTTTTTTTTTTTTTTTTTTTTTTTTTTTTTTTTGCATGGAAACAATATAAACAAGAATAACCTCCAAGATAAGGATAATTAAAGGTCTTTCCTTCCAAGTGTCCTCTGTTCAGAGGTTCCACTGTAATTATGAACTTACCTCTTTACATGGTGGCATGTTAAATGATATGTAGATGTAGACATCTGAACAATCCTCGCACACTTTGGGCTTCACACAAGTGAGGCTGTATCCAAAGTTACTTACAGTCTGTTCATCTTCCTTTCCAATACAAGTGAAACAAAAATGGTCGAGAGAAAAAAGGCAATAGTTGCCTTTCTTGTGCTTAAACAAAGACATAACTTTTGCTCTGCTTTCCAGAGGTTTAAAGTGATGCACAGTTTTTTCTCCATTGTAGTCAGTGTCACTGTGATGAGCCTTGAGCAAGATTACTCCAGAGTCATCTTGCATTATGTGAGGTAATATAATCTTGATGGGTTGGAGTAATTGTACCTCTTCTTGTGGACACAGGAATAGGATAGGTGAAATAGGGTGCATATTGGTCGGATAACTGAATGGTCCATGCAAAGCTATGCCTACTTCGATGTTAACGGTCAAACCATCTTCTATCGCTCCTTTAGGGATTTCCACAATAACTCCCATCTTTTAATTTTTGAATCTTGCACCATCGTGGTCGAAAGAAAGTTTCAAGTGGTTGTAAAAATGGATATTCAAAATGTCAACTTCTGTCACTTTCTCTTGTTGCATTATCTGAATGGATGATACCATGCAGATGAGTATAAATTATGGTTTATTTTACAGATTTTTTCTTTCTGTGATAGTTAATAGTAATTATTCATGAAATCATCAGCTAACAGTGTCTGAGTCACCAAGTAACTACATGTAGGTATGCCTGTAGCTTTGACTACATCAGATGGTTGTCAAGGAAGGTCCTGGAGCTCTGATTTTTTGCATGCTGCATAGGCTCTGTTGTACGGAACTGGAATTGTGCCCTTCTTTCCAGAATAAAGCCTTTATCCAAAATTGGAACACTGGAGAGTATCATCTAGACATCATTAAGGCTGAATTGAAGCGTTCTGATCACTACTGGCAGTGTAGTGGATGTAACAGATACACACATACACTCAACCAAGCACTATAACCCTTGCACATGTGATGAAGTTTGATCAGCTGTGTACAACAACTTAAGTTTACTTACCTGAATTTAGACAATTGTCAAATAGCTATTCAATATCAAAGGTGTAGGAATAGGGGGTGGGAGGGCCATAAATTAATCTGATGAAGAAAGTATTCCTAACACAAAAAGGAGCATGATGATTCCGCCCGCCCCCCTGAATATGGGACTGTCATACAGTTTTAGGTTAAAAATCTTTTGCATATGTCCAGAAGTATAGCTAACCTTTTTCCAACTACTCAATTTCTGTAGTACTAGTTATACCCTGTAGCTACATGTATCATGTGCAAAATGCTACCTTGCTTCAAATTCTTCTTATGCATTTCTCGTTCATCTTCTGCTCATATTCCTTATTGCTTCCATCTTTGTGGTATATTAAGGAGAAATGATTGTCCATCCATAGATAAGCTACACACTTCACCTTTCTCAAATTCTTTCTTTAAATGATCAATCTCCTTGTTCTTTTCACATATCTCTTTGTCCATCTGCTGTTCAAAATATTCCTTATAGCTTCCGTATGTTAATCTTGGGGGGAGGGGAGAGAGAGAGGGAGGAAGGGAGGGAGAGAGGGAGATAAATAACCAATGAGCAAGTTATTTACACAACTTACTTCATTTGCATGTCTTTTATTCCTATGGAACTCAAGTGGTGGAGGAGGTAAGGTCTGGCTGGAATATTCATCATATCCATCTCCTTCTGCCATTGTTCTAGCAGAATCTTGGCATCATTGTTGATGTGCTCCAAGTGTTCTGACATCTCCAAGGCTTCTGCTAGTTCCTTCACCTTCTCACACTTCTGAACTTCCATGGCAATAACTTCAAGTTCGGCAGAAGAAAAGATTATAGCATTACTTGCCATCTGGTTAGGATTAACACACAATAATCAAATCTAGTTCCCACCTATTGAATATTCAACCAAAAGTTTAGGTCAACATTTTTTAATTTTTGCCACCCTATTATCACCCTAGTGTCATGATAGTGTCTCTGAGTAGTTTACTGAATTTTGATAAAATGGCATTTGCCACCCTATTATCACCCTAGTGTCATGATAGTGTCTCTGAGTGAATTTTGATGAAATGGCATTTTCAATGAGCATAATCAAGAATGGTGTGGAATCTATCCATTTAACCCTAATGCTGTAGATAGTGCTAAAATGCTCAGTTCAATAACAGGTGACCCTGGTGAAGTTCCATTGAATGAGGCATGGATCTATAGTCTAGCAGTGCTCGTGTTAGCACTAACAATAGTGAGGCTGGGTCTAGCATTTCGACTAGTACCCATGTTAGTGCTAACAGCAGTGTTTCAAGTGGTGCAGGGATTGGTGTGTCACCCATAGTAGTTTAACAATTCACTCCTCCTTTATTTGACACACCAAGTACATCAGATGCTAATAATAGCACTCAGGTTAGCTAGCACAAGCACTCCCGGAAACATACCAAATTATTTGAGTGATATTCTTGTCCCCCCAGCCGAAACTTCAAGTAAGCCTAAAAGAAGGGCAATCAAGGCACGAGTGCTTACTGATGATGAGTTCATGGCAATTCTTTTGGAGAAGGAGAAGAAGGAGCCGAAGAGAAAGAACAGAGGAAGCAGAAGAAATAGAGAAATGGGAGAAAGAGAAAGAGCAGAAGAAACGGGAAAAAGAGAAAGAAGAAAAGCAATAGAGGAGCAGGCCAAGGAAAAGGCAGGCACCACCTGATGGATCTTTCTGGATCTTGCGATACATGGTACCATACATAATGTGCATTTGGAAAAAACATCACAAGTGCTAGTTCTTATGCGAAGAATGTGTATAAACAATATGAAGTGTTTTATTTATAGTTTCCTTGATTGGCAACGTGTACGTACTAAGGACCAATAATTTAAGGTGATAATAGGTGACACTACACGACAATATTATATAATGGAGCCTAGCTCTGAATGTGAAGGACATTTTCTTTTCTGGGGAGAGACCTTCACATTATCCATATCCACATCAAATCACACATCATAGTTACCCTCCACCTCCTCCACCCACCAACCTACCATACAGTACTTTTGTTCGATACTTGTTGCAATGTCTTTGCGGTTGACCAAAGGGTCTCTGAGGGCTGTGCAGAGACTGCTCCAAGATGGTGGCTGACTTCCCTTCATCTTCAGCCACTGTTTGATGAGTTCTCTCATGCATCCATTGATGTCATTGGGGTTGTTCACTCCTATCTTCTCACAGCATCTGATAGTCCTAGGACGACTCCAAGGTCCTCCCATTCCTTCACTATGTCAATCAGTTCTGTCCTCACATTGCAATAGGCTGCATACAGGCAAACACCCAATGGCATGACTCACAGCTATGTTGCTAAGTAACTCACTGAGTATAGCTATACATGTGCATGAGATATACTAGTAAACTATCCACTCACTTAAGGTGTCATCTTTAACTTGACTTGCTTCAACTGATTTTCTCATTGGTTCATTCTATAGACATACACAATGGAGGTTGTCCTTAAATCATAGAAGATGATGTTCTTTAAACTTACATCAGGAGCACTGCTTGTTCTTAGTGGTTGAGGTTTGCTGGTCAAAGTTGTGGACTGAGTAGGTGCTGGACTGCAACCAGGTTGAAGTTGAGGTGCACTTTGCAACTGGTTCAATGCTGAGATGGAAAACATTATCATAATAATACTAGCTAATAGCTACCATCAGTGACGGGTCAGGGAATAGACATATATTATTTTACCTTTCTCCAATTCTTTCTTCAACTGATCAATCTCTTTGTCAGTTGTAGCTGCATTGACTATATTCATGAGTCAGTTATAATATTGATATAGTTGAACTCTGCACTTACAGAAGTACCAAGTGATTGCTGATGAGGTGGACAAGTTGAAGATGCTGACTGGGTCAGTCCAAGACCTGAATTCTGATGTGAAGTTTGACGATCAAAAGGTGAGAAGGAATGATCTTGATTGAGTATCCATCTAGCTAAACTACACACTTCACCTTTCTCCAATTCTTTCTTTTAATAACTGATCAATCTCCTTATTCTTTTCTTGTCAGTTGCTGCTCGTAGTGTTCCTTGTGACGTAGGCCTGAGCTAATTATTTGGGAATAATTTTTTGAATAATAGTAGGTAAGTTAGCTTCTTTCAGAATAATAATAAGAGCTAGGGGGCAAGGTTCTAGTGAGCCAAAGTCAGTCAATCCCAGACAGAGTACCTGATGAGTGCTTAAGGGTAAATAGAGGTGGAAAACTATTCTGTGGTGCCTGCAGGGAAGAGCTTAGTTTGAGAAAGAAAATTATTGCAAAATCATTTAAATAGTAAGAAGCACGAGACCAGCAAGGAAAAGCTCAGCACCAGTAAATCTAGAGAGAAAGATATCATAGACAGTTTGTTGAGGATTTATGATGCTGAACACCACCCTGTTGATGAAACGCTGCCTATGGATCGTGTGTACAGGGTCAAGGTCTTGAAGAGCTTTTTGCGTGCTGCTATTCCTCTGACAAAACTGGACCTATTCTATGATATACTAGAGGAGAATGCTTTACGATTAACTGACAGACACCATATGAGTGACCTAATACCCTTCCTATGTTCTCAAGAACAAAGTGACATCAAGACCGAGTGACCCATATCATCTTCAATGGCACAACCAGACTGGGCGAAGCTTTGGCTATTGTTGTCAGGTTTGTTGAGGACTCTTTTTCAATACAGCAGCGACTAGAATGCTCGTCAAGAGTATGTCCGGAGAAGAGACAGCTCAAGAATTGATTAATGTCATCTCAGCACAATATGGTATCAGTTCAAATAAGCTTGTTGCTGCTATGGAGCAAGTATGAAATTATGAAACAGCTGATGGACCTGATGAGCCACCATTCCTTGAAGAGGCGATCTTCTCACCTGCTACCATTGAGAAGCTACTCTCTGTGCTCCGGAATCCTTGTGAAAAAAAGCTTCTTCAGGTGAAGCTAGCTGCAACAATCGATGAAGGTATGCCATTTGTAATTTGTAAAGGCAACATACAATTTAGAAGGTGACGGTTCATTAGTACTCACCTGTTATGACACTGTGAGTGCCCTGAATATGTCAGCCTGGCAAGCCCATTACCCCAATTTGGATGCTATTGCTGCACAAATTGCAGTTGATACCCATGAAGAAAGTGATTTGCTACAACGTGCAAAGAGTTGTATTCAGCCTGGGATAGCATACTATTTTCAACAGGTATCCACCAATATGAAGACATCTCTGGAAGCTTTCAAAGCAGCTAGGCTTTTTTCTCCTTTTTGGTTAACTGAAATCAATCCAAGTGTTGCTGCTGTTGATTCCCTCACTGCTTTTCCTTTCTTGGGATCTGAAATACCTGCTCTAAAGCAGGAGCTTCCTGCAGCCCAAGATATTCATCCTTCATTTGGTCCCCTCATTTTTTGGAAGAATCACGAAAGCGACTTACCCACTTGGGCTAAAGCTGCACGAAAAGTGTTACTTGTACAGCTTTCTTCAGCCGCCTCAGAGCATGTCTTTTCACTTTTAAGGAACTCTTTCGGATAGAGGCAAAATCCTGCCTTGCAAGACTACATTAAGACATCTTTGATGCTGCAGTACAATAATCGATGAACTAGCTATGTATGACTGTCAATCCTGTCAATATATATTGGTCAGTCAGTCAGTGTTTTGAATAATAGGGAGCAAAATGTTGAATAAAATACTTGCATTTATAAATGATTAATTAGCTCAGGCCAATGCGCAAGTGATATAAGCTATGATATCACTGATGAGCAAATCCCTTTTGGTCACGCCCCTGGCCTAGCCTCGTCCCCAGGCTCTAAAATTTGCAGAGCCTGGTACAAACTCCTTCCTCCTCCCTGTTGTTGTGAAGTGCTGCAGTGCAGAGATAGATACATGCACATTCTACCAGTGATCACGTCCATGTGGATAAAGTGCCCAAAAAATGTAACATTGTCAGAATGAGATTGAAAATTGTATGTTGAGAGATGGCTGGCCTATGGCTAAGTGGTGGGGTCCTCTAGTCGTGCCCTCTTCATCTCATGGGTCTCCGCAGTGGGTTCCTGACACTCTCCTTCCTTCAGAGGTCTCTTCCTCTTGTCCTTCTCTTCTTCCTCTGCTGGTGTCTGAACACACATACATAGCTAGCTAATATAATTATTCACCAAAATTACAAAAATTAACCTCTTTTTAGGGAGGGAGGGAGGGAGGGGAGGGGAGGGGAGGGAGGTGATTGTGGCTATAGGGACCAGACCATTAATTATGTTACTCCCAAGCATCAGGTATAAGGCGAATTATCAGGCATGCAAAGTGTTGAAGCAAATATTGCTCATGAACTGTATGTGTGAACCTATTAAACACTTGCACTTCAAACCATAAATTGGGAATTTAAATATTCATGTTTACAATTTTCATGTTAATTTATTTTCTTTGTTACAGTTTACTATTTGTACAAGGTAATTAAATTTCATGGAATTAATTTTCATTGTTAAACATGACCACAAAATAAATCAAGATCGAAATTTCCCAATCTATGGTAGTTATAACCACATGATCATAAATCAATGGCATTCTATGAGTCTAGCTACAAACACCAAGGTTATGAACACCAGAGTTACAAACACCAAGGTTATGAACACCAGAGTTACAAACACCAAGGTTATGAACACCAGAGTTACAAACACCAAGGTTATGAACACCAGAGTTACAAACACCAAGGTTATGAACACCAGAGTTACAAACTGACCAGTTAAAAAAACAGTGATTTCACTTGCACACACCAATAATCACACATCCACAATTTATTTCATGCAGCTGCTTTTTTTCAGCTAACCCCATTAGCTTCAGAGATAGTTATGAACACCAAAAATCCCAAAGGGTTCATAAGTCTGAGGCCCAAAATAGCATAGTAGGAAACAATCACAAGCTGTTACGTGAGTGAATGGTTGTGGAGTCCCACATCCCAGGCCCAGTGTGTTAGTATAAGTTACCACATCAATAAGTGACCACATAATACCTCTAACCTACCATACCAGTACCAACCTACCATACATCCCAAATATCAGTAGCAACCTACCATACATCCCAAATATCAGTAGCTATACATAGGCGGAGGAACATAAATTTACCTGGGGGCCAACCCTAAACCCCCATTGCACCATGCGTACCAACAATAATTGTGATTTAATTTAAAAACAAGAGTCAAAATTCAGTCAACACAAACAAGTTCTATACGTAACAGTAAGTTCTAATAGATACCAAAATAATATCTTCCAGCAATTAGCAATCAAGCTGCTGCAACAATTTAAGTGACTAACTTAGCCTCATGTGTGAATGATTTTCATGTTTGCATGGAAAAGGCATGTGATTGCCTATTAGCTGCATGTAGGAAGCTGTTAGCTAATGTGTTGCCTCAATATGCTTACATAAGCCTAGCGTGGCCAACAATCCACCTAGATAAGCCTAGCACTTATATCAATAGAGTTGAAAATGTTTCACTTTGCACATGCAGTCATGTATAACTGTCTCCTACAATGACTTAATAGTTGAATGAAATCTGGGGGGGGGGGGCCATGGCCCCCTGGCCCCCCTGGTTCCTCCGCCTATGCTATACCGACCTACCATACATCCACTCAAGGTGTCATCTTTAACTTGACTTGCTTCAATCGATTTTCTCATTGGTTCACTCTATAGACATACACAATGGAGGTTGTCTTAATCATAGAAGATGATGTTCTTTAACTTACATCAGGAGCACTGCTTGTTCGTAGTGGTTGAGGTTTGCTGGTCAAAGATGGTGTGGACTGAGTAGGTGTTGGACTGCAACCAGGTTGAAGTTGAGGCAACTGGTTCAATGCTGAGATGGAAACATAATATTAATAATAACTACCATCAGTAACAGGTCAGGGAATTTGTGAATACACACCATTAGACTGGTGGAGTCTCTGGATCTTACACTTTCTTAGCCTCGAACCCAGCCTCTTTTTTTGGGGGGGGGGGGGGATGGGGAAAAAGAGAGCCTGGTATCCACTGTTTGCGCATGCGCCGATTTTTGATTAATAAACGCGCATGTGATGACAAGTTTTGACGTCGAGAAGTGCTAGCAATCTCATGCATGATGTCGTACTATTCCGAGAATGCTTAGATCCTCCAAGGCATCAGAAGTAACAAGGGCTTCAGGGGCACAGAAGAGAAGGCTAAGACTGGCAGATGTAGCGAGGTAGTACTGGCCAAAACATCGTTGGTCGATCATCAGAGCATATATCTACATCTATGATGAGAGCAACTAGTGGAGAGGCAACCAGTACGCACTACGCTTCATCAGCATCATCATGAAGGGGAGAGTCTGGTAGAACAGATCTTTCTATAACCAGTTTGGTAGACAAACAGAAACATCCTTCCCATTGAGCGCGTGTTGTTCCTTCTTCGGGAATGCCAATTTCTACCAAAGAGAAACAAAGAGCAGCAGCAAAGGAGCACGAGTAAAACTATAGCTGGCATGCAGCATTGTACTAGTTGTGCAACCACGCCCATTAATTATGATAATCGTGTAGCGGAAATATCCGAGTGATATCCTGATTCCCAGATTTCTGGGAAAGATTGGCGCATGCGCAAACAGTGGATACCAGGCTCTCTTCCCCCCTCCCCTCCCCCCCCCCCCCCCCCCCCCCCCCAAAAGGAAAAGAGAGGCTTAAAAGAGAGGCTGGGTTCGAGGTCCTCTAAGATAGTTTGGCACAATTTGCATGCTATCTACAGTATCTAGTCACAACCCACCCATACTGGATGGGGCCCCACTTCAGATACCTATATAACATTAGCATCCCATAAAATTTAATTTTTTGAGGACAAACATTTTTGAGCACAATGGTAGCTACCCTCAGTCATCATGTTATAGCTCTGGGCCACGATATAAATATTGTGACTATGACCATTATTCATTGTGCTAGTAATCTACCCTAATACATGCTCTGATCCAATAATTACCTGTATGAGCAAATTGTGAGGATTGATGGTGTCTCTTAGACTCTGTCAAAGGTTGTTCGTCTATTAAAGATCGTTTGCCTATCAGAGAATACCAATATAAGATTTATGTGAAATCATAATGCTCTATACTGTAGGTAAAGGAAACTGTTAAGATAAAATTACAAGCTATATTCAATCAACTAAGTTATATATTTGATGATTAACCAAAATTCCAATTTCTGCTCCAAGCAGAATTGATATACTGTCTATGCATAAATAAACATGTATCAACATGTATCAAAAGAGGGGAAGAATAGAATTAGTTAATGGACACGAAATTAAATAGTTAGGGAGATGCAAAAACTCATCTACCAACATAAAATTAGATCCCGTTGCTATGTGGTTGCTATGTGCATTAAATCAGCAAGTGTGCACTAATTCTGTAGGAGTGCACTAATTTTGTAGGAGTGCACTAATTTTTTTGTATTCCCAGGCTATGCTGAATGCTGCAAGACAGCTTGAAAAAGTTGTTGAAATTCTGCCTTTTATGCTGGCTACTATACTCTCTGAAAAGCTTGTTGGGTTTGAAACGTTATGTCATTATAAACGTGCAACGTGGTCAATGAATAACATTAAAATTCCACTTTTCAAACCCAACAAGCTTTTCTGAGAGTAGCTAGTATAAAAGAAGGAACATTCTAGCTGGTCTACAGCAAGCTGGTGTTTCACACGCCGCCTTCTTTGATCTTCAGACTGGGCAGGCACAAAATACTTGTATCCTTCGTGCTCGGGGAGTATCCCCGATTTATAGATAGCATCAGCAGGTACGTGGACTATTCTTGCCGCCATTTCACAACTCAAGAAAGAAGTGGAGACACAACAATTAGCTAGCTATAGCAACCAAACAGTACTGATGTTTGTAACTATGGACTACAGTAGCTACGCGCATGCGCAATGGGATCTAAAATAGATAAAGCTTGCGCACTCGGTTTCTGGTTGATTTAGTGCACCATCCTTCGGGCCTGCGGCCCTCGGGCTACGGTGGACTAAATCAACCAGAAACCTCGCGCACATGCTTTATCTATTACTTAATGTCCCTCTAGAACTACTCCTTGCCATAAATGGTCTCCTCCTATTTGCCACAAAACAATAAAGTCTATAACCACTCAATCCCTCTGAGGTGGTAAAACATGCAAGTATGAATTTCGGATAAACAGCTGCTAGATCAAGACTAGTGATCTCATTACATAATTCACACCATCCCATAAAAAAAGTTATACCGAATCACAATGACACACAGGCACACAGGAAGTGTTAGGTACCACCGAGAGAGAGAGAGAGAGAGAGAGAGAGAGAGAGAGAGAGAGAGAGAGAGAGAGAGAGAACAAAGGAAAAAATGATGAACCTTGTGGAGTGTGTGCTTCTTTTGAAATAGGAAGGGTGGATACTGAGGTGAACTGCTGCAATACTTCTGAATCTGTATTTAAAAGGTGATACCACGTCTATACATGATTCAAAATACCATTGCAATTAAGTACAAAAAGCTAAGTTTACCTTCATACTTTCCATGGATGGAACATTTCTCAGCATTGAGAGCTGCTTTTAGATCTGCTGCCAATTCTTCCTGTCGGCCATCTTTCAACAAGTTGTATAAGCCTCTCCATTTCTCTGAGTAGCGTTTGCAGTGGGGCATTTGGGGAGCATTGGCCAGCCATTCTCCAATCACATCTCGTAAGCAATCAACATCTGACTCTTGCTTCGCTACGGACTTGATGCGATAAGGTGGGATGCCAACAAGCTCAGCTATCTTCTTCCAGTAGGGAGCCAAGTCATCCAGGATTCTGATTTCTCTGTGCTTGGCAGTTTCACGGTCAAAGTACTTGATAAGTTGTAAGCTTTCAATGGTTGCATCTTCATCCCAAAGAGGACTTGTACCAACTGTTGTGATGATAAAAGATAATAACCACATGTTCACATTATACTGTAGTGGATTATAATCATGACTGCATGGCTATGTACACATATATCTTGCTTGCTAACTTATACTACTAAATCCATGCACACTAACAATACTAACACTGGATGGGGCCCCCACTTTCTGGCACCCCAGGTATATAAATTTAGCATCCCGTTAATTTTTTGAAAACAAACACAATGGTAGCTACCCTCAGTCATCATGTTATAACTCAAAAGTGGAGTGGATACTGTAGGTACAGAAAACTGTTAAGATAAAAATTACAAGCTGTAAGTTCTAATTATTTGAAAGATGATTAACCAAATTCCAATTTCTGTTCCAAGCAGAATTGATATACTGTCTACATGCATAAATAAACATCGATCAATTTATAAAATAAAGGAATTAGTTAATGGGCATATCATGCAAAAATTAGTCCTCTACAAAAATAGTTGGGGAGACGGTTCAAATTGCAAAAATTCATCTGCTGACATAAAATCAATGGTCCCTCAAGGACTGAAATTTGAGGGTCCCTCATTGCCAGGGGATGATTTTTATAAAATGAATGGTCTCCTCCCATCTGCCACAAAATTAAATAATCCATAATCACCCCCTCTAAGCATGCAAGTGTGAATTTCTTGCTTGTATGAATACACAGTGATGCGGGTGTCACACTGAGGTGGGTGTCACACAGTGATGCAGGTGTCACACTGTGGTGGTGGACCATTGATGATATCCAATTACCTTTCCAAATCACTGTGTCTCTAATAGATTTAGCAAGTTGGTTCAATCCAATATCTTCCAGCACAGACACCAGAGTCTCCCAGGACACAGGCCGTCTCCCTTCCCCTTGCAGCCATTCATAAAACACTCGATAGTTGATGTTTTGTGCGTTCTTCATCAGTTCTCTCTCAAGGGCACTGATGCGAGCTCCAGTCTGGTCTTCTAGGAGGAGTATTCCAAACTGAAGGTACTTTGTTCCCACTTCTTTAGTCAAGTCCACTTTAGAGTCCTGCAAAGGGAAGCAGATGATGTCCATCATGGTTGGGGAACTGCAAGAACCTGCAATTAAAGCCCCACGAAGATAAGGGAGTCAATAGTCCATTATTTATTATAGTCCACCAGACCCACTTTGCCAGTGTACATGTACTGTAGCTATGACGACTGTAGTGATAGGCATTCCTTATGACTGCATCATGCATTTGCAGCACATGCACTTGAAGCTGCACTGTGTTGAAAGAGATGAATTGTATTGCCAGTCAGAGGCAGTTGACAGCTCATCTAAGGGCACTGGAAGAATGGTTCCTATCGAAATCAGAGAAGTGTCTAATCAGACAACCTTATGATGAGATCACTTAGCTGTCTATTATTAATGGCCACTCCACAGTGAAACCTGTCTAATCAGACCATCCCATAATGAGACCGCCTAGCTATAGCTCTCTATTAAAGCCACTCCATCATGTCCCAACAGCACCTATTCCAATTATTTTGATCTCCCTAAAGAAACCACCTCCCTATTAAGGCCACTTGTTCCTGGCCCATAAGTCCATTGTCACAGTAAGTAGGTTGCACTGTACATGTAAAAGAGGAGCCTTAAAGTGCATGTTGTGATTCACCAACTGAAATGCCTGGAACTCCATGCAGTACTAGTTCTACTAATACTAGAGGTTGTTCCTTTACAAAGGAAAACCATATATTGGGATATAACCAAGTGGTCTTCTGATTCCCTGAAGATTCCCTGAATAGGGAGGTCTCATTTCACTGTAGATACTAGCAAAGCACTCACTCAAGGTGTCTTGACTTGCTTCAACTGATTTCCTTGTTAGTTCACTCTATAGTAAAAGTTGTCTTTAATCATAGAAGATGTTCTTTAAACTTACATCAGGAGCACTGCTTGTTCCTAGTGGTTCAGTTTTGCTGGTCAAAGTTGTGGACTGAGTAGGTACTGGACTGCAACCAGGTTTAAGTTGAGGTGCACTTTGCAACTGGTTCAATGCTGAGATGAAAACATTATCGTAATAATTTTTGAATACTGTACACACCATTAGAGGTATCAAACCAGGTGGGGTCTCTGGATCTGTCCTCTAAGATAGTTTGGCACAGTTTGCATGTCATTTACAGCATCTAGTCACAACCCACCCATACCATGTAACACTGGATAGGGCCCCCACTTTCTGGCACCCCAGACAATAAAATTATGTTGACTTGAGGACAAATATTTTTGAGCAGAATGGTAGCTTGTTAACATAACTCAAAAGTGGATTAGGAGGCTCTTCATTGTGCTAGTAACCTAATGCACCCTAACACACACACTCTGATCCAATAATTACCTGTATGAGCAAATTGTGAGGATTGATGGTGTCTATTAGACTCTGTCAAAGGTTGTTCGTCTATTAACGATTGTTTGCCTATCAGAGAATACCAAGATTATATGAAAATCAGAATGTAGGTAGGTACAGGGACCACTCCTAAAAATGTTAAGATAAGCTATATTCAAAAACATTGGGATCAACTAAGTTATAATCATTTGAAAGATGATTAACCAAATATCAATTTCTGCTCCAAGCAGAAATTGGATATGCTCTCTATGAAATAAATAAACAGGTATCAACATTGATCAGAAAATTTATAAAAGAGGGGAAGAATAGAGAGAGAGAGAGAGAGAGAGAGAGAGAGAGAGAGAGAGAGAGAGAGAGAGAATAAAAAATGATGAACCTTGTGGAGTGTGTGTTTCTTTTTCCTTATAACTTCCATCTTTGTGGTACATTAGTCTAGATGGGGGTGGGAGTGTTAAATAATGAGGAAAATTATTATTTACACAACTTACTTTATTTGCATGTCTTTTATTCCTATGCAACTCAAGTGGTGGAGGAGGTAAGGTCTGGCTGGAATATTCATCATCTCCATCTCCTTCTGCCATTTTTCTAGCAGAATCTTGGCATCATTTTTTATGTATGGAAGGTGTTCTGACATCTCCAAGGCTTCTGCCAGTTCCTTCACCTTCTCACACTTCAGAACCTCCGTGGCAATAACTTCAAGTTCAGAGGAAGAGATGTTTGCATTAGGTGAATGGTCCTGCATGAAGAGCAACAGTCATTATGAAATGAGATAAAGAGGTATGACTTACTTGTCGAATATTGAACCAAAATCTCTGGAAATCATTTAACTTTGTTTGATTCCCTTTCTGACAAATGAGGGATGGGTTGGAAGTGGTGGGAGATGATGGAAGGATCACAAAATGATCGTTTTGTGGGCAGCCTTCACATTTCAGTGCAAAGTCAATATTGATTCCGGCAAGCCACTTTTTGATATCGGAAGATGAGTCTTGAAGTATTTCAAGAATATCACGACATGAACTTATGAAGAAGGGACGGTTGTACTCTCTTGAATTGATACGTTGTACATCAACTCTCACGCTCAACATTTCTTCTGTAATGAAAAGTCTGTCCAGTTGCTGTCCAGGAGATCCAAACAAAAATTGGATTTGATTTCGATATATTTTTTCATTGACAGGTAAATAACATTTCGGGTGCTTTGACATGACTGCTGCCAGTTGAGTGAAGAAGCCTGGAGGCAAGTAGTTGGTGTTGAAAACAAGATGCAATGGAATTGCAGAGTTGATGGCAGTGCTAATTGATTGTGGATCATCAACTTTCAATAAATGAGGTAGCATGGATGGAACAAAATACTTCATACCAGGACCCTTATGCTTTTCAATATTGATTGTAGCAATAATCAAGAAATGTTCCAACAGATCCACGATTTGTTGAGGTTGCATCTCTTTTTGAGCACTCAATACTTCCTGGCATAATGATTCTACCAATACTCCATCCTCGCGCAGCAACTTCCAGAGACGGCTGTTTCTATATTCTTCTCGGCCTTCCAGTGCCAACAAACAGGCTATTTGCTTGATGAGCCATTGAGGGTCAGCAATGACACAAGACTTCAAGCTGGGGATGTCAGAGTAGTGAAAGAATACGGCAAGATCGTGATAGAATGCAAGAATGCTAGTAAGAGTATCTTCAGGGATTGAACATGCTCTGCACAATTCCTTCACTTCCTCTAAAGGAACTACTGGCTTCTTTTGAGATCTGGCATATCTCTGGAACACTTTCCTGAACAGCAACCAAGTGATTGGAGTACGAATAGCTAAGTTTTTTGTTGCAAACTTATTCACAATTGTACGAATGAGCTTAAAAGTGTTATCTTCTTCAAGTTCTCCTTTACCAGCTGTTGTGTTATCAACTATTGCTCCATCCAGAACAATGTCAGAAAAAGCTTTATCTGTAAATTCTGTAGAAAGCTTTTCAAGAATCTCATCCTTCCTTTCCTTGACAGAAAAATCATCACCGTGTGAACCAACTGGTAGAATGCGGGGATATTTGGGGAATGCTTCATCTTTATCATTTTCTTTATCGAAAAAGAGCCTCTTATTCAAGAGAGTAGCATGAATGGTGGATATCCACTGCACCATCAGGTCCAGTGTGGATATATCTTCTAGATGCTCAGTGGCTCTTCCTTTCAAATACGTGAGTGACCGACACTGATCATGGAGATCAAGTCTGGCATCAAACATTAAGAGAAACAATGTCCTCGCTGTTAGGAATGCAGGAAGAATTTTAAGGAAGACTGGCTGGCCTCCACAATCCCACACATTCAGATAAACTTCCTCTTCAATAAATAGGTCATCAGTTGTTATAACAGAAAAAATCTCTTTCAAAATCCCCTCAATTAATGGGTTGTCAAACTTGGGGACAATTTTACTAGATTGACTTTTGCCACTGCTCACATCACTTCCACTGCTTGCATCACTTTCTGTGGCAGAATTGGAATCTTTGTGGTCAAGAATAGTTTGTATCAACTGAGCCATTGCCTTGATTTCATCAGCATCAATTATTTTAGTCCAGAACTTTCCTTCCTGGCTGCAGGCACAGTAACTCTCAGTGGGGCGGAGGGAGAACGTGTCAGCCACCTGGGTGCTGTAGGCTTCACAGGGAAGGGGCAGATTCATCAAGCCATTGAGTAGACTGCTCTTGCCCACACCTCCAGGGCCAACGATCATCACACGAGCATATGCAACCTTCGTTTCACCATGCCCCAGGGCATTCAAGTAATCCACTGAAAATCAAACATACAAAATAAACAATATCTATCAAAATAAAAATATTACCTTCAGTCCTTGAGGCTCGAGTCTCAATATTCAACATGGAAACGAAGTTGATTCACAAATGAATTATGCACAAAAGACACACTCACCACCTGAAAATATGAACACCACAACAGTGAAAGTATTATGAAATTCAGTGAGCAAACACAGGGAGAAAGCTGACTCTCAGGTCATGACTCAATGTACGTGTTATGATTAACAACGCATTAATTTTGGTAGACAACATGTAAGTAACAATGCAGAGAGTGAGTCAGTTCAGAATAACTTACTCGCTGAAGGAATGAAATTAAGCATCAAAATACGACAGTGAAGGAACAGCAGGGTAAGAGAATAGACAGCATGTAAGTAACAATGCAGAGAGTGAGTCAGTTCAGAATAACTTACTCGCTGAAGGAATGAAATTAAGCATCAAAATACGACAGTGAAGGAACAGCAGGGTAAGAGAATAGACAGCATGTAAGTAACAATGCAGAGAGTGAGTCAGTTCAGAATAACTTACTCGCTGAAGGAATGAAATTAAGCATCAAAATACGACAGTGAAGGTATAGCATGGTAAGAGAATAGACAGCATGTAAGTAACAATGCAGAGAGTGAGTCAGTTCAGAGTAACTTACATACTGAAGGAATGAAATTAAGCATCAAAAGACGACAGTGAAGGTACGGCAGGGTAAGAGAATAGACAGCATGTAAGTAACCATGCAGAAAGTGAGTCAGTTCAGAATAACTTACCGACTGAAGGAATGAAATTAAGCATCAAAATACAACAGTGAAGGTACGGCAGGGTAAGAGAATAGACAGCATGTAAGTAACAATGTAGAGAGTGAGTACGTTCAGAATAACTTACCTCCTGAAGGAATGAAATTAAGCATCAAAATACGACAGTGAAGGTAAGACAGGATAAGAGAATAGACAGCATAGACAGCATGTAAGTAACAATGCAGAGAGTGAGTACGTTCAGAATAACTTACCGACTGAAGGAATGAAATTAAGAATCAAAATACGATGACAGGGTAAAAGAATAGACAGCATGTAAGTAACAATGCAGAGAGTGAGTACGTTCAGAATAACTTACCAACTGAAGGAATGAAATTAAGCATCAAAATACAACGACAGGGTAAGAGAATAAACAGCATATAAGTAACAATGCAGAGAGTGAGTACATTCAGAATAACTTACCAACTGAAGGAATGAAATTAAGCATCAAAATACAACAGTGAAGGTACAGCAGGGTAAGAGAATAGACAGCATGTAAGTAACAATGCAGAGAGTGAGTACGTTCAGAATAACTTACCCCCTGAAGGAATGAAATTAAGCATCAATATACGACGACAGGGTAAGAGAATAGACAGCATGTAAGTAACAATGCAGAGAGTGAGTACATTCAGAATAACTTACCGACTGAAGGAATGAAATTAAGCATCAAAATACAACAGTGAAGGTACGGCAGGGTAAGAGAATAGACAGCATGTAAGTAACAATGCAGAAAGTGAGTACGTTCAGAATAACTTACCTCCTGAAGGAATGAAATTAAGCATCAAAATACGACAGTGAAGGTACGGCAGGGTAAGAGAATAGACAGCATGTAAGTAACAATGCAGAGAGTGAGTCAGTTCAGAATAACTTACTCGCTGAAGGAATGAAATTAAGCATCAAAATACGACGACAGGGTAAGAGAATAGACAGCATGTAAGTAACAATGCAGAGAGTGAGTACATTCAGAATAACTTACCAACTCAAGGAATGAAATTAAGCATCAAAATATAACAGCGAAGGTACGGCAGGGTAAGAGAATAGACAGCATGTAAGTAACAATGCAGAGAGTGAGTACGTTCAGAATAACTTACCAACTGAAGGAATGAAATTAAGCATCAAAATACGATAATGAAGGTACGGCAGGGTAAGAGAATAGACAGCATGTAAGTAACAATGCAGAGAGTGAGTCAGTTCAGAATAACTTACTCGCTGAAGGAATGAAATTAAGTATCAAAATACGACGACAGGATAAGAGAATAGGCAGCATGTAAGTAACAATGCAGAGAGTGAGTACGTTCAGAATAACTTACCTCCTGAAGGAATGAAATTAAGCATCAAAATACGACAGTGAAAGTAAGACAGGGTAAGAGAATAGACAGCATGTAAGTAACAATGCAGAGAGTGAGTACGTTCAGAATAACTTACCTCCTGAAGGAATGAAATTAAGCATCAAAATACAACAGTGAAGGTACGGCAGGGTAAGAGAATAGACAGCATGTAAGTAACAATGCAGAGAGTGAGTACGTTCAGAATAACTTACCAACTGAAGGAATGAAATTAAGCATCAAAATACAACAGTGAAGGTACGGCAGGGTAAGAGAATAGACAGCATGTAAGTAACAATGCAGAGAGTGAGTGGAGTCAGTTCAGAATAACTTACTCGCTGAAGGAATGAAATTAAGCATCAAAATACGACGACAGGGTAAGAGAATAGACAGCATGTAAGTAACAATGCAGAGAGTGAGTACGTTCAGAATAACTTACCTTCTGAAGGAATGAAATTAAGCATCAAAATACGACGACAGGGTAAGAGCATGTAAGTAACAATGCAGAGAGTGAGTATGTTCATAATAACTTACCGACTGAAGGAATGAAATTAAGCATCAAAATACGACAGTGAAGGTACGGCAGGGTAAGAGAATAGACAGCATGTAAGTAACAATGCAGAGAGTGAGTACGTTCAGAATAACTTACCTCCTGAAGGAATGAAATTAAGCATCAAAATACGACAGTGAAGGTAAGACAGGGTAAGAGAATAGACAGAATGTAAGTAACAATGCAGAGAGTGAGTACGTTCAGAATAACTTACCAACTGAAGGAATGAAATTAAGCGTCAAAATACAACAGTGAAGGCAAGAGAGGGTAAGAGAATAGACAGCATGTAAGTAACAATGCAGAGAGTGAGTACGTTCAGAATAACTTACCAACTGAAGGAACATCAAAATACGACGACAGAGTAAGAGAATAGACAGCATGTAAGTAACAATGCAGAGAGTGAGTACGTTCAGAATAACTTACCAACTGAAGGAATGAAATTAAACATCAAAATACAACAGTGAAGGTACGGCAGGGTAAGACAATAGACAGCATGTAAGTAACAATGCAGAGAATGAGTACGTTCAGAATAACTTACCTCCTGAAGGAATGAAATTAAGCATCAAAATACGACAGTGAAAGTAAGACAGGGTAAGAGAATAGACAGCATGTAAGTAACAATGCAGAGAATGAGTACGTTCAGAATAACTTACCTCCTGAAGGAATGAAATTAAGCATCAAAATACGACAGTGAAAGTAAGACAGGGTAAGAGAATAGACAGCATGTAAGTAACAATGCAGAGAGCGAGTACGTTCAGAATAACTTACCTCCTGAAGGAATGAAATTAAGCATCAAAATACGACAATGAAGGTATGACAGGGTAAGAAAATAGACAGCATGTAAGTAATAGTGCTGAAAGTTGTCAAGAATAACTCACATCCTGAAGGATCTAAATATGTCAATAAAGGTATGACAGGGTAAGATAATGAGAAGTGATAAAACAATATGTCAATGAAGTATAAGTAATGACTTACCAGGAGAAGGGGTAATAAGTTCCAACATCAAATTGAGTGTGTATGGTGTGAAAGAACATGATGCCAAATATAATAATGTCAGTCTTGAATGACTCACCTCCTGAAAGAAAACATTGATACACATACTAACTAAAGGTCATGATCATAACATAATTCAGCACTTTCTAATCAATAAATATTCCAGACACAATCTTGAAACCTCCTTCCTTTTTTGGTAAAGGGTTGACAAGTGAGAATTGGCCCCACCCATACACATGGGCCACATAGGCACACTGCAGTACAGCACAAGCTGCACTTCAGGTGAGGAAGGAATGAGCTTCCAAGTCATTACCAGTGGTGGGTTGCATTGGTACACCCTCTATAATTAATATTCCACAACTAAATGAGCTACTGTCACACCCTAGCCCTATAGCCTTCTTTTCTGTCTCTTCATTCTCTGAACTTACTGACTGAAGGAACGGAATTAAGCATCACGACAGATAAGGTACGGCAGGGTAAGAGAATAGACAGCATGTAAGTAACAATGCAGAGACTGAGTGCGTTCTGAATAACTTACATCCTGAAGGAATGAAATTAAGCATTAAATACGACAGAGAAGATATGACAGGGTAAGAGAATAGACAGCATATAAGTAACAATGCAGAAAGTGAGTCAGTTCAGAATAACTTACCGACTGAAGGAATGAAATTAAGCATCAAATATGACAGAGAAGATATGACAGGGTAAGAGAATAGACAGAGAAGATATAATAGGGTAAGAGAATAGACAGCATATAAGTAACAATGCAGAAAGTGAGTCAGTTCAGAATAACTTACTGACTGAAGGAATGAATTAAGCATCAAATATGACAGAGAAGATATGACAGGGTAAGAGAATAGACAGCATATAAGTAACAATGCAGAAAGTGAGTCAGTTCAGAATAACTTACCGACTGAAGGAATGAAATTAAGCATCAAATATGACAGAGAAGATATGACAGGGTAAGAGAATAGACAGAGAAGATATGACAGGGTAAGAGAATAGACAGCATATAAGTAACAATGCGGAAAGTGAGTCAGTTCAGAATAACTTACTGACTGAAGGAATGAAGTTAAGCATCAAATATGACAGAGAAGATATGACAGGATAAGAGAATAGACAGCATGTAAGTAACAATGCAGAGAGTGAGTCAGTTCAGAATAACTTACTGACTGAAGGAATGAAGTTAAGCATCAAATACGACAGTGAAGGTACAACAGGGTACGAGAATAGACAGCATATAAGTAACAATGCAGAGAGTGAGTCAGTTCAGAATAACTTACCAGCTGAAGGAATTAAGCATCAAAATACAACAGTGAAAGTATGGAAGGGTAAGAGAATAGACAGCATGTAAGTAATAGTGCTGAAAGTTGTCAAGAATAACTCACATCCTGAAGGATCTAAATATGTCAATGAAGGTATGACAGGGTAAGATAATGAGAAGTGATAAAACAATATGTTAATGAAGTATAAGTAATGACTTACCAGGAGAAGGGGTAATAAGTTCCAACATCAAATTGAGTGTGTATGGTGTGAAAGAACATGATGCCAAATATAATAATGTCAGTCTTGAATGACTCACCTCCTGAAAGAAAATATTGATACACATACTAACTAAAGGTCATGATCATAACACGAATCAGTAATACACATTATAGACATAATCTTATTTGGTAAAGGGTTGACAAGTGAGAATTGGCCCCACCCCCACCCATAGGCACACTGCAGTACAGCACAAGCTGCACTTCAGGTGAGGAAGAAATAAGCTTCCAAGTCATTACCAGTGGTGGGTTGCATTGGTACACATAATACTCCACAACTAAATGAGCTGTCACACCCTAGTCCCTAGCCCCTAGCTACCTTTTTCATATGAATACACTCACAAAATATGGTTCAGCTCCGCTAGAAGTTGCTGTTTCTTCATTCTCTTCACCATTTTTATCACTCATGATGTGATCCAGTTAATGTTTCTTACCTGACAAAACAATCGCTTCAATCCAAAAGTCTGTGCATGGGTTCAAAGATTCCTCACGAGGCTATCACTACGCATGCGTAAGATCATAGATAATAATTATTACTATAATATTATCTATGGTTACAGGTAAGATGCAAGTGGGAGTACCCGAGTATTGAAAATATCTACGGGTTAGCTGAAATTTAAACTGTCTAACCCAGATGAGTGAATGGTTTTAAGAAAGCATGATATATAAAGTGAAGAGATCAGACAACATGATAAGCATTGAGTGATACCTGCACATGAAAAAGGGGAAAATCATTCAGTCTGCAGTGTGAAATAATGTCACACTGATCCATCCTTCTTTACTTCTCTCTATTTATTACACAGGTGCACATGTCTGCATCCTTCTCAATATAATTATCAGTCTGTAAAGGATGCAGTCATGCATATGTATACCTGAAGCACCTGTGTGATAGAGAGAAGTTATTAAAGAGGGATGGATCAGTGTCTATTCACAACACACTAACATAGAACCTCATTTATTTATTCATAGATTTCTAACCTCTCACCCACTTAATTCCTTCTTCTCCATTTAACCTCTCACCCACTTCTCCATCTCCACTTTTTCTCCATCTAACCTCGCACCCACTTCTTCTCCATCTAACCTCTCACCCACTTCTTTTATCCTGTCACATACTTCCTCTCCACCTAGCCTGTCCCACAATTCTTAGCCTGCTGCCCACTTGATGGAGGAACTCTTTCAGAGTTCTGACTGTGACCAAAGATGTCGGTCGACAACATTCAATGCACTGCAATATGAGCACTTTGACAAAGCATGTGACATATCACTCAAGTCATATGTTGAGGACTGCTTGTTCCAGACTCCTGTAGTACAATTCAGTAATATTTCTGCAAGAAAAGGTTAGCTAACCATACAATACGGGGGGGGGGGGGGGGGGGACAGGGGGGTGCACCCCCTCTGATTTCGATTAAAAAAATAACTAGCAGAATAACACTGAGGCATATAGCTAAATGACTTATCCTGTTTTTGCCTCCCAAATACCAGATGCAATAATATAAGAAAACTCTGAAATTTTCCCAGGGGAGCATACCCCCAATCCAATTGGCGGACCTTGCATGCTGTGTAGCCTACTTTCAATTCCTCAATGGAATCCAGATTTGGTACCCCCAATATTTCGTAGTGGATTTTGTACCCATGCGAAATATCATAGTTGATTTTGCACCCCCACACCAAATATCCTTGAATTCTCCAGTGGTTTTGGTTTGATATCCCCATGGGTGCCAAAAATCCCTATAAAGTAGATTCAAAATCCACTACCACATCTTTTCAGTGGATTGGGGGTGCATAATAATTCACTAGTGGATTAGGTAGGGGGTACAAAAAAAAGAGGTGCCGAATTTCCTGTGACACCATACCTGGTCTTACACCTTAAGTTACAGTATACATGGGCATCATGCCCCCCCTTCAAATTCCTTGATCCACCCCTGTACATAAGCAAGAAGATTTTTCTGTTGTAAAGGTAATTTCTATGTCATATATCTAATGGTACAGTACATATGTACATGTTAACCTCCTTTTTCTCGAGGGTGGGCATAGGCGCCGCCAGACTAGACATGCAATGTGGTCTTAATAATAATCATTGTTATGATAATACCATGGATATTACAAAGCATTTAAATACACAACTCCTGATCTGAAATGAAGTGAGACGCTAAAGGCATCTCAGGAACAATCAGTTCACAAGGTTGTGGCCCAGCCCCCACCATTTCTTTCACAGCTAAATACTGTGAATGTGATGAGCTGTAATCTGGGAGATCTTCATCACTGAAGGAAACGTCAAATTCATTCCCAGAATACTCTTCACTGGAGCTAGCAGTAGAATCTTCATTGGAGTAGATACTCCCCTCGTTTCCACTCATCTCAGGAGGTACTTCGTGGGACGGCTGGTAAGTGGTGCGAGCACGAGAGAAAATGGCATTGTGATCACAAACTCATCTCCCTCAACATAAACAGCATTCGCTTCAGGGAGAAGTGGCATAGCATAGCTGCCATCTTGTGTCTCAGTGGCCTCATCAGAGTTGTATGATCTCTTCCTCTCATCCATTCTCTCCATCTTCCTCTCTCGTTCCTGCCTGGGGGGAGGAGATTTGTAAACAGAATTTCCACACTGAATGATCAAGTGATCTCATGGCAACACTTACTTCAGTGCGGATATGTTTCTTGAGAGGGATTTTGTTTTCACTGATAATAAGTGGTAGCACTATTGGCTTCTTACTATAGCTACTTCCTTCTTTGAGAACCAATAGCTAACTAAGCAAACACTACAAGCAAAAATTCCTAACATGTAGCCTACAAGCTCATCAACATAATTATTATATAGACTTATCCCCCCAAGGCAATCTATTACACATTAATTTCATAAGGTAAAGCGATAGCTAACGACCAAATTGATGCTTTTCTATATTGGATGTGAGAAGATAATATGTGGTGGGAATATTGTTTGTACACAGCAGGTTAGTTAGACAAAGCATTACTCCTCTCAATCCCTCTCAGGTTGACCATTATGAGCTTGTAGAGCTAAGCTTCCCTTCATAGTACCTGCTATTGTCCAATCCAAGGCAAAATACCTAGTATTGTGTACGAATGCACTTCATAGGAACCTGCTACAGAAGATTTCCTATTATGGTGATCATTATTGTCTGTCATGCATGCATGAGGTGGCTACACCTAGACATGTGCATGTGGCTTTAAACATACCATACCATGACACAAATACACTTAACATAATACGTACACTTGCTATGTAGCTAAATTGACCTATTGAAATTTGAATTGTTCCTGCTTGGAAATGATGTTGAATCTTAAAACGAAAGGGCATCTACGTATTAAGATTATTCTCATTGTTGTTGTTATTATTATTGTTGTTTTAAACAGGTGTAGAGTCACATGACCATATCAATATTCATTGTATACATGGGACAACTAAACAAAAAATCGTGTTGTTTACTTATCTGTGCAGTGACCTCCCAAAGAAAAAGGTCACATACCAACACGTTTTAAGGTGACCTTTCTAGGTCTCTTCCTGGTCACAGCCCACATAAGTTTACCTCAACACCTGCAAGACTAATGGCATCTACCAGAAAGCCCCGAGGCACAAGTACATAGGTTACCCACATTCCCACCAACACTGTAGTCCAATGACCACAGCAGCCTTTGGTGGGTTACAGTCACAATCTCAACCCTCGATATTTGGAATATACTTGATAGACTTTGAATTCAGGCTTAATTATCTTTGTTAGTATACCCTTTGCCCAGAGAGGGCCAAGAGAGAAACCAACCTGAGGAGGTACACGATGGGGTTAGGACCAGTGGCCTCAATCATGCAGATACCACTTCATTACTACCATTTCTGCTACCACCCCTAGAGGCAGGCCACACAGCCTCTTGGCTAGACAACCCTGGCATACGTGGAACGGACTTTTTGATCCTCCTACCAGTGAGTGCATGGGGAAAAGGAAACTGCTGAGTCATTGTTGACTAGTTATCTTTGTGCTATATATATCTTCTACATGGGATACATCATAATGAAGATGGTCAATAAATATTAATTATTTCAAGTCAGTCTGTAATGCATCACAAGTCTTTCACATCAAAGCAGTTGGTCGATACACAGGGTGCATGGGAAACCTTATAAGGTGAAAATTGCTTGGAAGAAAGACAAGTACATCTACAATCTAATTAGAGGATATGATAATGACCTTTTTTGATGTGTATTGTGGACCCATGAGCACCACTATAATTGGCATGTCTGTCCCAACCATAAAGAGTTTAATTGAAGGGTCCACCCCCACAATGCCACAAGCTTGCTCTGTAGCTCTACGTAATACTAACTCTGTACAGTTTTATGTGGCTAGGTATTGTCAGAATTTGACATCTTTTTTTTTTCCATTCAATCACAGTTTCAATGACCATACAGTGGTCATCCTCAGCGTAAAGTTCAAGGGCTAGTGATTTAACGAAAAAAGGTGTCAAACACACTAGTATGGCCATGGAATAGCCTTGGGGTGAAATTTAGTAACAAATAATAATCAGAAATGCAATGTGCCAGACAGACTTTCAGTGCCACAAAAATGTACTACCCCAGGCCCTATTAATCAACTCCTATTAAGAATTCATTAAGGGCTGCTTAGCTTAAGAATTCATCAACTGTTGACCTCCAGCCACGTGTCAGGAACATGTCAGAGACAAAGATGATTATGGTTTGTGTTTCATAAATAATGATATTAGTGGATCAAGGCAATACAGGAAGATGATTCACACCTTAGATGAATTATACTCTTACCAACACTCAGCAGTTTGTCTATTTCTTCCTCTTTCATCCTCTTGCACCAGTACCTGAGGGAGGGCCCAGGGATAGGGGAATAAATTCTCAATCAAAAAAACACATTGTGATCAGGTGACTACACTTCCGCTATACATACCGTATAGCGTGATATTTTCGTGGATAAAAATTTTCATGGATTTCATGGTTAATACACAAGAATAGGGGAATTTATATGGTTCACACATCAATATTATTATGCAAAATCACAAAAATTTTGACCCACAAAAATTTTGCGCTATATAGACCCTTTGCTCACTAGTGGATTATTAGAGAGAACAGACTGTACAATTATAGCAACCACCTCTGGGCCACCAAAAGGTGGTCTCTTAATGGAGGTGGTCTCTTAATGGAGGTGGTAATGGAGGTGGTCTCTTAATGGAGATGGTCTCTTAATGGAGGTGGTCTCTTAATGGAGGTGGTCTCTTAATGGAGGTGGTAATGGAGGTGGTCTCTTTACAGAAGTCAAAATCAATGGTACAAGCACTATTGGGACATAACCAAGTGGTCTTTGAAGGGAGGTGGTCTCATTTCATTGCATCCACTCACTCAAGGTGTCATCTCTAACTTGACTCTTCGACTGATTTCCTTGTTGGTTCACTCTATAGATATACACGATGGAGGTTGTCTCATAAAAATGACATTCTTTAGTCATAGCCACTTACATCAGGATCACTGCTTGTTCCTAGTGGTAGAGATTTGCTCAAAGTTGTGGACTGAGTAGGTGCTGGACTGCAACCAGGTTGAAGTTGAGGTGCACTTTGCAACTGGTTCAATGCTGAGATGGAAAACATAATCATAATATCTACAATCAGTGACAGGTCAGAGAATAGACATAATGCATTATCATTACCAGTTCACTACCTTTCTCCAATTCTTTTTTCAACTGATCAATTTCCTTGTCCTTTTTGGCTCAGTTGTAGCTGGGACTTATTCAGAAGCACTGCAATTACCTGGTCACAACATGAAGAGTCAGCGGAGAAGAAGTATAGTCAGAAAAATTATTGTTAATACAGGTACATCCCAACACCTGCACATGAAGTAAATTGTGCACTTATGGCTGACTGGGTCAGTCCAAGACCTGAATTCAGATGTGAAGTTTGACACTCTAAAGGTAAGAAGGAATGATCTTGATTGAGTATCCATCTATAGCTAAACTACACACTTCTTTCTTTAAATGATCAATCTCCTTGTTCTTTTCGTGTAAACTCAGTTAGTGTTCCTTGTGAGTCTGTCAGCTCATACTTGTGGTAAATCAATCTGGAAAAAACAACAAAAACAAACAAACAAACAAATAAATAACCAATGGGTAGTACAAGTAGCTAATACATGCTATGCTGATCAGATGCTGGAAGAGGTGATACTATCTCTATCTCTTCCTGCCACAGGTCTAGCAGAATCTTGGCATTATTCTTCTTGATGAATAATAAGTGTTCTGAGATCTCCAAAGCTTCTGCCAGTTCCTTCACCTTCTCAAACTTCTAAACCTTCATGGCGTTGTACATCAATTCTCATAGTGAAGGTACAATAGGAGACAGCATGTAAGTAACAATGCAGAGAGTGAGTATGTTCATGTATCCTGAAGGAATGAAATTAAGCATCAAAATACAACAGTGAAAGAATAGACCACATGTAAGTAATAATGCAGAAAGTGAGTCGGTTCAGAATAACTTACCTACTGAAATAAAAGATCAAAATATGACAGTGAAGGTGATTCTTACGGACCAATGCAATGTCTGCCAAGAAACGACCTTCAACATCTTCAGCAATGGCGTGGGGTTCTTCATGCACACACAAAGGTGGAAAGCTAACAAAAGAAAGGAGTGGTGTCACCATAGAGATGACCTGAAAACTCAATCCCTCGCAGACAATCTCAGAAAATCTGGTTCGAAGTTGTGCAAGATGTTTATGATCTATCAAAAGAGGAAGACACATTCCTTATAGCGAAGAAATCAAAGTCTACAGAGAAAGTACAGCTCAGTCCAATGATTGTGCTCAGTCCTTCCACTGTTCCCCTGTCCTGTCCAGTAGTGATTCCCATGCCACACAGTTTGCCATACCAGAACAATTCCTGGCACCTTCAGATGCTTGGACGTGCCTCCAAGGACAGTGGCGAGTGGACAGAGGTCATGAACGCGATTGGACACATTCAGCTCCCTGTAAAGAGGAACAGGTTCCACAAGTCTGCCTATCAAATACACTTGGACTGTGTCCAGATCAAGACCAGTCAACTAGGCTGCTTCAAACTGGTAATTCATTAGAGCTAGCCACATCTTTTTCAGTAAACACTTTAGATATACATAGCTATAAGTTTGTATTCTATGATTATGTAAAAGTATAAAAGTATTGAATCTCAACTTCTTGCTGTGTCACCTGACCTTGCAGGTTGGATATAGCTATGCTGCTAAAAGATGGTTGCTTTAGTCTATTCCAAATTGTCAACAATGCCATTGAAGATAAGTTAACTTTCAAGACTAACTGTAAGTATGACAAAAAAAAAAGAAAAAAAAAAGGTTCACACCATTATCAAAATAGTTTAGGCACAATAACTAAGACTCATCCTCAGGTGCTGAATAGATCTCTTACCTTGCATGGACATACACCCCTTGTGAGAAACTCTGCTTCGTAGATGGCAAAGACATGGGGATAACGCTTAGTAATGACAGCAACTCAGTAATCCCATGGGAACAAAGGTGAGACTTCTATCAAAGTTTGAACTATGGGGAGTTATACAATACAGTGGAACCTCTGACCAGCTAGCTAGCTACATCCATTCAGATACATGCAGTGGACTCCATCTAATCCAGCCACCTTTGGGTGTACTAATTAGAGGGTGGCCTCATTTCAGGGGTAAATTAATTATGAAGTACTTTTACAGAAGTGTCCTGAATACAAGGGTGACCTCATTTCAGGGGTCCTGATTAGAGGGAATTCACTTTATGTATGTCAAGATGCCTTCCCTCACTGTACAGGCTATTCCTTTCGGACAGTTTTGGCAGTACAATAAAGTTGGTCAGCTGCATGTCATCTTTGATATTGAAACTGATCTGGTGGAGGATGATCAGACTTGAAGGTACAGCAGGCCCAAACTCTTTCATGAGACTAACTCAACTTCTTTCTGCAAGATATAGCTATAGCTAGCTAGCTCTTTCATGAAGCAAACTTCCTTCTGCAAAATATATTCACTGCATGTACAATAGCTGTAACTACAATACTGTATGTTTTATAAATAATTAAATAATAAAAAGGGGAATTTAAAGTACTAATATAGCTACATGCAAAGCTTAGCTTCTATCGATCTTGCAAGTTGGTTGAGTTCGCATTTTTCCAGTACAGAAATAAGAGTTTCCCAGGACGCAGGGTTTTCCCCTTCCCCCTGTACCCACTCTTCAAAGATTTGAAGATTGATTTCTTTCGCATTTTTCATTTTTTCTCGTTCTATGGCTCTGATACGTGCACCAGTCTTGTCATCCAGGAGAAGTATTCCAAATGAATAATACTTGTCCCCCACCTCTTGAGCCAACTTCAATCGGATGATATCAGGCATGGATGGGGAGCTGCAGAGTCCTGGTCCTATGAATTAATGGTTATGATAGGTAAACCTATCACAATGCACAGGCTACCATACAGCGTACATACATAATTACAAGCTGAAAATAACTTTGGGATCAACTTAAGTTATAATTATTTGAAAGACGATTAACCAAATTCCAATTTCTGCTCCAAGCAGAATTGATATACTCTCTATGCATTAGTAACTATCCACTCACTTAAGGTGTCATCTTTAACTTGACTTGCTTCAACTGATTTTCTCATTGGTTCACTCTATAGACATACACAATGGAGGTTTAGAAGATGATGTTCTTTAACTTACATCAGGAGCACTGCTTGTTCCTAGTGGTTGAGGTTTGTTGGTCAAAGATGGTGTGGACTGAGAAGGTGCTGGACTGCTACCAGGTTGAAGATGAGGTGCACTTTGCAACTGATTCAATGCTGAGATGAAAACATTATATTAATAACTACCATCAGTGACAGGTCAAGGAATTTGTGAATACACAACCATTAGAGGTATCGGATCTCTGGATCTTTCACTTTCTGTCCTCATTGATAGTTCGGCACAATTTGCATGCTATCTACAATATCTAGTCACACAACCCACCCATACCATGTAACACTGGATGGGCCCCCACTTCAGGAAGCTATAATAACATTAGCATTTAATTTTTTGAGGACAAACATTTTTGAACACAATGGTAGCTACCCTCAGTCATCATGTTATAGCTCTGGACCACGATATAAATATTGTGACTATGACCATTATTCATTGTGCTAGTAATCTACCCTAACACATGCTCTGACCCAATAATTACCTGCATGAGCAAATTGTGAGGATTGATGGTGTCTACTAGACTCTGTCAAAGGTTGTTTGTCTATTAAAGATCGTTTGCCTATCAGAGAATACCAATATAAGATTTATGTGAAAATCATAATGCTCTGTACTGTAGGTAAAGGAAACTGTTAAGACAAAAATTATAAGCTATATTCAAACAGAAAATAACTTTGGGATCAATAATATTGAACTAAGTTATAATCATTTGAAAGATGATTAACCAAATTCCATTTCTGCTCCAAGCAGAATTGATATACTGTCTATGCATAAATAGCTAAACAAGTAGCTATCAATATTGTCAATGACACAAAATTAAATAGTTAGGGAGATGCAAAAACTCATTTGCCAACATAAAATCAATGTCCCTCTAGGACTAAAATTTTGCTCCCTCCTTGCCATAATGATAATGGGAGTAAAGAGAATGGTCTCCTCCCATTTGCCACAAAATAAGAAAGTCCATAACCACTCAATCCCTCTGAGGTGGTAAAACATGCAAGTATGAATTTCGGATAAACAGCTGCTAGATCAAGACTAGTGATCTCATATAACTCACACCATCCCATAAAAAAGTTACAGGAAGTGTTAGGTACCACCGAGGGAGGAAGGGAGGGAGGGAGAGAGAGAGAGAGAGAATAAAAACAAAGAAAAAATGATGAACCTTGTGGAGTGTGTGCTTCTTTTGAAATAGGAAGGGTGGATGCTGAGGTGAATTGCTGCAATACTTCTGAATCTGTATTTAAAAGGTGATACCATAAACTACACATCTATACATGATTCAAAACACCATTGCAATTAAGTACAAAAATCTAAGTTTACCTTCATACTTTCCATGGATGGAACATTTCTCAGCATTGAGAGCTGTTTCTAGATCTGCTGCCAATTCTTCCTGTCGGCCATCTTTCAACAAGTTGTATAAGCCCCTCCATTTCTCTGAGTAGCGTTTGCAGTGGGGCATTTGGGGAGCATTGGCCAGCCATTCTCCAATCCCATCTCGTAAGCAATCAACATCTGACCCTTGCTTCGCTATGGACTTGATGCGATAAGGTGGGATGCCAACAAGCTCAGCTATCTTCTTCCAGTAGGGAGCCAAGTCATCCAGGATTCTGATTTCTCTGTGCTTGCCAGTTTCACGGTCAAAGTACTTGATCAGTTGTAAGCTTTCAATGGTTGCATCTTCATCCCAAAGAGGACTTGTACCAACTGTTGTAAAGATAATAACCACATGTTCACATTATACTGTAGTGGATTATAATCATGACTGCATGGCTACATATATATATACCTTGCTTGCTAACTTATACTACTAAATCCATGCACACTAACAATACTAGGGGCCCCAGCTTTCTGGGTATATAATATTTAGCATCCCATAAAATATACCTTGCTTGCTAACTTACATACTAACCACACTAACAATACTAACACTGGATGGGGCCCCCACTTTCTGGCACCCCAGGTTTTGAAAACAAATATTTTTGAGCAGAACGGTAGCTACCCTTAGTCATCATGTTATAGCTCAAACGTGGATTAGGAAGCGATATAAATATTGTGACTAGACCTATAAAATTCATTATTCATTGTGCTAATATTATTCACCCTAACACACGCTCTGACCTGTATGAGCAAATTGTGAGGATTGATGGTGTCTATTAGACTCTGTCAAAGGCTGTTCGTCTATTAAAGATCGTTTGCCTATCAGAGAATACCAAGATCATGTGACAATTAGTATACTGTAGGCACAGGAAAAATTTTGGGATCAACTAAGCTATAATTATTTGAAAAAATAATTCCAATTTCTGTTCCAAGCAGAATTGATATACTCTCTATGCATAAATAAACATTGATCAATAAAATAAAGGAAGAATAGAATTAATTAACGGGCATATCATGCTACGAAAATAGTTGGGGAGATGGTTCATATTGCAAAAATTCATCTGGTGACATAAAATTAATGGTCCCTCAAGGACCGCAATTTGAGGGTCCCTCCTTGCCAGGGGACAATTTTTATAAAATGAACACAAAATTAAATCAGAGTTCTCCCTAAAGGGTGGTAGAGTGGTGCAGCACCGCTCTGATGGGTCCCATTTTTGTTTCATGTGGTTAAAAGAATGTATTTTAATTGCCACAAGAACGTCAAAATCCTTTAATGTGGTGTTCAAGCACCGCTCTGATCAATTTTTCTGGGGAGAACCCTGTAAATAATAAAGTCCATAATCACTTGATCCCTCTGAGGTGGTAAAACATGCAAGTATGAATTTCTTGCTTGTATGAATACACAGTGATGTGGGTGTCACACTGTGGTGGTAGACCATTGATGATTGTCCAATTATCATTCCATGAGCAGACAAACAGCTGCTAGATCAAGACTAGTGGTCTAATTGTATAACTCACAACGAATCACAGTGTCTCTAATAGATTTAGCAAGTTGGTTCAATCCAATATCTTCAAGCACAGACACCAGAGTCTCCCAGGACACAGGCTGTCTGCCTTTCCCTTGCAGCCATTCTTGAAACACTCGATAGTTGATGTCTTCAGCATTCTTCATCAGTTCTTTTTCAAGGGCACTGATGTGAGCTCCAGTTTGGTCTTCCAGGAGGAGTATTCCGAACTCGGGGTACTTTTTCCCCACTTCTTTAGTCAAGTTCACATTAGAGTCTTGTAAAGGGAAGTTGACGATGTTTATCATGGTTGGAGAACCTGCAATTAAAGCCCCATGAAGTTTCAGGAGATGAGAGTCAATAGTCCCTGGGACCCTAATAATAGTCCACCCTGACTAGCTGGACCCACTCAGGGGCAGATCCAGGAATTTTGAAAGGGGGGATTTCAGATCTGCACTTGCACATAGAAAAATTTTTTTTCAAAAACCATGCCCATTTTAAATTAGAAATGCCCACTTTCAAACGATGTGCTTTATTTAAAAGTTCATAAACAAGCTTTGTCTGGCTGCATGAGCGAAGGTTCGCTAGTTAGGCTACCACAACTTACAATAGTTAGCTAGAAAAGGGGGGGGGGGCATCTTCCCCCAATGCCCCTCCCATGGATCTACCCCTGCCACTTTGTACTTTGAGGTACACACATACAGTACATGTACTGTAGCTATGACAACTGATTGTTAGCCTAGCGCCTGGATGAATTGTATTGCTAGCACTATGAGTCAGAGGCAGTTATCAGCTCATCTAAACGGTTCATACAGATTATGCAAATACAGTCTAATCAGACCACCCTGTGATGAGACCACCTAGCTCTTTATTATTAATGGCCACTCCACCATGTCCAAACAGCACCTATTTTAGCTACAGTGAAACCTGACCACCCTATAATGAGAGCTCTCTATTAAAGCCACTCCGTCATGTCCCAACAGCACCTATTCCAATTATTTTGACCTCCCTAAAGACACCACATCCCTACTTGTTCCTGGTCCATAGGTGGTCAAAATTTATAAGCTAGCTATACTAGCAAACTATCCACTCACTCAAGGTGTCATCTTTAACTTGACTTGCTTCAACTGATTTTCTTGTTGGTTCACTCTATAGACATACACAATGGAGGTTGTCTTTAAATCATAGAAGATGACATTCCTTAGCTATAACCACTTACATCAGGAGCACTGCTTGTTCCTAGTGGTTGAGGTTTGCTGGTTAAAGTTGTGGACTGAGTAGGTGCTAGACTGCAACCAGGTTGAAGTTGAGGTGCACTTTGCAACAATGCTGAGATGAAAACATAATATTAATAACTACCATCAGTGACAGGTCAGGGAAGTTGTGAATACACACCATTAGAGGTATCAGATCAGGTGGGGTCTCTGGATCTTTTACTTTCTGTCCTCAAAGATAGTTTGCATGCTATCTAGTCACAACCCACCCATATACCATGGAACACTCCATATATGGATGGGGCCCACGCTTTCTGACACCCCTGATTATGTCAAATTAATTTTTTGAGGACAAACATTATTGAGCAGAATGGTAGCTACCCTCAGTCATCGTGTTATAGCTCAAAAGTGGATTAGGAGGCTCTGGGCCACAATATAAATATTGTGACTATACCATTATTCATTGTGCTAGTAACCTAATATTATTCACCCTAACACACACTCTGATCCAAAAATTGTGAGGACTGATGGTGTCTATTAGACTTTGTCAAAGGTTATTCATCTGTTTGCCTATCAGAGAATTTTATGTGAAAATCAGAATGCTCTATACTGTAGGTTACCATACATGTATACAGTGGAATCTCTGAACACTTACATACTAGAGGGAAAGACTTTAGTTGGAGTTACACTTTGTACTGTTTTCATATAAAATATAAGTCTCTGATAAATTATTCTTTGCTTAGAAAAGTAGTCATGATGATATGCTTTCCTTAAAAGGAGGTGATTTGCTTCTCACCAGCAGGCATTCCTGTCTATGAGGCTCTATGTCTAAATGTTCAGTCTGCCTCCAAGACTGAGAAGCTCAAGATTAGCTAGTTAGCTAGCTATGTGCTTAATTATGGGTGTGGCTCGTGGGTGTGGTCCAATGTCCACTTTTTGGAGGCGCTCTTTAATTCTTTTGGACATCAAGCATCCATTGTCCAGAGTTTGAGGGTAATCTGGTTTTAAATACATTATAGCTAGCTAGTTCTATACAATCAATGGTTGTCCGTTATCTGCTTCTGGAAAGATCAAGAGATATACATACGTGCATACATACATTACACACATCATACATACATATTATATTCTCACCTAGATTTGTGCTTGTAATGCTTTCCTTAGGAGTCTTTAACAGAGCTACAATGTCATAATGACAATAGTAAAGATAGTGGCATTTACAATAATTCAGCAAGCGAGCTCAGCAAATGACTCCAATGTACGTATGTTGCAATAGACAAGCTATATATGACAGCTTTTGTATCTAAACCACTTGCATTCTAGATCCAACTGAATCTACGCTAGCAATAAATTGAAGAAACTGGAGTTGGCTCAAAAGATCTTGCTTGCTCACTTGCTAAATGTACATTGCCCTAGTTTTAGTCTTATCAAAACAAGTGAAACACAAAAGTAATTCTTTCCACATAACTAAGAATCAAATTCAATGCTCAGCTAACTACACTAAAGGTAGTGATCGTATATGAGTGCATGGTGTTACTACACCATGAATTTCCAGCAGATTTTCAATGGGATCATAGGAAATATATTGCATCTCTGGTTTGGAATATTCTACTGGGTCCACACTATGCATGCATGCACTATTATGAGAAATTAGCTTTTGTTGATTTGCATTTTACTTCTCTATTTTATCCATAATGAGGCTGCCAATTGCATGGCCCAGTAGGATATTCATCCAGAGATGGAACACATTTCCTATGATCTCTGTATATCATGTTGGAAATTTTTATGGTGTATAGTAACACCATTCATCTCTGTAACCACTACTTTCAGTGTTCCACCACCCTTATAGTATTGCTTACCTCCATCAAACCAATTTCTTCCTTCCTTGAGAATACGTTTCGGATGTGTAACACCACACTGATACATGTACTTCTTTCCTTTTATTATTTCATGAAGTCCAGAACATTTCTTACATTTTAAGCATATGATAGGTTTAACTCTCTCCTCCTTATAATGTAAATTTTTTGAAGATTTCTTGATAGACTCCTTTAGAATAAAAAGGATAGTACTGCAAATATCTTGCACAGAGGCAACTTCATTGTCATCATCATCATCATCATCATCATCAGAGGATGATGATGAGGGGGTGGAGGAGAAAGGATCAAATATGATTTCAAAATTGGAAGGATGCATTTTGATTGACATTTTACCATGTTTTATTCCACGTTGTTTTTTTGTTTTACAATGCTCAACAGTAAATGTGACTTGATCTCTGAATATCCCTTCTTCTTCAAGATGGAATTTAATATTGCAAAAATCATTTCTTATATCTGGCTCAGGATTCATAATCTGAGTGACTAAGACACCAAATACGCCTTTTGGACAATGTTGACTTGGAAATTTAATAAATGACGAAATCGTTGAGCTTGAGCTAACCATTTTACCTTCCGGAACATGGTTTAGAATGCATGGAATGAAAAATTTTTCTTCATTATCTGCTGTTGTAAATTGAGCAACAATGCGAAGGTGGACCAGGAGACCTAGAAACTTTTCTGAGCTGATTTTATCATCTCCTTTTGTGGTATTATTAAAGACAGACAATGAAAAAATACCCTTTTCTTTTAAAAATTTTTTTTCCTTAGTTTTAAGAGGTCCACTTTTGGAGAATGTTTGAATGATAAGTTCAGTGACTTTATCGAAAAGAACTTGAGGATCCTTAACAATAATGTTGTTTAGGTATTCCACATTGAAGTACTGAATGATGCCAATTCTGGAGTGGAGAAATTTCAGGAGTTCAAATACTTCATCATCATTAATCTTGTACACTTTGGCCATTTGTCTGATTTCATCGAGAGTAAGAATACATTCTTTTCTGGCTCGTAAGTCAAGGCAGAACATCAGATATGTGATGGGAAATGGGACAGTGAAATCTTTACGTCCTTTGATTAAATCAGTGACTCTTGATCGAATGTCCTCAAACACACTATCACTATCAGATATATTGTCCACTTCAAACATGACCCTATTTTTATCTGCATCATAATATTGGACAAGATCTTCAAAATCATTATCATTGGATATCAATGAATTCAAGTGCTTATTCATTTCATCAGTTCTGGTATTCCTTTGGTCTTCAGGAAGTTTGTCCATGTGTGTGGCTACAATGAACACAAAAGGCTTGAGATCACCTGATATATCCATGGCAGATACAGTAGACAAGCATTGAAGAAGGGCTTTTTCATTGGTGATGGAGGATTGATAGCAGTTAATTGACTCAGTAGGATTAATCCTATACTCGAGTCTACATTCCATCGTCAATCCACGAGTAATATCAAAGAGGAAAAAGAATAAGGATGGACCAGAAACCAGAAGACCCAATAACTCGTGGAATTCAATCTGGCCTCCAGCATCCCTGAGATATAGGGAAAAAGTTTTTTTCATGTCTTTCTTGAATTCCTTAAACCCCCCTCTTTTTTTAATTATAGAATAGCAATTGGTCTCACGAAACCTTTTAGGCTCGCCTTGCTTTCCATCCATAGCCTGCTTAGCTTCTTTAGAATCACTTGACTGTATGTTTTCTTCATTAGCACTAGCAACTTCTTTGAAATTACTCAGCTGTAAGCTTTCTTCATTAGTACTAGTAACAGTTACTTCTTTAGAATCACTGGACTGTATGTTTTCTTCATTGGTATCAGAAATTTCTTTATAAGTATCAGCAACCTCTTTAGAAACACTTGGCTGTATGCTTTCTTCATTAGTGTCAGTATCATTGACTTTAATCATGCCTTTGCTTTTATTACGCTTAGGGCGTGTCGCTTGTTCCATTTGACTAATGAAGGAATCTTCGCATTCCACTGGATTCCATGAATTGGTGCCTGTTATGTCAGCAGACTGAAGATCAGATGACTTGGCCAAGTTAATATCAACTATAATAACACTGCTACTTATACCAGTGGATGGAGAGAATTCCTCTACCTTCTTACCAAGCAAACGTTTCATAAATGAAGTCTTACCAGACTCTGGAAGACCAACAAATGTTGAGTGAGCAATTTTTCTTTCAATAGTTTCTTTATTATTAGCAGCTTCCTCAATATTTCTTAGGATTTCAGAATCATCCATGGCTGCTTGGTCATCAGCATCATTATCGACTTTTGGTGAGATTTTATCGGCACCATTAAAACCCGATTGGTTCTCTGCACAAAAATGAATTAGCATTATGTGACCACTTAGTACATGTGACACACCACATGCATAGAGCCGGATATCTTCAAGGCTTATAAAAATTAATATCAACTAAAAAATCTCCTTGAAACTACTCTCATGATTGGGGCAAACAAGGTGAGCCCCAATTAACACTATAGCAAGTCAACTGAGGGATTTCTATTACAGCCTTTTTTCGGGGAAAGGGGAAATAATAGGGCCTGGTATACACTGTTTGCACATCTAATGCGCCAGATTTTCCTGGAATTCTGGGAAAATAGGATACTATATCGTTATATGGCCAGGGCTATTACATAATAGAATGGGTGTGGTATAGAGATGGCTATTGTTTTGCTGCTGCTGTTTGCCTTGGAGATATCGAGAAGCGTTTTAGTGTACCAAGAGACGATGGACACAAAGGATCCCACTTGTATTAGTAGTTGTGATCTTACCTTTCTGAAAGCCTGTTCCCGAATAACGTAAAGACTGAGGGATGCCCAGAATACTAGAGAATCAAGAGGAGAAGCTAGCTAGCCATCATCGCTTGTGATCTAACAATCATCATTTTTTGTCATCGCCCTGCATACAAGGCTAAAATTTTGGTGCTGTTTTGAAGATCACAAAATCGTGAAAATTTTTAAGTCTTGAAATTTCCTTCAATAAAATTAATATCATGGTAATTACAGAAGGATCAACTCCTCATGTTCCTGTATGAGCTTGACTGCATTTGTAAACATCAATAACAATCATGCATTATCATCCCATGTTGGGTTTTCTTGTGGCATTCATAATATTAAAATCCCTAGTCAGTAGAATTAGTATTGTAGTTTAGACTCTTCACAATGATAATTATTATGGACAAATCATTCCCCCTACCATTAGCTACAGCTAGCATAATCCTTCTAAAAGGACTGCTTTCTCTCAAGTGAGAATGAGAAAGGATGCATGGCTGCTCCAGCTTGCATCTGGTTCGAAGGACCAAAATGTCAAAGGATAAAAATGTCAATGCTTTCAGGATTTTCTAAACCCAAACCCAATTTTGTTTCATTGTTATCAAACTTCACTCTTACTAGCTATTATTATTGACTTGAGCAGTGACTCTAATGGTCATTAATTTTGCCAAATGAAGTTCACAACTCCATTGCTTAATTATGCAGTTGTACAGCATGCCAAATGCATTCATGGCAGAAGAAGCGGGACCACTGACTTAGAGCTACGTAGTAGACATTGTTCTTTTCTTGCTATTATTAAATTCCCTGATGTACCTACCTGAAAAGTTTTGGTGTGCTAGCCTTGGTACTGGATAGGTAATCCTGTTTTGAAGGACTTTGGCTGAGTGTTTGCTAATTGGTGCAAATCCTCATGTAGTCCTTCCAGTACTTGCATGCAGCCACACCTTAATTCTTACCAATATCGAGCACTCTCTAAGTAGGGATGACAGGTCAAAGGTCATTAGACAGTAGAAACTCTTTCTCTTCTACACTTACTCTACAGGTTCTCAGAAGGCTACAATGAAATACACAGAAGAGTGAAAAATGTTAGAATTTATTCGCTAACATAAAGACTTTTCTTTATAAATAATAATGAGATCGACGCACCGACTTACTGGCTATAGTCATCAAAGTAAAGTTCCATCTGTTAGAGAAGCACCTAGAGACTGATCTTTTGATATTAGTTTTGACTAAGGTTCTACTTCACATATCAATAGCACCCGGAACACTAGCTAGTCTTTCTCCACCATTTTGAAGCCAGCGTGCACGTGCGCTAGGGGGATATGGGCGGGGCCACATAGGATGGCGCATGTATGTGCACGCGTGGCCAAATACAGAGTCAGCTCAAGCTAGCTCTTCACATCTTACAAAGAAAAAGGATGGAAACAAGTGAGCATAAAAATTTCTGCTAAATAAAAAGGTTAGCTAAGTAGGGATGGCCTAAAATCTAGTTGGGCTGTATAAATGTACTGCAGCCTCATATGGAATCAATCCCTACTTTTACAACTGCTATAGGCAGTGGATGTAAATGTAGGGATTGATTTCATATGAGGCTGCAGTACATTTATACAGCCCAACAAAATTTTAGGCCATCCCTACTTAACCTTTTTATTTAGAAGAAATTTTTTACGCTCAAACTCGTAAGAGTGGAAGAAAAGTTCTGTCAGTAAATTGTAAGAATCTTGCTCCTGTTGTGGTTGTCTAGTATAGCTTTCAGTTTCTTCAAGTGTAGTTCGGTTCTAGCTCTGAAGGTTCTACAGTCCAGCTATTAAAAAGGACCTGCACTGTTCATTCAGGCTGGGGTCACACTTTTAATATGAAAAGCAGTGAAGTGCTAACCCTCAGTGCACACTAAGAGTCAATAATACAATGTATAGCTAATTGTGTATGTATTTGTGAATATTGAGCAGAGCAGGAGTATTCAATCATCTATAAAGCATTCCATACTGTTGAGCTAGCTAGCAGTGTCTGTACTACAGAGTCCACATTCTCATTTTCAGTGCCTGCATGTAAAAATATATTGCTTGGAGAACTGCACAGATATGATTAAGCATGCAGGTAAGACAGTAGCAGCTACAATTGCGTAAAGTTTATCATGAGCAACGTCATAGACTTGTCACTAAAGATACTCCAGCTAGCTAGCTATGAGATTTATGCTGTTGCTCTCACTCTCAAGTGCTCCTCCAAGGAGGTCTCTCACCTACTGTCTACAATCCATTGTAATACAGCTACCGGTCCAGATGGTATTTCTAGCACCATGATTTGTAACCGTTAATCAACCTCTTTAAGTCCCTGAGGGCTGGAAGCTTTCCAACGTAACTCCAATTCACAAATCAGGTGATCCTGGTCTTGTTGTCAACTACCGGCCAATTTCTCTGCTATTCTTTGATTTGAGCAAAGCTTTCAATAGTCCATCCCACTCACTTGTAATCAACACATTAGCCAGAGTAACCTCCTCACCTGGATCAATGGCTATTTCACCAACCGTCAGCAGAGAATGGCATTGTGTGGTACTTTTTCCTTCTTTTTTTTTTTTTGGGGGGGGGGGGGGGGGGGGGGGGGAGAGAGAGAGAGAGAGAGAGAGAGAGAGAGAGAGAGAAGGCAAGTTTTGACGAGATCGAGCGAGAAGTGCTATTAAAGTGATGCATGATATCCGCTTGGCCACAGCATCGTTGGTCGATCATCAGAGCAATGAGTGGCAGCAGCAAAGGAGCAGCAGCAAAACTATCAAAATAGCACTGGTTGTGAAACTCCACCCATTAATTATGATGGTCATGTAGTGGAAATATCTGAGTGAATATCCTGATTCCCAGATAACTGGGAAAAATTGGCGTATGCGCAAACAGAGCTAATCTCATCCCCAGACCATACAGAGGTTACAGGTGGTGCGGTGCACCTGGGAAAGTTCTTTTGGATCATTGTTGCTCAAGTATGACCCCAAGCTTGAAGGAGAAACTATCTCTCATGTTTATATCAGCAAGCAAGAAAACTTTCTCGATCCTCATAGTGTTCCTGTGACAGCTCCAGTCTCCCTGTGTGAACAGTTTAGCTGTAACCATGTGTGCATCTACTTGAAGAGAGGCAAGGAAGCTGAGCCTTCTACTACTCGAACAGTAGTTTCAGCACTAATGGAAGCAAGCATTGAGAGAGTTCTTCCAGATCTCATACATGCTCTCTGTGAATTGAAACATGTTGAAGACTCTCGTCTGTACATCTGCGGTGCCTCCCTATTTCCCGAGGGTGCTATGCTAGCTGAACTGGTAGTAGTAAGGCAGGCAATAGTTTGCAGATCACCTAGTGAATCACAGTACTACAATTCTGTGCTCGTAAGCTTTCCTCTTGTGTTCTACTACTGTGGGGCTGTTGAAGAATGTCTCGTGGATGATGAAGAAACACGCCAGCTAAAGCAGTCTATCCCATCTGCTTTCTGTGTAAAAGTGATGGTAAAAACCCTTTTACAAAATACCCTCCAATGTGACAAAAAAGTGACGATCATCTTGTGTGCTCTTTATCTTTAAAAAAAATTTTTTTTTCCTTCCTGCCTGTCGGGTGTCATTTTTCTTCCGGGGAAACTGAGAAACATAAAATCAAATTGGTATGGCCTTCTTAACACATTCCTTGCAGCAAGCTGTGTTGGAGTCCTGGTGACTCCATCTCGATCTGTAGCTGTATGTACTATTATAGTATAATACTAGCTAGCTAGCTGTGTGTCATGATAATGGTCAGCTGATTTCATGAGCTCACCACACATCATCGTTGAAATCTATTTTTAGCAACCTCCAGCATTTCTGTGGCTATACAGGCTGTACGGGAGTTGCATGCCCTCTCCCCACCTTCGGCAGGTTGATACGCCCTTGCTAATGCCATTTTTCCCCGTTCCCCCAAAAGGAGGCTCGGTTCGAGGCTACTATCACCCCGTGCTGAACTCATTTATATGCAGATGACATCTGCTATCACAAGATGATGTCACAGTAAATGAACGTACAGTTCAGCAGGACACCGAATGCATAGCCAGTGAACTGACCAACCTGTAACTACATCTAAATGCCACCAAGATAAAAACTATGTTGATATTCAGGAAGTGCAACCCACCTTAGCTTTCAATAATCTTAGGTGACAAACCTGTCAGCGTTGTGAACTCTACCACCTATTAGGGGTTGGCGATTCCATCTGACCTGTCTTGGTCGAATCACATCAACTGCAAGCTAGCTAGCTATGAGATTTATGCTGTTGCTCTCACTGTCAAGTGCTCCTCCAAGGAGGTCTCTCACCTACTGTCTACAATCCATTGTAATATATGATAATTCGTTGTACCCTTCAGTATGCAATTGAATTCAGGGTATGGAGGTCACTGTAGTGGCTGATGACACTGATGTCCTTGTCTTCCTGGCAGAAAGAAATGGCAGAAGTCTACTTTTTATCAGATAAAACTTAGGAAGATAAGAGACATTGCCATCACATCATATATTTACAACCTCCAGCTGCCACTTTTGGTCATGTAAAACCAGCCTACTAAAGAAGATAGTACAGTCACAAGAAATTCATCTTTGATGAGTGAGTAGAGGAAGAGGTAGGAAGTGCAGTTATTGTATGGTGGTAAGAAACAGACAGCCTGATAAACTGTACATTGCAGAGTAGAATCGCTGATATGAATATCTGCACACATCTTCTGATCTTTAGTTGATGAACTGCAACACTTTATTCTGATAACCAAATATTTTATTTTCGCGTTTTTATATTTCGCTATACATTTCAATAAATAGCGAAAATAATTCTTAAACATTTTCGTGGACATCGCAAATCAGATCTTTATTAATTTTGCTATTTTTTGGATACTATTTTTTTCCTGATTCAATCCTAAATCTACTTAGTCCATGTCTGTGGTTCTAGGTAATCAGTAGCAGATTTTCTGCTACTTCTGACAACTCGGTCTATTGAATGTTTTCAGACCACCTCGCGGGGGTGTGGCTATGCCAGACTAGCTTTGCACCTAACCTCCTCTTCATACTCATCTCCCCTGAGTGCTGGAGAGGCCATCTTGCATCTGAGGCAGTACTCATACTGTAGAGTGAAACGAGACTAGCTCAGTGGCGTTCTAGGTAGAGTTAGCCTGGGTAAATCTGCTGGAGATACTTTTACAGGGCCAGGCCCTACCGAACATTGACGGGCCTTCGGGGTATCCCACTACAATAATTATCAATAATCGTCAGTCTGCATCTAGCTCTTTGAGCACAAGCACAATCCAGTTGATCCCAGCCTACTGCTACAGCAGACCTTGCCATAGGACCTCTTGATACACCCGTTCAGCCCCAGATGAATTTCCCTTCTACCAGTGTCAGTACCAGTGCAGGTAGCAAGAAGAGGTCATTTAATTCTGAATGGTACAAGAAATTTAAGTGGTTGGAATATTCCATAATGAAAGATGCTGCATTTTGCTATCCTTGTCGGGTTTTTGGTAGAGTTAGCCTGGGTAAATCTGCTGGAGATACTTTTACACAGAAAGGTTTTTGGGATTGGAAGCATGCTACTGGTCAGTCTGGAATGTTGTTAAAGCATGATAATTCCTGTAGTCACAAACAGTCAATGCTCTTTTGGCAGCAGTATACCAAGAATGCAGAAAAGGGTACCTCAATAGCCAATAGAATCGATTCCACACGAAAGGCTCAGGTTCAGAAGAATGTGCACTACTTGAAGATCATAGCAGAAGTGCTACTACATTGTGGCAGGCAAGATATTGCTCTCAGAGGACATCACGAAACGGAGTCTTCATTGAACAAAGGTAACTTTCTTGAAACTCTTCACTTGATTTCCAAGCATGATGAAATCATTAAAGATAGGATGGTGAATGGCCCCAAAAATGCCACATATACCTCTGCTGGCATCCAGAATTCCAATTCTGACGATTCTTGGGGACATGATCAGAAATGAAGTGTGTGATGAAGTGAAAGAAGTAAAATTGTTTTCGATTTTGGTTGATGAAACTAAGGACTTGAGCAAACAGGAACAAATGTCCATTGTTGTGAGATATGTAAACAGTGAGGGAGTGCTTCAAGAACATTTTCTAACTTACATCCAAGCAGCCAGACTCACAGCTGATAGCTTAACAACCTATATACTGGAAACACTGAGAGGTTTGCACTTGATCCACAATGGATTGTTTCTCAAGGTTATGATGGTGCTTCAGTAATGAGTGGCCGATGTTCAGGTGTGCAGCAACGTATCAGATTGGTGGCTCTGAATGCAACCTACATACACTGTTATGCCCACACCTTAAACTTGGTATTGGTTGATAGTGTCAAGATGGTGCAATATGCAGCTGAATTGTTTCCCCTCTTGGAGTTTTTGTATGTTTTCATTTCTACAACTAAATCTCATACTGTTTTTATGCAAAAGCAGGAGCTCCATCCAGGTACGCTACCTTTACAACTACAAAAGCTTTCGGATACTCAGTGGGCATGCAGGCATGGAGCAGTGAATGCAATATGTCGTACATATGACTCCCTCTTAGCCACATTGCAAGAAATTAGCTACATGCCAAGGCCATTGAAGCTAAAGGTCTTCACTATCAAGTTGCTACATTTGCCTTTATAGTTACTCTTGTCATGTTTGACAGGATTCTTTCTTGCACAAAAAGTCTTTCAGACCACTTACAAAGTACACAGCCAAAGCAGCAGATCTTGTCTCTGCTACTAAGTCTACTCTTGTAGAGTATCGTACTGACAACTTTTGGGGGAAAATATATCGTTATTCAGTGAGTATCGCAGAGCTGCATGAAATCGAACTACTCCCCACCCGGCACAGACAAGGAGACTGTAAGATCAAGGCAGCTGATTCCATGCAGTGATGATTACAAGAAATCAATCTATTTCCCAGTTCTGGATGCTTTTCTTTCTGAATTATCACGCCGATTTGATGAAAAGAATGTTGACATAATGCGAGCTATTCAGGCATGCAATCCTCTCTCTAGCAACTTCCTCTGTTTGCTACCACTGATTGAAGGCTATGGCTTAGATGGAGATGCCATAGATGTAGAAGCAAAATTGGCGAAAAGAACATTAGAGAAGGATATCAATGATGCCAGTGATGTGATATCATCTTTGATTGCACTTAAAGATGCATTCCCAGAGTTACTCAAACTTGTTAGGATATCGATGACCATTGCCGTTAATACTGCTCATTGCGAAAGATCTTTTTCCACTCTCAAAAGAATAAAAACCTATCTGCGGTCTACAATGAGTGAGCAAAGGCTAAATGATCTTGCTATTCTTTCAATTGAAAGGGAGCTATCAAGTTCCATATCACTTGACAAAATGATCACCAAATTTCACAGTTCAGATCATAACAGACGAATTGTGTTGTCATGACTTTCATAAGCCAACTCCCCATTTTCTTATTCTTTTATAGTCATTGACTGTAATTAGCTATCATGTTTCTTTTTCATATTTAAGGCTACTTTTTTTTTGTGATTTTGGTGGTGGCTATCATTGTATAATGCAGTGCAATACAAGAATGACCACAAAAATGGTAATCAGTCTCCAAATTAGCACTGTATGGTAAGGGAGTGCCCCTTCAAGGCCCTGCCAACTCCTCTATCCTAGATACACCAGCTATCGGACTCGGAAGTAATAGCGTAATAGCTAGTGGTAAAGAGTTGGCTATGCCAGACTAGAGAGTACGAGTATGATATGATGTCATCATTTGGTTATTTAGGAAGAAATATTTTTTAAAACTATGAATCAGGCCATACACGTTGATATGTGAGATAGAACATTCTGAATTATAATACAGAGCTGGAATCGTGCCCTTCTTTCCAGAAAGCCTAAGGCTTCGTTCTAATTGCTACTGGCAGTGTAGTGGATGTAAAAGATACACATATACACTCAACTGAGTACTGTAACCCTTGCACATGTGATGACAGCTTAAGTTTCCAGGAAAGCTTTAGTCGTGACTTACCTGAATTTTGACGTTGTTTCATATCAATAGGTATTCAATATCAAAGGTATAGGAATAGGGGACGGGAGGGTCATGATGAAGAGTCTAACACAAAAAGGAGCAGATGACTCATTTTTGTCTCATGGACCCCCATCCCCTATGAATATGGAACTGTTGTACATTGTTAGGTAATAAATCTCTTGCATATGTCCATACCAATTCCATAATTTTTTATCATTAGTACTAGTTGTACCCAATAGCTAAAAGTAGTTATGTGCAAAATGCTACCTTGCTTCAAATTCTCAATGGAAATGACCTCAAGTTTGCTAGCAGCAATCTACCAAGAAAATAAATAAATATATAATTAATAAATATTAAAATACGACAGTGACAGGGTAAGAGAATAGACAGCATGTAAGTAACAATGTAAAGAGTGAGTAAGTTCAGAATAACTTAACCGCTGAAGGAATGAAATTAATCATCAAAAATATGACAGTGAAGGTACGACAGGGTAAGAGAATAGACAGCATGTAAGTAACAATGTAAAGAGGCAGAATAACTTACCCGCTGAAGGAATGAAATTAATCATCAAAATACGACAGTGAAGGTACGACAGGGTAAGAGAAGAGACAGCATGTAAGTAACAATGCAGAGAGTGAGTACGTTCAGAATAACTTACCTCCTGAAGGAATAAAATTAGGTATCAAAATACGACAGTGAAGGTACGAATGGGTAAGAGAATAGACAGCATGTAAGTAATAATGTAAAGAGTGAGTACGTTCAGAATAACTTACCCGCTGAAGGAATGAAATTAAGCATCAAAATACAACAGTGAAGGTACGGCAGGGTAAGAGAATAGACAGCATGTAAGCAACAATGCAGAGAGTGAGTACATTCAGAATAACTTACCTCCTAAAGGAATGAAATTAAGCATCAAAATACGACAGTGAAGGTAAGACAGGGTAAGAGAATAGACAGCATGTAAGTAACAATGCAGAGAGTGAGTCAGTTCAGAATAACTTACCGGCTAAAGGAATGAAATTAAGCATCAAAATATAACAGTGAAGATACGACAGGGTAAGAGAATAGACAGCATGTAAGTAATAATGCAGAGAGTGAGTCAGTTTAGGATAACTTACCGGCTAAAGGGATGAAATTAAGCATCAAAATATAACAGTGAAGATATGACAGGGTAAGAAAATAGACAGCATGTAAGTAACAATGCAGAGAGTGAGTCTGTACGGAATAACTTACTGGCTAAAGGAATAAAATTAGGCATCAAAATACGACAGTGAAGGTACGACAGGGTAAGAGAATAAGTAACAATGCAGAGAGTGGATCAGTTCAGAATAACTTACTCGCTGAAAGAATGAAATTAAGCATCAAAATATAACAGTGAAGGTACAACAGGGTAAGAGAATGGACAGCATGTAAGTAATAATGCAGAGAGTGAGTCAGTTCAGAATAACTTACCGACTGAAGGCATTAAAATACGACAGTAAAGGTACGACAGGATAAGAGAATAGACAGCATGTAAGTAACAATGCAGAGAGTGAGTCAGTTCAGAATAACTTACCGGCTAAAGGAATGAAATTAAGCATCAAAATACGACAGTGAAGGTAAGACAGGGTAAGAGAATAGACAGCATGTAAGTAACAATGCAGAGAGTGAGTCAGTTCAGAATAACTTACCGGCTAAAGGAATGAAATTAAGCATCAAAATATAACAGTGAAGATACGACAGGGTAAGAGAATAGACAGCATGTAAGTAATAATGCAGAGAGTGAGTCAGTTTAGGATAACTTACCGGCTAAAGGGATGAAATTAAGCATCAAAATATAACAGTGAAGATATGACAGGGTAAGAGAATAGACAGCATGTAAGTAACAATGCAGAGAGTGAGTCTGTACGGAATAACTTACTCGCTAAAGGAATGAAATTAAGCATCAAAATATAACAGTGAAGATACGACAGGGTAAGAGAATAGACAGCATGTAAGTAACAATGCAGAGAGTGAGTCAGTTCAGAGTAACTTACCGACTGAAGGTATATCAAAATACAACAGTGAAGGTAGGACAGGGTAAGAGAATAGACAGCATGTAAGTAACAAGGTAAGAGAATAGACAGCATGTAAGTAACAATGCAGAGAGTGAGTCAGTTCAGAATAACTTACCGGCTAAAGGAATGAAATTAAGCATCAAAATATAACAGTGAAGATACGACAGGGTAAGAGAATAGACAGCATGTAAGTAATAATGCAGAGAGTGAGTCAGTTTAGGATAACTTACCGGCTAAAGGGATGAAATTAAGCATCAAAATATAACAGTGAAGATATGACAGGGTAAGAAAATAGACAGCATGTAAGTAACAATGCAGAGAGTGAGTCTGTACGGAATAACTTACTGGCTAAAGGAATAAAATTAGGCATCAAAATACGACAGTGAAGGTACGACAGGGTAAGAGAATAAGTAACAATGCAGAGAGTGAGTCAGTTCAGAATAACTTACCGGCTAAAGGAATGAAATTAAGCATCAAAATATAACAGTGAAGATACGACAGGGTAAGAGAATAGACAGCATGTAAGTAATAATGCAGAGAGTGAGTCAGTTCAGAATAACTTACTCGCTGAAAGAATGAAATTAAGCATCAAAATATAACAGTGAAGGTACAACAGGGTAAGAGAATGGACAGCATGTAAGTAATAATGCAGAGAGTGAGTCAGTTCAGAATAACTTACCGACTGAAGGCATTAAAATACGACAGTAAAGGTACGACAGGATAAGAGAATAGACAGCATGTAAGTAACAATGCAGAGAGTGAGTACGTTCAGAATAACTTACCAACTGAAGGAATGAAATTAAGCATGAGATTTAATACGACAGTGAAGGTACAACAGGGCAAGAGAATGGATAGCATGTAAGTAACAATGCAGAGAGTGGATCAGTTCAGAATAACTTACAAGCTGAAAGAATGAAATTAAGCATCAAAATACGATAGTGAAGGTAAGAGAGGGAGAATAGACAGCATGAAAGTAACAATGCAGAGAGTGATTCGATTCAGAATAACTTACCCACTGAAGGAATGAAATTAAGCATCAAAATATGACAGTGAAAGTACAGCAGGGTAAGAGAATAGACAGCATGTAAGTAACAATCCAGAGAGTGAGTACGTTCAGAATAACTTACCACCTGAAGGAATAAAATTAGGCATCAAAATATGAAAGTGAAGGTATGACAGGGTAAGAGAATAGACAGCATGTAAGTAACAATGCAGAGAGTGGATCAGTTCAGAATAACTTACATGCTGAAAGAATGAAATTAGGCATCAAAATACGACAGTGAAGGTACGACAGGGTAAGAGAATAGACAGCATGTAAGTAACAATGCAGAGAGTGGATCAGTTCAGAATAACTTACATGCTGAAGGAATGAAATCAAGCATCCAAATATGACAGTGAAGGTATGACAGGGCAAGAGAATAGACAGCATGTAAGTAACAATGCAGAGAGTGAGTACGTTCAGAATAACTTACCTCCTGAAGGAATAAAATTAGGCATCAAAATACAACAGTGAAGGTACGGCAGGGTAAGAAAATAGACAGCATGTAAGTAACAATGCAGAGAGTGAGTACGTTCAGAATAACTTACCGACTGAAGGAATAAAATTAGGTCAAAATACGACAGTGAAGGTACGACAGGGTAAGAGAATAGACAGCATGAAAGTAACAATGCAGAAAGTGGATCAGTTCAAAATAACTTACTTGCTGAAAGAATGAAATTAGGCATCAAAATATGACAATGAAGGTACGACAGGGTAAAAGAATAGACAGCATGTAAGTAACAATGCAGAGAGTGGATCAGTTCAGAATAACTTACAGGCTGAAGGAATGAAATCAAGCATCAAAATATGACAGTGAAGGTATGACAGGGCAAGAGAATAAACAGCATGTAAGTAACAATGCAGAGAGTGAGTACATTCAGAATAACTTACCTTCTGAAGGAATAAAATTAGGCATCAAAATACGACAGTGAAGGTACGGCAGGGTAAGAAAATAGACAGCATGTAAGTAACAATGCAGAGAGTGAGTACGTTCAGAATAACTTACCGACTGAAGGAATGAAATTAGGTCAAAATACGACAGTGAAGGTACGACAGGGTAAGAGAATAGACAGCATGAAAGTAACAATGCAGAGAGTGGATCAGTTCAAAATAACTTACTCGCTGAAAGAATGAAATTAAGCATCAAGATATGACAGTGAAGGTAAGAGAGGGTAAGCGAATAGACAGCATGTAAGTAACATTGCAGAGAATGATTCAATTCAGAATAACTTACCCACTGAAGGAATGAAATTAAGCATCAAAATATGACAGTGAAGGTACGGCAGGGTAAGAGAATAGACAGCATGTAAGTAACAATGCAGAGAGTGATAACTTACCAACTGAAGGAAATATTAAGCAATGACAGTGAAAGTACAACAGGGTAAGAGAATAGACTGTATGTAAGTAACGATGCAGAGAGTGAGATAGTTTAGAATAACTTACACTCTGAAGGAATGAAATTAAGCATTAAAATACGACAGTGAAGGTACGGCAGTGTAAGAGAATAGACAGCATGAAAGTGATATTGCAGAGAGTGAGTCAGTTCAGAATAACTTACCAGCTGAAAGAATGAAAATAAGTATCAAAATACGATAGTGAAGGTACAACAGGGTAAGAGAATAGACAGCATGTAACAATGCATAGAGTGAGTCAATTCAGGATAACTTACCGTCTGAAGGAATGAGATTAAGAATTAAAATATGACAGTGAAGGTACGACAGGATAAGAGAATAAACAGCATGAAAGTAACATTGTAGAGAGTGAGTCAGTTCTGAATAACTTACTTGCTGAAAAAAATTAAGCATCAAAATACAACAGTGAAGGTATGACAGGGTAAGAGAATAGACAGCATGTAAGTAACAATGTAGAGAGTGAGTCAGTTCAGAATAACTTACTCGCTGAAGGAATGAAATTAAGCATCAAAATACGACAGTGAAGGTAAGAGAGGGTAAGAGAATAGACAGCATGTAAGTAACAATGCAGAGAGTGAGTCAGTTCAGAATAACTTACATCCTGAAGGAATGTATCAAAATACAACAATGAAGGTATGACAGGGTAAGTGAATAGACAGCATGTAAGTAACAATGCAGAGAGTGAGTCAGTTCAGAATAACTTACCATCTGAAGGAATGAAATTAAGAATCAAAATATGACAGTGAAGGTACGGCAGGATAAGAAAATAAACAGCATGTAAGTAACATTGCAGAGAGTGAGTCAGTTAAGAATAACTTACCTCCTGAAGGAATGAAATTAGGCATCAAAATACGACAGTTAAGGTACGGCAGGGTAAGAAAATAGACAGCATGTAAGTAACAATGCAGAGAGTGAGTATGTTCAGAATAACTTACCGACTGAAGGAATGAAATTAGGTCAAAATACGACAGTGAAGGTACGACAAAGTAAGAGAATAGACAGCATGTAAGTAATAATGCAGAGAGTGAGAACTTCAGAATAACTTACCAACTAAAGGAATGGAATCAAGCATCGAAATACGACAGTGAAAGTACGACAGGGTAAGAGAATAGACAGCATGTAAGTAACAATGCAGAGAGTGAGTATGTTCAGAATAACTTACCGGCTGAAGAAAATATTAAGAATCAAAATACGACAGTGAAGGTAAGAGAGGGTAAGAGAATAGACAGCATGTAAGTAACAATGCAGAGAGTGAGTACGTTCAGAATAACTTACTGGCTGAAGGAAATATTAAGCATCAAGATACGACAGTGAAGGTATGGCAGGATAAGAGAATAGACAGCATGTAAGTAACAATGCAGAGAGTGAGTACGTTCAGAATAACTTACCGGCTGAAGGAAATGTTAAGAATCGAAATACGACAGTGAAGGTAAGAGAGGGTGAGAGAATACACAGCATGTAAGTAACAATGCAGAGAGTGAGTACGTTCAGAATAACTTACTGGCTGAAGGAAATATTAAGCATCAAAATACGACAGTGAAGGTACGGCAGGGTGAGAGAACAGACAGCATGTAAGTAACGATACAGAGAGTGAATACGTTCAGAATAACTTACCTCCTGAAGGAATTAAGCATCAAAATACAACAGTGAAGGTAAGAAAAGATAAGAGAATAGACAGCATGTAAGTAACAATGCAGACGTTCAGAATAACTTACAATCTGAAAGAATGAAATTAAGCATCAAAATACGACAGTAAAGGTAAGAAAAGATAAGAGAATAGACAGCATGTAAGTAACAATGCAAAGAGTGAGTCAGTTCAGAATAACTTACCCACTAAAAGAATGATATTAAGCATCAAAATATGACAATGATGGTACGGCAGTGTAAGAGAATAGACAGCATTTAAGTAACAATGCAGAGAGTGAGTCAGTTCAGAATAACTTACCGGCTGAAAGATTAAGCATCAAAATACGACAGTGAAGGTATGACAGAGTAAGAGAAAAGACAGTATGTAAGTAAAAATGCAGAGAGTGAGTATAACTTACCAACTGAAGGAATAAAATTAAGCATCAAAATACGACAGTAACGGTACAACAGAGTAAGAGAATAGACAGCATGTAAGTAATAGTTATGAAGTAAGTTGTCAAGAATAACTCACATCCTGAAGGATCTAAATATGTCAATGAAGGTATGACAGGGTAAGATAATGAGAAGTGATAAAACAATATGCTAATATAGTATGAGTAATGACTTACCAGGAGAAGGGGTAATAAGTTCCAACATCAAATTGAGTGCATATGGTGTGAAAGAACATGATGTCAAATATAATGTCAGTCTTGAATGACTCACCTCCTGAAAGAAAATATTGATACACATACTAACTAAAGGTCGTGATCATAACATAATTCAGCACTTTCTAATTAATAGACATTCCAGACACAATCTTAAAACCTCCTTCCTTTGTGTTGGTAAAGGGTTGACAAGTGAGAATTGGTCCCACCCGGTACCCGTGGGCCACATATATACACTGCAGTACAGCACAATCTGTACTTCAGGTGAGGAAGGAATGAGCTTCCAAGTCATTACCAGTGGTGGGTTGCATTGGTACACCCTCTATAATTAATACTCCACAACTAAATGAGCTGGTGTCACACCCTAGCCCCTAGCTACCTTTTTCATGTGAATGCACTCACAAAATATGGTTCAGCTCTGCTAGAAGTAGCCTTCTTCTCTGTCTCTTCATTCTCTTCACCTTTTTTATCACTCATGATGTGATCCAGTAAATATTTCTTACCTGACAAAAATATCGCATGAGTCGTCGATCCAAAGGTCTGTGGATTCAAAGGTTATAATGATTCACTATGCATGTGCAAGATGCAAATTGTGTACTGTACAGGAGAGAAGTAATGATGGATCAGTGTGTCTATCCACAACACAATAACATAACCTCCTCATAGATTGAAGAAGGCATACACTCACACACAAAAAGGAAAAAAAGAAATCTAAACTCTCACAGTATTGGAATCTGCAACTGTGAAAAGGTCATGTAACCAAGGGTCCAAAGTGATTTATTATGGTATGGAGACAAAGAACGGAGAAATATTGGCCTATTAATAATGAAGCTGAAGATTTTCAGAATTTCTTTTTGAGCTATAAAATTACATTTGGGAATGCAATGGAAAAGAATGGAGGAAGGCACTTGCGTGCTAGCTAAGCATTAGGTAGCATGCAGGTTCTGTGCGCATGCGAGAGCCTGCATGGGGATGAGGCTAAGCATTAGCTGGATTGTAGCGACTGATCAATTTAATGTAGCTGTATCACATTTTAGTAGTTTACTTCAAGAATATCAGCAATAGCTAGAAGATTCACTGGCAGGTAGGTTACACATAGTTTTCCAACTCTATGTACTTCTGGTAGCAGCACATCTACTAAGGCCACTGGAAACATTCCTATGGTATGAAATGTCTATCACCAAGGTATTGTGTTATCAACTTTAGCTAGCTATGTGCTTCATGGCAGCACACATGTTTAGCTTTAGCTAATTAGAGCATGAAATCACCCTTGTCCAAGTTATGCAGGATTTTAATGGTAAGGGGTCTAATACTTGGACAGTACCAAATATTGGCAATGGCAACTTAATTGTGTTAATAATCATTAAAAGCACTGAGCCATCCCACATGTTTTAAGTTCTAATTAGAGCTCATCCCATAGTCTTCTTGCAGTGTTCAGTTCAAGAGTGAGATTAAGCTTTTGTTTACATAGCTAAGAGAGTGTTGTTTTAAGAATTGATACATGACCAACCACAAATACAAAACATGTCATTTTGTGCTCATTTTGATTTAATGACTCATATACTTTTTCATTAGCTTACTCCAGAGTAGCTCTGTACCAAATAATGGACAGGTCAAAATTTTTACAGGATATTTGATAGTAGACGGAATTGGACACCTGAAATCTTCAGGCTGCACTTACAGCTATACTAAATGATAAACTCTCCCTTAGAACTACTTTTGGTGTGCCTAAAAGAAATTGGAAGCTGAGTGGAAAAAGATGGAATGACAACATGAACAAGGACAGAGCTGGTAAAGGATATGGTCAGGGATGACGAGGAAAAGCTATGAATCGTGTTGCTTTATACAGAATCCATGTCTTCAAGTGACTCCAGCGATGCCGAGAGTAATGAAAGAGATGAGGGGTGTGGTCTTTTGTCAGCTGACGAGAGCAGTGATGCTGCAGTTGAAAGTTGATTATCAATGTATCATTTGTGGGAATTCAGGATTGTGTTGCCTGTGATGAGTATAGGTTATTGCACGAAGTCGAGGAGTTTCGCTATTTTAGAACCTGAGGCTGTTGCTATTATGGTGACTGAGGGCGAAGTCCGAGGTCATCATAGGCCACAGCTCGAAGGTCCTAAAATAGTGGAACTCTGAGGCTGAGGGCATTAACCTACTTAGACTATGGCGGCAAGTGGGTTATAACACAAATGAGTCCCTTTTATACTGAGCAGTCTTGTTGTACAGGATGTAATTAGTGATCATGAATATGATTAATTTTTATTTTTTCTGTGCACTTTTCTACACTTTTCAAGCAATTCAAGTATGTAGTTTTTGATACCACTATTTATTAGTAAAATTTAAAGCAATGCAAAATATAATCATATTCATTATACAAACAAGTGAGCACAAAAATTTCTTATAGGGATAGCCTAAAATCTAGCTGGGCTGTATAATGTACTGCAGCCTCGTATGAAAACAATCCCTACATTTACATCCACTACCCATAGCTAGCTATGGGCCGTTGTAAATGTAGGGATTGTTTTCATACGAGGCTGCAGTACATTATACAGCCCAGTTCGATTTTAGGCTATCCCTACTTAACTTTTTATTTAGAAGAAATTTTTTGTGCTCACTTGTTTCTATCCTTTTTTTGAAAGTAAGTTTGTATAAGTAAAGAATTGAGGGTGGCAGTATTGATCGTCATTTGAACTGAGAGTATGCAGTGATTATTAATGGTACTATAGTCTATACAAAGCCAGCTCTACATAAACCTATCTTTTTTTCTTTTGTAGGCACATACACAGTCTCTGGAAGAATTTATTTAGCTATTTAAGTTTTATCTATTATTTAATATAAGACTTTACAGCAACAGCAATGTAAATGACATGTGCATGGCATGGTAAAGTGAGCTGACTACACTACAGCCAAGTAGCTACTGGCTCTATAGGATGAGCATCTGTACTGCAATGCAGCAAGGAGTGTCAGGAAGATCATCAGATAAGAATAAATAGCTAGCTAAACGATTAAACTGAAGACCTAGCTTAGCTACTAAACTGATTAGGCTGCACCGTAGCCCTTATATGTGGCCTCACCTATATGCTCCACCCCCTACTGACGTGCACTTCAAAATGGCGTAGAAAGATTAGCCGAGTGCTGATTTGTGAAGTAGCGCTTTAGTCAAAACTAATAGCAAAAGATCAGCCTCTAGGTGCCGCTCTAACAGATGACTATAGCCAGTAAGTCGGTACGTCGATCTGATTATTATTATAAAGAAAAAGAACAAAAGTCAATTTTAGAACTCATTTTTTTTCTTATGTTAGTGAATGAATTTTTGGTTTTGAACAGTCTCCTTTCTTCTTTGTAGATGTAATAATTCACTGTAACCTTCTGAGAACCAGTAGAGTAAGGGTAGAAGAGAAGGAAGAGTTTTAGTTTATACAGTCTTATGACCTTTGACCCGCCATCCCTACTTAGAGAGTGCTAGCGCACTCTCGATAATTGCATTCTTTTAAGAACACAATGAAACCTATTGAAAGGTCTGAGAGTTTGACACTATAAAAACAGCCCTGGTCATTTATTAGTTTTGAGATGGTAGTTTCACTGTTTTAAAAACCTCATTGTGGTCAAAACTTCAATACCCGAGGGGTGGGAATATTTCACAAGGCCATAGGCCAGACTGAAATAATTATGCCCAACCAAAGGATCTGATATTCAACAAAGGAGTGTGCAATAAGTATTATATTATATATAAGTGGATTCTACAGTTTCCAGCCAGGCAGCTACATATGCGTGTATAGTCTGGCGTAGCGGTGACCCTTACCAACCTAAGGGAAGGAAAAGGGTCTGGGGACATTAGCATCAACGACTTGTCACTTTGGAACGTTAATTTACAACAAGATTATCACATGCACGGTATAATCATAATTTTGCGCGCATCAAGAGCCTTGCTCAAATTCTGGTGGATGACCTGTAGTGAAGTTGCTAAATATAACTAGATAGCTTATATTAAAACTTTGACTAGATACGACATAGCTATTAAAGCATTTTCTACATAAATCTATCATCTTCTTGGCCCTTGTCTCTTCCAAATTTTCCATCAAGCGATCTGATTGGTGGCGTCAAAATCTTGACGTGAGACACAAGTCGTTGATGCTAATGTCCCCAGACCCTTTTCCTTCCCTTGGGTTGGGAAGTTGTAATGTGAACCTGTAATACTTACCACATTCGATAAGCCTATCAGCCCACCAGACCTACAAACAACTAAGATAAGCCAATGCACTTTGACAAACCGCTGTAGAATTTAATTAAGCTTGCCTATCATCTTCAGAAATGTCTGCCAAAAATGTTGCTAGGCTAGTCTGCGCATGCATAGACAAGGCATTGAATAATGCCATTGCATGAATACCATGGGTAACGGACCAATCAGATTGCTTGAATCCACATATAGACTGGTACTGTGTGGATACCAAGGACTAGATATCCTTTCTGAGTATTGACATTACATTGACTATATCAATAGTCAATACAGGGTTCTATCTAGGATTTTTTAATAGGGGGAAGAATATCTGTGTGGGAAAATTTTTGCCTTGGCCATGCCCACTTTTGCCCTTCTCGGATATCAAACCATGCCCACTTGTAAAAATAATACAAACAATGACTTTTAGCTAGCAGCTGCAATTGTTGACATGAGATTAAGATTACACTCCTAACCCCCCAGTAGATAGAACCCTGCAATATTGTTTGTTCGATAGGTATTGGTGTACAATACTCAAACTGTGTGTACAAAAATTAGTTCCAATGTCCAATAATTGGTCCAAATATTTTTTTGTAGAAAAGGGTGGGTTTAAGTTGGAGTCAAAAAATGAGTAAAATTCATTTTGATACTGTTTCCAATACCACTCAGTAAACCTTAAGTGTCCAAAATATGGCCCTTTACATCTGGCTACATCACTCACAAAATATAGTCCACCCTACTAGAAGTATAGCCGCCTTCTTTCTCTTTCTTCTTAATCTTTACTTGAGGTTTTACGCCCCCTTTTTATGGGTCACGCCGCGCCGCGCCAGTTTTCACGTGCAGACTGCGCAGGCGCATGATGCTACGTGTAAGGGATTGGAAACCCGCCCCCGCATCCGTACATATACTCCTTGTCCGAGAGAAGTTTGCATGCAGTTGTTATTATGGTTTCAGACCCCCCTGACCTATACAAACTCTGGATCACAGAAACACTACTCTTTAAGCCTGTGGCACTGTAGCTACAGTTAAGTGGATGTTTACACAATCACATATCACATGCGTCAATCTATGAATGTATGCAGGAGTATTTAGCAGGTCGAGCTGTTGCCAATTTGACTTACTAGCATCCATTGCACTATAATAATAGAGCTCTCATTGAAATGCCTAATTTTTCAGTCACCTTCAAACTTCATCTATAAAGTTGGGGGGAAATTACTATGACTGTACAAATTTTTACATTTGGATACATCAGTGATACTTGTGATAGCTACTATCTTCCATGCTTGTTCTTATTCCTATGCATGCAATTTTAACAAACACACTTGGTGGCTGACATGAATAATACAACACAAGGAGATGCTACACAACAAGGTTGTCCTCAAGGTTTGACATTAATTTCCTATAATTATTATTACACTAGTTGGATCAATCGAGATAATGCACACCACCTACCAGCCCCACCCTTCAAATAATACGCATGCACAAAAAGTTAACAAATAATCACATTTCTAATAGATTTAGCAAGTTGGTTCAATCCAATATCTTCCAGCACAGAAATCAGAGTCTCCCAGGACACAGGATGTCTCCCTTTCCTTGAAACACTCGGTAGTTTGATGTCTTGTGTGTTCTTCATCAGTTCTCTCATAAGGGCACTGATGTGAGCTCCAGTCTGGTCTTCCAGGAGGAGAATCCCAAACTGACAGTAATTTGTTCCCACTTCTTTAGTCAAGTTTACTTTAGAGTCTTGCAAAGGGAAGCAGATGATGTCCATCATGGTTGAGGGACTGCAAGAACAACCTGCAATTAAGGGCCCATGAAGTTTCACTCAGATAAGGGAGTCTATAGTCCACCCAACCCACTTTGCCAGTGTATGCTTTGAGGTACACACATGCTTGTACATGTACATAATACTGTAGCTATGACAACTGTAGTGATAGGCATTCCTGCCTATGATCGCATCAGCACATGCACACTGTGTTGAATTGTATTGCCAGCACTATATACGAGTCAGAGGCAGTTGCCAGCTCATCTAAGGCACTGGAAGAATGGTTCATATCAAAGAGTCAGTGAGATTATGTGACTGTGCAGTGAGATGAGAGCATGCACCTAGCTCTCCATTAAAGCCACTCCGCAATGTCCTATTCCAACCATTTGACCTCCCTAAACCTCCTTATTAAGCCTGGCCCATATAAAATAAATAAATAAGGCAAACCAATAAGAATGTGGTCACAGTAACAGTGCCCTTGAAGTGCATGTTGTGATTCACCAACTGAAATGCCTGCAAACTGCCATTATGAAGTACTAGTTCTACTAACCATTTATATAATCATTCTCCCTATTAAATACCGTATAGCGTGATATTTTCGTGGATAAAAATTTTCATGGTTGATACACGAGAATTAGGGAATTTATATGGTTCACACATCAATATTATTTTGCAAAATCACAAAATTATTGCGCTATATAGACCCTTTGTTCACTAGTGGATTATTAGAGAGAACAGACTGTACAATTATAGCAACCACCTCTGGGCCACCAAAAGGTGGTCTCTTAATGGAGGTGGTCTCTTAATGGAGGTGGTCTCTTAATGGAGGTGGTCTCTTAATGGAGATGGTAATGGAGGTGGTCTCTTTACAGAAGTCAAAATCAATGGTACAAGCACTATTGGGACATAACCAAGTGGTCTTTGAAGGGAAGTGGTCTCATTTCATTGTATCCACTCACTCAAGGTGTCATCTCTAACTTGACTCTTTGACTGATTTCCTTGTTGGTTCACTCTATAGATATACACGATGGAGGTTGTCTCATAAAAATGACATTCTTTAGTCATAGCCACTTACATCAGGATCACTGCTTGTTCCTAGTGGTAGAGATTTGCTCAAAGTTGTGGACTGAGTAGGTGTTGGACTGCAACCAGGTTGAAGTTGAGGTGCACTTTGCAACTGGTTCAATGCTGAGATGGAAAACATAATCATAATATCTACAATCAGTGACAGGTCAGAGAATAGACATAATACATTATCATTACTAGTTCACTACCTTTCTCCAATTCTTTTTTCAACTGATCAATTTCCTTGTCCTTTTTGGCTCAGTTGTAGCTGGGACTTATTCAGAAGCACTGCAATTACCTGGTCACAACATGAAGAGTCAGCGGAGAAGTATAGTCAGAAAAATTATTGTTAATACAGGTACATCCCAACACCTGCACATGAAGTAAATTGTGCACTTATGGCTGACTGGGTCAGTCCAAGATCTGAATTCAAATGTGAAGTTTGACACTCTAAAGATAAGAAGGAATTGATTGAGTTTGAGTATCCATCTACTATAGCTAAGCTACACACTTCACCTTTCTCCAATTCTTTCTTAATTTCCTTGTTCTTTCCTTGTATTTCTCTGTCCTTTAAACTCAGTATTCCTTGTGAGTCTGTCAGTTCATACTTGTGGTAAATCAATCTGGAAAAAATTACAAAAACAAACAAACAAACAAACAAACAAACAAACAAACAAACAAATAACCAATGGGTAGTACAAGTAGCTAATACATGCTATGCTGTTCAGATGCTGGAGGAGGTGATACTATCTCTATCTCTTCCTGCCACAGGTCTAGCAGAATCATTGTTGATGAACAATAAGTGTTCTGAAGGCTTCTGCCATTTCCTTCATCTTCTCACACTT